>CADCWW010000005.1:0-1200000 GCA_902806505.1 Hypoxylon lienhwacheense
TGTATGTATGTAATGTAGTATACCGTAAAGACTAAAAGTTCTCTTGTCAAAGTCAAAGTATAATTAGATACTTCATTAAACTTAAAGCAAGTCGAGTCGTTATATGAATAAGTTCTATACTATAAGGTACTTACCATACATATACCAGTTACCAATAAAGTAAACAGCAACATCAATTCATCAAAGAAACGAAACCGAAAAAGAATAAAAAAAACCGGAACAGAGTCGCAATCTTCTTTACAATACCGAACTCGCAAAAGACTAACGCAATGCATGATCAACGCATGCCAGCACGCCAGACTCAAGATGGCGTAAGACTATCTAATCCTATACAGTACATCCTAATTCTCTACCACCCTTCCTACCCTTCCTATCACGGCATGGTACGCTAATGCATAAGAGGTCCATCACGCACATAGCCTCTCGAAAGAGGTCAGAGGCCTAGAGACCAGAGAATAAGACGGCGATGGTTGGTCGGGGAAAGGCCAGTCATTTAGATGGGGTATCTCTCAAGCTAAACAAGGGGACCACAAGGGCTGCGAGGACTATGAGGACCTAGAACGAACTGTCGACATCTCATCTCTGTGGCGTAGGCAAAAAAACAGACAAAAGAGACTAAGAAGTAGTTCATCATCGTCTTTCTTTGAACCAAAGACTTGGCAAAGTCATGGCCCTCGTCCCAGACCCTTTAAGAATGACGCCACCTAGACTCCTTTTACAGGTTAGTTCCAACTTCCCCCCTCCCCTTCAAAGGGTTCTATGAACCTACTACTACAAATCATCGAAAGGGAACTCGAACGGTTCTCGGATCCCTCGAGTCTGGGAGTCTGGGGATTACCCCAGGTTTCTTTTTTCTTTTTCCCCCCCCTTATTATAGATACGCGAAGTCTTCTTTATTCTCGTTCTCTTGCATATCCACCACCATACCTATCCACTACATCCACTACGCTCTCCTTAGCCTAGAATCCCAAGAATTGCCCCGAGCACGTTTTTGTGACACGATCTCGTCGAAGCGAAGCCAAGACTTAAACAACCATCATACATATATACAGTACCTACCCCTATAAGATTCCCTTCACCAAAGCCAAGGTCGTAGTTATACGGCTGGGCAAGATCTCTTGCATACAGGACCTATACCATACCATCCCATATCTCTCCCACTCCTCTTGTTTTCGAGGGAAGATGCGGCTTTTAGATGACCCGCGTACTTCCGCGAGTAGGTTATAGGCCGACGATTCCAACGTCGCATCCCATCGTGTTATCATATCGTATCGTATAGTAATGTCAACGTCGCGGTACTCTCTTTTTTTTTTTGGCCATCCTCCCTTTCCTTTCCTTTCCTTTCCCTCCCCGGTGAATCCCACCACGCCATCATCTTCCCCCCCTTTCATCGCGCCACCCCTCCCCCGTTCGCTGGCAGCGCCCGGAATCGTCGCGACCGCCGTCCGAGGACCACGTTCGCCTGCGTCGGCGCGGCCGCTTCCTACGCTCGAACCTGCGAATGCGGTGCGACGATTCACAGAGGGAAGGGGGGGGGGGGGGGTGAGGTGTGTGGCATAGTTTTCGGTAGCCCGGTTCTAGATACTGCGGTGCTCGTGATTTTGGCGGTGGATGTGACTTGACCACACACACACACACACACACAACACACACCTTGTAAAACGCATATAAGTAGTATAGTACGTTCTCAGTCTATAGTCTACAGATGGAGAACGCCGACACGCAGGTAGACTTAGTCATATAATCAAACAGACACTACATCGCTGCAGGGCTTCACGGTACCTTTTATTTATTTATTTATTTTTTAAAAGAAAAGAAAAGAAAAGAAAATATCATGTTATTTCTCATCTAGTCATATTAATCATGTAATTCATTTGATGTCGGTTCGAGTTAGGTCAAGTAAGAGGTAGCTATTCTACGATTCTCGTAACTACGTACGGGCTCAACGGTCCCTACACCAGGTATTTAGGTACCTAACCTACCTACCTACCTACCTACTCAGCAACCATAGTTTAGGTGCCTACGTACCTAACCTAAGGTATGGGGAAGCGTAAATCATGATGAGTCCCGCCCTACTAGGCTATAGGTAAGTGATATATCGCTAAGGTTGTTAACGGTATTCTTACCTAATCTAACGAAGTCGGAAACCGGGAAAAGGATCATGTACATACCTACCATCCCCCCATCTTGTTTCTTTTCCTCTCCCTCTCCCTCTGCCTCTCAGGTATCCCTCTTCAAATGAAAAGCGCCCGTCAAAGTGACGAGGATAGACGGCAATCAATCGATCATCAGTTCCCCTTCTAAGAAAGCGACTGCATTGTCGATCTGTAGGTACGTAGGTAGATGAAGTGGTTCCCGACGGACAAGGGTGAAGGAAAGAGGTAGAAACCTTGCTCGCCCTCTTCCTCCTCTTCCTCCCCCCCCAAAAAAGGATAGAAGGATTGAGCTGGATTGATAGGACAAAGACGTACCCCGTCTCGAACGTCCGCGCCCATGTTCTAAAAAGGATGAAGCCGCAACGAGTAAGGCGTGGGGAATGGTCAAGCGGTAAATTTTCGTCCCTCTCGTAACTCATAAGTGCCAAAACAACGGGCGGCCCGTTTTAGACATTCACCTAGATGGGTCTGAAACTTCCCCCTTTTTTTCTTTTCCTGTCCCCGGTATGCCATATGGAGATATCTCGCGTGCGGGCTTCGTGACAGAGCCCACCACCGGTTAAAAGCGCGCACGCCGTGGGTAAATCGGCGAGGCAGATCATCGTGCAGAATGCTAGGCCAGTTCATGTAAGGGACGGGCCCCGGACGTTGTTTGGATTCCTTATATACTTATATTATAGAGCAATGCCGAACATGTGCTATACAGGATTTGTGCAGCTTCCTCGGCCCGAATTATAAGTCCAAAGGAGACTCCAACACCGTCAGTAGTCGCATCCTTATAGATTGCTTCGTATGCCTGAATGATCTATCAACGGTATGTAAATTCACCTCTCCCTTTCCTGTGATGCCCAACTACCCTTCAATAGACATGACAGTGAGAGGCACGCCAATGATTCCGCTCTCGATACCTCTAGCTAAGTAATTGACTCATCCAAGAGGGAGGTCGAGTCGATGATATCATATCACATCGAGAAGATGCCTGTGTTGACATCCAGACGAAATTCTTACAACCATACAAATTCATCAACTGTGTTGCCGGGATGTGATCTGCTCGCTGCTGTAGATGCCGGGGGTTCCTTGAGATGAACCTTAACTAAAATCCTCTTCATCGTTGGCGGCTTCGGCGCTAATACCATCTTGATCAGGCTCTATCATCTTCAGATATTCCATCACTTTATCATCTTGAAGCAACCTAGTCCTCTGCGGAAAGGAGGTGTTAGCAAAGGGTCACATCCAGGACTGATTGGATAACCGTATGTCTCATATCGAGCTGGTTATTGAGTGGTGGAAGGCTGTAGTGAATACTCGGCGCAACACAATCAGGGAATACTTAGAAGCTGCGGAGTTCAATCTCACCTGTTCCTCCAAAGTGTGTATACCATTTGCCAAGACCCTTGATTCGATCGATTTTAGATGGGAGGCAGCTTGCCAAACTTCTGCTCTCTCTAGTCCTAGTGCTCGAGTTCCTTCTTGACTCTCGGCGAGCTCATCCAGCTGCTGTTGAACGATTCCCATAACAACTGTTACAGCTCGTAGTTCAAATATTGAATGTAGCTCGTGGCTTTGTATATGTTCCTTCATTGACTCTAGCTCGTGAGTGACATCGATGTCTTGCCAGTACACCTGTAGATGGCGCGACCCGTCTGTCTCCTGTAAAACCCTGAACTCCAATCCATCTGCGAGTTTTAGACAGATGCTTTCATGTCAGATTCGTATAAGTGAAAGTGAGTTCAGAGAATCACACCTTGATGTTGACTAACCCCCTAGAACTTGAATAGGGAGTACGGATGGTAGTAGGAGGACCTTACCTTCTTCATTCAGGCACATGAGATATACAAATGGCGCAGTCCAGCACGAAGAACCACTCTCATCTTCCTCTAACTTCAACCTCGGTGGTGTGCCGAAGGCATGAAGCTTTGCTTTTGCAAGCGGGTCATCATCTAGTGGCTCGAGAGGGAGGATAAGGCTCCTGGCGGTCGAGTCAGGGTCAATGAAACCATAACTGAACAACATCTCTGCTGGTGACTTGTCCTTTCCATAATCGATGGTAATTTCATTGCCGGGAGACAGTACGCATCCTTTGCGTATACGTAGGGTTACTTGGCCCTCGCCGTCCTCGTCAAAATAAGCGGTGGCTTGGTTGGAATGATTAACTAGATCGAGACATGGCACCATAGATTCTCCAGACTTAGGCAAGTCCAGTGAGCGAGATCTGTACAAGGCGTCGAGGAGGATCCAGTCTTCGATAGTAATCGACTCATCTACCGAGAAAGCTTCGTTCCAGTACGGTAGGCTTGATACTTTATTGCGAAGGTCATCGAATTCTTTCGTCAAAGCCGATAGCTTAGCAGGCACGGCAGGCTATCTAAACGCGTCAATTCACACATAACTCAACGTCCAGCTGATATCCCAGCTCTCATGTTAACCTACCTCTAATGAAGTACCATTCAAGTGGGAGAGTTCTACTTCAGTCCACATTGTGGGAGTTGTCACTTGCGAAGGCAGAAGACTAAAATATTGAGTCCACGGCGTCGAAGGACCTTGGCCAACTTTATAGTCTGGTGAAGATATCACTAATTGTAGTAAGAGGAACAGCAAGATATCGCCTCTATGTGACTACATGTATCATATATACTTAGTGCTCAATTAAAGGGATAATGGTTTTTTTTATTTGGGCAAAGGAGGTACTGACTTGGTGTCCTGCTGTGTCTAAAAGTTGTCGAAAATGTTTATTCTCTTTGGCATACTCTTCCACGCCGTCGGCGGAAATCACCAGTTCTCGTGGAATTGTTAGGACAGCTAGAAGCTCAACTTCGTCGTCGCTATTATCAAACCCCCTTTTCGCTACCAAGCCATTACCTCGGCCGCTGATATTGGTTACATCAACGTCGACAAAAGTGACGTTATTCAGGGCACACCAAGCGGGTAAGTCATTTGGTGAGAAGTGGCCTCGTCGCATGTTGATGCTCTCAGTACATAGCTCAACTGGTATATTAACGATTCCCTCTTATCATGTGAATTAGACGATTTTGCAATGATATTTGGAAGTCTTTGGAAATTGTTCCGAGTTAAAAGTTTCCGACTTCTTGAATAATACATATGTATGAAGAATACCATCTATAGGAAGTACTTCAAGGGTACATACTGTATTGTTTAGGTAATCCACAAACTTTGTATAGCAAATTAGCGTGCCAGGTTAGGAATTATAGGATGATTTTTACGTACTATGTAGTACGATACATCGGCATCTCAGCTGAAGTTTTCCGAGATTTGATTCGATATTTTATTTTTCTTCTTATTTTTATTTTTATTTTTATTTTTCCAACTATCTTTTCCCTTTTCCCTCTTCTTCAGATTCCGAACCTTCCCCCGACCCCCAAAAATAACAGCGCAAATCACCATCTTCCTATAGTACCAAACATCTAGAACTTAAAAGATGCCACGAGATCCCTTAATCGGCCTAGTCGGAAAGCCCTCTGCTGGCAAGAGCACGATGCTGAACAGCTTAACCGATGCGACGTCCAAAGTTGGTGGGTCGAACGCGGACAAGAAGATTCATATGTAGTTTACATCGTCGACCCGAACCGCGGCGCTGATATTTATGCGATGCCATAGGAAACTATCCGTGCGTATACCTCTCAATATCTTGTACCTTTGCCTCCTTGCATATAGACCTCGTCCAAGTCAAGTATCATATCTTCCTAATAACCCTCGCTTCCCCTCAGCTTCACTACCATCGATCCCCAACGAGCTATCGGTTATCTCCAAATAGCGTGCGCCTGTGAACGC
Source organism: Hypoxylon lienhwacheense (assembly GCA_902806505.1). Classification (NCBI taxonomy): domain Eukaryota; kingdom Fungi; phylum Ascomycota; class Sordariomycetes; order Xylariales; family Hypoxylaceae; genus Hypoxylon; species Hypoxylon lienhwacheense. Next base: position 5,946 of record CADCWW010000005.1, read on the forward strand.
TTCGATGCCAAAGATAAATGTAAACCTAACTACGGATCCTGCGTCGACGGTCGCCGTTCCGTACCGATCGAGCTTCTCGACGTTGCCGGACTTGTTCCCGGCGCGCATCAAGGTCGAGGTCTAGGTAACAAATTTCTGGACGATCTCCGACATGCGGATGCGCTGATCCATGTCGTCGACGCTAGTGGGAGGACGAACGCTGAGGGCGAGAATACGCGAGGATACGACCCGTCCCAAGATATAGCTTGGTTGCGCAGCGAGATTGTTGCCTGGATTAAGGGGAATTTGTGGGAGAAATGGGGTTCTATAAAGAGGCGGCACGTTGCCATCAAGGCCACCGCCGTCGAGACCTTGCAAGGGCAGTTTTCTGGTTACGGAAGCACGGCATCAGTGGTAGCTCGCACATTAGATCGCCTTGGTCTGAAAGAACCGTTGGAGAGTTGGAGCGAGGAGACGGTCGACCGCGTCGTCGGCGCGTTCACAGACGAGAAGTTCCCCACCGTCATCGCGCTGAATAAGATCGACGACTCCGACGCATACAAGAACCTCATGAAGATCACCAAGATGCAGGATCCTAACATGGTGGTGGCGTGTTCCGCAAAGGCCGAGGTGTTTCTTCGGAAGATGGCCAAGCAGGGCTATATAAGATACACGGAAGGGACCGAGTTCGTGGATACGCGCGAGGACTTGATCGCCGACGGCGACCCAGACGGCGGGGGCCTGAAAGAGTTGGACGAGAAGAACAAGAACACCATCGAGGAGTACAGGGACATGATCCTATTCCGGTACGGGTCCACCGGCGTCGTCCAGGTCCTTTCCAAGGCGGCCGAGATCCTCGGCCTCGTGCCCGTCTTCCCCGTGCGCAACATATCGACCTTCAGCTCCGGATCGGATACCAAGTCCGCCTTCAGAGACTGCGTCCTCGTCAAGAAGAACACGACGGTAGGTGACGTCGCCAGGAAGGTCATGGGCGACGCGCCCATCGCCTACGTGGAAGGCGTCGGGGGCGTGCGAGTCTCGGAAGATGCCATTGTGTCGGTGGGTAAAAACGACGTAAGTATCACCTCATCACAACCATATAATCAGAGCGTCGCTCACGATTACGTCTAGGTTTTATCGTTCAAGATAGGCCGAGGGTAACAATTCCGGTTCTCTCAATTGGTAAGCGAGTTTTCACGGTGCATATGCTCTATATCATACCTTCGGGCATCTTACGTTGATAGTACTGCATTCCTCCATATTTATAGACGTACATATTACGATGACCATTTTAAGACATTTGCACTTGAAATTCACTATTAGCCTGTTTGTTTACCGACCGCTGCCGGTGTGCCGAGCTGTCTTCACCGCAACCTACCCCTTGAAAGATCGGCGCTCACATGCTACCGTACCCTGAGAAGGGGATTGGTGCCAACGCTGTCAAGCATGAAAGTAGGTCAATTAGTTATTAGGGGTATCGAAACTCATCATCATTATTCTCGGTAGGAAATCTAGAAGTGTTATGAAATCACATAGCAAACAATGCTCAACCCAGCCCCGGAAATTCCCCTTCCCCCCCTTTTACCATCGTCCGGGGTAATCCGTCGTGCAAATCATGGTAGCTGGTTTGCGGTTTTGTCGAAGATTAAGTGAGACATGAGCGGGAATTTTTTTTCTTTTTTTGGGTGACGCCGTCGGTCAGTCCAAGCGCTCCTCCCCCACATCGTGCGTCGAGAAACAAAAGAAAAGGCCGTGACTGGGTCCACGCCAAACACCTCGAAGCATTGCGAACCCCGGTACTGTTACGCCATTGGTCCAGCCGTCCAGACATCATGTCATGACCAGACCCGGACCATGCTCTGGCTGCACATTAGGGAATACGGGAGGAGAGCTGCGGGGCTTGTCTGCTCGACGGATTCTTTGTCCCTTAATATTTCAATATAATGTACCTGTAAGAGGGAGAGGAAACACGGTTAGTTAAGTTGTCCAAAAAAAAAAAAAAAGAAAAGAAAGATCCTTTGTCATTGAACCAGCCAAGGGAAGAGCCGGGGGAGGCGAAGGAAAGAAGAGAAACATACAGCGCGTGAATGATACCGGGGATGTAGCCGAGAATGGTGAGCAGGACGTTGATGCAGAAGTCGGCGCCGCATCCTCGTTCCAGGAAGACGCCTAACGGCGGCAGGATGATGGCAAGAATGATCTTGCAGATATCGCTAGAGAGGGAGAAAGAACGAGTCGAGTCAGCTCATTCGCGGTCTTCCATTGCTCATTGCCTGTTCGGCGAGAACACTTGCTTACCTTGCGGTGAAAGGCATATTCGGGTTTATTCTTCGTGAGATGTCGACTCGTGCGTCACGGAATAAGTTGGGTGATGTAGGATGTGGTGGTGGTGGTGACGATACTGATATATTGGTAGATATAGGTAGATTGAAAAGTAGGTTTATATATAATGGCACTTTTGAACGTTTATATGATCTGGCTAGCTTTGTAATGTGGTCGTATCAAGGTATACTAGAAGATTGGGGAGGGGGGGAACAAGAGTTTTTTTTTTCTCGATATTTAAGAATGGACGGGGGGTGGGAGGGATACGGTTTAAATACCATTCTAAACCTGCGTGGTACCTGACCTTTCTATTTTATTTTATTTTATTTTTCTTTTCTTTTCTCTTTTGTTTTTTTTTTTGGTACCATTCAAGTGTGTCATTCCTGCCAAGATCGAAATTCGAAGATGTACAAGGCACTAAGATACCTGTATAACACACATTTGACATAATAGTAATAGTTAATCATAATAATAATATAATAATAACATTTACGGGGAATTTATCCCTTGTGTTTTCTTCTTCTTCTTCGTCTTTTTCTTTTTTCCCCCTCTGGACTAATCCCCAAGATTTTTTTACCCTTTGTGTGTGTGAAATATTTACCCGTCGTTTTCTTCTTCTTTTTTCGCCTTTTCCTTGGAATATCTCTTTCGGAGGACTAGCCAGCTAGGTATTCGTACCTATGATGCGTTTCCAACGAAACAAGAATCCAATTCGCTTTCAACATCTGCGTCATACATTTTCGAGCTCCCCCCACATATATACATACAACATAGTACATACATGCATGGGTCTGTAAGTACCTTTTGCTCTAAACTATATGAGGCAAGGTACCTACCGTATATACGCAGAAATCAATCAAACTTCTCGGTTACAACGGCCAGGTACATGCGGATACCTTCCAGGGGCTATCATGCAAGTAGATTGATGTGTACATACATCAGCGCGTACCCGTGCACGGCATGGTACATAAACGCCCCCCCCCTGCGCTGCCAATGAGCGACATCGTGGGTGCTACAGCTCTAGTGTATGAACATCAGGTAAAAAGGTGTGTAGGTGGTAACCTAATATCTAAGAATATCGATGGCATAGAAGATGTCGAGGTAGTAGAATTACATCAATCGCATGCAATGCAAGCCCTTCCTTGGAATTTTTATCCCGGGTCTGCTGCTTCAAACAATCAATAAATATTATACCTAGTACATACATATAGCACGATGTATACCTGTAGGTATGTAGACGTATGTACTACGTACATCCCTCGTGGTACACGTCCGTATCCACAAGCCCTCTTGGGGAAAACAGAAAGAGAGAGTGAGAGAGAGAGAGAGAGGACACGGGACAACGTGACGTCAATAAATGTGGCGTAAACTACGGCGCGGGGCGATCTGAGAAACAGGTACATAGAACGAGTTATACGGTTGCCTATACCGCTATCTGTGCCAAAAAAGTATTTTTGGGTCTTAATTACCCAAATAGGCAGCTGATCAGAGGTAAATTCAAATAATTTAATTTCTAGCAGTACTTTCAATCTCGCACCCGAGAGATGCATATCATATAGGTGATAAATGCATATATTATCTTCAATTATCTCTAATAAGTTGATATATTTGCTTAGAGGTATGTATCAAATAAATAAAAAAAGGATTTTGGAAAAAAAAAAAAAAGAGACCCATATTTCTGTCCAATTAAAATAAGTCCAGTTCTTACCAACCCTTTCAACTTCAACTATCTACTAATAATCGTAATAACTTTACCAAAACAACGTTTGATACCTTCATATTTAGAATAATTTCTAATTAAATGAATGCGATTCAGATGGTTCTGGCTGCACCAATATATCTCTCATAATGATCATTCTATCTGGTGTTAAAGAATCGACCTACGATACATTAGATTTGAGGTTATATTTAAGGTTAGGATTAGGTAATAAACTGGTACGCAGGTGGTACAGGTATAAGCTCATAATACAGGTATAACCGCAACTTACAGGTATGGCCGCAACTTTCAACAGGTTACAGAGCAATCATTTCAGGACTTCTACTGATGCAACTAGATTCATTTGAATCGCATTCCCTTAATTATAATGATTTATAAATGACAGTATATTTGACGTTGTTTAAGTGAAGTTATTGTAGTTATTAATGATTTGAATTGAAAGATCTAGAGTCGCGATCGATGATTTTTACGTACGTTGATTGGATGAAGTACTATAGCCTGGGTACTTCAAGTACCTAGGTATCTTTTATAAACTTTCCTTTTATTAAAAGAATAATACCTTTTTACAAGCTATCGATTATCTTATCTATTCACTAAAAGCCTAAATATGTGCGTATCGGGGCCACTAGCCGGCTCGATAAGCCCCAAAAGTACCAAGCTAAAAATATTAGTAATACATACTACCATTTCTAGCGTAGTTCATTTTTTTTGGCACAGATAGCGGTATAGGCAACCGTAAGTTAAGTCACATTTGTGCCGACTATGATTGTGGCTTGACGCATTTACACAAGCTTCAGTATCCACATCTACCCGTATCCATGTCCATCAACGTCAATACCTTATACGTACTTCGTACACTACGTACATACATATGTAGTTAGGCAATTAGTAGGTACATAGGCTTTATACGATGCGTACGTATTACCTAATAGAGTCACATTCTGCCAAGTTCGGCAACGCGTGGCCTCTGAAGACTCGATCCGGCAGTCCGGGATTCTGCAGCGGTACATCTTACCTCTTACCTCTTACCTCTTTGTATGGTAGTGTACTTCTCCCCTCCTCCGCCACTCTCGCCGGACGTGAACTTGTCAGTCTCTAGCTATGAACTGTGGCGCATTCTCGATTCTTCGTTCATGTTAATACTCCCAAGGTAAATAAGTGCATTCATACGTAATGAATAACACAGCCGTCCCTGAGCCGCTGAAAGCCCTCGCCCACGACAAGTTCGCCTGAGTACCTACCTAAGTATGTATGCTATATTGTGTTTACCCATCCAAAATACCTACGGGCATACAAAAACCCAGTCTCGACGCCACCTCGCCGCGTCTCGGGAACGCTCGCGTGCTCTTTATCCATGATGCCCTGGATCTTCCTGCGCCCTCTTCCTACGCACCTATGATACACGGTCCAAGGTCTCATGATAACGGTAAATACCTCCTACCAGGACCTACCTAGATGACCTTCATGGTTTTTTTTTTAATTTGCTGCCTACGGATTTGTGTGTTTTGAGTGTGCTGGACAGGTAGGCGGCGGCGTGAACATGATTTCTTGTTATCTTTATCTGTATAGATAGGTAATTACGTAGTAGCAACTGGCATCATCTGTTTCGTACAGGTATCCGATCCCTCGTTATGCAGACCATGTTCGTTCTATACTTAGTTCGTCGGCCCCTCTTCGTGCTAGGAGAGCCGGTATAGCCCAGTCGGCCGAGACGGAGTGAAGTAGCAGCGAACAACTCTGGACGCATGGTAAGAAGATATACCACCGTACCTAATATATCATAAGTAAAGCATGCAAGTTCTTAGCTCTGCACCGCCAAGATCCCTACGATATATACGTAGTTGACAGCATTCTGCACGAAATATTAAGATTTACGACGAGTCACTAGATATATCTCACTTTCCGCAGAGTCCCGCGTAGTTCATCGCGCATATAGCTTTATAAGATACCTTGGATAGTAATCATACGATCTCGCCAGCCCCGTGATAACATATATCCGTCGAATCCGCCAAAGCTACTGAAGACGACCTTGTTTTCTTTTCTTCCGCTTCTCTTAGGGCGCTAGAGGTCGATCTAGCACCGCCCTAGCGTATTCGGGATCCTGGGCCTGAGGCAAGGCGATGTTGATGGCCTGGGATATTCTCTCCTTGCCGTCGATCAGGGCCCCGGCCTCTTCCTTCGCCTGGTCGAGCAGGAGCGACCTCTGCCTCGTCTCGTTTAGGAACTTTCGTCGCTCCTCGCTCATCCTCCATTCCCTCGGGAACTTAGGCTTGACCTTGAACGTGTGATGTCTCAGGTCCAGCGGGACATCCTCGAACATGTCGGTGGGATCCTTAAGATCATGTAAGCAAGATGTGGTTTTTAGTCGAGATGCAGCTTGGTATATTCGTGACGTACCTTTGCTCGTGCAAGTAAATTGTCGACAACATCGCTGAGATACCTCTTGTTCTGCGCCTGGTGCTCGAACTGCTCACAGCTCATCTTGGCGACGTCTGTTTCCGGGTTGTAGCGCGGGCCAAGGAGCTTCCTCATTTTCTCTTTTTGGGCGTCGTTCAGCGGCATGTCCTTAGGCGAGAATTCGACGACCACCTTGTTCTCGGCCGGGTGGAATTCCCCCATGTAGCTCGTGTATCGGAATCGTAGCGATTCTTGAGCGGTAGGCGGCTCAAAGGGTCTGGCGAGCTCTAACCCCAAATGGTCAGCCTTCTCGACCTACCCACCCATCCTTACACATCTCAAGTAAGATCCGAGAGAACTGGGCTCCATCGGTATGCGAGAATACTCACTAGAAAGCAGAGGCATCTCCCAAGCGGCGATGCGGGCATACTCTCTATACTCGCGGTACTCTTCAAACTTGCTATGCGCCATGCTCATGATATCATCCTCGTCGAACTCGTCTTCATTGTACTCGTCCGTCAATAGATCCGGGTCCTCCTCGTCCTCGTGCCAGAACGTCTTGTTCTGATTGATCTTGGGTAGGCGCACAGCGTCCCCGAGGGTCTTGTAAGCGCTTCCTACAAGAGGCTCCTGTGTCCGTACTGCGGCCTCTATCTTAGGTAATTCTTTCCGTAAGTTGGCCAAGTTCATCCTCTGTCCCTTTATAACTTCATCATCTTCATCATCTTCATCTTCATATTCTTCATCTTCTTCCTCTTCATCTTCCTCTTCATCCTCCTCATCCTCATCCTCATCCTCATCTTCGTCCTCATCTTCGTCTTCCCTTCCCCTCTTAGTATTGAGACGCCATTGCATAGGCGTAGAAGAGAAGGCTCGCCTTGCGATGTATGGCCGGGAGCTGAAATTTCGAGGAGCCGGAGCCAATCGAAAAGCCCGTAGGCAAAGTCGTATAGATCGTAACCCGGAAGCCATAGTGGTTAAGTTATTGCGTTGTTACATACATGTATGTCTATAACACTACAGCACCGATCATCAAAATTGTATGTGGGAGAAAATGAAAAAGAGGGGAAAATTGAAATTGATTTCTTAAAAATCCGGTGGGTCTCGGATTGAGTCAGATATGATTTTGATTGGCTAATTGACCGTCTTACTTAACCCTTACGTAGTACATATCTAGGGTTAGGTACATACGTAGTCCAATCATTGCAACAGCTACAAAGAGCTTCAATGTTCCCTTACAGCCAATCAATCACCTCACTGCTTGACTGTTTAGGTGTTTCCATACATGTAGGTACAGGTACAGTACATTTCGTACGTACTGCAGGTACATACATAATGTATTAACCACGACGCTTCTACCTCCTTTCCTTCTACCCCATATTCTTCTCATCCCTCAACCTCACCACCTACTAAGCATAACGGCCGACTTCCAAAGCAAAGAAGAGAAAAAGAAAAAGAGAAAGAGAAAAAGAAAAAGAGAGAAAAAAAAAGAAGCCAACCCCGCGATGGACAACCACACCACGACTCACAGCCGACGCCTCCTCGCGCCCGTCTCGCCGCCGCTAGAGCACGGGACGAAGGTAGCCTTCGTGACGGTGGGCGCGAGCGCGGGCTTCCGCGCGCTCGTCTCCGAGGTCGTCTCGGAGCCGTTCCTCGCGCGCCTGCGGTCCCTCTCCTTCTCGCACCTCGTCGTCCAGTGCGGGCCCGACGAGGCCTTCGTCGCGGACGTCCTGCGCCGGCGTGAGCGCGAGCGCGAGCGCGAGCACGGCCCCGTCGTCATCGCCTTCCGCCTCGCCCAGGACGTCCGCGACTTCCTGGCCTACACCGCCCCCGACCCCGTCTGGAAGCGCACCCGCGGCCTCGTCATCACCCACGCCGGTACGTATCTTCGCCTATCCGTCCGTCCGTCCGTCCGTCCGTTCGTCTCGGCGGACCTTAAGACCTTAAGGAGGAGACCTACGTTGATGTGCTGACGGCGCTGCGAGACAGGCTCCGGGAGCATCCTCGACGCCCTCGACTTCGACACGAGCATCATCGCGGTGCCCAACCCGGAGCTGATGGACAACCACCAGCTGGAGATCGCCGACGAAATGGAGAAGCAGGGATATCTAACGCAGGGCAAGCCTGGGTATGTCCTGCTCCCTTACCTCCCCTCCACTTATCCCCCCCCTCTCTCTCTATACAATCCTCCTCCACCAAATCATCCAATATACATATACTAAACCAGCGAGTGGTGGGGGGGCCGGAACTCCCCCACAAAAGCCCCCTCCCCCCCCTCAAACAAACAGCTCCCTGACCGATCTCGTGACGGAGGACTTCCTCGAAACCTCCGAGAAGACGAAGAAGACGTGGCCGCCGACCCCAGAGCCCGACGCGGCCTGGCAGGGCGGCCTCTGGGACGTCGTCGACGCCCTCATGCCCCTGCGCCATCCCGTTCGATAAACACAGACACACTTTCTCTCTCTCTCTCTCTCTCTCTCTCTCAAGGAAAGATATATCGTGGAATCATCGCTTCTAGGTACTTCCTTAATTCGTGTTATTGTTTTTTTCTTTTTCGCACACCACCAGGCGTTATACGCGAAGGCATTGCGCGATAGACTAGGTGCTAGGTACAGTTAAGCAAAGGAAACATGATGATACCCCGCCCCCCCCCCCCTCAAACTCCCATTTTCTCATCTTGAGAGAAGTAAGAGACTCCGCTATGGCGTGTGTAGGACCCGTACGTAGGTAGATCCCGAGAGTACCATGCTTAAGATAGTTTTCAACTTCTGATGTTTGTCCTTTTGTAAATCCCGTGCTATGTCATACCTGTACCCGTTCGCCCTACGGTGAGTGACATGTTTGTCTCTTTCTCCTGCCTTCCTACCTACCTACCTAACCTACTCGTAACGTGACATAGACTATCTAATCGTGAAAACGAGATATCACACTAGCAGGATTACTATATATACCTACCCCCCCTTTACTGCTTTCTTCTCCCTCCTTAATAACCCCAATTTACAAGCTCATCGTAGCACATACGTAGTAAGAAAAGTATGCACGTTCACGATATAGTAACTAGATACCTACTTGACCGCACATCAAACGCGAATAGAACAGAAATGCTATTCATTCATCGCTAAGGAGCAAGCAATATCTTTCGGGTCAACCGAGTAGGTAACATTGACATCATCTCTCTCTCTCTCTCTCGGGATGTCCATATATCCCCCTCCTTCATTCATCTACCCATTCCCCTTCATAAGCCCTCTTCTCTCTTTCACCTTTCCCATTTCTCGTGATTTTCAACCTTTTAAAATAAAGGAAAATCCCTCACGTCAACCCCTCTACTTTCCAGATCTTGACCGCCGCGTCGCCCCCCACGCTCGCCACCTTCTTCCCGCCCTCCACCCACGCGACGCCGTTCACCCCGTCCTTGTGCGCGTTGAGCGCCTTCACCCGGCTTCCCGGCTTGGCCACGCTCCAGACGAAGACGTTCGTGTCCAGCGCCCCGCTGACCGCATGCGTGCCCTCTCCGTTCCACGCGATGCTCGTCACCCGGCCCGTATGCGCCGACCAGCGGTCCGTCGCCAGCTCCAGGCTACTGTCCGTCTTGTACGCGAATATCTTGCCTGCCGTATTGCCCGCCGCCAATAGCGATCCGTCCTTCGAAAATGCGAGTGCCGAGATCTGTGCCGTAGAGTTATGCGCCTCGCCCGACTGCGTCAGCTCGTGGCTTGGGCTCACATTGTACAGCCGGACCGTCTTGTTACTACGTATTGCGCCGTCGTCGAGGCCCACAGCTACCAGAGAGCCATGGGCGGCGATGGCCGTCAGTTGGGAACCGGAGATGTCGAGTTTTCCTACTAGCTCGCCTTTGACATAGATCTCGATACTACCGGCGGTCGCTACGTACACTCGATCTTCCGCGGAGGCGACCCCTTTGGGTTGTGTAGACAGCTTCAGTGACTCACCGGCAAAGGTGTTAGCAGACTCGTCGACTATGCGCAGGGTATCATCCCATCCAACACTATACGCTCTTCCGGGGCTGGATGCGAACCCTGTCACTTGGTTTGTGTGGCTCTGGCCATCCACGACGCTGGCCACACCGGAACTGACATCCCAGCTGCAAACCCGGCCGTCGAAACTTCCTGTCCACAAGGTTTTACCTTCGCCGTCTGATCCTATCCCCAAGGCAGTGATGCTTTTATTGTGACCTTGAATAACTTTGATGGGCCTCGGGTTCCCTTCAACCAGATAGTTCAAGTCTCCGCCAAGACTAAGGCTAATTATCAGACCGTCGCTGCGGCCGTGTGGCCATATAACGCCGACCTGCTGATCGGGGACGCTGACACCGCCGTCGCCTCCAAATCTCCACGTCTGCGTGACCTTTCCTGCCTCGACATCCCATACTTTAACAGTCTGGTCGGCGCTGGCCGTGACAAACCTCTTGGAATCTTTTTCCCAGCTAACGGCGAAGATGCTCCCAGTATGCTCGCCATCTCCAATCGACTTCGTCGGCTCTCCCGTCTTTCCATCGTATAGCTGGATCCGCTTGTCCGCACCGACGGTGACAAGAGTGTTCCCGTCGGGCGAGAAGGCCGTACCCAACACAAACCCCTTGTGGAGACCGGCAGACTTGGATTCGAACTTGAACGGGGCACCGTGTAGGAAGCACATAGACATATCGTCGCTAACTGTAGCAGCCCGAAGAGGTCTCGTCTGCCTCAGGGAAACCGAGTTAATGACCTTGGAGTGTCCCGACACCTCGCCTACGCTGTTGCCGCTATCGGCGGTGATGCAATGTCCAAACCGCTCACGTCCATCACCAACAGCGATAATACGCTGGGAATCGCCGTCCCAGGCTATGTCATTGATGCGGCCTGAGATGATGTGATATTCGCCTAGAATTGGAGCGTTGCATTAGTTGTGCGTCTAGACCATCGACATCGTCAATACACGCTCCCGACCTAATAGCAACTGGTACCTTTAGTGTTCACTGCTTCTGTCGAGTCCCATACCCTGACAGTGCCGGATACATCTCCGCTAGCAATATAAAAGCCGGATGGAGAAAACTTGGCCACTGTCGTCTGAGCTGTATGACCGGTATATTGTTTGCTGGTAGACGGATCGTCGATCGATCGAATAAAGATTGACTTGCCCGACTAATATGCGAGAGATGGTTAGATATCTGTAACAAAGGAGGTATAGATCATATAGGTAACACCTACAGCATAAGCTATCCTCTCTCCTTTATTATCGGCCGACAATTGTGTCGGTTGCCCTCGAGCAGTGACGGGAGAAGCAGCAAGTATCTTCTCGATCGATATCGACATTCCGGCGCTCGAAGATTAAGAATCTTGAGTATTCCCATACAATAGATCCTTTATTTTATTTCCTCTTTCTTGTTATGAATATGTTGAATGTATAGATTGTTCGTATAGGTATGAGAGAACGGAGGTAGGTTTTCATATAGAGTATTGAATTTGGACTTTTGAAGCTGAAATCTAGAAATCTTTCAACTTTGTTTCATGTACGTAGTATTTATGGAGGGGTGGAGGGGTGCAAGTAAGGAGGGATAGGATGGAGGGATAAGATAGAGGGATAGGGATAGAGGGATAGCGGGGTGGAGGGGTAGAGGGGTAAAAAGATGCACTACAAGAACATGTAAAATACGGTACATATTAGGTACCTACGCAGTACGGAATATTAGAGAGCAAAAGACCTTGTGCATTAATGGGGTAGGTACACTAAAGTATTTGGTAAGTACTCCATATAGCTAACTAAAGTACCTGGTAAGGTACGTACAGCTAACTAAAGTCCTGGTAAGTACAGTACAGCTATCTGATCGTTTTAGTGTAGCGAGCCACTATTGTAGTGTAGCTAGGCCACTATGATGTACGATCAGAAAAAAGATCCCTGTTAAAAAACGCCCTTCCTTATTATTAATCGTCAACCCCTTACACTTAGACTTAGACATTCCTCGACTTTGTTGTTCCCCTATCAACCGACTGGTTCAGACTACCATACGAGACGAAATTCTTCTCATCGTCGAAAACCATTATGGGACCAGGGAAAAGTCAGTGTAATGAGGAATGAGAAAGTAAAAGCAGGGGGACAACTGTGATGTAAAACAGAAGAAAACAGAAGAAACAGAAGGAAACAGAAGAAAAAGCAGGAGAAAGCAGGAGAAATGCAATGAACTGGACCATGATGAAAGTACGAATCATTTGTTGTTAAGAGTCCGAGGTCTCCAGATCTTCTCCTTCAATAGACTTGGATCGTCGCGTAATGTTTACCATCCGCTACCACGGTCTACTCCGCCGAAGTCCGCCGTGAAGTTGCCTGACGTGAAGCCATCACCGCCAGCCTGGTTCGATGTAGTCGCCGGTGGCGCCCAGCTACCCTCATTTCCAGTGCTGCTACCAGCAGCAGCTCCGTTGTCGTTGTTTTGGGTACCGTGATTTCCGTGGTTGTCACCGGTATCGTAGCCCGTTTTCTTCTGGCATCGAACTTGGGTATGGCCCATCTCTCCACACTGGGAGCACTTGACACGGCTGTCTTTGGGGGAGTATGAGCAATCGTCGCTACGTACTGGCGGTCGGGGACGGGTCGGATAGTACTTACAGTCACGAGGCTTCGGGCACTCCTTCGAAATATGTCCGTATTCATCGCAGTTGCGGCACTGCATTCTCTTCTCGTTCGTGCAGTCGCGCGAATTATGGCCTTCTTCGCCACAGTTGTAACACACACGGCTGCCACCCTGGGGACAGTCCTTGGCGAAATGGCCAGCTAGGATGCTCGGTTAGTTCCAGCCGTGACTCGTGGCAGATCATTCTATGCTATGGACAAGTAAACTCACTCTTTCCGCACTTTCGACACTCGACGTCGTCTCCGGCATCACGAGGCTCGGGACCTGTAGAGATGTCAGTAGCGAATTCGAACCAGCAGCCTAGATATAATGCACTTACAGTCGGCGGCCATGTGTCCGTTCTTCCTATATTAAGATGTGTAGTTAGTGGCCGTCTCGGTTACACTTCAATTTCACCTGGAAATATATAATTAGATGTACATACCCGCAGTTCTTGCAAGCATACTTGCCCGTGCGTGGCTCGGGACCTTGCTCTCGTTAGTAGGTGACAACACAAACAGATACTTGTAAAAGCTTACAGTCGCGCATGTGATGACCTTCCTGGTCGCAGTTGCGGCACTTAATAACTAGCGGGTCTCTCTCCTGCTTTTCCTCGCGGCAATACTTGAAGACGTGGCCAAGCTGCTGGCAATTGCTGCACTTGACCAGGCCACGATCGACGATGTCGCCTGCGTCCTTCAGACGCTCCAGGTTCTCCTCCGTAGACTCGGGCCACTGCTTGATCTCGTGGGGGCGGAGAGCGTTCGGGGACCAGCGGTAATGGACTCGGTATTTCTTGTCAAGATTTCCCTGGAGGTCCATGACGGTGTGTGTCGATAGAATCGCCGGACATTCGACGGCGATCAAGTACAGGCCAAGTTCCTGAGAGCGAAAAGCTTGCTCAAGCTGAACGTAAGTGACGTCCGGAATACACTTGGTATATTCCTGAATACCCTCCTTGATCATTTCCATGTCCTTTGCCGTCGCTCCGGCCACGATCTTCTCCCAGGCCTTCTCGGAGCTTACCTCACGAAGGTGAGATCGGTCAATCTTACGAGCATTCTTGCAATGAAGAGCAATATGTCCTGCGGCAATCCATACGTTTAGTTTATAAATCTCGCGTTTCTCGTTTGCTTTCATCTCTTACCTTCTTCCTGGCAATTGTTGCACTTCAAACCTGGCTTAACAGGGCAATCCTTGGCCATATGGCCCTGCTTCTTGCAGATTCTGCATTCTCCAGTAAACTGGCGAGGATTCGGGCAATCAGCCTTGTTGTGACTATGCCATTATCATATTAGCCACGTACATATGATATATAAGGGACTCATGATAAACGCGATGACTTGACTTACCCTTCATGTCCGCAGCCGAAGCAGACTCGACCATGTCCACCTCCATGGTCACCAGTAGATCCGCTGGCGCCGACAGCAGTGTTGGCGCTGCCATCAGTGCCGGCAGGGACGTTGCTGGCTGCGCCCTCGCCCATGCCGGTGGACTCGACGGTGCCCCAAACAGACATTGTACAATTGAGATATTTTCTGAATGTTGTGTTAATGGTACTTAATCATATTGACTTCAGGATATGAGGGAGGTGAGTAGTTACTGCGTGAACTCACCTCGTCTTAAATAGTAGAGTAGTAGGCGATTGGTATATCGGAATGGTGAAACGGGACCGTGAAAGAGATAGGGAATGGCTAACACCTAAAAGTGATGAACTTCTATCAACGATGTCTTCCTTGATAGGATTCGGAAGATGTAGACACGTTCCGACGCGTAGTGTAAAGAGAAGGAGGGCTAAGAGGAGATAGTGTTGAAGGGATAGAAGGATAAGAGGACGAGGGGATGGATGGATGAATGGATGAACGGATGAATGGGAAGGCGGAATAGTCGACAGGTGGAAGGACAGAAGAGATGAGACAAAGACAATAGCGAGACGCGACGTCTCGTTATTGTTACTATTGCCCCTTCTGCTTCAAGTAGATGGAGATGAAGACGAAAACGCGACTAATAGAGAGATACCACAACTTACTTTTCAAAGTATTTACTATCTTAACGTTGAATTATCTTCGGATTACCTTTACTTGTGGTAAACTATTACCGTAAAAGATAGAAGATATGAAGAAGTGTTGAGATACGATGATTGTATGGTGTTCGTAAGTTTGTCGAAATGACAATTGATAGTAGAGAAGAAGACGGAGAATGCTGGTGCGAGGTTTGTGGAGGGAAGAAAAAAAAAGGAAAGGAAAGAGATCTGGAAAAGAAAGTAATATTCTAAATTGTGCCGAAGTGAAATGGCCCTAGGAAACTACGTTGATGGACGGAACAACCCATAGGGGAGTAATAGGCGATACATCATGGTAGGGGTACCTATGGAGCCTAGAATGTATGGTATAGATACTTCAAGTAAATAGCATGAGAGGTACCTATCTAATAGGCATCTGAAGTACTGTAGATGTACTGGAGGAAGTCCATAAGGTTTGTCGAGATTGGTGTTGTTGGCTCGGCGTATATATCGTGAGTCGATAAGTGGGATGTTTTGGTATGGAAGTATCTTGGAAGGTACGCATCTAGGGAATTCTCGATATATAAACACAATTACGAATATGTAGAGCACTAGAGCAGAATCGTTGGCTTTGGTTTATCTTACCCGTACCCAACATTCAAGACAAACACTTGAAAGAACCTCGATGGTCGATTCAGGGGTATTTGGCCTAATTCTATCAAGAAAGAGGCTCTAGAAGCAACATAGACAAGGCTAAGCAGATATATATAAGTCAATAGAGGAATCCTCATGCTTACGCAAGTGCCCGGAAAGCCAGACGAAAGTCAATTAACACTAGGATCTAATGAGAAAGAATCTGCAGTCAGGAATTAAGTCTAGGTGAGACAGTGACAAATCTCAATAATTACGCAACGAGGTTTTATAAACGAAGGAAGGATATATCTTCACAAATTGAATGCTGTAGTTGAGCTGGTTGCTGTGCATATATTAACAAATATCCTCTGTTTGTGATTCTTACCGTAAGGGAGTGTGCTTGAAGTCCTATCAATACAAAGTGCTAAGACATGCACATAAAGGACTACGTGTAAGCCCTATCGTTGGTTGTCTAACCTCTTTTTCCCTTGCTATCGATTGCCTGGCATTTAGCCTATGGTGTCCCAATCTCAAATATCAAGATTCAGGGGTAATTGGTAATCTTTCTAAACTAGAATAGAATTTTGCATATACTGACTTGTAATCCAGTTGCAGAACATTTACATTATATGTAGGGGGCAACTACTACACATGTGCGGTGTGAACTAGATAAAAGGTAACCATACTCTGGTAAACAGCTAACATCGAGTCCAACATCTACCTAAACTTCTACATATCCATGGTCTATAAAATTGTAGACTTACTTTAGGGTACTTCCAACAATAAAGACAGGTATTAGTCTACTTATAATTTAAGGAGCTTATAAATATGTAGAAGATCCATCGATATATCGTGACTATTACGCTGTAAGCACAAAGTCAATCTAGAGAACTATAGATATGGAGGTACTAATTAAACTCGTCGTAATTTATGTCGTTAGTATAAATCCGTATACGTACGGAATAACAAGTGTAAACATCTAGAGCAACCCCCTTCTGCTCGAATATATACGGTAAATGGCAATTAAGTCAACCTAATTCTACGAGTTCATGGGAATTATATTCCCTTCACTTATTTTACCAGCACTACAACCTAGTTTCCAGTTGGGATTAATATAAATTGATATCTTGTTATGGAGACAATAGAATAGTATCAGGTTCCACCGTTTACCTGGCATTAAGATAGCCAACAAGAGATTATCAATAATAGAAGAGCAAGTCTAAGGAATCTCCTTTCCATGGAGAATGAAGATTACCTCCTACGAAGTATAAATTACAGCAAAAAGATATGAAGCCTATAATTAGTATAAGGAAGTATTGAGCAATTCGAATATAAAATAAAATAGTTTTCAATAATAGCTTTAGTCTTCTTCCTTCATGACGATCTATTAAATATCTAATTACGTATAAAAACACCATTATAAATAACATGCTGTTTAACATATTTAGCATTCTCGCTTTTAAATAATGTCTATTATTTTCTATATGACTAACACTATATACTAAAGAGAACCAAGTTATGAAAACTTCCCTCTAATCCCTTGACTAGTCGAATTCATGCATTATGTGATCTCACCAAAAGTTGCGACATCAAGCGAAGAAGTGTAGTTCTATGCATTAATGACTGGGTAAAATGAAAGCAGGCTCAGCTATACATAAGATAGTGTACCTGCAGAGGTTATACATTAGTAATCCTATTCTACTGCAGCTCGGGCGGGGCTCTTTATAAGTGCATGTCTGGTCTATTATAAATTTATAATTTATACATCTCACTTACACCATACACTCTATATACCATACACTCCATACACCATACACCATACACCCCATACACCACCCACAAGGCTGCCGACATAACCGTATAGAAACTTCATAACAGAGAAAAATCCGTACGTCCTATCTCCTCCCTCCCGTCTGCCTTACTCGCCGGCGTTGTTTCTCCACTCTTTCCGTGCCGAAAGCTTACCTACCTTCTTGGTAGATAGGATCTCGTTTACCTATATCGTTGGTATGTATATTAGGTATGTATGTCATTATCCGTGGCGGACCGGCCCCGCATCTGAAGACTGACGCGGGCCGGTACTCGCGTGTTGATTCTCCTAGTTCCCTTTTCCCTTATCTCCCCCCCCAGGGTATTCGTTTGCTTCATCCGCTTTACTATATATCCTGTTGTCTCTATCGTCTTCTTTCATATAAGCAGCTGTAATCCCTACCTGCTTCTCGCACACATATGAAGTCATGTCTTCAGCGAGGAAGCACCCGTGAACTTCCCAGAAATCTAATAATACAACATCCTAGACTCCCAGCGACGACCCGCGTAACTTGGAACGCCGTTCAGCTTATATACCCCCTTCCAACCCACCAGCAACTTGAAAAGCCCCGGCTCAAACAATGTCGGCCCCTCCTGACCTCCCGAAGATGACCTACCGGTTCCTAGGCCGGTCCGGTCTCCAAGTATCCTCCATCTCCCTAGGCGGCTGGCTCACCTACGGCGGACACGTCGACGACGGTACGTTGCCGAACTATCCTACACCCTGTTACCACCGCCGTGCTGACATGCCTCCGTAGAAAACACCTTCGCGTGCATGAAAGCCGCCTACGACTGCGGCATCAACTTCTTCGACTGTGCCGAAGGCTACGCGGGTAAGACATGCCCGGCATGCACAACCTATCTTTCTCTTCTCCCCTTCGCAGCCCCGGGCTCCGCGTAAAACGTTGACATGCTAAGCGACGCGTTAGGCGGCAAGTCGGAGGAAGTGATGGGCGAAGCGATCCGGAAGTTCGGCTGGAAGCGCAACGACCTCGTCATCTCGACAAAGGTAAGTCCCTTCCTAGCCCCAGAATTGGCCAAGAGGACCCAGTCGCTCGGCAGCTGACGCGGTCGTGAAAAAACCCCCCAAAAAGATATACTGGGGCGGCGCGTTCGGCGACAACCCGGTGAACAACAAGGGCCTGAGCCGGAAGCACGTGCTCGAGGGCATGGCCGCCTCGCTCGCGCGGCTCGGGCTCGAGTACGTGGACCTGGTCTACGCGCACCGGCCGGACCGGCAGACGCCGATGGAGGAGACGGTGCGGGCCTTCAACCACCTCGTCGCCACCGGCAAGGCGCTCTACTGGGGCACGTCGGAGTGGGGCGCGGACGAGGTGGCGCAGGCCTGGCGCTACGCTGACCGCCTGGGCCTCGTCGGCCCCGTCATGGAGCAGCCGCAGTACAACATGCTCGAGCGCGACAAGGTCGAGCGCGAGCTCGCCCGGCTCTGCCGCGAGCCCGGCCTCGGCCTCACCGTCTTCTCCCCCCTCCGCACCGGCCTGCTCTCGGGCAAGTACCGCGACGGCATCCCGCCCGGCTCGCGCTACGCCCAGGAGTCCGTCGAGTACGTCGCCGGCTTCTGGCGCCGCACCGGCAAGGAGACCTGGGACGCCGTCGTCGCCCAGGTGAACCGCCTCGAGCCCATCGCCGCCCGCCTCGGCATCACCCAGAGCCAGCTCGCGCTCGCCTGGGTGCTCAAGAACCCCTACGTCAGCTCTGCCATCACCGGCGCCAGCTCCGCCGCCCAGGTCTACGAGAACGTCCGCGCCGTCGACGCCGTCGACAAGCTGACGCCGGAGATCATGGCCCAGATCGACGAGATCCTCGGCAACAAGCCCCCGGCCATGATCGAGAGATATTGAGAGAAGGGATATATATATATATATATAGGTTACCTACCTGCTCATGTACCAGAAGACGTCTCAGTTACCTCGTATTGTTCAAGCAGATAGCTCTGGGTAGGGGACGTCGTAGAGAGATAAAATAGGTACTAAGACGAACGAGACGGACCGAGATAGTTTAATAGAACAGTGCCATATTAGTAGCTACCATCGTTCGGCATAGAAAATTGATAAAGCGTTGGGAAATGCGCCTCGGCCGAGCAAAGTCGGTCATCGTGTATGTTACACAGTAAAAGTAAAAAAAGTAAAAGCAAAGATCAATGTCGAACGCCTTCGTCGTACGCCTTGGTGCCAGTCCGAAGCAAAACGTCCATGCAAATCCTGACTCCTCGCCAGTGGAGATGAACCACGTTAATATCCCCTTCCCCTTTTCATTGCCCATTCTATATAACCTAACCCCCCTGCCAATATCATGAATTCCCATCCGGCGTGCTTCCTTCTGATAACGAGTAGATTTGTCAAGCCATAGCAGGTGTCGCCCCCAAACTCCTTTGACCTGCACAAAAAAAGTCATTCCCATCCTTCCCTACCATCTCGCAATCGTAAACAAAGTCTCAACGTGAGCTTAGTACCGCTCTAGGGGGCGGTTCTGGCAGGTTAGACGTGGGGGCCGGCGTCGTAGATTGTGGCTGATCCGACCCTGGCTGTAGCTCTTCATATGCCGGAAGTCTGCTAGTGCCAGCGCCAGCTCCAGCCCCAACTCCATTTCCATCTCCCTCTATCGCCGTGGTACTCGGTGGTTGTGGTATGGGAGTCAGTTCCACGTCTTCGCCGTTGTCGGTTCGTTTCTGCGCTGCGGTATAGGCCGGCGGTGCTTCGCCCAACTCGTTGAGGCCTTCCTCTCTGCTATCGAGGGTTATACCTTGTCTCCATACCCCTCTCGCGCGTCGCTCGCTTGGTAGCCTAGACCTAGATCGATGACCCATAGCTTCTATATCTCTTTCTAATGCATTGGTGCCATATTGCATCCGTAGTTTCTGTCGTCGACGGTAACGGTAGCACATGAGCATGGTTCCGGCACCGACAAATATGATGAGTGGGACTAGGACCCACGCGAATGGATACGTGGCGAATATGTTGCCCGAGTCGGAATCGTCTTGAGCCATGTTGAAGACTTTAGTTGACGTATGGTATGGCCCGAACCGAGAGCTGTTTGAGCTCGAGATTCGTCGGAATTCTTCGATATGGTGGTGGATTGCGGGTTGGGATAGGACGAGTCGACGTAGAAGAAGAGGATTGGAGAGATGGCCGTGTATTATGTATGTGTATATGTATGTGTGTGTGTGTGTGTATGTATGTATACGTGTGTGTATGTGTAGGTATGTGTGTGTAGATGTACGGAGTACTTGGTTAAATGTTGACAGAGCGTCGTGGTCCTCGTGGATTAAGTGCGACGTAGGGAGCGGAGAATTTGGGTGATACGAAAATGGGATGGAGGGTATTTGATGTAGTGTACGGGAGTAGTGATCTCATCTAAAAGCTGAGAGGATGGAGTGGTATGGCGTACATATGTAGTATGGATCGATATATGTTGTGATGTCGGTCTTGTAAGGCTATGATATTTGATTCTTTTGTGATGTTTTGTTATGTTATGTTATATGATATGCTTGTGAATGCATCATATGAGAGAGGATCGATGACTGAGGGTTCCCGGTATGACGGTAACTCGAATGCATCTGACCAAAATTTGAGGATTTCGTAGAGGTTTGAAATAATTGTATGTATATGGAGGGGATGTAAGTGGTGTACCCAAGAGATCATGGTCCGTGGCAAACAAACTTGAAGACTCAAGATGGATCCATTATTATTATTATTATTATCATTATTATCGTCATTATAGTATGAAAAGGTATGTCAAATAAAAAAAGGCACATGGCAGTGGCTGTAAATGAGGTACATACTATAATATGGTATGTCTGTTATACATATGTACCTCAATCACTCACTCTAATTAAATTGTTGTAAACTCGAAGTTTTATTCAATTCGGTTCGTTCGGCAATTTCGAGCTGACAGCGACGCCCTAAAATCATCGAGGCTTTGTTCCTTCCCAGCTATAAGTCTGCTAGCACGGCTAGTGTCAAGTGTAGCTTCTTATTCCTACATGTAACATACTAGGCACATCCATGCAAACTACCTGCATGGCGGACAACTTAAACGCCGTAAACGCCCATGTTAAACCCGCTCTAACTGCACTAATCCGCACACCAGTACTTTATCTATGTATGTATTGCCCCGCCGAGTGTCTTAGATGCTCGCTTACTATGTACAGTATGTAGGTACAGATGGCGAGTCTCCGATGCTATACGTAACTTGCATGTATTACTTATTACTTACTGTAATAGAATAGTTGACGTAGAGGTATGTTTATATATATATGATATAACTACCTGATAACGAGTAATTATCTCTAGAATACATAGGTATGCTACTTTATGTTTTTTATGCATCAGTTTTAAGTCAAGTATTTGAAATTATAAGTGTAGATTAGGCACACATGTATGTATTTAATATCGCTTTGTTTGAAGTGGCGAATCATATAAGTTAAACGTCTTAGCATCAGAATAGGTAGAATGTTAGGCGGATTGATAGGGGTCAACTAGGTACAACTTATACCTAGTATGTACTGCCCTTACATAAGTATTGTACATATTAATAGGTACCTTGAACTTATTTCAGGAACTCATGTCAGATCTGATCCGCCCGGTCGTCGGTGGATCCGTTTAATGTTGACATTTCAATTTCGAGCTTAGTCTTTTATTTCAAGGCGAACACTTTTTCATACTACCTACCTAGCCTACACTTGCCCGAAACAACATCACTACTACCATACTATGCACATCTAGGTAGTAGTCAAATCCTTCAGATATCGTCACCGTACGATATACTTCTTCCTTTCGGCCTTGGTTCTCAGAACTTCCAATAAGATACCGTCTCTCCCTGCAACTATAAGTCCATAACTGATCACGGCCGAGAATATTAAGGATGGTTCGGGCGATCAAAGGTTTGCGTCTGCCTTGATCATACATATTCCTTTGATGAAGAATATATCAGCTAATCTGCCTTATCTACTCCCTAGGCACTCTCGTCGAGTGCGATCCCTCAATTAAATCTATCATCATCAACATTGATAGTGAGACCAATGAATACATCATTGAAGACCTCGACGAATCTCATCTAGTAGTCAAAGATAACATGGTGACTAAGTTGAAGATTGAGCTCGATAGGGTATGGTCACATTCTTTCGCTCAACTTCTCGGCTTTCACTAATTACATCTTCCCAGCGCTTGAAGGAGAATGTCCCCGATGTAGAGGACGACTCGGATTCGGATCGTGATGTTAAATAAGAAGTCCTCTTATCCACTCCTGTTTGGTATGTCTGGCATTGGCGAATATGACTTCTCAGAGATACCAGATGCTAGATCCATAGTATCTACCTACGATGAAATAGACATCTACTGTCTTTACGCAAGTTCCTGTCATTATTTACCCTCGGTGCGCATTGATACATCCTGAAGCGCCTCCCGCCCAATGCTAGTCTATAGTTTTTCGAACCTTGGCTTGGTCTTCTTTAGCCCGGACAACAGCGCAGCTTTGAAGTCATTGGACTGGAGCATCGCCTGGTTCCACAGGCTGGTATATCTCAAGCCTGATCAGGTTAGCTCATGTGTTTCCCGTGCATCGAAGTCGTACTCACTGTCCGCGACTGTGTTGTCCCTTGCATGGTTTAGCAGCTCTTTCGTGCCCTGGACGGCAACCGGACTCTTCGAGGCTATGAATGACGCGAGCATACTAGCGGCGTCGAGCGCCCTGGCTTTCGTTTCTAATACCTGGCTCACAAACCCAACAGCGAGAGCCTCTTCGGCGCCGAAGCCTCTAGCTGTCAAGCACACATCTTTTACCCATGAGGCGCTCGAAACAATCTTTGGCAGTCTACTGACTAACGACAAGTTAGTAATTGCCTGCCTGTATCATCGAGCAATGCGTTTAAAAATTCCGAGAACATCTCGGGGAACGAGAGCTTCGAGACTTGGCTCAAATAGGAACTCCTTTGTTCCCTAAGTTGGGCTTTTTTTTTCTTTTCTTTTTTGAAGAAAAAAATGAGAAGAGGATAAAAAGGAGAGGGGTCACCAACGAGTGCCCACATCCGCAGCCATGCCGATGTCCACCTCCTTAACAGCAAACCTAGTATCCCTGGAGCATATTCTCACATCGGCGCAGCAGGAAATATCAATAGCCAGGCCGATGGATATCCCATGCATTACACAGATGACGGCTGTCGTATCGTTAGTTGATGTCCGAGCATGACATGATGAATACTTTAAAGTAGAACATTTTCTCACGCTTTTCGCAATTCTCTATATGACTTATGCACTGCTGGAATTCGACGATTTGGCGTCGAAGCCTCGTTGCCTGTCTTGCGCCATCTAGTTCACCCTGCCCGCCTAGGAGACCTCCCTGCCCAACAGCCTGTACGTCTAGACCAGCTGTGAAGGCGCGGTCGCCGATGGCAGAGAGTATTACGGCGCGAACTTCAGAATCATAAGATAATCTCCCAAATATGGCTCCAAGTTCGATCCACATGTCCGGCGTGAAAGCGTTGAGCTTGGACGGGCGGTTAATCTGAACGTGGGCCACATATTCAGATGGTGATGATATGATGAAGTGTCTAAAATCGGAATATCTCTCCATTCGAGCCATGATTTATATTGTGTATATAGTTCAAGATTGACGATGACGGAGTTAATATAGGTCAACGGCCCCAGAAATATGATATTAGTGAGATATGAAGATAGTATGTTATGAGGGTATGAATGTATGAATGTATGAGTGTATGAGAAGAGGAGAATTTGATCGACGTCTGAATTTTTGACTCGTTGCAGGTCTTTACGCCTCCGAGTTGCCGAGGTGCTCCTATTGATGGGTCCTAGCATTTTGTTATAGGTATGTATAGAAGTACTGGTAGGTACCTATAAGTATTACATATTAGGTAGGTATTACATATGTTGCTGCACATGTCAGTATGATAGACCGTAAGCACCTGTGATTGCAATGTTCATTAGCGGGTCACCCCCGGTCCTAAGAGATGATTTTCAGCTTCTACCTACCAAGTCTGTTGCTAGGACCAGGGTTGCGCGTTCATGTTGGTTCGAAGGATGTACGGTACTCTTAGCGTACCTCGGGTACATCTCTAGCTATCACAAGAAAACGGTTACTTATCGAAAAACCTTTTCATTATCGATAATGTTTATCAGTGGGGACTAATCCACAGATAGTTTAGATCGTCGGTGGGAATTCATCAGATTAACCGACGTTACGGAGTACCTACCTACATACCTACTAAGGTTTGTACTAGGATCCTAGTACCTAAGTGAAGAAAAAAAAAAGTTGATTGGCTTCAAACTTTTTTTTTTCCTCTCCTTAACAAAAAAAAGTATACGATAAAAACATCACAGTCCATTGACGATGGCGGCAGAGGTTGCGCCACTCCCGCAATTAAAGCTTCCTTCGGGACCTTCTTCAATCACTGCAGAACAACGATACTGGAAGTCATTCAAGAATCAGCTCGTGCTTCCATCACCGACTCAATATCCTATCACTCACATCACAACTCCCGCCACGAACCCGGCGTCCATTGCATCTTCCAATAATGATTACTTTGCTGTCACAACTGGTACACGCGTCCAGATCTATTCGATAAGAACGAGGAAATTAGTCAAGACTATTACACGTTTCGGAGATATTGCGCGAAGCGGCGACGTGCGACGAGATGGCCGCGTAGTCGTGGCTGGAGATGACACCGGCAAGGTTCAAGTTTTTGACGTCGCATCGCGCGCCATTCTTAAGACTTGGACACAGCACAAGCAACCGGTATGGACATCTAGGTTCTCCCCGGCTGACCTGACGGCTTTGATGACGACGAGCGACGATATGACGGTAAGATTATGGGATCTCCCGAGTCAAGAGAGCACTTCGACCTTCATAGGTCACAGCGACTATGTTCGCAGCGGTGGCTTCATGCCAGGCACAATGTCGAATATGTTGGTATCTGGTAGTTATGATGCGACAGTCAAGCTTTGGGATCCTCGAACACCAGGCGCAGCTGTCATGACTTTCAAACATGCTGCGCCTATTGAAGACGTCTTACCTCTCCCTTCTGGAACTACAGTCCTCGCATCTTCCGATAACAAAATCTCTGTTCTAGATCTTGTGGCAGCGAAACCGCAGCATATAATATCTAACCACCAGAAGACCGTTACCTCCCTATCACTCGCTTCCAACGGCCGTCGTCTAGTGTCCGGGGGTTTAGACGGCCACGTTAAAATTTTCGAGACAACGGGTTGGAACGTTGTTGCGGGTGCCAAGTATCCCTCACCCATCCTCGCCGTCAGGGTCATCACCACCGGCGCCAACGATGACGACCGTCACCTAGCAGTAGGCATGCAGTCTGGCGTGCTGTCGTTGCGCACGCGGTTGACGGGCCCTGAGGCGGCGCGCGAGCGCGAGCGTGAGAAGGAGATGGCCGCCCTCCTCTCCGGGACCATCGCCTCGCACGACAAGGCCAAAAACAAGCGCAAGCGACGCCACGGTGCCGCCAAGCACCTGGACATGGTCGGCGAAGGCACCGAGGTGGTCATCGCCAACGACCTCTCTCGGCCGCGGCGCGAGACGCCGTGGCAGAAGGACCTGCGACACGGGCGGTTCGCGGCGGCGCTGGACCGGGTACTAGACTCGCGCGCGCGGGACCACAGCCCGCTGACGGTACTGACGCTGCTGGTCGCGCTACGGCACCGCAGCGCGCTGCGCGATGCGCTCGAGGGCCGCGACGAGGCGGCCGTCCTGCCCGTCCTGCGCTGGACCCAGGCCCACGTGATCGACCCGCGCTACGCCGCGCTCTGCATCGACGTCGCCACCGTCCTGCTCGACCTGTACGCCGAGTTCGCCGCCGCCAGCGCCGTCCTCGCGTCCGCGTTCAAGATCCTGCACCGCCGTGTCCGCGTCGAGGTCGAGCGCGCCCAGACCGCCGCCCAGACCGCTGGCATGTTGGATAGCTTGTTGCTGGCCGGCGCGGAGTGAAGGCTGTATCTTTTCTTCTTTTTCAGGGGGTTTTTTTTTTAAATAAGACAGGAGGAAAGGAGGAGGCCGGGGGGTTTTTTATACCGTTCCTTGTCTACCTGGTACGAAAATAGGTTTACTTACGGTGACCGGGAGGATGGTTGGTTGATTGGAGGAAAAGGGGGGATAGATAATTCACATGTTTTTTTATTATCCCCTTTTTTTGCATGGCGACGGCGTTTTATTATTATTATTATTTTTGTCTCTCTTTCCTTCGGGTTTCTTACAAGAGGGAGGGGAAAGGGGGGAGGGGGGAGGGAAGAGAAGGGCGTGAAAAAGGGCGAATAGCAAGGAGATCATACCAAGAAAATACATCAGAGAGATATCAATTTACGTGGATCAAACCTTAGTATCGAAAAACAGAAGGAGGAGGGAGAGAAATAATATTTCTCTCGGAGAGGCGTAGATGGTTTACATTACTTTACCGCATTTTACCGCATCTAGTAGATGTGTACCTGCCTGGAAGAAAGGAGGAGACGATCTCGCGACGAGAATGAATCGTAGTAAGAGTACCGGTAGGTACCTGGAAGGGGGAAAAAAAAGGAGGGATACGAAATGTAGGTATGTATGTAGTAGGATGAGAGAATATTACTAGTACCTAGATTGACACGGCGACGGTACTATCTGTATACCTATTCCATACCATACCTACATTAGGTACCACCTACCTCTTGTCTGAGAATATAGATCGGTACTAGTAGGTAGGTAAGTAAATAATCTTGATACATGTAAGTATTGCGTCGCAAGAGCTAAGAGAGAGGTATATACCCCGATTCCCGCCGCTCGTAAAGGTAGATGGTAGATAGGCTACCTAGGTAGGTACAGCACGTTTACATATCCGGTAGGTCGAATACTTGGAAAAAAAGGATGTCATGGGGTAATTATCAAATCAGAGCAGCTCGAAAAGAAAAGCTCTCCCTCCCCCCCTCCTCCCCGGGGGCTTAAATCACGTCGTAAAAACACCACACATCACACACCACCACTCATTAACCATCGTCACCGTCAAGATACACGAGGTAAGAGAAAAGAGAAGAGTCATCTCAACTTTTTTTAAAAAAAAAAGAAAATATCGTATATTCTCAGGCGTATCTTTCTCTTCTGCATTTTTTCTTCTCTTTTCTCAGTACCACCCTACCTGGCCTTACCCGACCCGATCCTTCCTCCCCCCCCTTTCCTTATCCCCTTCCCCTATCCCCCCCCCCTCCTTAACTTGCCATCCCACCTCCTCAGCTTCTTCTAATTACGTCTCTCCTATGCAGTTTCTCTTTTGCTCATTCACATTAAGAGGAAGACAAGCTTGTGGTCCCGGTCTCATGAGGTCTAGGACTGGAAAAGGAAAATAGGAAGAGAAAAAAAAAGTTCAGACCGTGCTTTTCTTCTCGTGCATTCCCCTCCTCTCGACTTTTCGGTCTTTCCGCGATTACGAGGTAGGAAAGGTTACTGTATAGAAGCCGTGACGCGCCGATATATCCCTATCCTTTTACTACCCTCCTTTCCCCTTAATACATATTGTTCTATATGAGCCGTGAGCTCGAACATGAGTTATACGCCCGACTAATAGAGATGGAAAAAAACAACATCGAGAAATACCTGGTGATGGGACGGCGGAAAGAAATAAGAAATCGTAAGATCCCAAAGAGCAAATACGCCAGCTCCTCCTTTGCTCCAGAGAACCGAAAATTTTTACATAATGTACAAACATTTTCTTCCGCAGACTCGTGACATTTCGTGTTCTCAGTATCCGCCATGGCGTCGTGCTCGGCCTGTGCCGATATCTATCCTGCTCATTTCTTCCATGAGCGCCCACTCCTCGTCACCTCGCCCTTGAGATGGTCCCAAGCCGCCGCTCATCATTGGTATCTTAGCCGGAATGGGCGGGCCACTACCATAGCCCGTTCGGGGAGCTCCTTGACCATGATTCTCATAGTCAAAAGTGCTGGCGCGAACGAGAGCACGTGGCGGTGTGCTGTTACGCTGATGAGGCGTTGAAGGACCAAGCGGGTTAGGCCCCGAAGAGATTGGCGCCGGCAAAGCCGATGCTCGATGTGCCTTTTTCTGCAAGCGATTACGTCCGGCACTTCCAAGAGATGACGTGGGGTCGGACGGCACGTATGCTGCTGGAGCGGCAACCACCGACTGGGGCCGGGTAGCTGTGCGCGGGCGCCGACTAGAGGGAGGCATTGGTTGTGCACCCGCAGGAACCGGGCGTGATCGAGTCTCGGGAGGCTCAGTTGGCTTCTTCGGCTCCGGTTCTGGTGCCCATGTGTCCATAGGCAAATGATCCGAGGGATCGACCTCTCGCCCATCTGGTGTCACTATCTTGCCTTGTGCATTTGTATATTCCGAGGAGTTCGACGCGTCCTTACTTGACGCCACGGCCGGGTTCAGGGCATCATAGGAATCTGGGCCGAAAGGCACGCCTGATAGTCGCCGGCCATCAGAGGGAGCAGGGGCAGGACTGACCGACTTCCTTTTGATTGTATGAGTAGTCCCAGGATTTGGGGAGATGCCTCGATTTCCTGAAACCGGGACCTGCCCCGCAGGCGTCGTAGGTCCGCTAGAATAGGGAGCTGGGCTTCTTTCGTAGCTTCTTGGGTTGCTATGAACATTGGGGGAATATTTAACCAGGTAGTTTGGAGGGTCACTCTGTTGCCTTCCCCGGGTTGGGGTGTCCATAATGGCTGGCTGAGTATATCGACGTCCTTGTTTCCTCTCTTGGTGAAGACGGTCCGAGATATCCCGCGCTACCGCTGGGTCGACTCCCGGAACCAGCGTCGGGGGCACAGAAGGTAGGTCATATTCGTTGGGCGCATGGACCTGATTGTCTTCCAATTCGCTCGGATGATTCAAAGAGTAGTTGCTCCGCCTCGCATAAGGTCGTCGTACCAGAGTTAGCGCTTGAGAGTAGTCCTCGCCCGCCATTGGCGACGGCGAAGGGCTATATCCATTTGGCTCGTACTGTTCTTGGGATGGGAGAGGAGATGGACTATAATGTCCGGATGTTGCACTACCACGTCCGTTCATACTCAATGATGTAGCGGCCGGATGCTGATATTCACGCTCGTCGTACTGTACCGTCCGCGAACTGTTACCCCGGGGTCTCGCGCTTGGCGGTGTCCATGATTCTGGGACATCTTCCACCGTCGGTTGCATGGATCGGTAGTGCGACTCGTATGCTGAATCATAAGAGTAATGCCGAGGAGCGGACTGCGGACTGGGATCAGGCTCATGGTATGGCGCTGCGTTCTGCATATCCGGGGCAGACTCGAATGGACGATAAGTTGGTCGACCTGGATAAGCCGAAGATGAAGGGGAAGAAATAGAGTATCTATGAGCTTCACTGCGTAAAACATCGTGTCTCATGGGCGGCGTAGCCTTATGTTGCGATGCGTCGAAACTACCTCGGGGAACTAGCTCCTGCGAACTTGCACTCGGGTTTCTAACTCGGTGCGCTGGCGGAGGTGGCGGCCGGTCGTCAACCGGCTGTTGAGGAGGATGATGTACTGGAGGTGAAGGAGATTCGTAAAGCATTTGACTATGACTGAATGTAGTCCTAGGGTCTGGTTCATATGACCGAACGTATGCGGCGTCTGGATGTCGTAGCGGCTCACTCTCCAGAGTGGGAAATTTGTAGTTCCTGTCCACAGCTCGATATTGCGAATGTTCTGTTCGATGGGGCGATATCGAGTATTGGTTCTCAGGAGGATATCCTGGAGAGTATTGACTAGGCTGAGGGATGGCCCTGTTCGGGGATGGTGCATTATATTCAACAGCCTGAAGCGGCGAGTGGTTCGAGACGAATGGTGCCGGAGGGCTTGGTTGATGTCGTACTGGCGTTTGCACTTGATCTACCACAGACGGCGAGGGTACTTGACCAGTGATAGGATCAGACGGCAACGGACGTCGTTTCACCGCCGTCTTCTGAGGCATGCTGGTCAAGTCCACTTCGGAGCTTGCAGCTGCAATATTCGGCTTTGATGTTAGCTTCTCCGTCTTCGGGCGACTATCGTAATAAGTGATCTCGATCCTAACTTCGCCAGCATATTTTCCCTTGCAATTGAGACTATGCCACTGATCACTTTGACCGCCACCTCGTACAATAATGTCACGCAAGTCGATCCACGTCTCGCCTATAAGCTCGGTCTTTCTATCGTCGTTGAATACGGATAGCTTCAGTTGATAGTAGTCGGGCGAGTCATGAACATTGAATCGAAGTTCTTGGTCCCTACACCACAAGTACTGATGTTAGAGCATGATAGAGAATATATTGTGTCATATAAAATACACACCATTTGGGGGTTTGACCACCTCTAATATCCGTTGTCGTCTTCTTTGCTTCCTTTGCTAGTCGCGCAGCACAATAAGGATCTTGCTTCCCTATAGTCTTCCTATTCGGGAGGTTCTTTGCACGATCGACAATGAGGACGAGGGTTCCAATCTCAGGGCCATCAATGCTCATATCAGAATAGATACCAGCCGTATGCATGCCGTTTAGCGGGTTGGGTTTTGTTTTGGCTGCCATCTCGAATAACTGAAGGCCTTATTTCCGAATTGTCATTGGCAGACTAAAGTGGTAGTAAAATCGGAATCCAATTAGGACCGGATACGAAGAAGTGAATAAGTGACTCGATTTGCTCTCGACCAGTGGTGTATTGTTGATTTTTCTTCTTTTCTTTTCTTTGCTTTCTTTTCCTTTCCTTTCTTCCTAACCAACCTTTTGTTTACATAGCAATCGGCACGTTGTAAAGCGAGAGAGAATTTGGATACCGACAATTTGGAAATCCGTAAGGAAGAAGAAGGAAAAAATATAATTCGACGAGACCAATAAAACGAGAGGAGGATAATCAAGAAAACATTCCAATAGTATGAAGCAGAGACCAATTAGACCCAGACTTATGCCCGCAAAAGCAGGAGAAGTAAAGAAGTAGAGAAGTACAGAAGAGAAGAAAGATACGATGACTTGCAGTTTGCAGTTTGCAGGTCACAGGTTGCAGGTTGCAGGTTCGTAGGTTCGCAGCTGGCGGGAAGTGGATGTTCTCATAGCTGTATCCGTTCAATACTTGGTTACGGTACGTACATGATTGAACTTTACCCAGGACAAAAAAAAAACATTGAACTTACTGCAAGTCGGGGGTGTGCATGCCACTGTAATTGGATGAATTCGAGTGGCTGGTGAGGGAAAAACAATGAGGTTGGTCCTTTGAGACTCCACAGCTGAAGTACATGAATTAGGTACCTAGGTACATGTAGGTAGCCCTGCCAGGGGGGAGAGGTGCAATGTTCTTGGGCACCCCGCCTCCCCAAAAAAGAACAGCTACACTAGTGTAAGACACCAGGGTACCTAGGCAACAGGGACTCTGTTTAGTGGACCTATAGCCAATGAACATGCAAATTCGAGATAGCTAGTATCGATAAGCACTTAAGTATGATGATTGTATCATTCATATGCACATATTAACTACAAGGTATCAATACATAGTAATTATTTATGTACAACGGTATGGGAACTGTACCAACTTTTGATTCCCTTACACGATTTGACTCCTTGAAAAAAGAACACAAGAATCCTATTCGAACAAGAATATCCGTGAAATGTTTCATAGAGTGCGACGTTGGATTTCTCTGACTTCTCTCTACACATGCACTTATTCGTACACTACCTATTTCTAGAGAATATCGATGCCTTGTTACACAGCCTAGACGCGCAATTCACGAGGCACTGCACTATGCCGAGACAGCCAAAATGATGCAACCGGAAATATTCCTAACGATTCACACTAGATCAATCCCGCATCGCCGATTAGCCGTCACAACATTAGATTGATCCTATCAGCTCATCTTACGGAATTGCGGACGATATTCATAGTGTACACTGCTTAGTACCAAATTATCAGCTGGCTCGTATCAACATTAGTTGTCCATTCAACATTTTCGAGGCTATGTACAACCTTACCAGGGGTTTTGTTTTCCTTTCTTTTAAGATGATAAACCAACAACGACATTCCTACGGAATCATTACATTCCTCAGCTAAAATATTCCGTAAATAGATCTGGTCAGTGAGGTCCAAACATTAACCCTCTCTCCGCTTGATAATATTTCCATCCCAGCAATAATAAAAATACGATAGGACCTAGCCCCGTCCCGCCATTTTTTCCCCTTTTCCCCTATCGATCCCCTATCGACATATCCAAGGCACTGGTGAAAGCACATACCCGAAACATATTTACACGGAGTAACTAATATGTATTGATCATAAATCACCCTGAGTGCCCAATGTTGCGGCACGGCATTATCGAGGCGTCACGGGGCATGATTGGCTCTTGGTTCACATCAACATTCAAGTATAACTGATACCGCATTTTCATATCACCCATCTCCCAAAACCTGGTCCCAGATCGAATTTTCTTTTCTATTCCAATCATCTCCTATTCGCTACATAATTTTACATGTTGTCAAGGCGCTCCTTGGCACTCTGCTTGGCCTCGTCTGACACCTTTGGATTGTTGATTGTACTACCATGCAAGTTAGCGATCTCCCTTTATCTGGTCTATAAGAATTCAAGAGAGACCTACGCCTTCAGACCACCGGCAACATTTCCTGGATTCTTACTCCCACTATCTCCAGCTCTGGGCACTGCAAATTTTGTTAGGGGAAAGACAGATTAAAGACGGATGATGGTAAACAAAAACGTACCATCACCTCCGTTAAAGTCTTCCTCCAGAATTTTCTTTGAGTGTTGCTTGGCTTGCTGGCTAGTGTTCGGGTTATTCAAGTTGGCCTTGTGGCCTCCAGCAATCTGTGCATCAGTAGGCATGGCGAGTAAGTGACGTAGAACGGTAAGAATTGGTTTTTTTTTATATATGGTTTCAATATTGCTGAATCTATTGTTGGATGAAGAATCTACTACAAATTAAAAAGGAGTTTGAGTCCCTTCTTATACATGTTCTTCCTCATAGAACATATATCTAACTTTAAGTAACCCATAACACTCATAACTGTTAACGTCTACCAGTGTCTATTACCCAGATAGTTATCTCATTCGTTATAGCATAGATTATCAAGTCATGACGACAACGACTAGGCGGAAGCTGAAGGTCATATCATCACCAGTCAACATACTTCAAGCTACCCCAGTTTAAGTGGTAAACATCGTTTAAATCCCTGGCTTGGATAGGAGATTATGAAAAGCTAAATCTAGTATTCAGCACTCGCGATTACAAGATCGAAAGCTCCCGGGGCTGAGGTCGTGACGTCGTCGAGTAGCACCGAGAATTGGACGGCATCAACGCAATTATACCAGGTAATCACCTATGTATTTTTCAGGGGAGGTACATTTTATATGGACCCTACATACATAGGTCCCGAGGTCGCTCGAGGGCTCACTTGAAGTCTTTTGAACGGCTTCCTTCCGTACAGTTTGCTAGTAATATCTTGCGTAAACAGTGACGTACGATGATGCTTGGCTCTCATACAGTGTTCCGACTCGAAGGTAACTCGCGAATATGCATGGTGCAGAGTTTACATACGCATATTAGTTATACATACGAGAGATGAGATGCAGTTAGAATAGATGTGTTAAGTGTTTTCTAGCAAGGCCTATGTACCCAGTCCGACATACTTCCCAGTGTAGCTGTCGCCTAGCAGAGTGGTCAACATAACCATAGTGGAAGATAATGGAACGGTGTAGTCGTCACACATATTTAAGCCGCACCGTGGATGGCCATGTGGGCCAACCGACTTGGGGGAGGGGGGGTTTCTTCTTCTCTGCACTAATACGCTACCGAGCATCCGTACGTCTAACGTCTACCCTCTTAACGACCCCAGTTTCATGGCCGACCAATCTCCTCGCCCTCCGAGAAAAGGGTCCACGGTGACCAAAAAACACATCTCAGACCATTTTCGCAGGCCTCCGGTCCATAGATAATACATCCAGTATATACTTCTCACCGTCTACACTTACCTTTGTCGTGGGAGAGGCTCTTTAGTCATGAGGCGAGGGATGTTCACAAAGACGAAGACCAAGTGGTCCTTTCTTAAGAGACTAGCATGACGAATAGTATCGAATCATGATGTCAACTTGAAGGAGACGAAAATCAGTAGAATATGCGAAAGTGTACCTACCTATGCAAGACTGCAAGTCCCAAGAATCAAGATACGTTCACTAGTATCAAATATCTCCCAGCAAGTCTATGATGGCCCATGAGCGCCTTCGAAAGATTCAGGCGTGCAGTGAAATGTCCCGACAACTTGACATGCATTTTATGTTAGATGGTATATAATATTTTATGCTTCGAACAGCGGTTATTTGCATTCATGAAAAATAATGATGATAAATAAGACTATCGAGAATCCAGATTCGGTGCTAGCGGATATTGATCTAACGCATGTGAGACTTGAGTAGGTACATTGGTACTTATTCGTATATGATTAATCGGATTCGGCACCTGGGAATGCTGTAATACTTAGGTCAGCATGCTGTGGCTTAACTCCTAAATCCCATTGGACTCACGTGTGGACACTACCAGGTACTTAGGCTTAGCCTTACGAATCCTAAGGTCTTACTACAATTCATAACCAAGTCTTGATAACTATAGACTATAGTCTATAAGTCTATAACGTTAGCTCTCTCTCACTCACTCACTTGGACCTCTTCATTACCTCTTATAATCTTTGGAAATGTCATCTCCCCAGGATTCGTCTCAGCCACCAGCCATTAATTACGTCGTCGGATTCCTGCTTGTTGGTATCGCCTGGGGATTCACAACCCCCTTCATCCGCCGTGCGGCCAAAGACCATAACCCGCCAGCTCACCCGTTACTCGAGAGGGATGACGTGAAGGCGAGCTGGCTAAAGGGTAAGGTATACGGCGCGTTCTTCGCCGTCGTTGATCTGCTGCGGAATCCGAAGTACGCCGCGCCGCTGCTGATCAACTTGACCGGGAGCGTCTGGTTCTTCCTCCTCATTGGCCAAGCTGGTAAGTTAAGCTTCCGATACGGCCGGTAGTTTGGTTGGAGGTCCGGACCGCTAAGACGTCGTGCTAGAACTAAGCTTGACCGTTCCGATCGTGAACACCCTGGCGTTCCTATTCACCGTCCTGGGAGACTGGTGGGTCGATAGGAAAGTTATAAGCAGGGGTAAGTCGGCGCTACGCTGCTACGGTGTTGAGGCGAATACTTGCTAAGCGAACATTAGATACGTGGTTAGGGATGGCCCTATCCCTATGCGGTATTGCACTATGTGTGCATAGTAAATCAGGTTGAGGAGTTTTCGTCTTCTGATGAGCAATCTACGTAAGGGGGATAATATTTACGAGCTGCTTGAGAGTAGAATTCTATGTAAGACGGAATTATATCCAAGTCTAAAAACATTTCAGTAAACAAGCAATAGTCTCCGAACCAATCCTACGAATGAGACTTGGTGCCATTGATATCATCCTATACATTTCACCGCATCTTTGAGGTAGATTTACGGGCAGTGGCGAACATATTGACTACCGACCTCAGATACCTTCTTGTTAAATATGGAATGAGCAATCGTGGGAGAGAGGTAGGTGTGATATGTTTGCTTCATCCTTCGGTAAGAAAATGAGTCTAAGTTCAAGAGCTTCTTAAGTGGTAAATATGTAAGCCAAGATATATATACGTAGGTCTTAGGACTTAAGTTGGCAGTGAATCAATAATAAATCTATACTTACCTATAAGTACCTTTTAGTACGACGATGATCAAACTATCTAGTGACCTAGTCGACGTGTTCTAGATAGAATCATAGGTTATCGATGACAATATATTGAATCTATAATTATGACAGAAGCTCAACAAGCTTCCATGTAAATTGAACTGCGCCACAGGGACTTCTTCCTTTGGCACTGGTCAGATCAAGCCTCGTTGGTACAGCATCAAAATGTACCCCCTATTTCGTTAAGAAGGTCTGAAAGCCCATGAGGCTACCCCCTTTTATTTCGTCTTTCAACGCTAAGGCCTAAAAGAGCTGATCGGCAGTTTAGGGATAAGAATAACCTAGCGCGATCGTGCTTAGCCTTTGCCATTTCTCCAATGACGCACCGTCAAATCTCTTTGATCGTCCAGGAACCGCCAGGGATATTGACTGAGATTCCCCATATTTTTGCCCGTAACATCGTACGAATTACCTGGTATTCTGGTCCTTTTAGAAACAATCGACAGGAACTAAAAATGCTTTTGTTATTAATACCTTGTCTCCTTCGACTGTTGCAGTTAACAAAGCCAGTATTCAATCCATGTACTAATACTTACTAGTAAAGTGACTAAGAGAATCAATGTTGCTTATTACTGTGCTGTACGGAGTAGAACTGGTCGACCACTATTTAAACACTCCAACACTTCCTCTATCTCGGCACCGATGGGTTTAATCATATCGACTGAATATCCCCTAACGTGACCTCACCTTCTTTTTCATCTCTCTTACCTAATTTTTTCTTACAGCTTCTAGATTTGACCATCGTCTTAACTCACTTAAAACTTAATCATATCAACATGCGCGTCTCTTCTCTCTTAGTCGCCGTGGCGTCTGTAGCGTCCATGCAAGGTACTGCCGCTACTTCTAGCGCGGATTGGATTTGGTCAGTAACCGGATGGGACGCCAGCTACACGCAGCAATCTTATGGTAAGTATAAAATTATTTCCCCTATCTGATCCTGTTGTTTAATTATTAACTCGATTTTAAGAATTTAACGTGACCGGTGCTGGAAATGCCACCTCCAAACCTCCTAGGCCCACGTTTAAAGCTCAGTGCGGCGGACAGGGCGAAGGGGCCGACTTCAGGGCCTGCACAGCGCTGGAGAAGACAGAAACGAGTTACGTGGTCGCCGCGAAGCTTCTCCCAAGCAACGACACAGCCTATGGAAGACCGCATCGACCTCAGATCGAGGTTAGCGTGAAGTACACCGATCTGGATACTCCAACAACATGGTGGAATTATACTGGAACGGCCGAGGCGTGGTATAACAGATCTCTGGGTTCGATGAACTTTACGATCATCCCGGACAATATTTATGGCGTAGCATAAAGGCGAGGAGCCTAGCTAGGGATAGCACATGTGATGCGTTCATCGGGTGCAGTCACCAGGCTGCGCTTGTATTGGATTGTCGTCGTGTGCGGTGGAACAAATATTTGCGTCGCGAACTGAGTTATTCGCCGATAACAATAACACACGCCCTCTTCTCGCCGCGATGTTCATCGATATCTAATTCCTAACCAACTCGCCCACATATCGTCAGACGACTCACTAATTTCTCATGTCGGGTTAGACGGCTACACATGACAGCTTTAATATGTTGCATTCTTGATTCATAACTAGCGAATTGCAACGCTCAGATCCCCGAGACTCGAGAGAAAGCAAATCAAAGCAGAGCAAAGCAACTGGATCTCGACGCCATCACAATTAATAATTATCCCTAATTCAGATGAGAGAGGGTGGTTGATTGACAGATTCAACATTCTGCTGTCATTAATTCACGTACTCGGAGAAGATAATCTCATGAGCACCAAATTTCATATAAATTCACGGAATAAGTTATAGACTTGCAAACTCGAGCTATTCTTAAAGAAGTACCTTTTCTATCATTCATATGTACCTAACAGATAGTTAGTTAAATAATAATAATATGTATTTAGACTAGATAGCGGCTTAGTGAAGAGTTAAAAGATGCTGCCTGTGCTAATAGCTGATTACCTAAAGTATCGTACGTCAAGCCTTACGCAATTGTGGCTGACTCGGGTGGATCCGCCAAGATTCGTAGAAAGCAGGGGAAGGAAAGAAATTACATCAGTGCTGTAGGTTTTAGTGTACATAGTATGCAACAAAAGTTGGTAGCCGACGCAGGAGCGGCTGTAGTACATTATGTACAGTAGCACTATAGCAGCAAAGACTGCAGAGTACGTAGTTAGGTATCCTGCTCTGCCCCTCTCCCCCGCCGAATTTCATGCACGCAGCTTCGGCTCGGCCTTCTCAATTTCCCTATCAAACACTTACCATAACATAAACATCCTGAACAACAGTAACAACAATCAGGTTGCCTAATTTTAGGTAGGAAAACGGTCGATCTTACTTTTCTTTTTATTTTTTCTTTTTCCTTTCTTATCATGGAATTCGATGCTTCGAACTTTTAAACTTCTCTTATTAACTTACTAGCATCGGTCACTAATAGTTTTATATCAGTGTACTTAGACTAAGAGAGTCCTTCAAGGCCGACGTCAACATAGGAGGAGGATATCACCGTCTATTGACGCATCCTTAGGACCAACCAGTCACCATCATTTACTCTCCAAGTTAACATCAACTTTTATTGGTCATGAACGTCATCAAACTTCAGAGGTATCTCATCAATAATCCTGAGCTATTTTTCATCCCTCTCGCTACCCTCACTCTCATTCCTTAGTTACATAGGTAAAAAGATCTAACGGGGCGGTGTCTAGGAAATATCCTCAATTTGAACAAGGCGACATCTTCGCCCTGACGGATGCCTTCCGTAGACTCGATGTCGACGACAAAGGCTATATCGACGAAGGCACTGCGATAAAGGCTACACAACAAGCCGAGCGACAACCATACGATGTTGTTCGACAGGCACTAAGGGAAGTGGAGCTTGATGCTTCTCGAAGAGTTGAACTTGAGGACTATGTCGCTGTAAGTTACAACACGTCGCACAGGTGACGTAACGATTCCCGTACTAATAATAGATATGTGTATAGCTTATCGCTAAGCTTCGTGAGTCGTCTCCCGCGCAACGACGAATGAATACTGGTGGTGCCGCACCCTCGTCTCCTGCCGGCATCGTAGCTCAAAGAACAGGGGGACATTCTACCAAAGGAAGCATCGGCAAGATCCACGTTCAAGGCTCCAGCGCCAACGTCACTCATACCATCAATGAGGATGAACGAACCGAATTTACCCGCCACATCAACGCTGTCCTAGCCGGTGATCCCGACATAGGGAGCCGTCTACCTTTTCCGACAGACACCTTTGAGATGTTCGATGAGTGCAAAGATGGCCTGGTGCTTGCTAAGTTGATCAACGATAGTGTCCCAGACACCATCGACGAACGTGTGCTCAACGTTCCAGGCAAGAAAGTCAAAAAGTTGAACACTTTCCAGATGACGGAGAATAACAACATTGTTATCGAGTCTGCAAAGGGTATTGGATGTTCTGTCGTCAACATTGGCAGCGGTGATATCATCGAAGTTCGAGAGCATCTTATCCTAGGTCTGATCTGGCAGATTATTCGGAGGGGTCTCTTGGGTAAGATTGACATTAAACTCCACCCGGAGCTGTATAGATTGCTCGAGGAAGACGAGACCTTGGAGCAATTCTTACGACTCCCTCCCGAGCAAATCCTGTTGAGATGGTTCAATTATCATCTCAAGGCAGCTGGCTGGCACCGCAGGGTTGCCAACTTCTCGGGTGATGTAAAGGATGGAGAGAACTATGCTGTTCTGCTAGCGCAGATCGGACGAGACTATGGTTGCAGCAGAGCTCCTCTCCAGACACGCGATCTACTGCAGCGAGCAGAAGAGGTGTTGGTGGATGCCGACAAGCTTGATTGCCGCAAGTTTTTGACCCCGTCCTCACTCGTTGCTGGAAACCCCAGGCTCAATCTTGCTTTCGTCGCCAACCTGTTCAACAACCACCCGGCTCTAGACCCGATCACGGAAGAAGAGAAGCAGGAGGTGGAAGACTTTGACGCCGAAGGCGAGCGAGAAGCTAGGGTGTTCACATTATGGTTGAACAGTTTGGATGTTCAACCGGCTGTCGTATCCTTCTTTGATGACCTTTGTGATGGTACTGTCCTGATGCAGGCCTACGACAGGGTTATCAAGGGATCGGTGAACTGGAGACATGTGAACAAGAGGCCGGCCAGCGGTAGCGAGCTGATGAGATTCAAGGCCGTCGAGAACACCAACTATGCTGTGGAGCTCGGCAAGCAGAACGGATTTTCGCTAGTCGGAATCCAAGGCGCAGACATCACGGACGGGAACAAGATGCTCACGTTGGGCCTGGTCTGGCAACTTATGCGAAAGGACATTACCTTGACGCTCTCAGCTCTGGCGCGACGTCTTGGGAAACGGGAGATGACGGACGCGGAGATGGTGAGATGGGCGAACGACATGTCCCGAAAAGGGGGCCGAAACTCATCTGTCCGATCGTTCAAAGACCCTGCTATCGGCAGCGGTGTCTTCTTCTTGGACGTATTGAACGGCATGAAGAGTAGCTACGTCGACTACGATCTCGTCACTCCCGGGCAGACGGAAGAGGATGCATACTTGAATGCCAAGCTCAGCATTAGCATTGCCAGAAAGATGGGCGCAACCATCTGGCTAGTGCCGGAGGACATTTGCCAGGTCCGAAGCAGACTAGTTACCACATTCATCGGTAAGACTTTACATTCTATTATACATATACATATATATATATATATATATATATATATATATATATATTTGCGAATACGAGGGTAATAGAAGCTAACGGAAACTCATAGGCTCGCTCATGGCAACGCACGAGAAGATGCAGTAGGTCAAGTTTTATTTATTTCTCGTCCTGGAAGAGATGTGTTAAGAGGGTAAGGGTGGTAGTAAAAAAAGGTATAAGAGATTTGACGACGATACGTTTGAGCTTATCGAGTGGCGGGCCCGCCAGTGTTGATGAAGTTCCTGAACACATGACGAATACAATCCTCGTTCAATGAAGGTTTTTACGATTAGAAAATGCGTATATTGTGCTAGATGTTTTTCTCCCAATTTTTATTTACTATAGTAACCTCGTATACTTAAAATCTGTATTCCGGAAAGCGTACATGATCTACTGTGTAATACCTATTATATACATACATATGTTGATGTAATGTCACCTAAATAGAACATATTAGAACTTTACGTCGACAGGTAGACCTGTAAAGTTCCATAATTAGCTACAAATGAGTAAGAAGGTTGTGGGGTAAAGTGGTACCTATATAAGACTCAACATCAAATTGAATCCTTTAAACACGTTCTGAATATTTTTGTTTTCTATTTCGTACATATGTATACATGGAATATGCAGTGTAACAGTGCCCCGCCATATTTTCGGTAGGTGTGATTCTATAGTAAGAAGATTATCATCATATAATAATATATTACGTCGAACGTTTGCGCTGTTACCGACGCTGACAAGTTACCTTGGCCGAGGTTTCCAAATCTATTTTTTTATTCCTCCCCCTTTTTCTTTTCTCCTTTTTTTTTTCAAGAGAGAAGAGACAAGAGCCGAGAGAAAAAAAGACAAAGGGACTCCCACTAAGATAAACAATGTTGTCTTAGGTCGCTACCATCTCGTAATCGGGTTCGTGTAACTCGGTCTCTTGTATTATTTATAATCTGTTATCGACGGTAATAAAAGACTTATGATAGTTTCGGTTAAGAGGAAATATCGTCGTCAGGGCGAGATCGACAGCACGTGTTCCCTTGGACTAAAAAGAATACTACTACCCGGGTTGATCGGAAGTCTTGTCACTCGAGATCTATCGCATTCTCCCGGTTGCTTCGGCCGTGATAGAGGTCAGGTGGCAAGAACTTGATACGGACGATCCGAACGAATGAGATAATGCACCAGTCATCTTATAACAATCGAAAGTACCTGATCTTATAAATGACTAATGAGTACTATTTCGACGTCTATGAAGACTATCGAATTATTTTGCTTGGTAGTTTATCTACTACCTTTTATTCCTACCCTTAATCGACTATTATTATTATTATTATTATCAGGCTTCGTCTCACAAGCAGTGAAAACTCTTTCTGTTATACTCCAACAGATCCATCACTAAGAGGGTGAAAATGTCGGTGGTAAAAGAACCGCGCGGAGCCTCGCCTGGCCGCGATCGCGTTACAATGGACCGCGACGTCCATGGCCCACACTCAAAACGTGAGGCTCAACATCCAGCTGCCCTAGCTGAAGCTCTAAGAGCCGTACATCGTACTCCAGATACTCCCTCGGAAAGCGGTGAAGATTCAAGTTACGAAGGCAAGGACGTGTCTCTACGTCCAGTTCTACTACGACGCAAATCAAGGTCCGATTCATATGACGATTCCGTCTCGGGCACACCTGAGATCTTACCTATAGACAGTGCAGGGCTGAGTGAAAAGCCGAGTTCTGAACAGACCTGCCAAACCTTGCCTAGTACGTACAACCTGGCAGGTAAGGGGAAGAAAACATATGTCGTAGCAAGCGACGACGCAGAGCTTCGTGAGATACTAAGGAGAGGCTTAGAGAGGGTAGGTCATCACTCTTCGAATTCGTCCTTCATACATGTATGTAGGCAGCACTAACATGGACGTAGGAGAGGGAGAAAACGTCGCCGGCCAGACGTGAAAAGCTTCGGGACATGGTCTTCACGAGGCAATTCTCCGCATTTGACAGACAAAACCAGGACGCTGCAAACAGCCCATTTCATGGTTTCTATGTGCTGTTCTGGATTTCTGTCTTCATCCTCATCCTTAAGATGGCTGCTGAAAATTGGAGGAAGACTGGAAACCCGCTCGGTACCAATGAGATCATGAAAACTATGTTTCGAAGAGATGGTATGTTCACGTCTTCAACCACGCCTATGTACAAGACATGTTATGGTTATGACCTTACTAACTGTTGGTATGCTTGTAGTGGTTGTGCTTTTACTTTCGGACGGTATAATGTGTGGTCTAACAGGCGTAAGTTGGGCCATACAACGTCTGGTCTTCCTTGGATATCTCGATTGGGAAAGATCAGGCTGGATAATACAGAACGTAAGTGTTTGCTATAGCTCATACAGCCCGTCTCAATTAGCTAATATATCCATAGATCTGGCAGACCTTGTTCATCACCAGCGTTGTTGGTCTTACGCTTGTAAGGGATTGGCCATGGACACGTAAGTATACTAGTTACTATATCCCCGTTATTGGCCCCTATAGAACATGTCGGTCCAGACTATTCACCTACCATGTTTGATACTTTATTATATAACTCGAGACTCAATATACACGGTGTATGCTAACTGTCATTGTTCCAAGATACCGTCTTCTTCGTTCTTCACGGCCTTGTGATGTTGATGAAGCAACATTCCTATGCGTTTTATAACGGTCACCTCTCATCCGTCTATAAGAAGCGGCAGGTTAGTACCCATGATTTAAATTCATATGAGCAATTCCCGAGCGATGTGCTCCGGAAGCTAGATGTTTTATTTTCATCAGACCACCTAATCTACCCCCTATTTAATACTTGCAGCGAACATCGAGGAGACGACCAAGTCGCTAATCCCTATGCTTATGCCAGAGTCTACTCGTTAAGCTGAAACAGCTCGAAAATATCTCACCTGTGACATCACCCTCGCAAACAAGCCCGCGAGTGTCGACTCTTTCCACGTCACATCTCGCCATGCCACCGTCAGCCGATGAGTATCATGAGAGGCGACGCTCGCTGTCAAAGTCTCGATCGGCCAACCAAAGCGACATCGAGAGCATCTCCCGCGCCATCGAAGCGAAAGAGCCCCTCGACTTGGAGCAACTGCAGGTGTTCGAGATGTTGATTAAGTGGGAGGTCGACGCACTGGCGGATGAGCTCAGAGGCAAAGCCACAGATCCTACTCATTACTATCCCCAAAACTTGACCTTCTTGGGTCATTATGAATATATCGTCCTACCTACCGTCGTCTACGAACTCCAATACCCCAGATCCGACAGTATCAACTGGTACTACGTAGCCGAGAAAGCGTGTGCTCTTTTCGGCATCATATTTGTTATGATCATGATTTCTCAGGCTTTCATGTACCCAGTCGTGATGAGGACCGTCTATATGAAGGAAATGGGTTGGACAACTGCTGAA
Source organism: Hypoxylon lienhwacheense (assembly GCA_902806505.1). Lineage (NCBI taxonomy): Eukaryota > Fungi > Ascomycota > Sordariomycetes > Xylariales > Hypoxylaceae > Hypoxylon > Hypoxylon lienhwacheense. Next base: position 50,294 of record CADCWW010000005.1, read on the forward strand.
AGATTCCGTGGTTTCCCATGGCTATTAAGCGATCTTATATTCCCCTTCATGATTGAGTATCTGGTAAGTGTCTCGGCCGCGATTAACCTTGGGTTAAACGCACCTCCGCTGATTATTTTTCTTCCATTATTAGCTGGCCTGGTATCTCATCTGGGAGACGGTGCTCAACATACTTGCGGAGCTCACATACTTCGCGGACCGGAGCTTCTACGACGCATGGTGGAATAGCGGTAAGTTATCTCCTTACGATCCGTTTAGTACTTGTCGGCTTTTATGTATGAGAAGGCTGACGGCAGAGCCCCGTGCAGTCTCTTGGGATCAGTTCGCCCGCGACTGGAACCGGCCAGTGCACAATTTCCTCCTGCGACACGTATACCACAGCTCGATCTCGTCGATGCACGTGAACAAGCACACGGCGACGCTCATCACCTTCTTCCTCTCGGCCTGCGTCCACGAGCTCGTGATGTGGTGCATCTTCAAGAAGCTCCGCGGCTACCTGCTCGTCTTGCAGATGTTCCAGCTCCCGCTCGTGCGGCTGAGCCGGACGAAGTGGCTCCGCGACCAGAAGACGATCGGCAACATCATGTTCTGGGTCGGCATCTTTACAGGGCCGAGCCTGCTGTGCAGCTTGTACCTGATCCTCTGATCCTCTGATCCCCTTACTATCCGTCCTTTTCACCGGGTGTTTGGAGTTTCAAGGATTATGGGGACAAAGGGTGTCTACCGAAGCTAGGTATCCTGCGGGCTACACTAGATGAACTGTTGTTTGGATGGGGGCTTATCAGGCGCTGGATATGATATAGATGGATGGTTCTTTTGAAGAGGGAGGTATTATATATTAGATTGTATAGTACGACGGCGGGGGGGTCATGAAAACAGCGTGTAAGTCCTAGGATGGTGAGATCAATACGGGTATATATCTTTTAACGAGCCCCTGAAGCGCTAAGTTACCTACTCGAAGCATGGGAGTATAGTGGTTTTTTTTATCGTATTACTACCGGTAACAACATGTGTTTTTGATCTGAGCTACAGGATATTATACTAGGTATATGATATTTGACGCATGTTCTGAGTTACATAAAAGGTATTTTTGAATAATATATATATATATATATATGTGTGTGTGTGTATGTGTGAACAAATACTTTATCACGTAAATACTATACCTCCTATAATGTAGAAATTAATCTTAATTACCTAGTATGGGAAGATTTATTCAAAATAGTTAAAACCTATAGGATGAAAATCAGGTGTTGTACATATATTTATTTTGGTCGATGTGACGTAGTAACAACAGCTTTCGGGGGGGCTGATATCATGATTCGTCGAGTCTTTGATGTACCAGACACCTTCGACCATCTGGGTGCGTTCCCATTCGTCCGTGGACAATAGCATTGTGTCTTTCCCTCGAGTCGAGGCGAGATCTATATCGTCTGTGTTGAGAAACGTTGTACTCCGTACCTATCACGAATACTTACATAGGTACTATTTCATGTCCGCCTCGTCCGAAGCTGCCTAGCGCCGGCTCTGCCTACCGTGGGGGCGGTGCGGTTACATACCTGGTAGGTAGAGGATGTGAATATAAGTTACGAGGTATGTGTACAGTGTCGTATATGTTAGGCGGCTTCATCTTGCGTGGACGTTCCGGACAGAAGAAAATAGATGGATGGGAGGAAATGGTGTAGGCGGATACTTAAGGTTGTTACCATTAAATGATTATCTCATACATGTATATATTTACATGTATATGACTTATACCTACCAGATTTATGCATGGGAGAATCCGGTATTGTTGTCCCTACGTACATATGGATTACATACATACATCACAGTGTTCCGTATACACTATAGTTCGATATGCGGTAGGTCACATCAGTAGGGGTATGTAAGACAATTACGTCATGTTACCATCTTGAGACGGCTACGGATCAATACATTCATTCTATTATTGACTGTAAGTTGAGTGGACTGTGTTTTAGGTACTGTCATGGGCCGTAGTAAATATACATATGTAGACACACACCTTAGGTAGCGTACAAAGGTACATGTAAGTACAGTGTACTATAAGGGTACATGCAGCTACCACACTTGGATGTAACATCAAATTAGAAGGAACTATGAATAATATACAGTAAATACGTACGAGCGGATACGGTACGGAAAGGGCGCAGCGACTGGTTTTTCCGACAATCTTCCGTCTCTTTTCAAAGCAAAATTTATTTGTTGGCCAACCACCGAACAACTTCAACCATCCAGCTACAGCAGACAAGTTACCGGGGAACCTTTTTTTTTTTTCATCACCCCAACGCGCAACACCTGTCAACCAAAACTTCTACCTTGCGTTATCGAGGTCGATTGTCATTCTCATTCATTTATTTTATCTTCCTCGATAACTTTATATCTCATTTCTCTCTTCTCCTCTCATTTCCTTCCCCCCTCTCTCCCCCTTCGCATCTTCCCTCATTCCACTGATCACCATGTCCCGAGGAGGAACTACTCTCTACGTGACTGGTTTCAGCCACGGCACGCGTGCTCGCGACCTCGCCTACGAATTCGAACGGTATGTCCATTATCCTCGTCGGTGAATCGATCGACCGTCCTGCGGATGCGGTGTCCGATGTCACCTGCCTTCTCGTCCTCACCACCCCGACCTCGCTTCGTCGTTCTCGGCTTCGTCGAGTCCTCGATCCGTCTTCTCATCTACGCTTCTGCCTTCCACGTCCTCCGTATCCATCTCAGCTTTCCATCTCCCTCGATCGAGCGGTCGTATAGCGCCCTCAGATGCATCGTTCCACGTCCCCCTAACCACCACCGCGATGGGATTTCGAAGCTTCATGCGGTCGACGCGTCATTATCATCATTATTGGGAAAGTCATCGAAGTTTTGCGAGGATTGCTGACATTATAATCTATTTAGCTATGGCCGTCTTGTCCGCTGTGACATTCCTGCACCGCGATCCGCGAGCAGCAGATTGTGAGTACAACCCCCTGAGCCATCCATTTGCCACCCTTGTGATATCTAACATACGTGTCAGGTTCGCGTTCGTAGAGTATGAGGATCGTCGTGATGCCGATGATGCGTACCATGAAATGCATAACAAGCGCATCGGCCGTGACGATCTTCTGAAGATCGAAGTAAGTTGTCTGAACGGTCCTACCAAACTTTCTGGTCATCCCGATTAACGAATGCATAGTGGGCTCGTACTCCGCCTTCTGCGTCTTGGCGGTTTGACAGTGGTCGTGACCGTGACCGCCGTGACCGTGGAGGACGGTCACCTCGGCGCGGTCGTTCTCCCTCTCCACGTCGCAGCACTCGTGACTATTCTCCCCGGAAGGATGATCGTCGCGACAGAGATCGGGACCGTGACTACGACCGCGATCGTCGCGATACTCGTGACCGCTCTCGCTCCCCCGATCCTCGGTAAGATCTCTTTATAGACTATTCGAAGACGACGTTGATTTAAGGCTTACACTCTCATGTAATAGGGACCGCGATCGTGATGATCGTGATGACCGCGATCGCCGCGACAACGGCACCAATGGCGATGACCGGAAAGGTAAGGTAGCACCATGTTTATTAACGGAATCATCCTGCTAACTCGATATCTAGCTGTGGACAGCCCCCCTCCTCAACATGACGACCTAGACGTTGCTGAGTGATAAGTATATCTGGCCACCTCATTCTGCGGCATTGGTCTGCATCTGCAACGTGTGAAAATAAATCTCTTTTGTCACACGGGTGTTTCGTCTTGAGTTTACACTGGGCTGTCACTCATCTTCTAGTTTCGATTTCTTTTCGGCCGGCCTAAGATCCATCCTCATGTACACCTAACTTAACACCTAACGGAGGTTGTATTCCGAGACGCTTCGTTTGAGAACGCTGAGAAGATCAGGATCCCCTTCGAAAGGGTTGGTAATTGCGACGATAAGGTTGCGTGGTATCGAGAAATGTGCCTAAACGATGAATTAGTTGCTTAATCTAGACAAATTCACTATAATCTAGTGAAATTAGTAAAAGCGAACAAGTACAGAATTACTAGTTCTCTAATTTTTGTCGTTTATGTCTACCAAGTGCTAATTTATACGAATCGATGAAGTTGTCGTGTACGAAGTATACCTTGAGATATGCATCTATTACATAATGGCTGATTGAATTCTCCTATTTAGCTGAGAGTTACGGATGTTTAAGGAGATGGTTGTAAATTAAAAGATGCCTAGGTACCTATCTAATCTGTACTTTTACACTATCTAAGTTTGCATTAAGTCAATACAGGTATGAGCAGGATATAAACTTCCCGTAATGACACGTTCTTAATGGGACCTAAGGTAAAGTACCTGCACACTTGCCAACGAACCATCATTGAAGACGGGAAACTATAATTGACTGTAGGTACGTTTACATCATATGCCTACCTTACATGTACCATAGGGTAGGTTTAGATCGATGGTATTGGAGGACGGCAGCCAACCAGATGTTAAATGATATGGGTACGAATGATCGCATGCTTCGAATGTTTTTATTTAAATAAATATTTGCAGGTGTGAATAGGTAAGCAGTATATTAAGAGGTATGTACCTAAGATTTTGAAGCTTTAAGTGCAACTTTGAAATATTACGATGAGTTCAGTTACGGTTAGATTTTGATGTTATTTATTCGATATAAGAAGACGATGTAAAATATATACCTTTGCAAACTGATTGCATACTTAGGTAATAACAATAATAATATATAAGAGGTTTTTAAGTTACATACACCTTGTGTAGAGTTCCGGATGACTTGAAGAGTCAGATGTTATTCCGCCTTAGCAAATGACGACTTACATAGTATACGGATCACTTGGGTGCTGAATGTCTCAGGTGAAATCCCACGACTGACCCGCTCCAATGAGCGCTAATACCGGTAGGTACACCTATCTTATCAGAGCTCCGACTTTCCGACTTCCCCATCTTTGTTACCATATGCTTCAATTCACCCAAGTGCGAACCAACAGTGGATAGTTATACCTAATGTATTGAAATGTATGTATGCGCGTACATATCTGTACCTACCTTATGCCCCTTATTACCTACACCTTATTATGTATAGATATGCATGTAGCCTCAAGTACCTCTCCACTACCACTTATATACCTAGGTACATAGGTACCTGAGTAGTATGTAGCTGCATCGATGTTGCATCTTGCCGTCCTAATCTATGATAGCTAAAATTTCTAGCTCTAATTCTTCTTCGTTTTTTTTTATTTTTTATTTTTTTTTTTTCCTTTTCATCATCTTTTTTTTTTCTTTAAATTCTTCTTCGCTTTTCCCCACTCCCTTTCGTCCTCTCAAGTAAACATCTCGTCTTTCAAGTAGCACGTTGTTGTACGCTCGCTTGTCGCTCCTATTATAGAGTTGTATTATTTTCCCCTGAGCATAACTTCAGGAGACGGACGACGACCATGAGTACTCCATGCAACCTGGTCAATTCGACGATCTGATCGAGCACAAGACAACAGAGCGGCTTCCCGGAGCAAGTCATAAGATACCCATAACTTCAGCGCAGCTACTGCCGTCACTTATGTTTGCCCTCGACAGCCAATACTACAAGCGAGACTATGTCGCCAGAATCGTCAAGAGTCTTTCGATAAAAACCGCATCCTCACCGTAGTCGTATCCCGGATTATATCTCTTTACCTCGATATACATGCCCTAGATCTTTAGCTTAGCCGTGCGCAAACTTGTTGCCCTTCCCCCCTTACTTCAGCCTTGTGCGAACTACACGTCACCCGCATTATATTGTCGCGTCGGCCGGCTTCTACCAGGTTTGCGTAGCCGAAGTTTCAATATGGCTACGGTATGTTTACTTCGCGATCGCGATCGCCCACCTATGCGTCTCCATGGGGGAGGTGTCCTATTACTGGTAGCTGACCTTAATCCTCTAGAGTTCGGAAGATGTCAAGGCTAAGGACGCCAATGGGAACAGAGCTGCCCAATTCAAGGACTTTATCTCCGAGCCGGTAGCCGCCGCTTTTTGCGCCGGTGGCGTCGCCGGTGCCGTGTCGCGGACGGTCGTGTCTCCCCTCGAGCGTCTGAAGATTCTCTTCCAAGTACAAAGCGCCGGTCACAATGAATACAAGTTATCGGTGGGCAAGGCACTTGTCAAGATGTGGAAGGAAGAAGGTTGGAGAGGCTTCATGGCTGGCAATGGAACCAATTGTATTCGCATCGTCCCTTATTCTGCGGTACAGTTCGGCAGTTATAATCTCTACAAACGGGTAAGTTTTCTGCAAAGAATGCTTGGCCTACTGTGATCAAGCTCAGAGCCTGGGGCGGTGGCATATGACGAACTCCTTGCTACCACAATAACTATGAAGTCATTTTTGCTAACAATTATCGCAGCATCTCTTCGAGAAATACCCCAACGCTCCCCTTTCTCCCTTGGAGAGACTGGTATGTGGTGGTTTGGCCGGTATCACCTCCGTTTTCTTCACGTATCCGCTAGATATTGTGCGCACTCGGTTATCCATCCAGTCAGCATCTTTCGCCGCGCTTGGAGACGTACCCAAAGACAAGTTACCGGGTATGTGGACGACGATGGCGATCATGTATAAAGAGGAGGGCGGCATATCTGCCCTATACCGTGGCATAATACCTACAGTTGCAGGGGTAGCTCCATATGTAAGTTCTTGTTCGGCGCGGGAGGATTAGGTTGTACATAACCGACGCGTACTAATCATCACCCAGGTAGGATTGAACTTCATGACGTACGAGTTCGTCCGTAAGGTTCTGACTCCTGACGGTGATCAAAACCCTAGCGCGGCAAGAAAGTTGCTTGCCGGTGCCGTGTCTGGTGCCGTTGCTCAGACTTGCACCTATCCTTTGTAAGTATAACAACCTAGATTGCGAATCTGGTTTCGCTAATATGCGCGCAGCGACGTCTTACGGCGGAGGTTCCAGATCAACACCATGTCTGGCATGGGCTATAAATATAAATCGATAGGAGATGCTGTCAAGATGATATTAACTCAGGAAGGGCCACGGGGTCTATACAAAGGCCTTATACCGAACCTTCTCAAGGTCGCACCCAGTATGGCAGCTAATTGGCTTAGCTTCGAGGTGACTCGAGACTTTCTAGTTGACTTGAAGCCGGAACCGTTAGATTTATAAAGAGATTAAGTTGGTGTTTGAACTAGATGCCTCCTCTCTCTCTCTCTCTCTTTCTCTCTTTTTCAACTCTAGATTACTTCTAGGTTGTACTCGACTAACTTCAGATACCCATGGTATCCTGCGGACTTCTGGCGAAGTGGCATGAATGCATCATGGTAGAGAACAACAGAACAATGGAGGAGACAGAGCGTCACGATCAGCCACGTTAAATTAAAATACACTAGGTACCTAGGGAAGGGTAGATAAATGGATAGGTATAGAAAGCACCAAGACTATCGACTAGTTGAATTCAGTAGAGATGACCACAAATTTCCTGATTACCACCTACCATTTTATTGTATGTGGGATTAGAATAAATAGCGAGAGTCTGAGTGATGTGATGTTTTGTATAAGTGCTCACCTCTAACCTAGATCGGGTACCGAGGACTTTGTATGTTGGTATATAAGGATCAAGGTTGATACCTAAATAGCTGTATCTTGTAATCTCGTATAGGTTTACAACCCTTTTTAATATATAATTGGTTTTTATAAGTTCTTATGTTTTTACGTTATTTGATTTCTCCATCCACCTTGTCTTACCTACATTATATGAATTGAATGTTGGTAGATATATAAGGATATGGATTACGTAAGGACCAAGGTTAGTAAATAGCTACATCTTATAATCTCGTATAATTTTACGATCCTTCTTAATATATCGTCGGTTTTTATGTACAGTTCTTGTTTTTTTGCGTTGTTGTTTTGTTTTCTTTCCCCTTTGCTTACCAACCTATATTGAAAAAAAAAAATTTTATTATCCTAACGTTGTTAGCTTGTACCTAAAGATAGAAGAGATATAATTAGAAATGTTATATTTACTATTACTAAAGTACGATATTATCTTTTTTATGAACAACACCTTTATTAACTAGGGATAATCATAACTTATTCTCCAGTAAATCCCACTATTGAATACCTCATACCTGTTGAAAACCTCGGGTAGGTTCGATAATGGTAAAAGGTACCTACTTATTATTAACGAAAATTAGATGTTATTAACTATATTCATGTGCGTGTACATATACATATATACCTAGGTATATATATAATAGCATATATCTCCGTAGGCTCTGAAGGTTATTCTTTCAACTTATTTATCTATGTTTATCTCTTTTAAATATACCTTGTATAAATATTCACTATAAGTATATATCATGGCTACCTGGGTATGGCTAATAACGTTACTCATTACTCTTAATAACGTTTATTTATCTTCATCAGCTCTGTTTAATTTCACTTCGTCGAATAACACGAACGTATATCCAGCCCCGTTTATTGCTCAAGAAAATACAAGAATAACCACATTACAACCATTCTCTGCTTCCGGCTCAGAATGCTACGGCTCAACTTGTCTAGAGAAGCGTTTAAGTTACATAATTCATCAGCCCTGGAATTGGAAGGAACCCCCCCCCGATGCCGATACAACTCCCTTCATAAGGGAACAGATACAACTACTCTATTCGGACCCAAGCCAATCTTTAAATATACACCCGATAGGTGATGATGATCGAAAGATAGTTTCTTCTGCGCAGCTGTTGTTTGGCCACCTACCTGGCAGTATTGGTTCCTATCGATTGATAAGTGACACTGTCGCTCTTCTCGCAGTATCGCGTCTCGAGGCTCAGTTATTTCTTGTTCCGTCGTTCGCTCAAAACCATTATAATGAGCAAGAAGTGGCTAAGATACTTACCCAAATTTTTGAAGGGGCCAATGGAGCCCCTGGTCTAACCAGAATAACCGATAAACCAGGTGTTATGTTCATCTTAGTGCTACGTGAAGGTCAATCTTCGTACTTAATAGATGCTATTAAGACACGTATCAGAACCGATTTTCCCGACCCAAATACACCGATATTAACTTTTGAACATGAACATGGTAAAACAACAAACGGTAAGTGAGCCTTTCCCATCCATTCTTCTTAATACTATGCTACATTTCATATTAGAAAATCATACGATGAGTATATCTACAGCTTACCTCTTTGAATTTTTTTAGGCCGCAGTTTCTCTCTTAAAACGACGGTATTATTACAATACCGGCCATCGTCAAAGGACAACCCGGGTGCCGCATGGCGAATCTGGGTTGGCGGCTTTTTAAAGGAGATCTTTGGGTACGATCGATTTAAATGGGAGCCGACCGAGACACAGATATTTCCACTCGATGGCTATCCATTAGAACAGCCCGAAGAAGAGCCCGCAATCGTCTCAACCCTTTTTAAAAGCGCATGGACTCAACGAGAGCGTTGGGACTGGGCGACACTCGAACAGTACGAAGGTGGCGCAAATTACTTATTTACTGGTGAAGTGATGCGAGTTTACGCCCAACCAGAACCGAACATAAATGTACATCCGACAAGGGAGAATGATATAGGTGCCGGCGATGTCATCTCCCAATTGGTACTATTTCTTCGAGATCCTTGCAACCTTGCTCTGAACGATATTTTCGGATATATTACTATCGTAGCGGTATCACAAATTGGTGCTTGGATGGCCCGGATTGACTATAAAAGTACTTCCTTTCGATTTGCCGTAGAGAACCCATCGTCGTTCGAAAACAGAATCATTCGACCTATACTTAATGGGGGTAGCATCACAAACCCCTTCGGTCTCGCACGGTTGAAGGACGACGAAGATGAGAAGCATATGAAATTGTTAAGTGAGGATACAGATCCCCAAATCTTCCTTATAGTCCCCTCTTCCCTTTCTCGTGGATTTGAACAGACAGAGAGGCATATCTTCCAAAATGATAGAATTAAACAAGCGATCCAAATGCTCTATCCTATGGTGCAAATCAAAATAATAATATATCTTGCACAAGATCATGACTCGGGTAAGTCCCTGATATTTTCTTCCTCTCTTTTCTTTCTATCGTCAACAATTTCATAACTATCGCGCCGGAGATAGACTTGAGGCTTACTCGGTTACTTTAGGCCCGGGTAGCGTTTTGGGGAAAGCATTGGTACAATACCGTCCGGCCTCAGAACGAAATCCGCAGCCCGCATGGAGATTCTGGGTTAGCCCGAGCCTCTTTCCAAACCCTTTTTTCTATACATGGCCTCCTATGATATTCCAATGGTTTCAAGAAACTCAAGCCTCATCTAAGCGGGACCAACGGGACCTTGATATTGATATGAGGAATATGACCAAGAATGATACCACGACTGCTGCGGCGTATGCCCCTCGGATACCATCGCAGAACGCTTTGGCGTAGCGATCGATCGGCTGAGGAAAAGAACAAAATAATCTTCTGCCGTCCTCTGGATAACATATCGGGAAATCTTCCGCGAGACCGACCATATAGAATGGAGGCAAGGCCATACTATGTATATTATTCTATAGGGAGCTCTAGCTTCATCTGCCCAAGAGCGCGGTATACATACGCGGATCAGGCGTATCTTCGTTCATAGACACCCATCCCCATGTGCTACCCGCCGACAGATGGCACCTCTGCCAGAAGCCTGATTCCTGTTGGTCATGAGCAAATACCGAGCCGTCCGAGACCGATTTCCCGATAGGCATGAAGACAATGGGAATCTATTCGCTAGTTGGAGGGTTGATTTATTAACGCAAGGATGCTTCACGACGGATGGGGATGGGGAAGAGGATAAGGATGAGGATGAGGATGGGGAATCGGTATTATTGGTATAATGGAACCACGTGACTAGAGGGCACAGACCAGCTACATTCACACGTTGTTCGCCTTATCTAAACAAGTTGACATTCCATTAATTAGGTACCTATACCTTTTGTCACGTGAGGTGACCCATTTATGTCAGCCATAGTTAGGTCTATGCTAACACACGGATGTTTAGTAGAGTTTAGAGAAAATAAGTATGATTTGGCCTTTATGATAATTAGTAACTCTACTTCGTTGGTTTCGATAATTTAACGAAAGTTGATTTTTTTTTTCGGTTTTTAGGCGAGAGATCGTATCAGACCCTGGGAAGTATTCAGATGGTTGTTTTATTTATTTATAAAGTTTTGGTTTATTATCGATTTGTTATAAACTTATTTTGTTTATAGATTAGTATTGTTGCTGTTAAAATTTACTTTCGTTACGTGATTTAAAGATCGGTTGGAGATATATTCGAAATATATATATATTTATGATGTTTATATAAGAAACCTGTTAATAGGTTCGACATATATTAGTATTTGTTCGTATTAAATATTTTTATATATGATTGTTAAAATTTTTAAATATTAAATATGCGAAAGTAATGTTATTTTTAAAAGAAGTGGAGGCGTTTTTTCGCGATAATGGGTTGGTAAATTACCTTATTAAGTGGGTCGAGTTTAAACGATCTTTACGTGTTTTTTTTCGAAAATGGTAGGATAAATATTCGACGATGTAGCCATAAATAGCCACGGAACGAAAGGAGGAATTACCGTTGTTAAATAATATATAACGAAGTTTATTAAAGAGTATAATTATTATTTAGGGGGCGAATCAGTTATTAAATTGTTTATAAATCTTTTTTAAATAATTGTTAATCTATTTTAATTAGTTATTGATTTTTCCTAATTAATTATAGGTTATTTTTAATTAATTATTAATTTTATATGTTTATATGCGTATGGAAAATGCCGGACCAAGTATTTTTTTTAAAAGGTTAATTATAATTTTTGAATATATTTTCCTTTTACGAAAAGTGCGTGTATATAATAAATTATATACTTTAGGAAGATTAATTAAGGAAAATTTAAAGGTAAGTCCGCAAGTTAAAGTTAAATTATTTAAAAGTTTAAAAGTTTAAAACTTATTAGAGTAATTTTAATATTTATAATTAGGAATTAAAGATATTTTAAAAGTTTTAATTTAAAGTTTATAAGTTATTAATCTTTAAGATATTATAATATAAATTCTTATAATACGAATATTTTCAAAACATTTATCATAATAAATATAATTAAAACATTTATTAAAATAAATATAATTAAAATATTTATTAAAATAAATATAATTAAAATGGTTATAATTAACATAATTATTATCGGTATAATTATCACAATTTAAAAACATAGAGTTAATTAAATATAAATAAATTTAAACGAGATTTTATTTAAGGATAAATGATATATTAAACGATATGGGTAATGTAAAAGACGATTAGCTTATTATTATTTTGATAACGTAATTTTTAATATAAATCATGAAAAATATTTAAAACTCGGTGTAATAATTGTTATAATATTATAACATATATTATGGAGGTGTAATAAAGTTAAAAGAAGTTAAATATTTTAATTTTACCATGAAAGATAAAGAATAAATAAGTATAATCTCGGTAGGAAAAATATCGGTATATATAAATGTGTTTATGTTTATGGATAAATTTAATAAATTAGTTATAATATAAAGGGAAAATAAAGTGAAAGTAATATAAATAATATGTTTTTAAAGTATAATATATGTATAATTGTTAATAAAATTGATAAATCTTGAGAAATAAGGGTTAAAAATAGGAAATTTATATGTTAATACCGATATATTAATTGTTAGGTTTAAGAAATAAATTAATTAGGTATTATATAATTTAAAGGTTCGGTTTTTTATTTTAAAGGACTTGCGAATGAAGAAAAAGATTTGTTTATTTATTTAGAATATTATTTGTAACGTTAAAATATATAATTTCTTATTAAAAAATTAATTATTTTATTATTTCGAGGTTTTTAACGTGGAAATTTAATTGTAATTATAAAAATTTATAGGTATTATAATATTAAGGTAATTTATAAAATAAATTAATAATTAAGAAAATATTTTATTAAATAAAGTGAATATATTATATTTATATATTTTATAGTGTTAATAATAATAGTCCCTTTTTTTAAGCAGAAATAATTAAGGATTTAACTAATATTATCTTAAATATATTAATTAATAAAATTAATCTCAATTTTAATAAAGATTTTAATTAATATATCGATAATTATATTAAAGATAATTATAAAATTTTAATTAATATTAGTAATAATAGTAATAATAATGTTTATATTTATAATAGCTTTAATAATATTAATAATAAAATTAGGTGTAAATTTTATAATTATATATATATTTTAATTAGAATGTTTTTTAATAATTTTAGAAATTTCCTTAAAATCCCGTTAATATTAATTAATAATTGGTATTTTTATGGTTGTTTTATCCGTTTATTTAAATTTTATAAATATAATTTTATTAGAATTAACAAATTTATATAATAAAGGAGTAAATATATAATACGGAAAGTTTTATTTAAAATATACTTAATATGTATATGTCGTAATTAAATAATAAGTTTTTTGCGGGAATGGTAAATAATTAATCAAAATTTTAAATAAGTGATTTTTTAAATAGTTTAAGTATAATATAAGATTTTATTATATTATATAAAAATATATTAAATAGGTTTAATTTTTTATAAATAATAAACGATAAGTAGGATGCGATATAATTCGGAACGGTTAATTATAAAATCAAAAATTTCTTTTATAAAATTTATAAATAATTATTTATTAGTTGGAATTGTTTATTTAATTATATTAAATATAATTACTTATTAATATTAATAAGAATCCCGAAAATTCGGAATGTTAAAAAATATTTAAATTTTATTATTGTAATAATAAATCTTATTTTAAATAAAGTATATTATATAAACGATTAAATGGTTATATTATTAATAATGAATAAAGATAATAAGTAATAAAAATAAACGGATATATTTAATAATTTCAAAAATAATAAAAGATTAATATTTCCGGTAATGTAATCGGAGGTGGATTTATGTTTAGATATCGGTATAAAATTTATATATAAATTAAAGATATTTTTAAAATTATTTATTATAATATTGTTGGAGATGGAATATAAAAAAAATATATGTGGAAATATGGGATGTATAAAATTAATGGTAAATAAAGTATAATTTTTAAAATATTATTTATATATCGAGATAAAGATTTGTATTATTCCAATTTTTATCCGGGGAATTATTAAAAATTATTTTATAACGGTAAAATATATAATATTTAGATTTAATTTTAAAGGGGTTAAAGATGGTAAAATAATTATTATTAGTTTTATTTAAAAAATAATATTAATTAAAAGTTTACTAATAAACATATTGTTGGGAATAAATATTTTAAATAAAAAGAATATTAATTTAATTATATTAAAAAAAATGGCGATTATTTAATTGTATAAAATAGTGATTTTAATATTTCTTATAATCGATAACCGATATTAAGAAAAAATATAAATAATGGTAATGTAAAATATAATTATTTTATCTCATTATTATTATTATTTGCCAATAAAATATATTGCCATATTTGGATAAAATTTAATTTTTAAATTAAATACAGATAAAATAACGTGTTATGTAATAGTAATTAATGATAATATGGATAAAATTATATTGTGTAATGATTTAGATAAAAAAATCCGATTTTAGAAAAATATAATGATAAAATATTTAAATCCGATATAGTAAAATTATAAAGGTTTTTAAATTATAAATAAAAAAATTTTAACGTTAACGTTTTATAAGTTACATAAAAAAGCGCTTAAAAATAAGGATAATTATATTTTAAAGATGTTAATAAATTTTGTAATTAATAAAATATTATCGTTAAAAAAATATTTAATAAAAGTTATAATATATTTTAATTTTGAATATCCTAATTATTATAAAATTTTATATGTTATTATTTCCGATTTTAAAGATGTATTTATTAATAAAAAATATATTATTATTTTAAAGGATAAATTATCACGTTTTAATTTAAAATCTGGTTAAGAGAAATTTATATTTAAAAAATGCAAATTTTATATAATTAATAATTGAGATTAAAATATTATCGATAAAATGATATTTAAATTGTTAAAATAAAATAGAATTTTCCGAATAATAAAATTAATGTTTTTTTTTATATCGGTATTTATGGTATAGAAGGATTTACCAATCTTGATTATTAAAAAGATAAAGAAAGGGGAAGAAAAGATTAAATAATCCGGGCGAATGGTGATAAATATTAAAATATAGAACGAAATGAATTTAAACGATATATATTTAATAAAATCTTAAAATGTTATATTAATAAAGATTAATAGGAAATTATTTATTATTATTTTAAACGTAATATTTTTTTATTATTAATGGAAAATTTACCTTTTAATAAAATGGATATTTATTATAATAATGGCGAAAAGATAGTTTATATTTAATTGTTTTATTATAAGATATAAAAATAATAATGTATATGTTTAACGATAAATGGATATTTTTTTAAAGAAAATTAATAACGTAAACTATTATTATAATGATATATATATTGTGTTATTAGAATTTAAAGAGTATATAAAGGATTTTATTTTCATTATAAGTATATTTAAAATAAAAAATATATTAATTGGATTGTTTAAATCATTTATAAGTTTCTTTAATGTGGTGGTATTAAGTTATATGGTAAATTCTTTTAAATTATCTATAATAAAAGAAAAGTTAAAAACGATATTTAAAATCATATTTCTAATATTATTAAAAAACCTGGAAATATTTATTAATTTAGCCAAATATATATATAATATAATATCGCGGTTTATAAAATTAGCCGAATTTTTAAAAAGGTGGAAAATTATAATATTAAAAACAAACCTTAAAAAAGGGAAATCCAAATAAAGCTAGAAATAATAAGTTAAAGGCGTTTTATTAAACGTTTTTATAAAAATAAAGGTATAATTATTCGAAAAATTAAAAAAAATACTAATAAAATATATAATAATAGTATATTATAATTTAATATATTTATTATATATTAATTTCGATATATTTTGGTAAAAAATAAAAATTATAATATATTATATAACTTAAAATACCTTAAAGAAAATCATAAAAGACGGGAAATTAATAATATTTTTATTTTATACGGTAATATAATTTATTGTGTTTTTATCTAAAATATTAACGAATTCAAAAAAAAAATATTAGCCAATAGAAATGGAGATATTAAATTTTATATAGATTTTAAAAAAAATATAATATTATATAAATATAACGAAAATAAAAATATATATTTTTACGGATTATAAAATAATATTAAATATAATTAGGTATTTAAATATTATTAATTATATAACAATAAATAATAAAAATCTACGGTTAATAAAAGTAATAAAGTTTATTAATAAATTTAAATTTACCATTTTATATAAACCAAAGTGGTTATATATTATATTAAATATATTATTATGTCTACCCATTATAAAAAAAGAAAATAACTCTAAAAAGAACGAACCGGAAAAATTAAATATATTACCGGATAATCGGGATAAGTATTAAGATTTAATTACGATTAAGGAATATTTATAAAAGATAGAAACATACATCGGTAAAATATTACCGATAATTCGATTAATTGTTATATACCTTAAAGATAATCTAACGATAAATAATTTAAAAGGAATAATATTAATATATATAACTCCAAAATTTCTTAATAAATTTTAACGGGATTATTTCGAGGATTTAAAGTAGAAGATAATATTAAATATAATTAAAACTAATATAAAATTTACCTTAAAAAATGCGGTAATACTCCCATTTTACTTAAATTAAAGTTTATTATAAAAAAAATTAAAGATTTATAATAAGCTTTATATATTAAAAATATGTTATCCGGAAATATTTAAAATAATACATAAGCAAAATCATTTTGGGTATATTAAACTAAAAGATTAATTATTATATTTTATGTTGAATAGAAAGGAATTTATAAAATATTTAAAATCGTACCCGGAATATACGATAATATAATTAAAAAATCATAAGTTATATGGCAATATATAATTAATAGAATTTTTATTATATTTGTTCCACACAATTATAATAAACATAACGTTTAAATTGTTATTAATATAAAAAGAAAAAAATTTATTAAAAATCGTAATGGATAAATTCATTAAAGCGGTATATATTTTCTTCGGAAAATATAATTGGTTAATAATATAATAAATAAATAATTTTTATAATATAATATTATTAAGAAATTAAAGGCTATTTAAAATTATAATATCGGATAGAAATTCGAAATTTTTATCGGATTTCTAGAAACAATTTTAAATTAAAATAAAGATATAATTATTATATATGACGGTATATTATCCCCAAATAAATAAATAAACGGAAAAGTTTATCCTTTAAATTAAATTTATATTCCGATATTATTTATATGTTCTCGAAGATTATTTAGAATGGAAAAAATATTTGTTTCGATTATAATACAAAATAAATATAACAAAATTATCGGTTAATAAGATAAATCCGTTATAAATATTATATAATTTTATATTAAATTTGATAATAAATTTCTTAATTAAATAAAACACATCAATATTAATCTCTTAAATCGAAATCTATAACGTAATAATTACATCGTCCATAATAATAAAGAAATATTATAATACGAGGTATAAATCTATATTTTTCCGAAAGGATAATAGAATGTTATTTCGGTTATATAAAAGATATAATATTTTTACGGTAGTAATATTGGAGAAGAAATTAAGCCAACAATACACTAAGCCGTTTAAAGTAATTAAAAAAGTCGGTTATTTTGTATATAAATTTAATTTTTTTAAATATTTTAGAATTTATAATGTTATTTTTGTTAACCATTTAAAACCGGCACCTCTAATAAACATATTCGGCAAACAATTATTATACCCGAAGAAAATAACGTTAGAAATTTATTAACACAAAATTATATAATAAAGGGAGAATAAATATTTAATATAATATATTAATTTAAATGATGAATATATAAAATAGTATTTAAAAAAGGAATTGGAAAAGGATAGATAGGAGTTTATAAATGATTGGAATATTAGGTAAAGCTAAAGAATTATAGATTAAAGTAATTATGTATAGCCTGAGTTGGTAAACGATGAGGGTATCGCCATTTTTGAGGGGGGTATATATTACGTGAGGTGATGATTTGGCCCTTATGATATCTTTTATATCCTAATGTCCTAATAATACATATTATTGAAATGGTATCCGCACTTGGAAAGAAACAGGCGGGCAGGTAGGCAGGTATACTATGTATATACATACATATGTACATAAGCAGGTAGATACATAAATACCTATATACATACAACGTATGAACAAATAGAATTGAATTAACGGTAATGAAGGTTCTAAGGTTTAGGTAGTACCTGAATTATGTATAATGTATGTACCAGTTACCACTTTCATAGGTACCATTTGATACATTGTTATGCATATAAGTACGTACATATGTGCCAACCTGTACATAGTACTTGCTACATGTATGTACCTATCTAGTATGTACTTAGGTAACATCAACCCTAACTGCCAGCAGTCACCGCTCGCCCACACAATTTTTCTTTATCCTAGACCATTCAAACTTTTCTATCGGCCCACTCAAAATAAAAAATTCCTTCTTCATCAATTTCTACTAACTTACAGCACAACGACCTTTTCTTCTTTTCTCTCTCTTTCCCATTGACTCTTTCATCAATCGTCAAGTCGTAACGAGTCATCGTCAAGATGGGTATGTTCAATATTTATTTGGAGATTTCTATGCGAGTGGAAGCGTGAGAGACTGGCTACTTCATCGTCACCATCTCTCCCGTTTTCTGCGTACAAACGGGAATCATCTTCTGCGATGCGCCCGATAGAGCATATATGAATTAAAAAGCTAACAATGGCTTTTTTCTCTTTTCTCTGAATAGGTATTGATCTCGATCGTCACCACGTGCGCGGCACCCACCGCAAGGCTCCCAAGAGTGACAATGTCTATCTCAAGCTCTTGGTGAAGTTGTACCGCTTCCTTGCTCGTAAGTAGCCCCCCCTGTCTGTCTAGATCTCTTCACAACGTACTCCTCTATCCTTTCTTGGATATCCAGGTGGTTCTGACCAAGTTCTGTCCAACAGGCCGAACGGATTCAAACTTCAATAAGGTCGTCCTCCGCCGTCTCTTCATGTCGCGCATCAACCGACCTCCCGTCTCTCTTTCTCGCGTCAAGAGCCAGATCTCCAAGGGCGAGGAAGACAAGATTGTTGTAGTTGTCGGCACCGTCACGGATGACAACCGTCTCCTCGAGGTCCCCAAGGTCACTATCGCTGCTCTTCGATTCACAGCCACCGCCCGTGCTCGTATTACGGCCGCTGGTGGCGAGGCCTTGACCCTCGACCAACTTGCTCTACGCGCTCCTACCGGCAGCAACACCCTGTTGCTCCGCGGCCCCAAGAACGCCCGTGAAGCGGTCAAGCATTTCGGCATGGGTCCTCACAAACACAAGGTGCGTGGATTATACGTCTCAATATGCCATCTTGCTAGCATGCTTACGATCTACAGAAACCGTATGTCGAGTCCAAGGGCCGCAAGTTCGAGAGAGCTCGTGGTCGCAGACGTTCGCGGGGTTTCAAGGTTTAAGGAAAAGTCTACTTGGTTTGTCATCGGGTCTTGCGTTGCGTCTCTTCTAATATACCATGAATACGATTCTCGGCTGAAGGGGGAATGTGCAACTTCGGTGGTGGTTTATGCATGGCTTGGCGTGATACGGATTATAACGTCGATCGATACGGAATAAACATCTACCTTGCAAAACTACTTCTCAGACAACACTTGTCAGCCGTTCTACTTATATATCGTGATTAATGAATGCATGGTAGGTATATTTGCGGAACAAAAACCCCGATATTCAACATAGGCAGTAAGAGTGTTGTAAAGTATCGAGTGACATCTCCCTGATATTTATGGACTTATATTCCATAATCAGGTAAAGCAACATAAACATTACGTCGTTATATTGTGTTAATATTAAACACAACAATATATTATTTAGGAATAAGATAAGCCGATTAGGTATCTTAAAATCTTATTAGGGATAGGCTTTGAAAGAGGAGTTTGTTCCATGAAAGGGGGAATGCCGATATTCGAAGGCATGGTAGAAGTAGGCATTTCTCTGGTGGGAATATAGCTTCCATACAGTGATATGTTAGTAAACGGTTCGCATATAGATTGAGCTAGCATTTCGAGATCTCTATTTATATGTGACAAAGGCGTAATATGCCAGGCAATCAACTTATCGGTGATATCGGACTCGAGTTTGTAACCCTGATCTTCGTTTAAACGCTCGAATAGGTAGTCGATGACATTTATCGTTCCACTGGGATTCTGTTAGGGGTTGAAATCCGGTTGGCGAGTTGTATAGGTCGTCTGAGGTGGGCATGAGATGTTTATAAACGGCATCGTCCCGGTAGCTTGGACAGACTAGTAGATTGATCCCTTTCAAATGAAGGGTGTGGACTCGGCAAGTACTATCGCCAGTTTTTCGTGTTTAGCGATCGACCTGGTGGTGAGGTTAGGGGGGGTTTGATATTATTAAGATAATTACAATTACATTGTTACGTTATAACGAAAGGAAGGTAAGGCTTTTTTTTTATATTCACCAGCGAGGACGAGGTAAAGATTGACATGTCGTTAAAAACCGCCACGAACAAGGTTGGAACAGACGTTTTCATAGTCAGCTGATATTCTACTCCGTATATCAAGATAAAAGCTTTGGTAACTTTATAGCTAAGATAGTTATTCTATTTTTTCATAATAATTTATATGCGTTGATACCTGTACTTACCTTTATGACCTGGACTCATAAATGATGACGAAAATCATTGTTTATTTTATATACGAAGTATGTATGTATGAAATACAAGTTACTTACATTTTATATAATGTATGTAGTTACGTATGTATCAGGTAACTTTCGGCAGATCCGCTAATTACCTATACAGTTTTGCTAATTAACACTATTATTAATACAGCGCAGTACCCGTTAGAGACTACTTATATACGTTCTTCTACTTCTTTAACGGAATTTTGATCATTATGTGATATTAATATCCATCCTCTCCTCAACTTCTCTCGAAAGCTTTACCTGATCAAATGTGTGGGCGCTACTCATTGGCACTGGTACGTTCCAAGACTCGTCGATACCTCATACCTTCCCCCTAATCGGTACGAACTGATCACAATGAACATCGTAGCGGCCGGCGCAGGTCCGTCAGATGCTTCAAAATGATGGCATGCCCGTAGATGATGCGCCGGATGATGAAAGTGACGATGCACCCAGGCAAAGTTATAACTTCGCCCCCGGCTACCATGGCATCGTTTACCGCGCGGATGTGCCCGATTGGGGAGCTGGGCCTCGACGGCAGCACGCAGATGCATCCGATAAGACCGCGGAAGAGGAGCGGCCCGAAGATGAGATCGGCCATGATGCGTCCGAGTCTGGGCCTGTGAGGTATAAGCTTCAAAGTATGAAATGGGGCCTGGTCCCCTTCTGGACCAAGCGTAATCCTGACTACGGTTCTATGATGAAGACTATCAACTGTAGGGACGACTCCCTCGCTCATGGCGGCGGCATGTGGTCTAGTATGAAGGCGAGGAAGCGGTGCGTTGTCGTCGCGCAGGGCTTCTACGAATGGCTGAAGAAGGACGGAGGCAGAGACAAGATTCCGCATTTCGTGAAGCGGAGAGATGGCAGGCTCATGTGTTTTGCTGGATTATGGGATGTTGTGCAATACGAGAGTAAGTGCTCGGGCTAGCGTTGCCGGGTTCGGCGATGGTAATCGTTGATAGATGACGAGCGGAAATATTACACGTATACGATCATCACTACGGATTCGAATAAGCAGCTCAGTTTTCTTCATGATCGCATGCCGGTTATCCTGAATAATGGGTCTGTAGAATTACGCACCTGGTTAGACCCTAAGCGCCACGAATGGACGGCAACACTGCAGGATCTCCTAAAACCTTTCGATGGGGACTTGGAGGTCTATCCTGTCAGCAAGGATGTTGGGAAAGTTGGCAATAACTCGCCAACGTTCGTCATACCCATCTATAGTAAAGAGAACAAGTCCAACATCGCAAATTTCTTTACCAAGAACACCGCGAAAATTATCAAGGAAGAGCAGCCTCGGGTAGAAGTCAAGAAAGAAGATGGCTTCGTCGTGGAAAGCCCGCCAGAAGCGAAGAGAGGAAACTCGCCTTCGGTGGGCGTTAAGAGAGAAGCCGAGGACGAACTTGTCGGAGAAGAGCCAGCGAGAAAAACGTCTGCGACAACCTCTCTCGAGTTGAACAAGACACGATCACCGCAGAAGATGGACCGGCAAAATATTAGTGCCACGAGTAATAGGACCAAAAGTCCGAATAAGACAAAACAGTCTAATACGCAGAAGATCACGAGCTTCTTCGCCAACAGCTCTTGACTGATTATCTCAACTATGACACCAATTTAAGATTGGTCGTCTGATTTCTGATCTCAAGCCGGATCCTTGTCAGGGACATGTCATTCACGAAAAGCAACAGCTACAAATTTGACACAACTGCTACTTGTCGCATATAATTTGAATATACTGGGAAGCAACCGAATTAACGTCTACTCACTATTTGGCCATGTGGTATGCTTGACAATACACAAATAATTGCCGTAAAAGGCTTTAACGGTCTCCAATCGTTCACACTTTGCAGAAAAGAACACCGATGACACGAGGATCTGAGTTGATAGACTCAATATATATTTGCAATATTGGTCATGTACAATGGCAAAACGAGCGTGCCCTGTTATAACATATCTTAGGTACTTACCTGATATGTCGTTTGAATTGCTTCTCTTATCATTTATTCGAAACGTCCCACTACATCATGAGCCACTTCACCAAAAAGCCCCCAACCGACTGCAGTACACTTAACAGGTGAACACGGTCGGGCCTGGGACTATGTACGAATTGAAGTTGTTGTAGATATTGGCCGTGTCTGGCATCCAGGGAACGCAGCATCGATTAGTACGATATCGACACAACACACATCTTTCTTTTTTTCCTCGTCCTCAAGGAAATTTTGGAGGAAAGGGGAGAAGACTCACAGCCTGGGTCGGTAGCCTTGAAGGCGCCGGGGATCTTGGCGGTGGGCGTGGGCGACGCGCTGCCGCCGCCATTGACCTTGATCTGGCCGCAGCCGACGTAAAATTGCGGGACGGCACCGGGGTTATGGATCGCCAGAGACTGAATTCGTAACAGATACTCGCCGCTAGGGATGCACTGTGGGATCGTGTAGGAGTAAGTGTCTAGGTTAGGCACAGTCTATGAGTTAGCGGAGTGATCTCCAAGATCCTCAGATTCCTTTTTCACTTTTCTTATCTTTCCCTCTCACCCCTGACTCACTCACTCACTCACCCTTCATAGTCCAAGTAGCTTGGCCGCCGTTGAAAATAGGTGCCCAGTCGTTAATCTTGAACCAGTCGCCGCTGCCATCGTATTCTCCCGCCTCACCCGGGGCCTTCGACATGTATAGGGAGATGGGCCCTTGGTGGTAGACGGCTGTGTCGAGGCTGAAGGTGAATGGGTCGCCGGCGTTGAGTTCTAAGGTGCTCGTGTTGCCGCCAGTGCTGCCGCCGACGTTACATCGGAGGTCATTAGAAGCTAAGTCTGGATCCTTGATTTAGCGATCGCTCTGAGTCTTAATTTACCGAAGACATTGCCTTCAGACAAGATATGGGAAAGGGAGAAAGACGAACCGGTCACGGGCGAGTTGTAATTAGTGTTCCGTCGCACGTATTCATACGGCGTGCCTTTTGCTGCTCCTCCGGCCAGCGTCTGGAAGATATAGTGAGCAGTTGCTCCTTGCGCGGCGAGAGCCGCGGCAGCAGTGAGAGCGAGAAAGTTCCTCATTGCAGTGGCTATGGTCTAGTCGTTACGGATCTTCGTTTCTAGCGGCGTTTGTCGAGAAGCTGAAAAGCAGAGCACAGTTGGCAGCAAAAGTTTGTCAGCTACTACTTGTGCGGACGCGCTGAGCCGTCCTTTAAAAATAAACGGTGCGCGACCTCCCCTTTCGGCAGTTCTCGTCCTCGATAGCTACGGCCAACGACCCTTACGCCCCAGGACTCGTACTATGATGCGGCAGAGCGGTTACCCATCTCATTGCTAGACCTAGCTAAGCCGAGGAGCCTTGGCTTGGGCTATAAGGACGAGCGTCATAAAGGGGAAGGGTTGTTAAATGGAGTTATATTAAGTCACCCAGTTAAAGCGTCACCCGTGGTTGGTTACCGTCCTACGCGTCGTGATGTGCCGAGCAATATACGTTGTCTAATTGGGTGTGCACAAGGCGTTTAACTTACATGACAATCTACATGTGGGTATGTCTGGTATTTTTCACCATCACAAGCAAGTAGACTCGACGTTAGGGTCACCGGAGGAGCGGATGCGAGATCTTACTAACTACTTGGTATGCCGCATGGATCGTGTTAAACACTCAAGATCGGATGTGCTGGTTTATTACGTACTCTCAGAAGTCTTGTGATAGTATCCGACTCCTCTCTTTCTTGCCAATTGCTAAATATTTGCTACGTAAGCAATAGTCTTGCTCAGGAGGAATGAGTACGAGAGGCGAGTGTATGGCACTCATAATAACATAGGAGATGGATTTCGGAGTTCGTCTATACTTGTAACATACTATCGACTTTGGATTATGGGACATTATATATACTATGGCCGTCCGCTTGGAGAAGAAAGGAAGCCTTGAGATGATTTTCATGCATCTAAGAGACGAGAAGCATCGGAACAGATCCTATATCCTCTTAATAATAATGATGCAATCATAATGAGCTGGAACTGCTTGCAATACTCGAGAAAGTTGACGACAGCACGGGTAATATCAGTCACTATATCTCCGGCAGCTCATCAACGCGTCGTGTAATATGCGGCGAGGAATTCATCATAGATATACAGGGACTAGCAGGCACGGGGCTGAGGCTCCGAACATGTCTTTCACCATCAACGGAAGGTCAGGCCGTCAAGGCATTCTAGGTAGGGCTTCGGTCTACGCTGCCTCTTCTATATAGCTGCTGACCCGTTTAATGTATCTTAGGATAGGTATGTGAGGATTAGCGAGGGCTTAGCAATAAGATATCATATCACCGACATAAAGTGCGGCCCCGTACAAGCAGCCTCAGTCGGCCCTTACAACCGGCTCGTATCTTGGATGGGATGGTCTCGGAGAGATGACCAGATCTGGTGGGGTTTCGGGGCGGGAAGCGATAGGCCATCGTTCGATCCGGACGCTTACGAGAAGATATGAGAAGGATTAACTATCAAAGCAGAGGTTAGAATATAGGCTGAGAAGGCAGAAGCGGTAAGCTAGGGGGGGGGCGTCGACGACGAATCGGAAAAATGTCTGGGTCACGTTAACCATATTTATCCAGGCCAAATATCCAATTATATCGCAATTAATGAACCTCCCACCCCCAATGCGGAGTCGCGATACCAAAAGGAGAGCAAGAGGTGTGTAAGTACCTAAGAACGATACTGAAGAATAACTCACCCCACCCCTGGTAACTGGGTGGAATCACGGGCCTGGAGAACCCTCGGAGCTCGTGAATGTAGGAGAGGTAATGCTCAGTTCTTTCGAATTTACTCCGTAGCGCCGCCAAGACGAGGGAGGGTCTAATTGCCCAAGCCGTCACCTAAACTGAGAATCTGCCCAGGGGCTCTACTACTATCTCCAACTTCACTGGTGCGCCGACTCCAATGTCTGACCATTGCACGCCTTGTTATTGGACCACGGCCTCAGATTCCAGAAACTCGTCTGTCTCCCGACACCGTCGTGTTGTTGTCTTGGCCTCACCTACTATCTCTTCCACGGTCTAGTTGCCGTCGGCTTCGCACGTATACTCCCGTTACACGTTCCGACTTGGCTTGCCCGACGCTTGCAGAACAGGAATGCTTAACATCTCCGCTTAGAGTATACTAACATAGGTATGTTAACCGTGCCTCCTTTTCACTTAACATCTCAGGCTCAATGAATTGCTAAGCAGGCACCTTAATATTTCTCTTCTTACCCCTTTTCCCCCGCCTCCGCAGCCCAATATCGTCCGACCTGCTCCTAGCCGCCCTTGGTTGACATCCCTGGGCGTCTATCGCCTATCCCGACCAGTCGGCTCTCTTGCCCAATCCCCTTTCCGCATTCGACACACTACCTACGCGAAGCCCTCACTATATGATGCTGGAAACAAATCCGTCGCTAAGCTTTTTTCTTCCCCCTACGCCAGCCCCTTCCGGCACCGTCCTCCGCCCTCCAGTTGGCGCTTTAGCCAGGCCCTCTTCGACTTTTTGACAACAGCTGCAGCCATGCCCTTTCCTTCTCGTGCAGATCATGCCTTATCACGTCCTCTTCCCGGAAAACCGGGCGAGCGAGGTGTCTCTTGGCTTCGTCGATCCCACGAACGCGATGCCGTTTATTTAGTCGCCGCGCATTCCTCCCTCCCCCTTTCCCCCAGCCCTGCTGCCAATGTCTCCCCAGGTCTAGGTCTTTGGATGCTCGGCCAGCGACCTCAAGATGTCGTCCTTCTCACGTATCGCGACTGCTTCCTTAGCAGCTGCCACCGGTAAGCCTACCTAACTTGAGCCCCTTCGCGCGCGAGGGACGTGTGCTGAAGAAGCACGCACAGCTATCGGGTCCTGTCTCGCTCAGGAGGCCGTCCCGTACACCGACCCAGACACGGGGATAGAATTCGGCACGTGGAATCAGGGGAACCAGACATTTGGCCTGGCGCTCCCGGAGGACGCGCTGACCAACAACGCCAACGAGTACATCGGTATACTGGTACGTAGACGTTCCAGTGGTTTTGGCCCGCCCTCTTCTTTATTACCACTTTTCGAAAATGGGGTTTAATCTACTAAAACGCTCGCCCCTCCTTCTAGCAATGTAACACGGGGTGGTGCGGGATATCCCATGGGGAGTCCGGGCAGATGACGCAGGCCCTGCTCCTGATCGCCTGGCCCTACGAGGACCAGGTGCTGACGTCCTTCCGCTTCGCGACCGGGTACAGGATGCCGGGCGTGTACGGCGGGAACGCGACCCTGACGCAGATCTCGTCCAAGGTGACCGCAGGCGGCTTCGAGGTCATCTACCGCTGCCAGGACTGCTTCGCCTGGGACCAGGAGGGCTCGAGCGGGCACGTCGAGACGAGCGGCGGCACGCTCATCCTCGGCCGCGCCTCCGCCGCCACCGTGCCCGCGAACCCCGAGTGCCCGGCCGAGATCAGCTTCGTGCAGCACCAGAGCTTCGGCCAGTTCGGCGCGCCTCTCGGAGGCGTCGCCAGCGCCAAGTACCCGGACTGGGCCGCGCTGGCGACCAAGAACGTCACGGGAGACTGTGCCCCTGACGGTGGCGACCCCACGCCCCCGGCGACGCCCGCTTGCGCCGCGGAGATGGCTGGGCAGGTGTTCGACTACGTCGTCGTCGGGGCCGGCGCCGGCGGCATCACCGTTGCGGACCGGCTCAGCGAGAGCGGCCACAGCGTCCTGCTGGTAGAGAAGGGCCCGCCGTCCTCGGGCGTGTGGGGCGGGAACATGAAGCCGCTCTGGCTCGAGAAGACGGACCTCACCCGGTTCGACGTCCCGGGCCTGTGCAACCAGATCTGGGTCGACTCGGACGGCGTTGCTTGCCTGGACACCGACCAGATGGCCGGATGCGTTCTCGGAGGGGGCACGGCTGTGAACGCTGGATTGTGGTGGAAGGTGAGCTCTCCCTCCCTTTTTCTTGCGACTATTTATCTATCAGATATAAATGCGGACTTAAGAGCTGATGTGCTTTAGGCCAACCCGAAAGACTGGGACGAGAATTTCCCTGCCGGATGGCACGACTCGGATCTCAAGTCAGCCACCGACCGAGTCTTCGAGCGTATCCCGGGAACCACGAGGCCGTCCCAAGACGGAGAGTTGTACATGCACCAAGGATTCGACGTCCTCTCGAGCGGACTGCAGAAGGCAGGGTGGAAGAACGTGCCGGTCCCGAACGACGCTCCGACGGAGAAAAACCACACCTTCGGCGCCACGACGTACATGTTTTCCGGGGGCGAGCGGGGCGGCCCCCTGACCACCTACCTCTCCACTGCGGCGAAGCGCGACAACTTCGCGCTCTGGATGAACACGCCCGTCAGGAGGGCTCTCAGGACGGGAGGCCACGTCACCGGCGTCGAGCTAGATTGTACGGTGGAAGGGGGTGCGTACGGCACTGTTAGCGTCACTAACGGCACCGGTCGAGTTATCGTTTCGGCTGGGACGTTCGGCTCTGCGAAGTTTCTGCTGAGGAGTATGTGTCGTGGCGATCCTATCCCCCCTGCCTAGATATGTCTGACGGCGAGCTAACCGTGCTAGGCGGCATCGGCCCGGCCGACCAGCTCAAGGTCGTCGCCTCTTCCACTTCCGACGGCGAGTCGATGGTTGCGGAGGACTCCTGGATCAACCTGCCCGTCGGCTACAACCTAATGGACCACGTCAACGTGAGTAGTATATCGACGACGCCAAAAGAACTAGCCGAACTTTTTGCCTAACTTTAGCTGCTCCCAGACCGACACCTACTTCACCCACCCGGACGTCGTGTTCTACGACTTCTACGAGGCGTGGACCACGCCCATCCCCTCGGACAAGCAAAGCTACCTCGGTAAGGACCGCTCCATCACGGCGTCGAGCGACTAGCTTACTCTCCCGCAGCGAACCGCACCGGTATCCTGACGCAGTCCGCCCCGAACATCGGACCCGTGGTACGTGTATATCTGGTCCTGCGTTGTCTTTGGGAAAAGAGGGGAGAAGACGAGCTCTAACGGAGGCGGACAGTTCTGGGACGAGATAAAAGGCGCCGACGGCGTAGTCCGCCAGCTACAGTGGACGGCTCGCGTGGAGGGCTCCGAGGCGACAAACAGCACCAGTAAGTCCTTTGCTTCCTCGTCAATATATATATATACCACGTAGAGAGAAAGCGAGAGCACACTGAAGGCATGACGAGATTTAAAAAAAAAAAAAAAAAAAAAAGAAAAGAACTGACCTACGCAAACAGACACGATGATCATGAGCCAGTACCTCGGCCGAGGCCAGGTCTCGCGCGGCCGCATGACGATCGACGCGGGGCTGAGCACGGTGGTGTCGACGCCGCCCTACCTCGTCGACGCGAACGACAAGGCCGCCGTCGTCCGGGGCATCGAGAACCTCCGGGACGCGCTCCGGAGCGTGTCCGGCCTCGAGTTCCGCCTGCCCGCCCCGAACCAGACGACGGAGGCGTACGTGGACGCGATCGAGGTCACGGCCGCCCGGCGGCGCTCGAACCATTGGATGGGTGAGTACCTCATATTTCCCTCTTCCCCCGTGCGGGCTATCTTCATATATATATATATATATATATATATCAAACTCGCCTACACGCCACTACGTAAAATGTTTCTTTCTTTTCACTAACGTTTATTTCTTTTCACTAACGTCATCGCTCTCGCCAGGCACGGCGAAGCTAGGCCCGGACGACGGCCGCGAGGAGGACGGGACGGCCGTGGTGGACCTCGACACCAAGGTCTACGGCACCGACAACCTCTTCGTCGTCGACGGGTCCATCTTCCCCGGCATGGTGACGGGGAACCCGTCGGCGATGATCGTGACCGCCGCCGAGTTCGCCGCCGAGAAGATCCTCGCCCTCTCCCCCAAGGCCTCGCCCAAGCCCGTCAAGGAAGGTGCCGGCGCGCGGATCCTGACGCTGCCGTAGAAATACTACCAGTCTAGCTCTCTATATTCAAAGAAGACGGAAGGTTTTACTTTTATTTATATTTTTTACACCTTTGTCGATTATGTGCGCTTCCGTGGAATGAAAAATCCTTGTACATATGGTTCTGCC
The DNA here is from genome assembly GCA_902806505.1 of Hypoxylon lienhwacheense. Lineage (NCBI taxonomy): Eukaryota > Fungi > Ascomycota > Sordariomycetes > Xylariales > Hypoxylaceae > Hypoxylon > Hypoxylon lienhwacheense. The sequence goes on from CADCWW010000005.1 coordinate 80,211, forward strand.
TCTTGGCGTGTCTATGAGATGGCTCCTAAAATTATATATACATGTCTACTACATACACGCATACTTCATATTATGAGAAGTAGATAACGACCAAGCTCACGATATAATAGAACATAACCCTCAGCAAGGTAAAGATGGCGTATGGAAAGTGCTCTGGGGCTTGATGCCAAGGGCTATTCGTATCAACCTGGAAAACTCTGGAATGATACTTCGGGCTAGATAGGTAACTATTTCTCCCCTTGCCTCACTCTCCTACTCATAGCACTATGCGTCATGGATACGCAGGACGACGGGCCTATGTACGCTAGTTTTTAGCTAGAAGTAGATAGCCCGTCCTCTCCGAGGACGAAAACACTTTTCATCATCCTACTCATAGCAATATCCCTAGGAGACCAAGAGACCAGGCCACTATGAGGCCATTTGCCCCAGAACCGAGACAGGATATATAGCACGATTTAGTTGGCTGTTTTCTTTTTTCCGTGTAACTTTATAAAGTGAAATCGAATAGACCCCGGCTTACTAAAGGAAAAAAAAAGGAGGGAAAAGACGGAGAGCAGCATCACAGTGACGCAAAATACCCGAAATCGCGAGTAACGAAAGAGTATAGGGGAAGGGAGGAAACCGGAGTCAGACATGTTTCTCTGTCAATTTGAAGTCATAACCGTCTCTATGTGAAACTGCGGCGACCAGAGGCCGGCGGCAAACGGCTCGACGACGGGCCAAAAAAAAGCCTTATCTGTGGGTAACCGAGTCTGGCGCCACGAAATCTCCGAGCAGGGTGGTTGCAGGACGGAGCACGATTTCAAGGTCTCGGCCCCCCCATGCGTATCTATATGGCGATATACGGATGAGAGCTGTTGGCTGCCGTGACATACTAGCACGGAACCTAATACTAAAAAGCATCTAACCGTCATCTACTACTATAAGGGTAAATAACGTATTTGAAGGAAGTTACTTACGTGTTCTAACGTGTGCTCATACCGGGGCTTTCTTCCTTTCCCTTCCCCCTCCCCTCTTTTTCTCTCCCTTATCAAGACGGCCGAGTTGAACATCCGACTTCTTTCATGACGCACACTGCGACCTCTTTTTGGCTCTGCGGGATCAAACTTCGGATGACGTGGCTGAAGCGTTGACCCTCCTCCCGGGCCGCACAGGCTGTGAGTCTGTGACCGTCAGTTCGTTGTCAGACGGTCCGTCCAATCACGCGTGTCTCGGAGAATTTCCCCCCTGGCGTATGCAGGATAGCCGCATATGGTGACTTATTCGAGACCTCTCGCCTTGTGCCCCAGCTTCAGAGCTTTATGTAGGCAGGTATGTATGCTGGGTACCTTATAATGGGTAGATACCGGTATGCTAGTGGGATGTCCATCTATCAGGTACCTCATACGGGACTTTGCTGAAAGCCTCCTGTCTCATAAAAGAGGTATGAATCCAAGTTGAATTATGTACATATGTATATGTAGTTCTATACTAGGTGTGTACATAAGTAGGTGGATGTCCTGTTAAGAGAAACTTAAGATCAGCGTCAACTTTCGTGTATATGAGGCAGAAGCATTATAAAACCATGGCAAGTCGCTGAAACAGCCAAGGATACTTATTTCAAACGTGAACTCAGTTATATGTTAACATCACGATTTCATAAGTTTATGTGCCTGTAAGTAAATGTTGAAATATATTAGTCTTGTTAAAAAGGATCATCTATACCAATTGAAAGGGTGTGAAAAGGATATGTATAATGTGTTACCTGTTATATTGTTGCAATCGTAAATCGGGAGTAGAGGTGATTTCGATCCAATGAGCATACATAACGTCGTCGTGTTTAAGAAGAGATCAATTCTTAAGTTTGCGCCATTTGATGTCGTAATTAAACCCGTCTACCAATGAAATCCTGTAAGTGTACACATATTCGGAAATGTATTTACACCTATGATTAATAAGAGACGTTTGACGTTTGCACGAAATGAGTTGTTTAAACCGTTCATGAGGCCGGTCTTTTGTATAACTCCGTAAGTTAAAGGGGAGGGGAATGGGTGCACCTTGTGGCTTGAAGATGATGAATTATCGCAGAATTTTTCAGTCTTTAGATTCCAGATGAATACGTATTTTGTAATAAAATTGAGGTGGTTAACTCTTTCTTTTACAACATTTCCAAAAATGTCCAGACAGAAACTTTAATCTAATATCTTATGTAAATCTAAGCCGTAGTAACCTTGTTTTCATTTCATTATTATAATAATAAAAGAAGAAGAAAGGGAAAGGAAAACTTTCATATTTCGTAATATCTATGATCGTACGGTGGAAGTCGCATCTCGTTACCACACGTGCTACTAAGAACGTTTTTACATTTTATCTTGGTTTTAAGAGGATGAAAAGAGAAGGGTGTTCCCCACTCTGTTAGACCCCCCATTTTCCCCCTGAACTTTCCACCAGGGCTGAAACGTCGAGGATCTTTTCTTTGATCAGTACGAAGTACTTCTAGGTACTAGTATGGCTAATACAAATTTCACCCTGTACTTACAACGTACTATGTAAGTAAAGTTCAAGGTCCTTGACCAATCCTCAAACAAGTCTCGCATTCAAGTTCGAAATCGAGTTCGAGTTCGAGTTTCGATTGAGAAATATGGTTTAAAAAAGATGGTTTAAGGCCAATCTTGAATCTCGTGTCTGGGCGCCTTAATTACGTACAATGATAATTCAAAGTTGAAACGTTCGAGTCACCTTTGAACTAAGCGCATTCAAACTTGCTCCGTCACCAGGGATATTTATGTAAAAATCTAAGCACCTAGGTAAAGACTAACGGAAGTACCTACCTAAATCTACTTACTGTCTAAGTTCATACGTGCATGTAACGGCTTTTCAACGTCCATCTATGCTACATAGTACATGTACGAAGTATCTCATCAGATGAACATTGAGATAGTTTACATCGTATCCTTGTTTCTAACCCTGTCCGTTCCCCCATCTCTACCCTATCTCTACCCCATCTCTACCCCCATCTTGGTGGATCACTGGACCAGAACACGAGAAGGAGCGGGTTCTACTGGTATGTAGTGTAGTATTTCGATCCACGCTATTACATACAGTATCTAGTACACTTCCGTATCTTATTCAAATACTTACCATCTTCAACTTCCTCAGTAGCTTTCTTTAATCTTTGAACATGGCCATATTTATTGACGATCTCTATGATGCAGGTGCCTACCTAATCTACCAATATTCAAATATTAATATATCATAGACACAAGAAAGTGATGAAGCTTTAATCACTATTATTCGGTGATAATTACCACAAGTATTGCACCGGGGAATACGAGTGCTCGTCCCTCGTTACAACATGCAACCACCCTCGAACTGATACCTAGTTTGAACCTTGCCCGCTTCACGATGGTGTTCAGCTTCTTAAGAGTATACTTACTACCTCACTACGCCTCGCGCTGTCAAAATCGGTACATCCCGACGAGGTTGGCTGCATATTGATATAGAATACACCCTGAACTGGTCTGGTGCTAATCCGGTCACAGATCGCAGCTTTAGCCTTAGCGGTCGACAACCTTGGAACCTTTCGGCATCAAGCACCGCATAACAGTTTCAGAGCCCACATCCAGGTCTCAGCTTGTAGATCGTCTCGACTCTCCAATCGCGCAATCCGTATCGTACATGTATGTGGACAACTTCCAAGTTCGATGTTTGTACGTACCTCATAAGGGTACATAGCTTCTAACGTTATTGGGAGGTACTTGTAGGTTCAATTTTCAATGTTCAATTTGATGTGATTACCTGCAAGTGGTACGTACGTACTTATATCGATCTGTCGGCTCGGTTAGATCTAGTATTCGTATCTACGGAGAGAATTCCGTGCACCAATATACGACCCTAGTACTTACATGTATGTCCAAACGCATACACACACACACAAGGGAACCCAAGAAGAGTCGTCCCCTCTTCGCCTGGACAACTAGGACACCGGGACACCAAAACATCAGCACATCATGACGCTTTAGTATCATATCCAGGTACTATTCATGTAACCACATCCTGGAGCCTCAACTCAGCTCCAAGGCTGCGAGGAACGTTGAATGCTGTACATACGACACATACTTATGTACGATACATCAAGTGTACAAGTACGATTGTCAATGTGAACGTCGCAGCCCCTGACGACATACCGGAAACGGAAGCTGTAAAACTTAGCGGCCCTAATACCCTCAGATCCGTCCACCGTCTATCGCAAACTGTTATTATACATACGAAAGACGATACGAGTCTTATATCTGACCAGGAGAACCTGATATACGTTTTGTACCCGGAAACATTTGGATGGTTAACTTCTCTCGAATTTCACCCTGGATAGGTATATCGTCCTGAATTACTACAAGATACGGCCGTGAACGAGATTTCGGTTTGCGCTCAGTCTACCTTTCCTAACCGTCTGCCACCTTGGGACCTTGGGAGCTCTTGGCGTTCGACTGGATGTGTCCTAGTCGGGCCATTCCTTGTGAAGATCACGGAGGGTCATTCAGATGGAACGTTTGACGCCATGATCTACGACACGTCGATCTGACACATACGAGTGGCCCTTAAAACGATATACACGTTGCTTTCTAGAGAACCACCGCATGTATGCATGTCTACTTACATCCCATTTCGTGAACTCCACATTGCTATGCAACTCTTGGGGAGATGCAGTCGATGGCGGCAGGGGCTTTAATATCGATGAGATAAATCACGTATAGGGAACCCTAACCGTTTTATTTGCAGTCTACTTGGTGTGGGATATGTCAAACACCATTACCAGCTCCCGGCGCAATGCATAATACGAAGTATCTATGCAGCCCTTGTAGCCAGTAACTCTGCTCTAGGGTATTATTATCCTTTCATCCTATAGTGGTCGTCCGTTGGCTATAGCGGACGTCTTCTTCCCTAGCTTACCTACCCATTGACGCCTCGACAACTCCTAACCGACTTCCGATCCGGACTCAGTGCAAAGTTATGTTTTAGTCCTTCTAGAAATCGAGCTCAAACGCGGAAACGAATATCTGTTGCTTTTCGGATACCCCAGGTTACAGTTTCCCCTGACGCCCTCCTGTTATTTGGCCGCTCTCCTGTCCCTGGGACAACCACACCGTCCTTCCATGTCGTCCTATCTTCGCCTTTGGTGCCTCTATCCAACTCCCATGCATCCCCTTATGGTAATACCAATTACTACTTCGTGCCTGATACCTCCAAAACAACCATCATCCCGATTCTGGGGAGTTCCTAAACCGGCCGATTAAAAAAGCCTCTCCGCTTATCAATCATATATACTCATTGATTGAGAAGATATCGAGCTTGCAATTGGTTTGACATTTGACCTAAGGCCTCGCCAAATAAAAAAAAGGGGGGCCTCGCTCTCCTATCACCTTTTCGGTCCCCCATTATCCGACTGGCCTCGCTAGGGGACCGCTCTGGTTAGCGGCCGCGCAAGCAGGGAGCCTATCTCCTCTCTGCCGTCGAGCACATAGTTACATCGATCGTTTCAATCTTTCCATTCTCGTCAGCTTCTTTAGCGTCGATCAGTGTGGATAACTCTAATATTCTTAGTAGACCCTAGCTGTACTTCCCCTGGACAACAAAAGCTTAGGACCCCCCACACCATACAACTATTCATCTAAACTCCTTCTGGATACTATCATCTCGTTATAGTAATCCAAGACACAACAGGCTCATAGCACTTTCGTGTGCGATTTAATCTCTTCGTGTTGAGATAGGAAGGCAAGCAGCAGCAGCAACTCTCATAGTGTGGTACGAAAACGAAAAATCTGGTAAATCTCCTCCCTGACCAACCTCTAGATTATTTTTATTGAAATAAAATGTAGGAAGAAAAGCGGCGTGCTGGAATCTCGCTATCAAAACAGTCGCAGCTGATCCACCCGAGGACGCTGGGAGAGCCGATCTCGTTACTGGATAAGAGGATTGCCAGCCTTGAGATTGACAGCATATCAGGCACAAAGTGGACTCTCGCTTGCTTCATAACTAGGGATCTCTTGATCATATATTATATATTAGATACTGGTATCTAATATATGATACTTCTAGGAGAAGGAGAGACTAAGATGACGAACTGTCGATCTTAACAAAAGTATCTTATTTTATTCGCCTTACTTTAACAAAAAAAGCCAGTGTTTTTCATGTTACTGGAACATGACCTGGGAGGCCCAAATATTCTGGTCAAGACTACAAGATTTCTTACACGTCGATTCCGTCCAAGATTTGGCCGACTGCGTAACGCGGCCAGCTCCTCTCATTATTCGAGTTCTAATATATCCCGTGGGCTGACGACCCTTGAAAATCCCCGAACCGTGATCTCACCGAGAAATCCGACATCACAACCACCTTTTCTTTTCCAGGATATTCTCACCAACGGTGTATGATCTTTCGCGGTCCTTATTGAAGAGTGTCTATGGTGCATCTCATCAGAGTATTTTAAGGTATCGACATGTGAATTTCCTAGCACTAAGGATAATCTGCAAGATATCTTCATTCAATCATAAAACGTTGCTTCTGGAAAGCTTTCCCCTTTCTCCATATCAATCCGTCTACCTCATTTGAATTCAATCAGTCCGTTCTACAACTAGCCCCAATAATAACCATCCACTTTCACTGGAGAAGGTGAAATTACAACAGTCGTTCGATCCGACATTTATATGGCCAGAAGTATGGATGTGACATCACTTTTGAATTCGTGCTCGTTGGCGCAAGGAGATACGGCGATGAACACAGACGTGCAGAATATTGCGGGCCATACCATTAGCTCGATCTCAACGGGAAAAATAGGATGTCTATCTGCTCCGAGCACCTCATCCCAGGAGAATACACCGTCTCGAAGAACAAGCGAGGTGAAGCCGCCCAGTCGAAACAGGACGCCATGGGACGCCAATGGATATGCGCTCCCGTTAACACTAGACACCAAATCGACGCAGGTACAAGCTCGACCAGCATCCAACAGCACATCACCCGCAGAGTCTGGAAGCCCCAAATCGCCACGACACAAATTTTCTGACAGCCATAGCAGCCTTTCCTCGCATACGTCATCGTCAACCTCTTTTTCCCATTCAAGGATCTCATCAATGTCTACGGTAAGCGGGATTCAGCATTCCAGTGCGATTATTGACCGACCATCACTGGCGACCAAATTCGAATGTGTTGAGCTCTCATTACCTAAGGTGTGGTCGCCCGATATAAATCAAGGGACGACGAAAGAGGCTATCATATCTCCTCTCGTGGCCGACGAGGATTCATTAGTCACTGATTTGGCACGACCAAGTTCGCCCTCTGATGCTTTGTTAATGACAAGGGGCACTGAGAACTTAAATCGGACGAATAAACAAGGAACCATCATGTAAGTAGGCATTCCCTGCATTTCATCCAATAACCTCTAGTGATCCATAACACCCTACAATGCTCATTGGCTGGGATAAGCCTTATCCCTCGAAAAGGGGGAGGGGGAGGATTAATCATTCACCTTAGCCCATACAGTTATCTATTGGTGTTACCTCGACTAGCCCACTCCCTCCAAGGTCCTCTTCGCTATACTTTAACAGCATCTGATGTTATTTTGTTCCATCTTAAATTCGAAAAAGTATAGTTTCTGATTTGTTCCGTTTACACAATTCATCTCTACAATTTAATCCCACCATGACTTGTATTTATTTGTGTGTCAGAGACGAAAATATGCACAAGGTTTACTCGACCAAGTCAATCCCGTTCCCTTCAGATATTCTCTTATATACCTAAATCCGACCTTGCTATCATATTAGAAATGAATCCAACCTTTCCTGCCTACTAATATTGCTTTAGACTCAAGGGCATCAGACCTGATCACAATCATCTCGCCCCTCTTGATCTTGGCAAAGCACATAAGAGAGCTATCTCAGCGCCAGACTTTACTGCGGCAGACATGATCAACCGAACTTTCCCTCCGCTCCCCGGAACTTCTCACTCTGCCTCGTTACCGTCATGCCGGGGTGATCTTCGATCAGGTTATTCCATGGAAGCATCCTCCTCTTCCTTAGTTGCACCTCACCAACCTCCCCAGAACGATGGAATTTTTTGCATGTACAAGCCGAATTGTGATACTGGCTCCCAGCTTAGGAAAGCAATCTCGCACATCTTCGGTCGTAATAAGACATGCACCCGAAATATTCCTCCCCAAGTCTGGGTTCACTTCTGTCGTAAGCACTACCAACGTAGCCGCTATCGAAACGCCCAGGAATGGGCCCGGGTACAATGTGACCTAGTACAGAAACAGATACGCCGCGTCCAAGATTGGAGCGACGAGAACAAGCGGACCGGCCAGCCAGGAATTGTCCAGGAATGGTCGTTGTCGATGAGGAAGAGAGAGCAAAACCGCGTCCAGGAGAAGACAAACAGGAAGCGTTCTTATCGTGATGATAGCGAGGAGGAGGAGGATGTTATGGTACCGGATAGTGCTACTCTGAACGGCACTGCAGTTCCCGATTGGTTGCGTAGCAAATGCGGCGATGGGTACAGCACAACAGAGATTGAGGAGATCGTAGCTCGCCTAAAGCAAGAGATGGAGGAGACTAACATGACTCAAATTCCCGACATAGAGATACTTCCCAATATCTCTATGGATGCTTTAAGCGACATGAGACCCAAACCGTTACTAAAACGAAAGTCCAGTAATGGGGGCCACGTCCATAAACGATCCCAATCGGTTGGTATTGGGTTTCGGCCCGAGTCACAACCCATGGTTCGTCGAGTAAGCCAGCCAACCTACTGGAGACCGGAGGATACTACGCGTCCGCCTCCTATTGAGAAGCGTCCACGGATATCTGAGACGCCGCTATACGGCGACCATGCGTATACGAACCCGAGACTCTCTGAACGACCAGCCCTCGCGCCCTTGCGATCCACCTATAGCCTTCCTCATCGACCTATCTTTAGCAATATCCAAGAAAACCGTGCCGAAGAATCATATTACAATCGCGAAGATATCCGCCTCCCTGATTACGGACACGATCATTGGTTACCAACAGCCCCTCAGCGAAATGGCACTCAACCAGCGGCCATGACACTAGAATCCAGGGAGTCTCGTGATTATCACAACAATAGACGCGCTCCTCATCAGCGGTCGTTCTCAGATGTCGAGAGCTTCCAGCATGGCTTCACCTTTCGGTCTAACTTGGACTACCCTCCTGGGCATCTGAGCCACGTACCGGAGTCCGCGTCCTATAGCAGAGTTGCGATACCCTCGGATCAGTACCACGTATCATCTACGTCCTCTGCCTGTTACGATGACCGTCAAGCACCCATCCAACGAGGCTTTGGCACATGTCGCCCGCCTTGGTCTACTCCAGGACCTAGCCTTATCCCGCTGGGCCATGCTGGCTATAAACATATGCGTCACCAAAGTACTCCATCATCCACCCATCCTAGCACGCCGCATTTACCTATTAACGAATACGAAAGCCCTAATAACTCCCGAGCATTAGCTCATTACGAGCAATCGCCTCCATATCACCACCTCCAGCGCTCTTATGCGCCATCTCGCTCATATATCCACCCACCTCCAGTCCAAGACACTGACCAGGCCAGGCCTAGCTTTAGTGAGCGTCATTAGACCACGGATAAACGTCTTGGACTAGTATCCATACAGCCCGAGTGACCTCGCTATAATGCGCTTCGACTTTTCTTTCGCTTTACATCCACCTTCAATTTCATCATACCCTCATTTGATCACGCTGTTCTAAAACAAACCAGAGAAGTATACTTCCCAAAAGGAAAGAAATTAGACTGAGCAATCTGAATTCTTAGACAACACTGGCTGTATTAGTGGGCAATGAACGGACTCGAGACGGGTCTGCGCGATAGGGAGATGGCATTGCAATGATTGCTTATGATCGGTTGGGTATTAAGGACCTGACATATTCGCTAGACATTCTAGATCACGAGGGGAGGTGATTGTGCATGATTGCTTTTTTCTTCTTATGGTTATGGGATGAAAAGTGGGAGGCAAGAAGAAAAGAAAAGAAAAGAAAAGAAAAAAGGATAAAATAATCGGACGAGAAGGGCGGTACGTCGAATAAAAAGTTGACCGAGTACGAAAAGCCGTGGTCAGCAGGAATCTGCGATGAATTCTAATTCCGTTCTCTTAGATTAATAGACAAAGCGACGGCGAGCTTAGATAGCTCGTTCTTCCGCCATTAATGAATGCGATGAACTAGTTCTCCGGGAAGATCGATTTTTTTTTCGATCTCGGATCTAATTTAGAAAAATGACAGGTAATCATCATATTCCCATCTGTGTTCAGTATAATGATTAATACCTGAGTGACGTCCTGCCTTATGATAGCGCGAGTGTATTCCCAGGTACCGGTAGGTAGTGCGTAGTATTAAGTATACGATGAAGATTTGACGTCTGAGTCAATCGATAGGGCAACTAGGTACATAATATTCCAAGGTTCCGTTCCTACAGATGTGGATGACAGGCATGAAAAAAGAAAAGAAAAAAAGGGACATGTGTTTCCGATTGGTCCGCCATGAAAATATTTCCTCGATTAGGAAAGCCACTAGGGGTACACCTCACTTATCCATGTATGATACCCGTACCTGTAAACCTAGTACACATAAAATACCCTACCCTAAAGTTTAACTCTTGCATACCTGATGTCATCAAGGGACTTCAAGGGACTTGGAAAAAGGAGGAAGTAGCCCGTCTTTGTTCTTTGTATTAGATCTCTATGGCGGAACAGAAAAGAAAAAAAAAGGAAAAAAAACCCCACAAGAACAAGAACAAGAACAAGAACAAGAACTACAACTACCTAGATGTAAGCCTTAAGGAAAGCCGACGACTCAATGAAAGACCCGATGCAAATCTCCCTCACCGTAAACGCCGTTGAGGAACAACAAGGTAAAAGCGTCTAGATGTAGAATACCACATATATCGCGACGCGGAAGTTCGAATAAGGGACGATGTTCGAGGACAAGCCCGCTTCAACGCCCGGCCTAGCAAAGCCGTCGTCCTTGTCGTCATCGTGAAGAAATCTCTCTCTTTTTCTCTCTTTCTCCGCTATAGTTCATATATATATATATAAACGAGAAACGCGGCCGGCCGAGAAATGAGATGCGATGCGGAAGAAGAAGGGGAAGGGGAGTTGTTTTTGTATATAATTTAACTTCCAATCGCCACGGAAGAGTACCAGCAGAGTACCTCGTTCGCGATCTTTCGGGTACGGTCAGACCCCCACTGACATATCTGGTAAGTCAAAAGAAAAGAAAACACCAAAGCATACTGCGAGAACGTGTCTGTGTAGGTTTTGTGGTAGGAGACAAAAAGGAGAGAGAAAATCTCGACCATCCTACACATGTTTCGGAGACGACGTCAACGGTTTCTCGGCGGAGCCCTGGGTTAGATCCGGGGCGTACCAAGTGGCCGTCGGGATCTGATTCCCCCCCCCCCCCTTTCTCTCAATACCAGCACCTTCAACGCAGACGACAGAGACACTCACGAACATCTCGCAGATAGTATATCGTACTTATCTCACGTTATCAGTGAACATAGGCATGATATCACTATATAGTAGTTCGTGTTTGCTGAAGTCATAAATCTACGCTGCACAGAAAAAGGGGGGGGATCGGAATTGTGATTGAGCATTACGCTCAGCCAGGCAAACACTCCGTAACATACACATGGGTGCCTACATGACTCGCCCCCTCTCGATTTCCTAGGCAAATGCTTTCTTTTGTCTTCTGAAGATGCTCGCAGAACTGACCAGTACTAGGGATAATCCAGCTCGGCTCCGGTTCATTACCCTGACGCAAGTTTCAGACTGATCTCCATCGCTGCGCGTTGTGAGAGAAGATGAGAGTATAAGACCAGATCTCTGAGATTTGATCTTATCTTAACACCGCTATCGCTTTCTGTGTAAGTGAAACAGAGGTTTCGCACGAGGGTAATAACTGCCAAACCGAACGAGCGCAAGGACTATCTCCATTTAGTGGCCACACCAGGTTGCCAACGAAAAATATGAGCCCATCCAAGACTCACACGAAGGCATTTGCATTCGACATCGATGGCGTACTTATTAAGGGCAAGAAGGTGCTTCCAGGGGCCCGTGAGACCATTGAACTACTCCAGACCCGCCGCATCCCGTTCATATTTCTGACTAACGGTGGCGGGCACACGGAGGCGACGCGCGTCGCTCAGCTAGGCCAACGGTTTGGCTTGACCCTTAACGAGAAGCAGTTCGTGCAGTCGCACACGCCTTTCCTCGACCTCGTCCCCGAGTACGGCGATAAGACTGTCCTCGTCCTCGGCGGCCACGGCCAGCAGATCCGAGAGCTGGCTCAAGCCTACGGCTTCAAGAATGTCGTCACCACGTCCGACATTATGGCTGAATATCAGCACATCCACCCCTTCCCCGAGATGACGCATGCACACCATCACGAACACGCGCGCCGCAACAATGCCCAGTGCGAGACGCGGATCGCCGCCATCTTAGTCATGACATCGCCGCGCGACTGGTGCCTAGATCTACAGGTGGTCGGGGACCTATTACTATCAGCCGAGGGCCGGATCGGAACGCGGTCGGCGAAGAACGGGGATCGGTCGCTACCGAATAACGGCTATCTGCAGGACGGGCAACCACGGCTGTACTTCTGCAACCCGGACTTCGAGTGGGTAACAGACCACGAGCACCCACGGTTCGCGCAAGGTGCCTTCCGCGAGGCTCTTGAGGGCGTCTGGCGGCACGCGACGAGGCGGGAGGCCCAGCTCGAGTATACCATCGTCGGGAAGCCGACGCGGGCCACGTACCTCTACGGCGAGCGAGCGCTCCGTGCGTACGGCGCATCCTTGGATACCTCCGCGACGACAACAGCGACGAAAGGAGGGATCGATACCGTGTACATGATAGGAGACAACCCGGACAGTGATATCCAGGGTGCTAACGAGTTCGTGTCTGAGCACGGGATCGAGTGGAAGAGCATCCTTGTCGAGACCGGCGTGTACGTCCCCGGATCGAGGCCGGCCCACCAGCCCTACCACACAGCGCAGAACGTTAAGGACGCTGTGGAATGGGCGTTGAATGAGGACTAAAGGGAGGCCTTTCTTTATTCGGCATGTGGTAACGTATGACAGATGCTGCTAGGTAAGATGTAAGGTGAGGTGAAATACCCGTTACCTACACTACCTAAGGAGTGTAATGAAGTTTCTAGCAGGCATTATGGTCTGACCTACATACATACCTCATGGTGCCTTTCTTCGATGGATCTGATTTAAGCTCATAGCCTGGAGTTGAGAAGCATTTATATCGGAGCGCATTCGGAGTTTGGGTAGAGATTTCTGATTGTATGTATGCGTATGTGTCTTGTGTGTACAAGAACATCTCGCGGCATCTCAGGTCATTTGGTTGATACCCATTCATACCAGGTATGCATCGAACGTTCCTAAGTGTTTGCTTTTAATAGGTAATAAAATCTCATTGATCTGGTGTTCGTGTCTCTTAGTTGGAACAATTCTTCTTTTAGTGATACTTGAACTTGTAATGGTAAGTTTTGTAATGTGTTTGACTCAAACATCGCCATTTTATCGGCTCATATCTAGCTGTACCATTTTCCACAACTGCTTAAGGTCGTAAGTGTTAGGTGGTAGTAACAGAGAACGATGTGAAGTGGAGGACTGACATGAGATACCTTACATAGATAGGTATTGAATTTTTATTGTTACAGTAACTATTATTAATTCTACCTTTTGGCGTAAAAAGGGGGCCATATAGACAAAAATTAAGTTGATGAAGTTACGTTACCCATTATACCGTTCCAGACTTTTACCAGATCGTAACTCCCTTAAACATCTTAACCCGCCCTATTTAAGGACTAACCTAATGTTATTAAAGCAACTCTTATAACTTACTTACCTGGTAAAGTCACGGTATTATGTATGGAACACCGATTGTCTGATGTATTATAAAACTTAGATAACAGACCATGGTGAACAGGCTTAATACCTTATGTTTTTGGTAGAAACTTACCTACCTCCTATATCTCTATGCTCTATACATAAGCACTATATAGCTAGGTACATACAATTTCCATTGCATTAGGTAACTTGACACTAGAAAGAAAGTTTCAATTATTCAAGCCATGTTTACTTTAGACTATGTTAATGGTCACTATCTACTTACATAGTATACATAGGCTTGTTGATTATAAAGCTGGAGTTATGGGGTACACATATACAAAAGTCTTTATGAATGTATTAAAGATGTGATACATGCAGCTTTAGATGTCTAAATGCAGGCTGTAAACTATTGAAGTTGACGTTAAACATAAAGCAAACACAGAGGTGTAAGTTGTTACACAGTAGTTATCGGACGAAGTTGGCCAATATTCATGTCATATACCTATACAACTCTCTGTTTACACATTAAGTGTCACAATGTTAAATAAAATAACAAATATGTAGGTAGTTATAACTATACCTGTATATTAGCAGAAAAACATCAGGAACAGACAGATATAACTTAATCATCAATGTTATACATGTGATAGGAAAACGATGCATCTTTCAGATTGATAAGGTACCTTGTATATCGATCGAGAGGTATTAGGGTTAATATAGTATGACATATGTAAATTTTGTTGGTGCAGGGGAGGTAGAGAACAGGGGGGAAGGGGCCGGGAGACTGGCAGGCTGATCATGGATGTGACAAGGGCGGTGAATGATTAAGCTCGCAGGTTATTGTGGGACTCAAACCCAACCCAACCCAACCTTGAACCGTGGTGCCTTGCGCCATTGCCTAAGCTGATGACTGTATCCCATGCGCATGCATGATGTACACGCGACCTCTTCTTGATATGGTAACATAATAGCATACACAGGTAGCAATCACACACCTTTTTGGAGGTTAGCTAAGAGCATTATATCCTATTTAAATCTGTCTGTCTAAAACATGAATTGTATTCGGTGCTTATAGTCACATTCTATCTATTTTGCTGTCGACCTCTTATATTTATGTGTTTGAATGTTAGTAGTAGAATCCGAATTGAAGGTACCATCTATCTACTATATACATAACTAATATTAATCAATAATGTATATAAAAGGTACGAGTATACTTTACATACAGGCAGGTGGGCGCTCTATTTATTATTACAAAGGGAAATCGGTAACGGACATTTGAGGTTTAAAGCACCTGCCATCTGTAAGCCTAGTATATCAGCCACGTGCAGTGATAGGCTACAGCCACCTGGCAAGTTCGTTCGTTCGTTTTATTAAGTGGAAAAGTTTAACGTGCCGAATCACCTTAGGAAGTTACTCTGTAGGTACATCAGTTCCTACGTACATACCACATGCACATACACATATTAATTAATGTATGTATGTATGTAGTATGTACACATAGAAGATACGGTTACAGTGCTAGTACTGCAGGGTACCTAGCTCCATTCTCCGTTAGGGCCACCTTGGCTTGCTTGGTCCAAATTCAAAAAACCTTCCTGACGGTTTTTGATTTTGGCCTTGGCCTTGCAAAGAAAATACACAACCGAGCCCCTCTTCATCTTTTTTTTTATTTTTTTATTTTTTAATTTTCTTCTCTTCACAACGACAACTTCCTACATAATTTTATCATCTACACCACAACTGGCCCTGTCGATAGCTCTTCCAGTTGAACCCTATCCTTGCAGCAACGAGCTCAATCAAGATCCGATTACGATCCAGTTTCCCCGATTAAGATCATAGTCATAGTCGCGGTCATACACGAAATCTTCTTTCACCGCGATAAAGACAACGACGACCGCAACAATAGTTTCAACCTACGGCATCATTCCGACTAAACCGAAAGACGAACAATAGAATATATATAGCCAACCCTGGCAGAAAGCCTCGCTAGATCGGCGCGGCAGAAGCCACCACAAACGCGCCCATGTGGTGGTTCTTTCGCATCATCTCAAGCTCCGTCTTCCTCTTGACCGTTGTCTTATCCATCCCCATCTCCTTCGATGTAGGTGGACGCGACAGCGGCTTGGCATATAGCCTTGCCCTCTTTGGCTTTTATCTTGTCTACAGCTCAGTCAAGCTCGCTACTCCGGAAAACTCTCGTCTGGGTTGGACATTCACCAAACTCCTCCAGTCCTCTCAGTGGGTCATCATTCCGGGTCTTCTCATATGGTCCCTACACAACTTCGCTGTGGATGCCAACAGCACAGATTGGGTATCTAGGACAATCGGACTTACTACTCAGAAACACTCTACCTGGTCTGACTGGTTCTTTGGGAATGGAGGTCTGGTCGAGTCGGTCACTCTCGGCACTTGGGATAAAACGTTACGATACTCGAGTCCGATTTTCCAACTAGCCGAAGGTTTCTGTACCTTGTTGGTTATCCAAGCTGCCGGACAGATCTCAAGGTGGCTCGTGAACCGGGGAAGAAGCGATACTTGGGTTGTAAGCCATCCATCCCTACTTGACTACCCTAATTTATTAGCACGGTTCTTTTTCGAGTTGCTAATTTATTACAGCTTATTCTCTTGATCCTTTCCGCTTCTATAATTGCCAGCGCCCTTTATTTCCTGTGGAGGGTCGCTCTTTTCCCCTCAATTAGTAATATTGATGCGACTCTTATCGGCGTCACGGTCACTTCTGCCGTCTTCCTATGCGCCATAGGGATTCTTTCCGGTCGTGGGAACCCTGTCGAGTCGTCGCTACTATTCGCCTACGTCGTCCTTTGCGTGTACCAGATATTCACTGATTATGTCCAATCACCAGAGGCTCAGGCGTTGGCCGCAGAGCAAGCCACTAACCAGGCAGATTTCCCACCCTTGCCTCCCATCATCATGGCAAGCTATACGACCCTCATACACATCTTCAGCCTCTTACCCTCGGCTGTATACTCTTCTCTAAGTTTCCTTCACGCAGCGTTCCAGACCATTGCACCGTCGGTCATGATCTCCCTAGTTTATCGGCTGATCGTATTCTATTGTGCAACCCGCATCATCCCGGCTGTACGAGAATCAGGCGCCAGGGCTCTCATGCAAGAGCCTACTCTAGACGATTCGGATGACGCGAACCGCGTCCTAGGCTTTCTTTCCTGGTTCTCACCTTCGATCCTCATTTCCGTATACACAAGCCTATTACTACAACACTTCTCTGCCAGCGATAACGACGACGGCTGGACGCTCCGGCACGGGGACGCGGGTGGCAATAATTGGCGCTGGGTCAACATTGCCGCGACGATGAGTCTTTACGCGATCGAATTATACCTTGGGCATGATGACTCGGATGGCGGCCTAGTGACGCATTGGAAGACCGATTAGGCAGAGAGGGCTGGGATATTTTGCCTACGGTCTCGTGCAGATCCGGAAGATGGGTTTTCACAGAGACCTCATTGGCAGGAGTTGCATATGTTTTGGCCTTCGTCGATCATCGGTGCGGTTGGAAGTTGGCAGCAGCATTGGGCAGGGTTGGTCGTCGGCTTAGGAAACGAAGGTTCACAGCACTTGGCGTTCGGGGGCATCAGGGACAGTATACCATTCCATTGAGTTCGACCATGTTTTATTTGTTGCGATGGGCAGCATCTACGCCTGACTTAGCGGGCGTGTTCTGCATCTGCAGGGTGTTCGCATCCAATCTAGGCACCTATTTTTCACGGTGCGAGGCTGCTCAGTCGCCTATCCGAGGACGAAAACGGTTCAGGGGAAGGGAAGGTCTACCACATTCCCTCGTAGGAGGATCTAATTACCTATCCCAGTTTGCAGCACGAGAGAATTCAACTTGACCTCTCCCCGTAACCAGAAGCCTCACGATGGGGCCTCGGATTGATATACCGTGATTCACGTCCAATTCTTGTTAAAGACATGTCTTGATCAATTAACAGCACCGATGGCCAGATCATTACGTATAGTGCAACGGCTTGAGGAGCTCGTCTCTTACCAGTGGCACGGGACAGTCGTCGGTCTCACGTATCGGGGTCTATTTGTTAGCATGCAGTAAGCAGCAGGCTCAAGGCTAGAGCCATCAACATTGCTTGTCCTATTTGTGGCGTTCAGTTGCGTGAATTTTCTTGAATCTCGTCCATGTGAAGCCTATGTACATGCTTGTGACAGGACTGGGATCATGAAGGTTTTTTTTTCTATAAGTATTTTGTGACGGAAAACATGTGTTAGTTTTCTAGGGACAAAAGTGAGTCTAGTGAAAATATGCGAAAGCGTCTATTATAGTAGTGACGGAAAGGGGGCTCGTCACATCCCAGCAGCTACATCCTGAGACTAGCGTTTGCGGTGGTTGTGACGGTATGATGCGTATCTTGAAGGGATGCTACGATGGTCCTGGGCGGGTATGGGGTTGAGGAGAAGGCTGCCCGACTTGCCTTGCCTTGCCTTGCCTTGTCTGAAGATACCTAACCTACCTACTGGTTGGGTTTCATCGGATAGGGGGTAGACTTATGGCTGGTAGGGGGGGATTGGAGGGCTTGGTGCTGTGTCGGCTACCGGTACCTCCTAATAGGAGGTACCTAAATATTTACCTACACTCGATGTCCCCGGCCTCCTGATCTCCTTGGGGGGGAGGGGGGGGAGGTAAAAGACGCCGGGGAGCGGACGGGGAAAACGGGAGTATATGGGAAGCGATAGCTTACCTGTTATCAGAGAATGTCGTTTGAAGAAGAAGCAGGTGTTAAGAAGAGGGGGAGGGAGGGAGTGTGGTGGCTTGCGGTTTATTTATAAAGGCTGGTTCGATGTGCTTGTTAATGGTATCTGGGGGGAAGAGGAGGAGGTAGGAGGTAGGATGTAGGAGATAGGTAGTAAATACCTATACGGCTGGTCTTGAAGTCTGGCCGCGAGTGTACCGGTACCGGTGTCTTTTGTAGTTGTGTGCCATGGAGGGGAGGTATATTTATTCCCTTGATTACGTGCTGTCCCAGGTATCTACCTCACATTCTTGACATCGGTCTCTTCTGCTGCCATCGAGAGGGCGCTGCAACGCCGACACGCAAAGGCCCGGCGGCTAGGCCTGCTCGGTCGGTTCATCGCCGCCGACACGTTCCCCCCCCCCTGACGGACATATCGGGAACGGCTGCTCCTTTGCGGGATGGAAGATGTTTTCTAGGCCGAGCTGTTTCATACCGCTACGACGAATTCCGCTCGCTCTCGTGGACGAGATGGTGGTTTACGGCTGAGAGATCATATCTCCCCGGGGCCTCCCTGTTTTTCCCCCGTTTCTTTTTTTTTTTTTTTAAAAAAAAGGGGGGTGGGGCGGGCGAGGATGGCAGATTTCCAAGGGCAGAATACACCGACACACAACCATACCTAGGTACCTAGTCGCGAGAATTCTTCGTCTCGTATTGTGCAGAGGCGAATGTGCCACCTAGAATCACTTCTTACCCAAACCTCGTCTACGGCCGGTACGATCATGAGATGGCTCTCCTTACTTCCCGTAGCGGTACCTGCCTACCTGGTAAGCTACCGGTATACCGCATCTAGTACGTCCGGCCCCGTCACGTAGAGCCAGCAGGTACCCAGCGAGCCAGCCAGAGAAGAGGACTACATCCTACCTACCGTACACTGCCCCGAAAGCTCCTAACCTACCATATACCCCTCGAGAGCTGCGTCTACTACCTAAGGTACCAACACACTCACGTGAATCTCTTTTTACCAGATCCTCCGCCGTCGTAGTAGCTGTGCTCTTGCGGCCTAGCCGACGACGTATCTGCGCCTTGTAGCTTCTCCAGCAAATACCCGCAAGCATGCCCGAGCCGCCGAAAAGCCCCTAAGTCTGGCTCTGCCTTACCTGGTACCATTGCTATCCCCTTCGGCGTGCTCGTCGAGTGCACGTCGGCGATCAGAACACGGGACTGGGTCGCCACGTAGCATCTCCACACCGAAGCGCCACGACGTCGATGTTTACGGTCTAGGAGGTACGGGTATGGTCGTTCGAAACTGTTTTCGTATATATATACCTACCTTCCAAGATCTATCTATCTATCTATGTACGAGGAAAGAAAGACCAGTCGGGGGGCCTAAGTCTAGCCAGCTATATAAGCCTCCTGCGGCTCGAGACAAGTTGTTGCTCTCAGGCATGACTGCGTCAAGATGCGGTCTGGCACGAGTGCAGAGCTTGCTACCCGTGTTTCAAACGAGAGCTCAGTAGCGCGGCTACATTTCTCCTCTACACAATCAAGACGTCTTCGAATCGTCTACTCAGACGGACGCATACCTGGAGACGCCACTTACCAAAGAGCGCAGGCAAACACCGCGATAGAGATGCGCCTAGCCGCTTACGTTCTAATGGCGACCTCCTCCTCCTCCTCCTCCAAGCTCGTTTAGAAACGAGAGGAAAGCGCGTGAGAAGTAAGGATTCCTAATTGCAATACCGTAGTACTTCGCACTTATGAAGAATTCGAGCAGTTTCGCTCTTGACGCAGGATCACATTCTGTGTACCTATCCTATTAAAAAAAGGATTGGCGATATAGTCCCACGACGTTGCTTATGGTCCTTACGTATCTGATGCTGACGGCTGGCCAAGTCTTCTCTGAGGAGTGGCTTGCTCTGCTCTACGGTACATAGGATGGTCGACGTGTCGCGTCGTGTAACTTTGGCAGCTTAGTCCCGGTTCGGCACAGGTTCTACGTCCTGAGCTAAGAAGGACGATCCCAGGCTAATGCGGATTACGTCGAAGGAGTTGCACTAGCTTGCTGTGCTCTTCCGTGTGAGCCACGGTCCCAGGGGAGTGCCCTATCTTATGGTGTTATGCATGTCTTAGATGTGATTGCTAAGGGGAGCTGGCCAAGCAAGAAGTCACGTTGCCGACCTGGTTATGGTCTTATTGTTTGAAGAGGAGATCGTTCTTCATAGACATCATTATCATCAATGCGATGCCGAGCTTGCGGTAAAATACGTGAGCTCCCTCTCGGTCATAGGATCGTTTGCTCAGAGCAAGCAAGTGAGTACTTAAAATCCTGGAGAGAGTAAAATAGCGCATTGTTAGCTTGACTGAACATGCAGTCAGATAAGCGACTCGACCATGCCTAGCCCGTGACAGATCGTGGCTCAACTTATGTAGGTCGAAGGGATGAGCTTGGAAGAAGGAGAAGTAAAGCTTTATCACCGAGCTTTTAACGCCGCCGTACATAGTAACAATTTCCAGGGTTTCCATGGACGAGTTAACCAAGTAAATCCGACAGGATCTTCCAGGAACGAAATCTTATCTCGCAGTTACGTACATTTCTCAGCCTCCGTTCCGCCTCGTTCTTACAGGATCGTGTCTGATGAGCAGGTTAGAATCGATTCCTTGCCGGAGTCGTGTGAGTAAGGGTAGGTAGGTAGGTAATGGTTTATACCTATTGTACACAGGAGTACTATGTAAGCAATGATAGAATCAAAACGAGAATATCGGATGTAAGTCATGGCCATGTGGAGAAGTGGACGGGACAGAAGCAATAGAAATACAGAAATACAGAAATACATGCAAAAAAGAAGAAAAAAAATAGGGGGACCGAAAAAAAGAATGAATCGGCATTATGGAGTTTTGTTGACCGTTTCGCTAAACCGAATATGGTTAGGATGATCCTTCTCCCTCGTGGGTGATACGGGTAATAACTGTATGGCATAAGGGTTACTTGATCTGGGGTAAGTAACTGGTTTGGCTCGGCATTTGCCCTGGGTCGGAAACTCCGTTCCTCAACTCTTACTACCGCATTTTTCCGCAAATTTGGAGTCTTGGCGTGCTCCACGTTAAACCCTTTTCAAAGATCTACTGCCAGGGTTTTTGAACGTCGCTGCTTATAAATCAGTGAACCCGAAGGTTAACCTTTATCGATAGATAATCAAAGTTGTCGGATAACGTAAAATTTGAAAATTTGATAGAAAATCCGTAAGAGCCTCAACGATATGCTAACTGTGATTGGTATAACGTACTTTTAAAGGGCTTGGCTTGCATAAAAGTGGAACACGCCAATACTCCAAATTTGCGGAAAAATGCGGTATGTACATACTTCGTACAACGTACGTTGTCACTGCCAAAGAAGGTACGTAACTCTTTCTCAACGGATGAGAGGATGAGAAGACAAGGGGGGGACGGTGGTCGGTGAAGTAGTACGAGGTAAGTACATGAGTACATGAGTACATACATAATAAGAGTGGACGAGTTCCTATTGGTTCTTTCTTCCGTATCCTTTACCCGATTTTCCATTTGTATGTAGGAAGTACATAGTAGTAGTATTCGGTACCTATGCTACTCGCTGAACTTATACTTGTTTAATTATTTACTACTTCCAATGATCGTCATTCGAATAGTTCAACGTCGCTAAGGAAGCCAAGCAAATAAAAATAAATTCGCACGTTCATAGCGTTTATATCGTTCATATCTTTAAATTATTCATAAAGCATAGTCCACGAACTAGACCATTACCAACACGCGTACCTCATATTTATCTTGGCTGGTTTAAATAACATCATTATAGCCTGTTACTATCTACTGTGTTGTATGTAGGTCTCATAACAGAAACGAGAACCATCACTTTATTCACATGGCATTGCAGGTATATATATATATATGTACCTAATATATATTAATAAGTAACTTACATAGTAATAAGACTACGCAAGCTTCCAGCACCTCTCACACCAGAACAGGTCCAGGTTATAAACAGGGACGAAGCTTCGATCTGCCGCTCTTGGCCCTTTGCATGCGACCTACTCATTTTATATAGTACGTTGTATAGTCTCGAACGTACATACAACATAAGTACATAGATGCTATATCATCTCGGACGAATCAGATGGTGAATAAAGAGAAACCGATCAGCCCGTCCTCCTCCGTTCGTGCATACAACAAGCATACAACAAGCATACGACAGCACACGACACAACAGCTCATATTAAACCTTAGGAACTATAGTACATAGTAAGAAGAACCAGGTCAATCCCTTGTCTTTCCTTTCCCCTTCACTCATCCGCATTCATATCCATACCATCATATCCACACCCTCGCCCACACCCTCACCCTACCCACCCCCGGACCTCCGTTCCTCTCAACAATACCTACGATAAACCCATCTACCTTCCCCCCCCCCTTATCGTCCCATTCTTCGTCCTTTTTCTTTTCCTTATCCTATTTTAACAATTCTATCCAAGCCATTGATCCATCCAAACAATTAAAACCTATCATCCAAGTATCTCGAACTTCTTGAACTTAGGTTCTTTCCATTGCTCATATCTAAGATCTCACCAGACCTAGTACAAACTAGTAGCTACAGCTCTTTCAAACAAAAAAAAAAACAAGCTATCTAAATATGAACGGTCCCCGCCTTACAGCTCCAGCTTCGAAGCTCGCCCGCTCCATCAGCACCACAGCCGCCAATGCCGTCCCGAAGTCGAATACGCTCCTGACGAGCTCCAAGACGTCAGCTCCCCTCTCGAGGAAGTATGCAGATCTCCTTAAGGAGCGGAACATAGATCCGGATGTAAGTGACCAAGTCTCCGTTCCTGCATTATCCATCCCCGTTCTCGTCCTACAGTGGACGTCCTTTACGTATATATACTTGGATGTATATGTATATGTGTATATATATATATATATATAGAGAGAGAGAGAGAGAGAGAGAGAAACAAACCTGACTTACACGCAACCCCTAGCATCCTCGTCACCTCTACACTCGCTCCTCGAACCGGCCGCACCCGCCGCCTCGCACGCTGCGCCTCATGCAGACCTTCGCCTCGAGCGCGCCGCGCGCCGCCGTCGCCGCGGACCGGGGCACCATGGACGACGTCGTCTTCCCGGGCTCGGCCTCTCTCCGGGGCGCGCCGGGCGACCCCTTCGCGCGCCTGCGCGTGCCCCTGCTCCCCGACAACTTCCTCGCCCACCACGCGCGCGACGTCGACGACGGGCCCCTCGCCCCGCCGCAGATCAGCGTCGTCGCCGCCAGCCCGGCCCTCGTCTCCCCCTCCGCCCTGACGGAGGTCGAGGGCATGGGCGTCGACGGCGTCGAGCTCAAGTTCGTGCACGGGGAAGGGGCCGCGGCGGCGGCGCCCGGGCAGAGCATGCTGACGGACGTGTGGAAGGGCCTGGACGACGCCTTGGGCAGTAGTAGCAGTAGTAGTAAGAGCGGCGACGTCGCTCTCTAACACGAATACCTGTCTTCGACCAACGAATTGTCATGAGAATTTCGGAAATGGAAGGCGTTTTTTGTGTTTTGTGTGTGTGTGTTTACTATTGCTCTTCTTTCTTCATTTTCACATGATATATGATTGGAAGCTCTGTCCATTTCGATATTGAGCGGGCGGTTCTGGAAGTGCTTCGGGCCGTTCTTTTCCTCCCTTTTTATTGTTTTTTTCTCTCTCTCTCTTTCTTCTTTCTTGTCTCCCTGTGGAAATGGAAAGAAAAGAAAAGAAGGGAAAAGGATACGAGATTTAATGAATTTGTTCTTAGCGAGAGGTGGATGAGTGGCCCGTTTATAGGACGGAAGCCCGGCTGCATCGAAGGTGCTTGAATATAAATCAGTACAGGCGACGTTACCTAGTCGCAACCCCCCGACGAAAGACTTGTAGCAAGATTAGAATATGTGTGCGTGCGTGTGTGTGTGTGTGTGTGCATGTCCATTGGAATAAGTAGGGACCAGAGTTGATGTTTTCAATATTGATAAGGGTGTTAATGCTGACGGTAAGTATACGTTTGTATGTGGAATAAGTACTTGACATTCAAGAGCAAAGCCTTACACCGGAGCTCCTCGTCACTTATACGCTTCAACCATACCTACCCCATATCCCGTGTTTCCGCAGATACGCTTGACAAGAACATGCCGCAGCCAAATCAGCATGGAAGTCACTCAGCACCGCCAGCCTCTTACTGATATCCCGTACCCCATTAGCCCCTTCCATAGTAAGTACCTAAAACATCCAACGGTTGTAAATATACCAGGTACCTAACTCAACCACGCTATCATCCATCCATAAGCTCCTAGTCTAGGTACGTATGGATTACCTATGAACATATCTGTCCCTACGTATCAGAGAGGGCGCGGAAAGGCGGATGGTAGATAAGAAGAGAAAAAAAAAACCTCCCCGCGAAGGATCAAGTTTTGCTCTCAGCGAGAAGCCGTCGTAATCGGCTATGACGCGGCCCGGAAGACGGTGCTATTTTCGTATGTATTGCGGTCTGACCTCGCCTTTTACTCAACCGCTCGTCAGAGGACGTTCTAGATTCTTAACTACCTAGGTATTAGGAAGAGATATACTAGGTATACGGAGAAGTTTTCTCGAGAGACTAAGGGCATCCGCGAGAGTCTCGGTGGTCGTGGTTAGGTACCTATGTTTCTGCTCTGATGAGAAATAGTTCTGAAATGATATCCACGATTTCGATAATAACATTATTGGTTGTATTGTCGAATACCCCGTTGAGAACTTCAGTCTCTATTAACGGCTCTCTCATCTGTTTAGGTACCTCTTAAGACATGATCCTTTCTAGGTACCTAGTTAAAGCTGCGCCAGGTTCATGAATAGGGGTACATACAATTAGGTAAGTACTCTTTAAACACAGCAACTCGCACGTAAAAAAAAAAAAAAAAAAAAAAAAAGTGAATTCTCAACAACAGCATTGCCATCATTATATTCCAGATAACCCCGAGAATCGTCTGTCATCAGTTCTTAGTCTATATACTCTCATTTATATATACCTTATACTCTTAATACTTTTAAAAGCATCTCCTCTCTTATACCTCTCAGAGCTATACCGTCGCGCCACACAAACCCAACATCATCTAGACAAGTCGGCCTACTCGACCCCGTCTCTTCCCTTCGTCCCGTCGAAGTGGTGCCATGCCCATCCCGTACGCAGCTCGCCTCCTCCCCGCGAGCCGTATATCTCCTTGGCGTGGGCGACGGGGTCTCGACAACCAACGGACCACGCCAACCTATAGACGGCGTTCAGTAATATATATATATACCTGGTAGGTACCTAGGTAGGTCAGTATGCACGTTATATGCGGGAGAGGAGAGGGGAGGGGAGGGGAGGGGAGCTACCCGTACACCCACCCTTACCTATCCTCTCTCCCGTCTTCTCGGGGAACATACATCATGCAGGGCGCTGATCCTCCACAGATCTCTTTGTCTTCCCCCTCCAAAATAACAAAACACATTTCAAGATGGGATTTCTCAAAAAGAGGAAGAGAGAAAAAAAAAAAGAAAAAAGAAAACGCACAGCACAACTACCAGTCAGTCAATGGGCCCAATAGAACGCCGCCGCCGCCTCAAAGGAGGAGAGCTCTCTCGTGATTCGACGGGTTATGGAATCGGACATATCATGGGAAACATCTCGTGCAGCTCCCGGCGGTGAGGATCTAAGATTCTGAGTGCTACCCTTTCCCCCCCCCATGGCGCCCGAGTAAGCTGGGTATTGTTCTCTCGTTACCGTTCGTCGTTCTTGTTACACACGTCCGTGGCCCTACCTACCTTGCCCAGCCTGAGAACTAGGTGCCTAGGAAGCACGAGATGGATGTAGTATTTTATCTCAAGAACTCGAGCTGAGCCTCCCCCCCCCCCTTTCCCCTCCGGCTAAAAAGTCTAGGGATAGATAGGTAGGTAGGTAGGTAGGTAGATAGATATGCTAGCAGTCGTCAAGCCATGACTCCGAGTACCTCTTAACGAGACTTATACCGCCGTGGTATAATTAATACCATGACACAACCCCCTCCTTTCCATCATGACAACTCGTTGCAATGAATCTATACCTCCCAATAGTCTCCGTCTAGATAACCTAACCCATCCCCGTCCCGACGGGGCGCCCCTCTCCCAGGAGCTCGGCGTGAGAGCATATATATAGCCCGACCACGTGCGAAGTTATAGCCCTATCTCAACGCACCTCGCATACCGCGTATTTGATACAGATATTTGATATCAGATCCTCTGTAAAACTGGTCCTTTGAAGCCTATAAGAACGTGTGCTCGCCACATTTCACTTCCCCTTCCCCCATCTTACTAATCGAATCAGCAAGACACCTCTCCTTAGAATCCAGAGGAATATAATAGTACTTCTTTTACTACTATTTGCAAACATGATTTGGGTGTTGTCTATACCTACATACACTGCAAATAAGGGTATCGCATCTAGACCAACCCCGATCCGCCCCTGGCTCGCGAAGCCAATCTTTTTGTTTTTTTCTTTCGTCTGTCTTCGTTCGCTGGTCGTCTTCTCGCGTCAATGGGATTCGGTCCCTTCTAGCCTCGCAATTCCTTCCCCAAGTGCAAAGAACTTCGCAACCCAAATATGTGTCATTGCTAACCCGTATCGCTCAAACATCGCTCTTCATTCGCCTGCCGTCGTTTTATCTAAGTCCCTCTTTTGTCGTCCCTCGGACTGTACGCGATGTAGTGTTTTCATCACGAACTCGTACGTCATCATCGTCACCGTTGCCGCCGGAACGGCTCGCATCATGTTAACACCCATACCGGCGTAGAATGCCCTCCACCCCTCCTCTCGTAGGATAGTACGGAACGTCATGACGACGCCCTTATACTTGGGTTGAAGGCTGACATTGCGTTCACTGGCCGGTACGTGGCTGTGGCTACCGGGCGTAGACTCGGAGACACCCAGTCCTTGTAGGTACTCGCTCCCAGGAGTTGGCCGCCTCTGTGTTTGTAATCGTGTTCGGATTACCTCGTGCGGATATGTGGCCGAGCTAGCCATGATCTTCGATAGTATCGAAGCAGATAGCACACCAAACCAATGACTTTGCCTATCACCGTTACCCATCTCGCCCATGGCCTGGCCGGTGAACTTCTTCCTCAAAAACTCGTACACGGGAAATTGTACAGCAACATGCGTTAAGCCCAAAAGCGCCGGTGTAAGTCCGGAGTAGAATGACAAGATACCTTCCGAAGAGTACATCTTCCGCGCGGCGTCGAGCGTCGAGCGGTAATGCCAAGGAGAGTCAATAGTTGGCCTTGATGTGGGTGTATTGCCGGACCTCGGGAACATCGACATTTGTCTATTGTACCCTGTCGCAGACTGTGACATGAGCCGAGTCTTAATTACCCATATCGGGTTTGTCACCAACGTGCTGCTGGCTCCAGCTATGATCGAAGACCAGAAGTTGATGAAGAATTGATTTTTTTGAACTGTAGGAGGAACGTATTGATCAATTATATGCCCATATCTTGATCGGTATGATGTGAGATGTGAAGTTACTTACCCTTATTATCGGCCATGAAGACCTTGCTCTTATTGTAAACGGTGAACCAGACAGCCCATGTTGGCAAGTAGCCAAGGATGATAGGACCCAAACCTCTATACATACCACGCAACCCTTCCTCCTTCCATATAACCTTAGCCGTGCCTATAAGGCCTGAATAGGCTCTGTGATGACCGACGTATCTTCCTTTATTTATGGGTATAAATCTTCCCTGAGCCTGTAACTTGGTCTTGATGACATCAAGCGGACAGGTGACAATGCCGGATGTGAAACCGCCTATGGCTCCCGACAAAGCATTGAACTGAGAGTCGGAAGCATCGGCGGCCCATTGCTGTAGCGGAGTCAGGCCTCTCGAGTCGTGAAGCTCCATTGTCGCTATCGCGGAAGATAAATGGCTGTGGGGTTCTTTATGAGGGTTGTTCGCCGACGAAATGGTTGGAGTGACAGTCGAAGAAGCGCGATGGGAGAGAACCCCATATTCTGTGGGATCGTGTGGCGACCGTCCCGTTGGGTGGCTTTGAGCTTCGTCGTGAGACATTCCCTTATTCCAGGGGTTAAGTCCAACGAGAGGACGGACGAAAATCGGTTTCGGGGCCTCTGGGATTATTCAGAGGCCCCGGTTAGAACAAGAAAGACGCAGAAAGGGGCGTTTACGGTAAGCGGCGTAAACGAGGAAAACGACAACAGGATCTGGTATGTATGTCTAGAGCGTACCGAGTGCACCAGATCAAGCGTGTCAAAGGGGGAAAAAAAAGTAGAAGAAAAAAGAGGATTAAGAAGCGAAGGATTATCTGAGATCGCTTTTCTTCGCTTCAAATTCGAAATAGGAATCGAGGTCGAAATGGATATCGAAAGGGAAATGCGAAATCGGTCTAGAAGAAGTAAGAGTCGTGATGGCGTGCGGTGTGCGGGGAATACACCCTCGCAAGTCCACCGTCCCGTCGACCCAGCAGCTACCGTTTGTCACATGCCATTGACAACTGAGAGAGCGCCCGTCGAGCGAGTAGAATAGAGCGTCGACTAGGCGAGTAGGAAGAAGTATTGGCGCAGAGAGGAGATGATAAAAGGACGTGAAAAAAAAAGATGATGATGGTAGAATTGGAGGGGAAAGGGAAGAGGAGGGGGGGGGGAGTAGTAGTGCGTAGGAATAGAAGTAGGAGTATAAGAAGAATGAGTATAAGAAGAAGGAGGAGAAGAAGAAGAAGAAGGAGAAGAAGAGGAGACACTAGGTGATTGAATCGAGTTACGATAGTAGCGTTGCCGTATTGTATTGTATTGTATTGTATTGTATTGTATTGGATTGGATTGTGGTATGTATCCAAGTCCGGGGCAGAATATCGATCGGACTTTTACTAGCTTGAATAAAAAAGGTCAAGCGGGTCTATTCGCTAAACGTCAACGTCCAAACGTGATCGGGATTAAGAATAATAAAAGATATGAATCAATCGAAGAATAGAATATTGGAATGGCTAATATTCGTTGATATTATGTACGTACACAATATTGAGGATATGATGATTGATGTATGTAGATATAGATAGAAATATAGATAGAAATACAGCCTTACAAGTACTTACATACCAGTATTAATACATGGATAATTACCATATGTATATAAAGGTTATGTATGTAGATATGTAGTTTGCGATATCTATATCTATATCTACCCTTATGTACTTCTTCTAACTTGAAGAGAGAGAGAAGATTTCGACGTAGATAAGTATAAACCAATCGATAACAATTTGCCAGGATGTTTATAAATACAAAAACATTTAGAAACGAAACGAAACGAGCTAAAGGAAGCACAACAAGATTGCGGCAATTTATATAACTCTAACTCTAAGTCCGATCTGAGGTACCTGTGGCTTTGTTGAGTAAGAACCTTATGAACGCGATTACCTCTTACACATATCAGGTAAGCAATACATGTACATAGTATACTAGGTACTATATGTATTTACAGAGATATGCGCCGACGTGAGCATTCGGTACCAGCAAGGAATTGGAGCTCCGTTGCTCTTGCTCTGACGTCTTTTACTCCAACATCTTCCAAGATTAGGAATTTAGGATGTACAACGTAGATAGGTACCTACCTACGTAAATATGTACGTACATACCCGGCTTGTAGGTACGTCCTTTACGTCTTCCAAGCAATGGCCCGTCGAATAGAGCACGAGATCACTTATTTGCGGGCTACATGCCTTAGATACTCTTTTTTATGTACATAGTACATACGACGTTTATAAATGAGTCTTCGTACAGATGTAATAAGAGGCGTACATAAATAAAACATTTCTACAATAAAAGATCAAATAAATATTAATAAAAATAAAAAAGGCAAAACTGTCATCCAGATAACATCTTGTGTAACAAGTAACGCAAGCAGGTAGATGCGAATTGATAATGATAGAAGAAAATAAGATAGTTAATAAAAACCCAAAAAAAAAGGGGGGGGGCAAGCCATGTTACCCAAAGTTAAGGCACCTCGGTAATATCTCATTTGTCTATAGGTACGATGATGAAATCAGGTCCCTTGGATGGAGACACAGCATAAGATGGCGGCTCTTCGGTTTAGTACATGTATGTATGTATGTATGTATGTATGTATGTATGTATGTATGTATGTATGTATGTATGTATGTATGTATGAGAAACCTCGCTAGACACATAAAGAGAGATATGTAAGAT
Organism: Hypoxylon lienhwacheense; assembly: GCA_902806505.1. Classification (NCBI taxonomy): domain Eukaryota; kingdom Fungi; phylum Ascomycota; class Sordariomycetes; order Xylariales; family Hypoxylaceae; genus Hypoxylon; species Hypoxylon lienhwacheense. The sequence continues at coordinate 111,081 of CADCWW010000005.1, forward strand.
TCAGCGATCTGAGTTGCGGGTAGCATCACGTGATTATATATGCTATACTCTTCCAATCCCGCGAGTCACATTTTGGAAACTTCAAATTCGAATTCGAGCTTTCGAACGTCGCCGCTCAACCACGACAACCACCAAAAAAAAAAAACCTCCCCGACCTTCTACCAAATAACCCCCGTGAAACCTCTTCACAATGGCGACGTCCTATCCGAGCTTAGCACCCTTCATACTCAAGCGGCCGTGGCTGAAGAACCTGCTCACGCCCTTGGCTAGCTGGTACTCCCATGCCGCCGGCTATCGCCAGCTCGGTCTCCGGTACATACCCATCCCTCCCCCAACTGCGAGCGTCATGGAGACGACGTCGTTTGATGCGTGATGGCGGACTTGCTAATGCGTAAATTTTTTTTTTCCTTTTCGCCCCCGTAGCGCCGACGACTTGCTCGTCGAAGAGAACGAGATCGTCATCAAGGCCCTGAAGCGCCTCCCGCCGAAAGAAGCGTACGACCGCGTCTTCCGAATCCGTCGCGCATTCCAAGCCAGCACCGCCCACAAACTGCTGCCCAAGAACGAGTGGACCAAGCCCGAGGAGGTGAGCCCAGATCTTTCCTCGCCATCCCCTCTCCCTCTTTCCGAGGCTTGTGTGTATATGTGCTGACAGAGAGTTCTCTCGGCATAGGACGTCCCGTACCTGCAGCCATTGATCGCCCAGATCCACGCGGAGGAGAAGGAGAAGCAGGACCTGGACTCCGTGACCATCACCCGGAGCCATTGAATATAGTAGATACGGCATCGACCTAGCGCAATAAAACTCGCGTCCACAAACAAGGTTACTAGCCCGATTAAAGAGGTCCCCTCGCAAGAGGTCCATGTCACGGCGACGGGTCTGACGTTCCACAAAAAAAAGATAATACCACATCGATATATCTCTACAAGACTCACCGTCACCTTAACATTTGTGCCTTTCTAATCTATACGTTCGTGCCTCTTGTAATCGGTACTTGGTCGATTTCGAAGTCGAGCCTCTGCCTCTGACGTACAATCTCGATAGTAACGGGATGAGCACACCAGATACCCAATGATGAATAGAATGACGAGTGATTTATTCCTTATCTCGCGCATAGGACCTATGTTTAGAGACAGCTAGTAATGAGTTCTACTAAAACGCACCGTATAACCGATCCTTTCCAGTTATATAAAGGATTCCTAATAGACATGTTATCAGGGAACTTGAGATATAGAAATCATAAAGCGTACTGTAGGAGTAGACTGGTATGGGATAAATTGTATATATTAACCTCACTGTCTGTTCCGCCGGCATTTTATACATTGTCCGGACTCTAAAACAGCTCCCCTGCAGTCGAGGCTCAAACTCTAGATAGGTTTATATTGCCAGCCAGCGAGATGTCAGAAACAGCAGTCGACCGTTACAACTCCTGTGCAACGCATCCGACATTGCACGTATCCGCACGTATCCGCCCCCCTCCAAGATCCATGTGGAGGCAGTACAAAATAGCCAAGTTCTATTACAGCAGAAGCTCACCGACGCCCCAGTCATAATATGCCATCATGCCGTATCCTAAGCACGACTTAATATAGCAGTCCAACCAGCTGAACCAATGAACCAACCACCCAATATGCGGCGGGAAACGTCAAGGCGGAAAGCAGGTAAAAGAGGCTCGACGCAGACACGCTCAAGGATCCAAGTATACTTGCTGTATGAATAGCCACCCTTCCACCTCCACTCCAATCCCCCTTTTTCGAACGCTATGCCACAGGAAAAGAAAACAAGGTCACTGGTGCGAGGATCGAATATCCCATCCTTTCCCAACGCCTCCTTGCCCAACGTATCTGATGGTTATGGTATTTTGATGCAGTTGTGCGCGTGTCATGAGTTGCTCGTAGAGTATTACGTTCCCTGTCCTGTCTAGACATCATATGCCTAATATCGGCGGACCGATTCGGTACACTGAAGGAATGCGAATGATAGAAAGGTGAAAAGATAAGAAACTATTTTCTGAATGCATCGTTCGCGGGAAGGCGAGTATTTAAATTTCTATGCGTTCCCCGGCTTCTCCTCGGTGTCGATATGCCAGACGACGTAATTAGGCAGGCCGATGACTTCGTAACCTGCTCTCTTGGCCATTTTGGCGAAGCCTTCCGTTTCGGCTTGGTTCTCGAACGGATAGCATGGGAAATTAATTCCTGCGTGAATTGATATTAGTTTTGATAAGCCCTGCTACCTGCAAGAGAGATAATGGTAGCGAACCTGATCGATGAACATCCGCCTTAACCAAAATATTGACACCGCCGATACCGTCAAGCTCGATTTCCTCATCTGGGTCATTGCGCCAATCACCCATGCGTGCCATATACGTCCTTCCTGTGTCGTATTGTTTATAGCCTGCAAAACAATCATACATTAGCTACCGGCATCGGACTTCTCAAAGATGACGCGGATATACCTTCTGCTAGAACTATATTCTTGTCAAGTTTAGATGCAAGCTTTAGGCCCTTGTCTGATTCGATCCAGGAGTTATAGTCGACTTCATAGCGTTAGCTGTAATACTATCCAAGTGATTTTGGATTGAGGCGCTTACATCTGCCTTCGATGTCATACTTGTTATCACCCTCGCCCTCATAACGGTGAAACCAAATATCTGATAGATGTTAGCAGAGATTCCCGGGTTGTTCGCAGGGAGACAAGCCGTACTAGGAACCAGAATATCTCGGTCGTGCGCGATAAAGTCCTCGAGTATTCTTTTGGGGCTATCAACGATGTCGACATCACGCCAGTATACCCAGGAATGTTCAGGCTTTAATGAAGAGGACAGTAAATAGTTCCTGGCGCGACCCATAGCCTTTCGTCGTGGACCCTGGGCTTCAAAGCTATGTCGATCCTCGACGGACTGGCTGAGGTGGCTGCCAAAGTCCTTTTCCACGATCAAGACGTTATTGAAAGGGATATTATCCGGTCGCTTCTGGATGCGATCTAACTCCATTCCCAGGACGGCCAAAGTATCATCCGTTGAATCCCCAACAAGGAATGCGAGATCAATGAGGCGATGAGGATAAGTCAACTCAGCAATGAGCTCGAAGTACTTGGAAAGGAACGGAGCAGCATCCTTGAGGGGTGTAAGGAGGAGGACTCGTTCTTCGTTATCGATGGCTTGGCGCGTCGATCTGATCGAATTGAGATTGACGTGTGTTATCGTCGACTCGTTGATAGTTATCGGGGCATGATGGTTAAAGATGACGGGGGTATGTAGGTGAGCATTCCACGCTTGTTGTTCATTAAGGGTCATGTCCATCGGAGGCTTAGGAGGGCCCCAGCAATAGAAACTATAAAGTTGGTCGACAAGGTCAGTACGATGCGCTTCTAGGATGACGACGATGATCATGATGATGATCATAGAATAGACAATACCTTTCCATCTCGTTTGCCGATGTTGAGATAGCGCGCCATAGTAATAAGACGATACCAGCGATGGCGATCGAAAGTAGAACTCGTGTTCTCGTAAGAAAGACCCATATGGCTCTAGTAGGGGGAAGTTGTGCCCTCGCAGACTTCCAAGTAATGCCACCTTTAGGAAGAAGCATGGTGAGCGAGCTCTCGGGGCGGCCCTCGACACCACCTAAAAGATATTATGCGATATCAAACAAACGAAGAAAGGGATGTGGGTTTAATGCGAATAGCAAGGAGGTACTCTTTTTCCCTTCCTTTTTTGTTTCTTTTTCGTTTCTAGATCAGCCTCGTTGAAGGGGGGGGGCAAGAGTGCCACGTTAGATTAAGATGGCACAATAGTAATAATAACGGCCAAGAGGCGAACAAAAATCTATCTGATAAATGAGCGAATATGGATTTTTTAGGTAAATCGCAGTCGCTAAAGAAAATGGTCGAATTGTTATATCGCGGCTGTCCCTGGAATTGTGAAGAATATAATAATCGGCACCAGGGTTTGATGGGATGGATTGGCGCGGACAAATTCAAAATTGGACGAACCGATTGTTGAAAAAAGTCAAGACGAGTTGGTTTGTTTGACATTGACACGAAAAGCCGGTCGGTTAGCGTTAGGTGTCTAGGTACATAGTACCTAATACATCTTGTACTGCCCACGGGGATTATGGGTTTAAGAGGTAGGTATTTGAGTACATATGTATGTACGTATATATAAATATAGTTGCTACTATCGCACCTACGCACAACAAACGTTGACTATCAAGACGTTTATTCCACACTAAGTAGGGGTAGGTAGGTCTATTCTATACATGTACCCATACCTCTTTCTAAAGTAAATGCCCATATGTACCTAGGTAGGTACCTACTCCGTTCTTAAAAGTAGGGTATGAACTTTATGGTAACAAGAAGCACATACATTGATACAGGTACCAAACGCTATAATATGGGTGATCTAGAGTAGGTACGAACCTAAATCTTTAAAGTATATGCATATAACCAATATTGAAAAACTTATCTCCATTCTTTGTTTCTATTATTATCTTAATCCGTACGGCATACCTTGTACACATTGTACTGATGGGATTTTTATTCAGACAAGATTTAGGGGCAGATGAAAGCTTAGACCTCTACAGGGCTATGAGCCAAGCGAACACATGCAAGTAAGATTAGTATAGATACCAATATGCATGTACGAAATATCCATAATAATAATAATAATAATTGAACCATCAAAGCAATAGGATTGCGACATGAGGCAGCAGCAGAACTTCATGCTGCAAATTGGTCTTTTTTTTTTCTTCTTTCGCAGATAGTCCTACTTACCGATAGGTATGTATAAGTAATCCACGCCGGCTAACACATGAAAATGTAGTGATAGGTTGCATAGCATAGGAGATTTCCACCCGTCCAACTAGGACTAGGCCTGTGGCTTTTCATGCTATCAAATACCAATCATTAGTCTCAATCTAGTAAATGGATGAGAGATCTAGATTCTAACTATTACAAGGTAACACTTTAAGATCGTGGGCGACGACCTTAGGAGTGTAAACGAAAGATTTGAGATAGTACTTGTAATGCGGTATATAACGATTTAATAAGTACATACATGTATCTTCTAACATATGTGTAATGTACCTGCACTAGTAGAAGATATAAGTTACATTTGAATAACTACTTCTTAATACAGGTATTGATGCTAATGCATAGATGTAGGCAGCAATGGGAGGGCATTCGCTCTATCGCTTATATCCATGTCAACTTGTCAGACGGACTTACCTCATTCGTCCCGGGATCGTAGACTCATAGTCTCGTTTATGTAACTACATGACAAAGCAGAGGTATGTTGAAACTTTATTCTTAGTCTCTAAGATACCTCTATATGGTTATATAAATTATTTCTTTAAACACTTCTTATAACACGACAATACTTCAAAAGACCTTGAATATTGATATTCAGTCCGCTTCTACACTTCCTCTCTTTTTTCTAATTACATGTGAGAGATCTACATTCCTAGCATCCATCTACTCGTCTCCACAGACTCACTTGAACAATCAATAATACTACCATCTACCTAGATATATACTTGAGAGACTTAAAACGCTCTCATACACTAATTGTGTATGATTCCTCGAATTTGTAGCAATCTTGTTTTAAAAGCCAGATCTCGTGTTAGCAGGACATATTGGAAACTAGACCAGATCATCGCCTGGTTAGCAGCTCGGAGAGTCACGTATTCGTTCGATAACGGGTTCGTGGGACACTTTTCTACATTTATTCGAGGACCTCATAAGTTCATTCGGTTCCTACCACATAATTACCAATCAACGAATATGGCTACACGAAGGTCTGCCCGCCTGAGCGCTATGTCCACAGCATCAAACGCATCAAGGTCTACGACTCCTACGCTACCCAAGGGACGAAAAAGAAAAGCAACGTCAGACATACCAGTGCAAGAAAGTTCGAATGGGTCTCTGGAAGAAAGTGTGGCGGTAGGAGTGTCTGCGCCTACAACTCCAAGTAAGCGGCGTTCTCGGAAGCCTGCCATTCCTCCACCCGCGACACCCACGCCGAGTAAGGTGATACTTATGGGCGAACCTATCACGGTTCACCAAACTCCTAAACCGAAGGCGGCGGCTGTGAGACGACTAGCAGATCCAAATGCTACCAACGCAACGCTACTCTCACCGGAGACGTCCCGGGTCGTGACCAGAGATCTTTCCCCGTCCGAAGGACCGGCCGGTCAGGTGACCACAGCTAACATTCTCGAGGAAGCGTGTAAGCATCTCATCAACATCGACGAGCGAATGAGGCCGTTGATCGAGAAGCATCATTGCCGGGTCTTCTCTGCCGAGGGACTGAGCGAGAAGATTGACCCCTTCGAATCTCTCTGTAGCGGCATCATTTCACAGCAAGTCTCGGGAGCGGCAGCAAAGTCGATCAAGCAGCGATTTATCGATTTATTCGATAACGACGGCAAATTCCCGCACCCGTCCCAAGTAGCAGCATGCACCATCGAACGGCTACGTACAGCGGGCCTCTCGCAACGCAAGGCGGAATATGTGCAAGGGTTAGCGGAGAAATTCGGCAGCGGCGAGCTGAGTGCACAGATCCTGGCCGATGCACCGTACGATGTCGTCCTCGAGAAACTGATTGCAGTGAGGGGACTGGGTCTTTGGTCTGTCGAGATGTTTGCGTGCTTTGGTTTGAAGAGGATGGATATCTTCTCCCTAGGCGACCTGGGCGTACAGAGAGGAATGGCTGCGTTTGTCGGACGCGATGTCGCCAAACTGAAGAGCAAGGGCGGTAAATGGAAGTATATGTCAGAGAGCGAGATGAAGGAAATATCTGACCGATTTGCCCCTTATAGGAGCGTCTTCATGTGGTATATGTGGAGGGTGGAAGAGACAGATGTGAGCACACTGGAATGAGACAGAGGTGGTGGAACTCAACTACTGCTTCTAGACAGAATATATAATTTTTATAGTGTAGATACCATAGGTTTAGTAATACATAACCTCTCGATTCTCCATGAATTGCTTCTCATAGTTTGCTTCTGTATAAGTAACAGAATGTCGGTTGGTGGTAAACACTTTGAAGAACGGCGGGCCTAGGTGAATATATGGTGAAATGCAAGTTAAGGTTATAAAGTATAAAACTTTGAATAAGCGTTCGAATCTACTTATGTATGTAGATAATTGTATCGATCAAATACAACTAATATCTACAATCACGTTCTATGAATGTTTTAGCGGGTTGACTAAAACCCTCGTACACCGAAGTCTAGAGAGTGTAGTAGGATCTAAAATTCGTGGAATAGCTTCCGCCGAGGTCGACGAATCAAGTTTCAAAGCGAGGCTGCGCAAAGATTGAGAGAGAGAGAGAGAGAGAGAGAGAGAGAGAGAGAGACGGAACGGACGGCATGTTTTACACTTGTAGCCGTCGATATCGAAGTACCTGGATAACTCGGCACGCCGACAAGCATGACGAATGCAGAGCAATGCGTTCGCATGGGCGTGTCAGCAAATAACACCAACACCTACGAAGACGAAAACTAGGTAGGTACGTTGTGATGAATGATACTCGGATCGGATGGCGGACATAAGTCCGGTCGTTCAAGTTTGGACTCGGAAAGTTGTGTTTTTCTTTTCCCTGTTTTCTACAGAATCAAGCGCACGTCAATGAGCAAAATTTAAGCAGATTTCGTGATATCTACTAAACCTGTTGTCGTAGATCGAGTTACAATGGGCGTAAAGTTGGACAAGACTCTGCTCACTGGCGAGCTTGTCGCAGATGGTTGAATCAGGAAGACGCAACGATAGAGACGTGGGTAGGATCAAGGAGCATTACGTTGCCGGTCAACATTTGCCACGACTGAGGGGTTGAGTGAAGAAGGGTTGCTGCTAAGTCTCATCAATACGAAGGGAAGGGGAGAGAAAGATCGATGTGTATTTTTTTTTCTTCTTCGTGTTCAAGATCAAGCGGATATCTAGTTTAGTTGGAGACCCTAAGTTGGGACGCGTCAGCACGGTCTTCTGGAAAAGATCTGAATGGTGGTTTCGCATTTAGTTCTTTTTTAGACTGTGCTAATACTTGGACGTTTTTTCTTCTTTCTCATCTTATGTAATGGACGACGACGCGAATACACGATATTATACAGAGGTATATGTATGTACTATACGTTGTAGTATGTAAAAGATGACAGAGGATCGGAAGACGGCATTATCGTAACAATAAATATCTGACTTCATTTTCATAAGGAGTTATCCCTTATTAGATCCAGTTTAGTTAATATGTATAAGTAAAGAACGATTAAAGATCCATATAATGCCGCATCCCGGAAGTCGATATCATTGGTGCATATTTACCAGGATATTCATAAATAAATACCAGGAACTAGGATATAAATTTCAAGTATGGATCGATACACCTAGTGTACGGTCTTGCAGGAGGGGTGAGCCTATATACTACCTAGGTAGATATGTTCTTCGTAGTGCACGACGTATGGGTGTAGATCCATATCATACTACTTATGTACAGTGGCTACTTATGGAATGGAGCTTCCGCAAGAACATGGCTCAGAATCTCGATTCTTTCCAAATAAATAATTATGACAACCAATCATTCCATCTCTTTGCTCCCGCCACGAAGCCACGACATAAAAGGAAGTCCGTTCTATCAGTGGGTAAAAATAACTTATTTGTAACAAACTAGGTAACTAACAAATGGTTGTTATATGGCCATATGCAAAGCCTCCAACTCTTGAGGTTCTATTGTTGTTAAGAGAAAAGAAAAGATACTGGTGAAGCCGGCTTATATGTATATGTTCCTCATATGATCATAGAATTGAAGCTATATTGAGCATTGAACATGAATATCTACCCCTATCCTACAACGTAGCTTGCCAACTTGCATGTGAGTGACCCCCTAACAGGGGGGGATGCTGTCAGTTGCACGGATATGCGTCGACCCAGTCAAGGCAAAAAAAAAAAAAAACATCGTCATATATGTATCATATGTTCTTGTCGGTATCTCGTGCAGCGTTGGTCGTTGTTACTCGCAGTGTTCTGTATGTCAGAAGCAGGCCGGCATTTTACATAGCTACGAGCTGTCAAGTCCGCGTTTCTGCGACCGGGTCGGATCTTGTCAAGTTTGTTACGTGAAACGAGACAGAAACAGCTACTGTTGTATGGGATCATGCCAAGGTCAATCAATGATGAACGTGCTGGATCTACTATGTAGGAGGTTGATGATCGTCAGTTCAGCGTCAGTCTAGTGTTATATAATGTTATGTAGTCTTCTTTCATACCATGAGTACATATGTAATAGATACACTCGGGATGCGTATTAGAATTGCATGTGAGGTATACATATAGAGCCAGGTAATAGGTATTATTTTACTTATATAACTTACATAGTATGTAACTTATCGTGTCCTGTCTGTTGGATGTCGAGCCAAAGGTTTATTAAATAATATTCGTACGTACCTACATATTTAATTCTTCTAATATTCATACAAGCTTGTATGTACCTCACCACTACGCTGTGCTCAGTAAAACCTTGCAGTGATGTCCTGCTTTTTGCCGAACTGGGCCATCGCAAATGAGGAACCAATCTCGCCAAGTGGATGACTTGATATGAAGACTGCGACACCGTGTTTCTTAGCCATACCGTATTATCCTTGCTGCTTTGGTTGCCCATGCACGCCGGTACGATGCGGATCTGTACATCTCAAAGTATCATACAGGCATTATTTATATAGATATATACCTATGTAGGGACATGACCTAGCGTAATGCATGTAGCTGTGTAATAGAAGTTAAGTACGGTATCTTCAGGTGTACGTACAAGGTGCGTACATGTATTGAATCGATGTTTATTTGAAGTACATATGTACATACGAGTATCTACATTACGTACTTCGTTGCTAGGTACCAACACCCAATCATCTACACATGTAGCCTATGTATGTCGTAGAAGGCGAAGACATTCTCTTTGGTCTTCCAATCGCATGAGAGCCAGATATGTTTGATAAGGTAAAGATGTGTAAACAGCATGCATTTGCATGCATTGACGACGATGGGAATACGAATACATGAAAGAGTCCATGTATCGGTCAACGCGAAATCGGATACATATGTATACATCTTATAATACATACATATAAGGGTACCTTACTTACATCCTAAAGTACTATATGTGATGGCAAGTACAATACTTACGGGTCCCAAGGCCCCAGTATCTCGGTTTAGATATGATCATTGAAATATATTTACTCTATTTATAATGTACCGATCAAGGCATAACATAGCTGTATAACAGATTCCTGTAAAGAAGCATGTTCTATGTACGTATTTTATATGTGCTACACCTGGATGTATATATGTAATGTAGAGACTATTAGGATGATGTATCCCGACAGAAAGGTACGGGATCGTCTGTTTTTGTTAGGGAGGGAACGAGGCACTTTAGCTCCGGATGTGCTTTTTTAGTGCCAGGGCGTGCCAGGCTTTTGCCTGCTTGCTTGAAATTGATGAAGATCCCTTTGGTCGCAGTCCCGGTTAGTCCCCAGTTTTTTCTGTTGCTATTGATTTTGGTTGGATAGTGCGTTATACATTATACATACTGTATCAGTTACCCCTTGGATGTAGTCCACCTAATCTCCCCTTTCCTCTTTTGTCCCCACGCCCCTTCCCCCCCAAGGAGCCACGCCATCTATCAAAAGTTGAATTCCAAAACGTTTCGGCCTTTTTCTTGCCCTGTTTTCCCTCCAACTCCTTTTCTTATTTTTTTTTTATCCATCTTCCATCTTCCTCCTTCTACTTCTTCTCATTCGGATTCATTCGTTTGTCAATATTCCCGTGTAAAAGAGGAAGAGCACTCGCTCAATAATTTAACTTCCTCCTCCCTTTAATACTGATCGTGTAAGAGTTTCTGCCTGAATTTCTTTCACAAGCGTTTTATCACTTTCTTCTATTATCAAGCCACCAATCAACAAACACAGACGAGAGCGTCTCTCGGACCTTTTCCACGCGTCCAACGCTGTTAGAGTTAAAATCAAGATCCGACGAGGACCTTGGAATTTTCGAAAACTAAATCTCAGAACAAGAACATCTAGTAGGTTAGTTAGTCATCTTTCTTTCCACGTTGAATTTTCCCTTTTTTGTCGTGCAGTTTATATCGCGTGGATTGCCCGGACCCTTTCAATTGGCCTACGATCGGTATGACGCGACTTCAATGATGAGACCGAATCCCCCCAGTCTTGTGAATTCAAGTACCTACCCTCAATATGAAATCGGTTACTTCGTCCCGAGATGATAAAGGGATATACGAGGACACATGATCGTGTCAAGGCCGTATCACAATTGCAGAGACCATGATGAAATACGAATTGGATACAGCAAGAAGAGAATCAGACGAAGCTTTGGTACTCGCATGAACTACTATACAATTGTCACATCAGGTGCATCCCGGATCTGTTCAAAACCGATGTCTTCGACTGCTGGGATGATGGAAGGACACAGCAGAGGAAAGCAGGATCTAATCACCGAGCAATGGCCATCGTAATTTCCACCATGTCACAGTTTCCGGATACCTCAGATGAAGATAGATTATTTCTATCCTTACACATCGACGATGGACGAGATGCTACATGATACAACTGCTATTTGCATATGGTGGCTCTTTCCAAGTACCTGCATACTCGGATTGAACCATCTATTTTACCCATTGCTTGAATCCAGATTTTTCTTTCTTTCTTCAACTTTTTGACAAAATATCAACCATCAATTCTAGCTTCAGCTAACCATTCAGTCATTCAGTAGCCAGTCAAGATGTTTTCTAAGCAATTACTCTCCGCCGCCGCCGCGATTGGCATGATTTCTGGTATGATAAATTGCTTTCCATAATATGGATTCTGCTGACATCTACTGCAGGCGTTGTCGCTGTCGGTTGTGATGGCCCAACTGCTACTATTAAATCTGCCGCCGATGCTACTCAACTCGCGCAATGTGATACAGTCAAGGGTGATGTTGTGCTGGATGTAAACGCTGGCCCTGATATCGATCTTGGGGGATCTCTTGAGGAGATTACTGGTTCTCTTCAGGCCGAGAACAACGGCATCTTAACCAGCTTGAGTAGCTCTTCTCTCACCAAAATTGGAGGTACTTTCGCACTCAAGAACGCCACCCGTATTTCTACCCTTAACTTCCCGAAGCTGGGAAAGGTTGGTGCCATTGACTGGGCCACCTTAAACTCCCTTCCTGAGCCTACTTTCGGTACCCCTGGTATTACGGAGGCGACGAGCGTTACAATTTCAGACACCTTCATTGAGAACATCGACGGTATTAATGTCGATTCTCTGACCAATATGAATATCAACAACAACCGACGATTGACCAAGTTCTCTACCAGCATCAAGAGCTTGAGCAACACACTGTACGTGACGGCCAACGGTCTCAACCTATCTATGGAGATGCCGAACTTGGAGTGGATTGCCAACATGACGATCGCCAATGTCACGTCCTTCTCTGTCCCTTCCCTACACACCGTCAACGGCTCTATGCGTTTCGACTCCAACTACTTCGAAACCTTCACTGCTGCGAATTTGACTTCAATTCAAGACGGTGATTTGTCCTTCGTTAGCAACCCTCAACTCACCAACATCTCGATCCCCACCTTGAAGAGCATTGGTGGTGGCTTCACAGTTGCCAACAACACCGGTCTCGGTAAGCTGGATGGCTTCGGTGCTCTCAACGAGATCGGTGGTGCTGTCAAGGTCCGGGGCTCCTTCACCGACGTCGAGCTTCCTAACCTCAAGGATGTCAAGGGTGCCTTCCAGGTTGTCAGCACTGAGGATATTAGCGACTCCTGCACAACGCTGAAGGGCTACCAAGGCAATGTTGTACAGGGCGACTTCACTTGCGAGGGTAACGATGCGTCTGCCAACAACGACACCTCCAGCGCATCCAGCGACGGTTCTTCCGGCAACGGCACTGATGACAAGAAGAACGCAGCGCCCGGCAGCGTCGGCGTTAGCGCGTCCAGCCTGTTTACTCTGGCTGGTGTCGCTGGCCTCGTCGTCGCCTTCCTATAATAGGTGGTCGTTTCGGGTCGGAACACGGCGTCCCCAACATTCCCTTTTCCACTGTCATAAAACACGTGTTGTCATTTGATAGGTTGCATTTTGCGACTTAAACTGCGTATACGGAACGGCTAGACTTAATACTGATGCATGTGCTACTTGGAACGTGGTTTTCGTCGTTAGTGAATTTGTATCGTGGGCGGACTTGTAAATACCCGTAGTAAACATGTTTCCATTTTTCTTACATGTTCTGATTTTGAATCACTGTGACTTATGAACTTGGGCCCTCAAGCCTGTGAAGCCGTTTTGTAAATGAATGAGGCCGAATATTATCATGTCTACTGGTTATTAGCGTGGCCCGGCGGTATGTGTTCATACGGCCTTGGAAATGGGTTAGATGGACCATGCCGGCAAGGAGCCCTGTCTACCTATTTATTTAATCTTGGTTCGAATTTGAAGTTCCTATCTAGGCCGTCTTGTGTGTTGCCGTAGTACCGAGGTCTATATCATATATTGTTCGCAAGGACTAGCATACCTCCTCTTTTCTCTTCTGTTTTTTTTAAACTGATCCTCATCCCAAATACATACACCTGAGAACCATAAAAACAACCTTACCGATCCAAGACTCCAGAAACGTGCTAGAGGGAATACCCCGTGACATACATAGACTTAGTGTGAATATATCTCTACCTATCTACCTATCAACCTACCTACATACTTACACGCATACCTCCTCACGCATACCTCCTCATGCATGCCCTACATAGGGTATGTAGTGCTTTGGCTAGGATATAAGATATATATGTACCAGGTAAGGAGGCAGGGAGGTTAGGTGTATGCTTACCTAGACTAGGTAGACTACGAGGTATACATGTCACAAGGAGAGGGAGCTTAGAAGGTAAGATGGAGATATATAGAGGTTATCCGCGTGTATCTATCTCTCTATCTACCTACCTAGACTAGACGTGAGGTACCTACCTAACTTAGGAGTTTGAGAAGATAGAAGGGAAATAGGTAAAGTACCTAGGTCGACAGAATCCACGGTAATTTGCTAGCTACCTCCATCGTATTTCACACCGTTTATCTATTAACTACCACCACCACCCCCCCTGTCCTGGGAGCCTGCTCGTTACTCGTAGATCCTCTTTCCGAACTTGTCTTCGTCGTAGAACTGCGGCTGTATGGTGTTGCCGGCGAATATGCGGCCGTCGAGGGCGTTGACTGCCTGTCGTGCGGGTAACCTCGTGTCAGCAAGGTCTGATTCTTATGTTACAAACAAACAAGCAAACAAATAAATAAAAAATAAACGGAAAACATTGTGCTGTGGAGGTAGGATGAGAGAGGGTAGATATTATTAGGGACGATGACAAGAGGTAAGGAAAACGTTACCCTCAAAGCGGAGACCTGGTCGGTGAACCTGATGTACACGCGCCGGCCCTCGATGTCGATGTGCAGCCTCTCGACGCGGCCGTACTGGTCGCCGCACTCTTCGCCGATCTCCTGTCCCAGGCCAGACTCCATCTCGCCCTGGAGGTCATCCATGCCCTCTAGCATGTTACGTAGCACGACGACTTGGCTCATTGGCCCGAACTTGCCGCCTCCGCCGCCGCCGCCGCCGCCGCCGCTCTGGGATTGGGTCCCGGCGCCGGTCTTGGGGGCGATGATACGCCCGCGTCCGCCAGGCTCGGCCCATCCGCCACCCTCCGAGTCCGGCTTCTTCTTTCGTTTCTCAACCTGCACACGCAGCGGCTGGACTATTCCGCTAGACTCGGCGCCCAGACCTTGTCCCTTCGACCACCCGTATTTGGCCATGAGGCGTGCGGCGAAGCCTTTTTGGCCAGGTCGATTGTTACGCAGCTCGGGCGTTTGCTCGGCTTCGGGTTCGGGAGGCACGTACTCGTCCTCGTCGTCCTCATCCCTAGCATTCGAATTGACCTCTGTGTGAGGCCGAGAAGGCTCCGGCTGTGCGTAACGTACCGGCGCACGTGATATGGTTGCGGTTTCGAATTCGGGAGGGGCTGGTGGAGGAGGCGGCGATGGTGTTGGTGGTTGTGGTGGCGGCGGTACGTTGCCTTGGGACATGGCCAGCCGACGTGCGTACGCATCATCACCGGACTTGTCATCTGGGATAGCGGCTCGTGGTGGTGATGGCGGTGGTGGTGCGAAGGAGTATGAGTCTGGAGGTGCGAATTGGTCTAGCCAGGTCACATATCTGTTAGTATTATACGATGTCAGAGTGACTTGGGCTATTGAACTGACTCTGTATCGGTCTAGTGTCTTCCTCGCTATCTGAACTTCCACGCCTCTCGTCGTCGTCATCCTCGTCATCACGCCGTCTATGCTTATAAAGTAAGTCTTTCCATTCTCGTACTTCCTGGATTCGTTCGTCGCTTCGTAGATATTCATCAACATTGGTAGGTCTCGAAGGGTCGTATATCTCGTCCCAATCCGTTTCTATAGGCTCCTCTTCAGCCTTCTTCTTTTTCTTCTTGCGTCCACCACGTGCCCTCTTCTCTCCAGTGCCGTACATATACTCATCCTCTTCCGTTGGCGCCCAGTCAGCTAATTTACTTTTGGCTGTGACCGCGGCGGGGACATTTTGGAGATTTGACGAAACGGGAGGTGGCTTTGGGAAACTCGCTTTGGGTTTCTGGGTCTTCTGCTGAGGGCGACGTATCTGTGGATGAGGTTGGAAGCGTAGAGCAGAGTCAAGAGGCTTTTTAGAAGCTTCTTGCTCTTTGACTGCTTCAAGCGCTTCTTGCGACACCACCGGAGCGCGGGATATGGAAGAAGCATCACCTTCAGGTTCGAGAAGATTAGCATATAAGGATAGGCCTGTCCGTGGCTGTTGAGTGGCCATGGCGTCTCATATGCAACCGAATACCAGTTGCCAATTATCAGTTTCGAAGATGTAAAATACCGTGTACTTCAGCCTTCTCGACGAGGCCAAGATAAAAAAAAAAGTAGAAGTTTATGCGAAAGCTAAACAGAGTTGGAACTGTTAGGTACATCCGATTTAGATCAATTACATAAGTGATAGTACGCGTTAGGTACAGTGTAGTACAATCAAGGGTCTCGATTAAGGGTGTACATGCAGTGGGTTTCATGTCGCCATGCAAGTACCCACAAGTACGTCCGTATTGTAGTCAGGTACCTACCATTTATCACACCAGGTTAACCGGCAACTTTGGAAGCTTATCCCGGTACTCCGTACTACACCGGTACTATGCATGTATTATGGTAGGTACCTAAATAAGTACAACATTAAACCTGTTACGTGCATGTAAAGGTACTATGTACGTAAAGATAGATAGACATCGAAGCCGAAGCCGCAGATCTTACATTATTATTATACATTGTCTGTCACAACTTGTTCAACTATTCTTGCTTTTCCTTCTCCCACCAAAAGCGATTGTTGGGATCTTAACATTATCGCAGCATACAGTTCTCATCTTCCTCTTCATTATTGGATCTTATGATATTGGATACCTTTTTAACATGTCTACCCTCCAGAGCTCTATCAATGGCGTAGACTCTTCCATCGCCGTCATAATACCTTCCAAGCCGAACCCCTTAACAGTAACTTACAAGGACCTCTTAACCGAATGCTCTTCTTTTCAGCGTAAACTCGCCGCCATCGGGATCACAACTCGCTCTCCCGTCTCGATAGCTACGATAAACTCGTACGAATTCATCGTATCATTCCTAGCTACCTCGTGGCAGCGCGCCATTGCGGCGCCTTTAAATCCTGCCTATAAGCAAGATGAATTCGAATTCTATATCGACGACATCAAGTCCGCTATCGTCCTTGTACCTAAAGGTGCTTACAAAGCCAATGCGCCCTCTGTCCAAGCTGCCCGCAAGTTTAATGCCGCGATCGCCGAATGCTATTGGGACGATGCGAAGAAAGAGGTAGCTTTAGATGTCAAGGAGCTAGGGCAGTTGAAGGGACTTGGCAAGGTGGGCGTGCTGCAATCGCAGCCGGACGATGTCGCCTTGGTCCTACATACGAGGTAAGTATCAAGGCTAGGAATCTAAGGAGTGGTTTAGAGTAGATATAGAGACTAACATAGACATCTTATCATCATAGTGGTACGACATCAAGGCCTAAAGTCGTATGTAACCAATCAACCAGTGCACCCGTTATACCTCTTTTCTGACGTATTAGCTAGGTTCCCTTGACGCATCGCAACTTGACACGGACAATGAGTAAGTCTATGGCCTAGACTTCGGCTTAGCATCATTCTGCAGCTGTCATCCAGATCCATATTGAATGTTGCGTTGCTGATAAATATGACAAGGGAATATACAATCGACGTATCAGCTTACCGCGCAAGATCGAACGATGCTGGTTATGCCGCTCTTTCATGTTCACGGGCTTCTCTGCGCTCTCCTAGCGCCTTTATTTTCGGGTGGTTCCATGATCGTACCAACCAAGTTTTCGGCTTCGGATTTCTGGCACGATTTCGTTACTCATGGCGCGAATTGGTATACTGCAGTACCGACGATACATCAGATCCTTCTCAAGAACCCGGCTCCGAGCCCCTTACCTAAGATTCGCTTCATCCGATCCTGCTCTTCTCCGTTATCCCCAACGGTGTTTCACCAGTTAGAAGACAAGTTTAAAGCGCCCGTGCTAGAAGCATACGCCATGACAGAGGCTGCGCATCAGATGACATCCAATCCTTTACCCCCGGCAAAGCGAAAGCCTGGAACAGTGGGTCTGGGTCAAGGCGTGGAAGTCAAGATTCTCAATGATTCCGGTGATGAGGTACCTCAAGGCAGTGAAGGCGAGATCTGCATTCTGGGCGAGAACGTTACCAAGGGCTATCTAAATAACCCAGCCGCCAACGCCTCGTCGTTCACTAAGGGCGGCTTCTTCCGAACCGGCGACCAAGGCAAGAAGGACGAGGACGGTTACATCATAATCACGGGCCGAATCAAGGAACTTATCAACAAGGGCGGCGAAAAGATCAGCCCGATCGAGCTGGACAATGTGCTTACGAGGCACCCGTCTGTGTCAGAAGCCGTGAGCTTCGCCATTCCCGACGAGCTATACGGCCAAGATATTGGCGTCGCGGTTGTCCTGAAGAGCGGTGCAAAGTTGGGACAAGATGAGTTAAGGAAGTGGGTTAACGAGAAGTTGGCTAAATATAAAGTGCCCAAGAAGGTGAGCCGCAGTAGTTCTTGCACCTTTGCTGCGAGTAAAGAAGGAGGATGGCGGAGAGGAGAAACTAATCGATTTTAACAGATCTACTTTACCGAGATTATGCCCAAGACGGCGACGGGGAAGATCCAGAGACGTATCGTGGCCGAGACGATGCAGAAGCAGGACTCGCCCAAAGCGAAGCTATAAGACAATGCGGCCTTGACATTATTCTTGGTATATGTCTTATATTCACCATACGGCCCGCACGTATTATATATATTGGACGCGAGGACGAACGAGGACTAGAAGCTGTATATTGACACTCAGAAGCAATACATACAACGACCTTCACGCACGAGGATGTAGCAAGTAACTACGAAGATGTAACATAGATCCGATTATAAGAAATGGAAAGCTGTATAAATTTCGAAAGTATATTATTATCCTTTAACAGAGACGAGATGGGCCAGGTTTTTTTTTAGGGTTGGTTCATCAGACTTTCTGGGTATCTTTGGTAGTAGAGAGGTACGTGAAAGAGAAAACTCCTTGCAAATCCTGAAGTGAAATGAAATGAGACCCCCCAAGAAAAACATTAACAAGCAAAAATAACACTAATATCAGCAGCTCCTATTCAAGAAAAAAAGGGGGGGAAAGAAGTTGGCAAGTGAGATTAAACACCGCACCGCCTGGCTTTCCTTTCCTTTCTTCTTTTCCCATTCCCATTCCCATTCCCATCGCAGCAAAGATCATTCCAATTCATTTCGTTTCGTGTCATCTTATCTCATTTCATCTGATTCCTCTCAAGATATCCCCCATTCCCCGTTTCTGTTTCTGGTTCCGTTTCCGTTTCCGTTTCCGTTTCCTGTTTCTGTTCTCTTTGTCGCCTTCCCCCCCCCGCTAACGCCGTGCTCCTCGCCTCCCTGCTTGGCTCGCCGCATAACCCGGGAAAAGAAAACCAAGATAAGACAAATCAAAAAAAAAAAAAGGGGGAGGGGAATAAAAAAAAAAGAAAAAAAAAAGAAGAGACGTCCCAAGAAAATTCCAAGACCGTGCCAAGCGGCGCGCTGTCGCAATTCAATCTCCCTCGTAGGACCACGTCGAGCTTGGCGTGGTTTTTTTTTTCCCCCTTTGTTTCTATCACTACCGCTTTACGTTACGGCGGTGACGATGCGGGAGAAATGCCCTCCTACTCCTACTCCTCCCGCCGCCGTCGGCGCGGCGTTCCTCGCGCCGTCGTCCTCTCCCTCGACGATCTCGTCGTCGTCCTCCTCGTTCTCGTACAGCTTCCCGGGCGTGACCAGCCGCCGGGGGCCCTGGGCCTCGGCCGCCTGGGTGCTCTGGGCCACGGCCTGGTCCAGGGAGGCGTAGGTGGCGATGGGGGCGCCGTCGAGGTCCCGCGGCGGCTCGAGGGCCAGGGCCAGAGCGGCGGCGTCGTCGCCGTTCGATGCGACGCTCGAGATCGAGGACCGTCTCGATCCCGCGCTCGCGGAGAAGATGGAGTCGGCGTCCCCTTCGTAGTCGGAGCGGCTGCTGATGCTGATACTGCTACTGCTGATGCTGATGCTGCTGATGCTTCTGATGTTGCTGACGTTGCTGGAATGGCCGAGCGAAGGGGGAGCGGGGTAGCTCTGCTGGGTAGCCGCCCATCTGCGGGACTCGTTTTGGAGGTGCAGGTGGAAGGGGTGGGATGGCGGGATGGTGGTTGGGTGATGGGCCATGGCGGGGATGGTGGTGGTAGTGGTGGTGGTGGTAGTGGGGTGAGGAAGGTAGGTCAAGCGAGTTGTGAGCTGGCCTGTTGGAGATGACGAGGGGAAGCGGAGGAGGGACTTCTTAGCTAAGTTCATAGGGTAAGTTTTGTCTTGTTTTTGGTAGGTAAATAAGAGACAAGAGGTAAGAAGTAAGAGGTAAGAAGTAAGAGGTAAGAAGTAAGAGGTAAGAAGTAAGAGGTAAGAAGTGAGAAGAGGTAAGAGGTAAGTAAGTCAATAAACAAGTAGATCGTGAAGTCAGGTTATATGGTAAAAGTGTATATGGTAGGTAAGGTACTTAAGTTATATATATAGAGAGAGAGAGGTTAGTGACTAGGTAGGTATATATATCTCAAAGATAATTTCCTAATGCGTATAAATTCTCTCGAGGAAATGGGAGCTGGTCACGTTTAAAAAAAGCCACGGACAAGACAAAATAGCTCACCACTGATGCCGAGGTTCCCCAGGATTTACTTCAATACGATGATGACAGCTTGGGAGAATTCGGGGTTGCAGATGCATCCGAGCTTGTTACCTAGACCGCCGCCGAGGGCCGATATTTATTTCTTTTCTTTTTATCTATTTTATTTATTATTTTATTTTATTTTCTCTTATTCAGGGACCACGGTGGCACGGGATGAAGGTGGTGGCTATGTATGGAGGGGGGTGGATTAACCTATGACGACAGAATTGCAGGACGTACAAGGTTAGATACAAACGCCGATGCTAACCCTGACTCCTGAGAGTCCCTGACTTCTGAGCTGAGCTCTGACATATGAGCATCGTTTATCGCTTATCGGTTATCGCTCATTGATCATCGTCCATCGTCCACCGTCCATCGTTCATCGTTCTACATAATCCATCCCAAGTGAGACAAACAGCACTTGATCATCCTTCTTGGCTCTTGGCGAACCATTCAATAAATTAGAATGGACGACCCCCTCAACCACTATTTTCTATATGTATGTAGTGTATGTAGATGTGAATATGTCGAAACATCATCCCGGCCAGTGCCGTAAACGATGATGAGGCAACTTGACTCAAGAACTGACGAGAGAATCCGAAATATGACTGATTATTTCCGAGCTAGCAGCGAAAAGAGAAAAGAGGAAAAGGAAAAAAAAAAGAGGCCGGCAATCCAAGGCGAAAAGCTCGCCCTAGCTCAAGACGTCTCGTGCCGGGAAGTATTTTTGAATGATGGAGGAAGAATGAAAGGAATGTGCACACGAGGCTCTTTACAAGGCAAATACATAGTACATAGTACGTAGAACACAATTCATACTATAGGACATAATACATAGAACATAATACGCCACAAGACGGGCCCAGGCTCTTCCACATCCTTCTCCCAATTGGTCGAGGGATGCACAACGGGATCCGGGAGAAAAAAAAAGAAAGGTAGCTGGATCGCATTTCGCGCATTCGTCGGTACGAAAATAATGCCGGATGTACTTGTCTACTTCGGGGATTAGCGGAGGAAGTTGATACGGTCGTTATCTGTATGTAGACTGACCGTTATCGTTATATACCAACTTACCGATACCTAGGTAACACATACATTGTGCCTTGTATGATATCAATATGTCCATATAAGTAGGGGCTTACATGCAATGCCGACTGGCAACTAACAGAACAACCCATTTGAAAACGTTACTGATTAGATCTTATAACCAACATCTACTAGTTATATAACTGGAATTAATAATTACATGTACTGTATATTTATATTTATCATATTAAAAAAACCTAGTTTTATACCAACCTGTTATTTCTTCCAAGACCATCGAGGCTCTATAATCCCTTCCTAACCTACATCATCTCTGAATATGCAAAGTTGACCACTTCAACCAACCAACCAACCAACCACCTACAATGTACATAAAGCAGTTATAATGATTTGTTAATTACCAGCACGTTTGAGGGGCTTGTCTCCGTCTCGTACCTCGGCCCCGGTAGATACCTATATAGATGGCAGGTATCTTAGGTAACATATAAATACAGTTATATAATATTTACCATACACAAGTATAGCATCTTCACACCATCTCCTCACTTACAAGTAGTTCATATAGGGGGCCAGGGGTACCTACCTTATATAAAATACAATATATACAGTATATAAGTAAACCATCGAGAGATATATACCCAATCCCCATGCTATCCCGTCTCAAGGCAATACCTCCCCAAATCAACCTTCGACTCCGCGCCACCACCACCATCACCACTACCATCATCCCCCCTAACAACCCACCCCACCTCCCCTTTCTCCGACGAGCCATGTCGTCGTCGTCGTCGTCGTCGTCATCACCATCCATCACACCCCCACCACCAGGCCAGTGCGAGTGGCTCGTCATCATCCCCGACAAGCCCGGCACGCAGGCGAAGCGGCTCGAAGTGCGCGCCCGACACCTCGAGGCCCTGCGGCCCCGCATCGCGTCCGGCCAGTACAAGACGGGCGGCGCGCTGCTCAACGCGAAGCCCGCCCACCACCCTAACAACAACAACAACGCCGCCGACGACCCGGCCACGTACGACTGGTACGGCAGCACCCTCGTCGCCGTCGCCGCCTCCCGCGAAGAGATCCGCCAGCTCCTCGACGCCGACGTCTACGCCCAGGCCGGCGTCTGGGATACCGAGAACGTGAGTCCCCGTTTTCCCCCCTTCCTTTTTGTTTTTGTTTTTTTTTCTTTTACTTTAGGTGCCTCCCCTTACATGCCAACTTTGGCGGGTGTACGATGCGGATGACAGGGCGCTATTACGGAGGTACTAGATCGCTGACGCATAACTATCTCAGGCTATGATATTCCCGGTATGATCTCGCAGTCCCACCGTCTCTTGAGAGATATCTACTTACCTAACCTGTAAAACTAATCCGTTCTCTTCCAGGCCAAGTTCGCGTTTAGGATTCCCTGAATTTCTCTCAAGTCGGTGTTATGAGTTTGGATATGATGAATACCTAATGTACGAGGTAGACGTTGTTCGATGTGTAGATCATGTATCTGGTGTATTTCAGCTCGTGGCCATAACTTGAACATCAATAACTAAGACTACACTGCGTTGGTGACATATCCCATTGACCTGACGCGCGCGCCCCCGTCTATAATGGGTGATCATTGGTTCCGAAACCGCCCCCAGGAATAGACGAGACCCCGGATGATACTAAAAACATATGTCTCGTATGCCTCCCGTAGTCCGTTGACGATACCCACCACTCAAGTGCATCGTAAACTCCGATTATAATAACACAAATAAGCATTAATCCGTCATGACTCCGATTCTCCTTCGGGCGTCGAAGTTTCCGCCGCCGTTTCCGCTGCCACCCGGAGCTCATAGTTCAGGTCAAAGCACTCGGCCAGGAGCTCGGCGACGCTACCTTGACCTTCGGGGATATCTCCCCCTACTATAAACTTGCCATCGATCTTCATATTGTCGATCGAGTGCAGCTTCATGCTGTACGGGTACAGCTCTCTCACCGATGTCACACCGCCGTTATTCTTCACCTCGATCAGACAGCGCTTCAGTGTTTGCAACTGGTTATAAATCGGTAGAAGTGCCTCGGAAACCGGCTCGGACATGATCATAAGATGGTAGATGTAGCCGTAACTTCTTCGAACGAGGTAAAGCAGCGTCTAGAGCATTGTCAGCTTAAGCCACTATATCCGCAATCGTAACCTATGACTACGTACCCGTTGAACGTATAATTCGGCTGGCTGTCCTTGATCATCTATCCAATTACCGTTCACTCTGCTCTCGTCGATCCTATCCAGTTGTCGTTGATAATCGTACAAGTCCGTCTCTCGCAGTGACCAAGCCTGGGTTAACGATAATTTGTCCAGCTCATTTCTAATGCCGACGAGTACATCGTATATTGGCCTCCACTTGTCTGGAAACTGACCATTTCTAAACGCGGCATTAGGAAAGCTTTTCTGTTGTCCACTGACATGACGTACCTTTCGAGAACGATTTTTGTGTATGCTAAGCACCTATCTAGCAGTTTCGAAATTTCCTCGCTGCCCTTCAGAATATTTCCATCTTCATCGACGAACTGTCCGTCCTTTCGCTTCTCGCCAATCTCCCTTAATTCCGCCTCACGCTTGTATATCTCTGACGGCATGAACTGTGCGAAATTGTTAGCAAACCGATCTTTATATTCGACGATAAGCTATACAAGAATGTCTACCTTAGTTTTCGTGTTAATAACAGCCATCTGCCGCAGTATCGAGACTAGTTTATCTGCCGTAGGTCTCAATGGTTCGGCAATGTCCTCGATGCTCTTCTGTAGGTTTGACAAAGAAGCACGACATCGTTCTATCCGTCGCGAGATTAGATTTTCAAGAAAAGGGGCAGGTTTCGTGCTGGCGGAATTATGTACTATCTGTGATAAATGTTCGAGAGTCTGGGACATGCTTTCAAGATCCTTGGCAGAGTATAAGTGAGCTTCGTCGAGGTGATCTAGGAGTCGTTTGATAGTTGATGTTAAGGCGTAAGCCGCAGGCGCCTCGTTGTTTCGGCCGATCGTCATGAAGAACAACGAGAGGAGTTGGAAGCAGCTGTCTACTACTCTATCGACTAAGGGGTAAGTTAGCTACTACATCATCTCGAGGTATCATTACTCGAGTAGGTGAGGATCTTGTCATGCCTCATGTTGCCGTACCTCTGTTTTCCTCGACCGAGTTCCCATCCCTAATTTGATTTAGGATTCTAACTTGTTCAACAGCTTTGTCGTATAAGATCATGACATCTTGGGTTCGAACGTAGGTAGTCCTATCGAGCTTGCGTAGTTGCAGTTGATCGCGAATAGCAATTAGATTTTCGAGAACCTCTTTCTCCTTCTCATTCTGAGGAGCCGGAATCTTCGGCGTTTCCATATTGTGACTCTTCTTCCTATTATCAGGCTGTAATAGCACCAAGATAAAACCTTCACTTGAAGCTGTGAATAATGCCTTGTAAGAAAATAAAAAAGAATTAGAAGTCGAGGCAGAGAGAGACAAATCCACCTCTTTCAAAAGTTTCCCCCCCTTCTTCCTTTGTTCACTGCTATCTAATCCAGTTGATAACCTTCTCGATCCCTTATGAAAGGTATCTTCTTGTAGTAATATAACAATAGACTAAACATAGACCATGAATAATCTTAGGAGTCGCATATAACATTTAAACCACAGGTTGGTTCGTGGTTAAGCACTTCACGATCTTCCGGTAATTTAAGGCAAGGGATTGTAGAGCAAACGCCTGAAATCAAGATTCCCTCTCAAGTTTGCTTGAGATTTGTTTGAGACTGGGATTGGATATATGGATATGAAGGGTATGATTCAATGCTACTACTGCAATGTATGATGATGGTGATTATGGTGATTATGATGATTATGATGATTGATTGCCGGGTTTAAAAGATTGACATAAGCAGGAAGAACTTGGAATTGTACTTATTTGTACGAATTGGCATGTTTAAAAGTTTCATGTTGGGAAGGAAAGACAAGGTGATGGGTTTAA
This sequence comes from Hypoxylon lienhwacheense, assembly GCA_902806505.1. Taxonomy (NCBI): domain Eukaryota; kingdom Fungi; phylum Ascomycota; class Sordariomycetes; order Xylariales; family Hypoxylaceae; genus Hypoxylon; species Hypoxylon lienhwacheense. Next base: position 136,500 of record CADCWW010000005.1, read on the forward strand.
GGCTGAGGTGGGCAAGTGGGGTTTCAATGTCCTCATCATCACAAGCTAAGTACCGGAAGTACCTAATAGTACATAGAGGTATCTAAATCCTTCAAGAAGCTTGGCCATTGTTCATGTTCTCTGTAATCTTGCGGGGCAGCAGATTAAAAACTTTGATTGGTTCTTTTAGATGCATTATATGTAACCAATCAAGATTACTTTGTCTTTAAATATATGGGTCAAGCTCGGTGCACTCAGAGTACGTACCTTACATTAAATGCTCTTGCTTAGAAGCGGATACTTTATTTTCCTTCCGTGCTAGCCCTACCTTCCTCCCACCAAAAATTCAATTTCGCATAACCAATTGAAAGTTCATTTTCCCATTTTTCCCACTCAATATTTTACGAGCGCAATTTCATCAACAACTCCGAGATCGATACATCCATCTTCCACTTCATTACCTACCGACACGAAGACGATCCAGCAACTACATAATCTATTAAAATGTCGACCGCCGAACTTGCCTCGTCGTACGCGGCGCTTATCCTTGCCGATGATGGTGTTGAGATCACTGTGAGCCGCCGCATGCCCCTCCTATTCTCTATTCCGAGCTTGGAATTTGGTGGATGCGACAGGACAAGACAACTCAATATAATAAGGAAAAATCATATCATATGCGCAGAGGTGCTAATTGTCATTCAATAGGCCGACAAACTCCAGACCCTTCTCAAGGCTGCCAAGGTCGCGGATGTCGAACCCATCTGGACCCAACTCTTCGCTAAGGTACGATGAGCAACTGAATATAAAAAGGACGAGGACATGCTTGCTGATGGTATGATATAGGCCCTAGAGGGTAAGGATGTGAAAGACCTTCTGTCGAACGTTGGCTCGGGTGGTGGTGCTGCCGCTGCTGGCCCTGCTGCCGCCGCCGGTGGCGCTGGTGCCGCTGCCGAGGAGGCCAAGGAAGAGGAGAAAGAAGAAGGTATGTTCATCGCCTACCTACCCGCGCAGATCTCTCGATCCGAGTTTTCACTAACTTAAATACAGAAAAGGAGGAGTCGGACGAGGACATGGGCTTCGGTCTTTTCGACTAAACACGTTCCGCAACCGCAAATATTCTCTTTCTCTTTGTACTTTCACTGCATGGCTCAGGGGTTCCATACACCATTGGTGTGGCGTGAAGGAGGCTATATCGGGATGCCACGGGCAAAGTTACTCTGTCATAGGTTAATATGACGATGTGCTTTATAGATAAAGCCGTTTGAGAACAAAATTTCGGAGGCAGTCTAGGTCGTGAACACGTCTGTTTATTGTCACCATGCGGAAGTAATGAGACGTGATATAGTCTCAGTCCGAGCTACGGACGGTTATGCGATGAGCTACTTTGTGGAACTAACATGCTTCATGGGCTGTGCTACATCTTCCCTACCTCATCATGTCTTCCGTAGCATCCCATTTTGCTATCCCTAGCCAGGCCAAAAACGCCAAGTCATGCATCGGTCGTAATGGTCATATAACATGTCCGCAAATAGCCTATTGGACGATTAAAGCAGCACTGGGCACTAATCCCGCCTCCTTTAGGGTCTTCCCGAGATCAAGGTGTCCTTCGAAGACCTTTCGGGGAAAGTTCTGGACAAACTTGGTAACGATAAGCCCATTCTCCCTCTCCAGCAATTGCTTGACCTCGAAAAGGGTCGTCTCTGCGGGGAATGTCTTCATGACGTTGCCGTCCTTAGTTTGTAATCTCAGACGGGCTTCATTATGAGCGGCGGCAGGGCGAGCTGCGGCCGGCGCGGGTGCCGGAGCACGGGTTTCGACAGGGACAGATCTGCCCTCTCTAGCAGCCTTCGCTTGCTCTGCCTTTCGTCGACGCTCCTCTTTGTCGGCCTCGATCTTGGCCTTGATGCGTTTCTTCGCCTCCATCTCCTCTTGCTTCTCTTGCCTCTTCTTAGCGGCTTCCTTGATCTGCTCCTTGCGCTGGAGCTCTTCCTTCATATCCTGACTCTCCTTGGTAGCCTTCTTGCGGATTTGCTAAACGCATGTTAGCCAGCATGTCGCGACAAGAGTTAATTGTTCAGCTTAGATATTTACCTCATTGCGCTTCTGCTCCTCTCTGTTTGCTTCAACTTGACTAGCTTTTTTAGCCTTGACACGCTCTCGAAGGTCTTCTAGTCTCTTCTTCTTCTCTTCCTCTGTGAGAGGAGCGATCTCTTCAGTAGACTCGGCAAAATCGGTGTGGTCCCTGGAGCTCGAGTTAGTCTGCAAAGAGTCTACAGCAAAAGAGAGAGCAAGGAGGTAGATCCTACGATTTATTGGCGTGAAACTCGGCTTCGCCTTGAGTGCGAAATTTCTTGCCGCATTCATTGCAGACAAGCGACATGGCAACTGTGCCATCTCCTACCCTTGCGACATTGGCGCCGGATTCTTCTTCTTCAAGAAGCTCGTCCAATGGAGTTTCCTGTGTCTTTTCCAACCAGTCCATCGCATCCGGCACTAAGACAAATCATCAGTAATCGGAGACATCCAGTAAAATTTAGTGCAAGAATATTACTTTATTACTTACATCCATCTGACTTCTTGACTGCTAGTTCGGCGCGTGCCTTATCAAATCCCATCTCTAGGAGCTGTTCGAGTACAGACTGCGACATCTTGGGCAGATGTTGTAAGATACCACGAAATTGGGCTTGAGGGAAATGAGAATGTGTTATGAGTTGTTTGGTGGGATAGAGTTGGGGGACAAGGGTAGTTGTTAGGTTGTATGTGGCTATATGTGAGGACAGTGAGGTAGCGAACGACCTAGATAGGTATTTATATCTGGTGTTTCGTATGTTCGTATTTTTGTTTCTGAAAGGTAAAGGTAGAAGCTGTGAGATGAAGAGTAATTGATCTCATCCACTAAAATGAATCTAGACTAAGGATTGTATTGGTACATGTTCTTTAGAGTTCTACGTTTTAACTTCAAAATTAGTGGCACGTCATTCACATGCAGATACATCCTTTATCAGGTACCTACCATACCTACCATACCTACCGTACCTACCTAATATATCTGGTACGTGCTTGTGTACATGCTCTGTGCACCGGGTGTATACATGTATGTACATCAAATGGTAATATTCGTAGTAAAGAAGTATCAAGTACTATATTGATCACTTAATTTCCCATGTCATCCCTTAGTAATTTCGCACAGATTCGTGTACACAGTACAGGTTACTTTATTAAGAGCAATAATGAATTGTAACATGAAGTACACGTAGCTTGCGCTCTGATTATCTTCGATAAGTGCATGAATTGTACAATATCCGTGATAATTAATGCGTGTTAAACCCCGATGACCATTCAAGTCCAGGAATAGCCGGAATATACATAGTAAGTACATACGTACCCTTACCCTTAAAAGCGCATTCATGAAGCCAGGGCTCCCAGATTATCGGACAGATTTTAATACATCTGTTATGTACCCTTATACCTAGGTAGTACTTCGTACCCAGTAACTTAATTACCATGTCGTAACGTAACGACAACACCACCGCTGTCCGTGGCTTTTTTATCTCCATCTTTAACACATATTTCCACCTTCACATTTACTACCCTTACCTGATTCCTGATCCGACATCTTCTAATAAACACCTTGAACAACTTTTTTTTTTCTCTTTTACTACCTTTTTTCTCTCTCCCACTTAATTCTACTATTACATTACCTACCGAGATCGTCTCGATAATATTCAAGTCGCGGCTGGACCTCCTTCAACCTCTTTTTTTGTTGATAACTTCATTTTTTTCCCCCAATACGTGTCTTCGCACCCGATTTCCCGATTTCTTTAAACTCGCGATCGCATCTCGACAACGCCTCGGCGCCTCTTCAACTGCTCTAGTATTAGAAGTCTACAATATCACCACTGCCATATCGATCCGATATTATCCTATTATTCATACGCTATCTGATCTCCCGTAATCATGTCTGTCGAGATTGATCCTCAGGAGCTCGGCTTTCGCCGTACGTGTCGAATCCTATTTATTATCATATCACCAATCCTATCATATATCATTTGCTGATAGCTTTCAGGTCCCTTTACGACGGAGGTATCGGAAGTGTTACGTATCCGAAACCCGAATACCCATCCGGTGGCTTTCAAGGTAAGGTTACCCGCGACTTCAACGCGACTCACGATGATAATCGACATTTGACTAACGAGCCACAGGTGAAAACCACTGCACCCAAGCAGTATGTCTCCGTCCAGTCATAAGATAACCCCTGATGCCTAACTCTCGACTCCCAATTCCCATAAACTATATTACTACAGTGCTGACAACGTTCTTCACTCAAGGTACTGTGTCAGACCAAACTCGGGTCGAATCGAACCCGGAAAGGAGGTTGAAGTTTCGGGTGCGTATTGCTATCAAGATTCATATCATTTCTATTCTTCCCAGCACTGATAACTTGTAGTCATCCTTCAGGCCATGAAGCAAGAGCCTCCACCGGACACGAAATGCCGAGACAAGTTCCTAGTTCAGTCTGTCCCAATCACCGGTGATAAGGAATTTGCCAACTTAGCCTCGATCGTAAGCCAACATGCTGTTACTTCAATGAGTAGATTCCCCCTTAAACCGAATACCTACTGACCAAAAACGAAAGTGGGATGGTATGGAGAAATCACAGATACAAGAGAAGAAGATCCGAGTTGTGTTCCTGTCTCCCGCAGGCGCCTCTTCAGGACCTAGTCACGGCGAGACTACCCCTAGCAAGCCCTCAGCTCCTAATGGCGTAGGTTATACCTCCTCTTTGGCAATGTTCTCACCGTATTGACATGCTTTTGCAGACACAGGCGACGCCTGAGATAGCCCCCCCCGCCTATTCCTCCCCCGGTAACTATTCGGCTAGCCAAGCAGACGTCAAGTCAGGAGACGAGAGCGAGATGAAGCTTGAGGAGAGCCCCCTACCTGCAGTTGCACCTTCAGTTTCCGCCACCGTCGGCAGCGACCAGAATCCCGACAAACTGAAGCAACAACTCGTCGAGGCTGAATTGCTCATTGCACGACTCAAGCAAGAACACCAAGATGGTCTACGACAACGAAAGGCAACGACCTCCGACGATAGGGTCAAATCTAAGCCTGCCGAGACCGCCCAAGCCGTCCGATCCGGCACCGAAGGTGTACCTGTTAAGCTCGCGGCGATCCTGTGCTTCCTAAGCTTTATGCTCGCCTACCTCTTCTTTTAATCTTGAACGAGGAATAGCCTTATAGGTCCTGTTAAAGGATATCCCGAGAGAAATATAAGTGGAGGTTATGACGTCGAGTAGACGGGTCTTTTTACCTTGCCTTACCTGAAGGAAGAACGCTATATGAAAGGAGAAGAGGGAGGAGATGAAGGGGAAAGGAATTAAGGGGGGACAGTCTATACCTAAGTGACGAAGAGTTTAATAGGAGGTTGAATAAAGAAGAGAAGTCAGGTAGTTACCCCCATCTTTTTTTAAGAACACGGGACTGGTCGGGAAAAAGTATGTTGAAGAGGTTAAAAAGAGTGAAGAAGAAACGAAGGATCTAAGTTAAACAACACCTTCTCTCTCCCCCCCTTTCCCCCCTGTCTCTTCCTCCTTTTTTATCTTCGTCGTTGGCGACGGAAACTACCTGGTATCACACACACACACATACACATATATAACTGTACTTTAGCATGTATTCCCTTTTGTCTTCCGTTTGCTTGATCACTAAAGGTACGAGAAATTTCTGATATATATTTTCGCTTTTTTTTTCTGTCTGTCTGTCTGTCTGTCTCCGTCTGTAGTCCTTTGCCGTATTTCTCCCCCTCTCTCCCTCTATGTATTCCCTGCTCTTTCTCTGGGCACCCTTGTGATAGAGGTAGTTCCGTCCGGAGAAGAGAAGACAAGAGGAGAGAAGAGAAGACAAGAGGAGAGAAGAGGAGAGAGGAGATGTTCTCGTAGATGATGCTAGGGTATGATTTGTCTGTGTTTTGGAAGGATAATAGAGCATATATATATTTTTTTGTAAGTTTTTAATTTTACCTTTGCTTCGTGTAGTTGTCGTAGCGTTAGGTAGGTGGTTAACGGGTAGGTAGGTAGGTAGGTAGGTAGGTACCAGGTAGATAAGGGTAGGGAAGTTCGGACGGAGGAGGAGGGAGTTACGGTGATGTGTTAGTTATCGTACATCATGTTATACATCATACATCATATACCTACCTCTACCTACATGTAGGTACCTAAGGTATACGTCGCTCTGTTTTTATCTACGATGAACCACACTCACGTACCAAGTAAACTTACCCCCCCTCCCCTTTCCTCTCCCCTTCTCCTTTTTTTTATCTTACATACCTAGAGCCCAAGTCACCTATGCAGGTATGTGCGCAAAGGTAAAAAAAAAGTAGAAAAAAAAAATACGACGGCGAGGATAGCGTGTTACTACCTAGGTACCTACCTATTCACCTATCCTATCCTATCCTATTTCGCCATCCAAACATGTCATCATTGTGTTGCGGTAGGAGTCAATAGATAGATGGATAGATAGATAGATAGATAGATAGATTAGAACGACGGGTCATTTCGAGAGGATATTAGGTAAGATATAGGTACGGGTACGGGTACGTAGAGGTATCGCTAATAGTTCTCTTCTTTTTTTTTTCTTAACCCCCTTTCTCTCGCTCGACTCAGCGCCGATACGGACGGCCCCGGATCAAAAGGTCTCGTCCCGAGCAATTAATATACATGATCTTTATTAGATTAGATAGGTAGGTACCCTCGCGCCGCGCCGCACCGCTGCCGTAGCGGTGCTGGAAAGGCATATGTGGTATGTAAACCGCCCCTGATGCTATTTCTTTTGCAATTCTTCCCCCCCCTTCTCTTCTCTCATTCGTCTCGCTGCCCCTCTTCCCCCTTTTTAAGCCTCGATCTCGTCTTGCTTCCAGGCAGCCGCGGGAGCTTTCTGGCCGACGAGGCGGCCGCCCTCCTTACGCTTGACACGGCACCGGATGCCGACGTTCTCGTCGAAGATGAAGCGCCAGATGACGTATGTCCAGCTGCGGTGGTGGGGGAGCTCGTCGTAGAACTCGCGGGCGATGCGGTTGAGCCGGTGCAGGCGGGTCCAGGGGACGGCGGGGAAGTCGTGGTGCTCGTTGTGCAGGCCGACGTTGTAGACGAGGAAGTTGAGCGGGCCGTAGTACGAGTACGTCTCCGGCACGGGCATCTTGTTGTCGGGGTTCGCCTGCGCCGGCGTCACCGTCTCGTACACGTAGTGCTCGCCGATGAAGTGCCCGGCTAGCGGGTGCAGGCTGCCCGCCAGGAAGGACGAGAGCAGGAAGTACAACAGCGCCTGGACGCCGATGGTCTTGACGATCACCACGTCGAACACCAGCTGCACGGCTACGTTTACGGCGGAGACCCAGGTGAAGGGCACGCTGTAGACGCACATAGGACGGATGGCGTAGAAGAAGATTTGGAAGGTGCAGAAGAAGGCCTTGCCAAGGATAGAGTCGAGGAAGATGGCCTCGAGAGCAGTGGGAAGGTCGGTATCGAGACCGTCGACGCCTAGGGACTTGTGGTGAGTCAAGTGGTAAGGGCGAAAGGAGGCGCTATAAGGGAGACCGATAGGTAGGTTGGCGACGATAGCGAAGAGACGATTCGCGGTAGGGGAGCGGAAAGCTAAGTTATGGCTTATCTCGTGGATGGCCATGAACAGGTTCTGGTTGGCAGTAGCACCGACAACGTAGGCGAGGAGCCAGAAAGAGGCCGAGAAGAAAGAAGTATTACGGAGGATATAAGCACAGAAAATCTGGGTGGCGACGACGCCGAGCACGACATATTTCGTGAGGGGTTCTGGACCGCATAATTTGGTGACTTCAGGATGTGCCTTGATAATGGCTAAACGTCTCGTCCGATGAGGCTCTTCAGTGTAAGTCCAGAAGAAGTCACGATATTTAATTTCGATAGGATCTCGTTGGAGGCCAGATGATTCATCTTGAGAATGGTCCCCGCCTTTACCATTAATACGGATGGTCTTCCGCAGTTTAGATGTCTCGGGGACGCTGGTCGTAGTTGAAGCTGATGAGGGTGCCATTATAATAATAATAATAATAAGATGGTTCCTCTTTCTTATTGCTTTTATGTTTCTCCCCGTCCGGTAGAAGATGGAGAAAAGGAAGGAAAATAGCTTAGAATAATGGCAAGCCTCTTTAGGGAGGCTTGAAGATACAAAGTAGAAAGGAGATGAACGTGTGTGTGTGTCTCCATTTTTGCGGTGAAGATGTTTTTCTATTGCACTTCCCTGTTGCAGTAGTACAAAGTGTGGCACTATCCATGTACATTACCTATTATCTAATGAAGTACCTACATATGTACATGGTCAGTAACATCATCCCTGGTACCTAGTGTAATGAACAGAAGGTCTCAATTGACTCTCCTCGTCCAATCATTTTCAACGTTCTAGGTTTATGCACGCAGGGATTAGAGTCGAATGTCGTCACCCCACTCCGCCCCGGATGCTCCCTGAACTCTGTCGTTGCTCCCTCTTTCCCTTCCTTTCCCTCGTGGCCTCTCCGTGCTTGATGCTTGGGGTAGCTTCTTTTTTTATTTCAGAGCTTGTTACCTATCTAATCTAAGGTGTAATACATGTATGTTCAAACACGTGATTACATACGTATACCTTTATGTACGTATATAAGTGATTAAGGCTCATGTATACACTAGATTCAATGTTGCTTATACTAATAGCTACATGTACGGAGTACTATGTAACTGATTCTTATGATTCTATATGTGAGGAGGTAGATACCTAGGTACACTAAACACTAACAAGGATACTGTCATCTATGTACGCACTAGCAAACGCTATTTTCTAAGAGTATCCTCATTAGTGGTGACCTAAGGCCTATCGCCCCTTTTTTCATCTTATACCAAGTATGATTCTACAATGGTTGGCGACGGTAAGATAACTTACGATGGTAGAACTAATAAAGTTAAGTGTCCATAACGGAATATATGTAGATAGGATTAGATAATTACATTAGGATGTCTGTACCGATATACATATAAAATAGGTATAGTTACAGGTAATTATACGTAGAATTTACTTTATAAGAGAGAATAAAAGCCATCTACGCCCACGACCGTCATCATCATGTAGGCTATCGATTATTATACGCAACATACCCTCCAATTCGACGTAGACGGGGTATGTAGGCCATCAAATATCTCTTACAATATGAGGTATTATACCATATCTTTACTCCGTACTCCTCACCTTACCGCCTGGCGTGCAGGAGATGGACATCCTGCATTCTACGGGTTCCGACAGATTCATCATGACGCTCGGCTGATGCTCATATGTTGTCTTGCTTGAATGTATGTACCTAAGGTAGTATGAGGAGGTAGGTAGGTAGGGCTGAAGATCCTTGCCTCGGCGTTGATCCAGTCGGATCATTAGAAAACTATGTCCGCGTGTTGCCGCCCTCACCGTGACCAACTTCGGCGCTGGATGCATCTTCTCCCCCCCCCTCAACAACCGCTACCTTGCGTACCTTTTTTTTATTATCGCTCATAAGATGTTCCGTACCCCGTCAAGTCATACCTAGTCACACGACATTCAGATAACGAGTGTGTGTAATTTATAAGGTGTACAAGACTAGGTACCTACCTTATAAACATGTTATGATCTAATAAAATCCAAATAAGTGAAGATTCTACAAATACCTTGGGTAGGCACTCGAAATCCTATAGAGCCCGGGTTATTTGTAAGCGTGTACCTAGGGTATGGTATAGATATAAACATCTCATACCAGTCGAAGCATTTCAAACCGCTTCACAGGTATGATCAGGTATAGATCATCCATTAGGTAAAGAACAGCGCAACAAAGAAACACTCCTATCATCTAACGTGTCACAGTCACGAAACCAAGGGTTTCTCTTCGTATCATATCCCCTCATGATATCAGATCAGAGCCAACAAAGGACATCCTCAGCTCGGCACCAAAAGAGTACCATCTACACAGCGGTTCCTGGCTTCTTGATGGAAGGAGGGAGTAAGAAGGTACTAACGTTGGTCCGTCTACTTCGAGGAAGGTCTGACATATCGGCCATGCGGGTATCTTATGTCGGGGTTCCGAGATAGTAAATTTATATCTGGAGATGCCGACGTGCTGTCTCGGCTTCAGATAACAGTCCAGGTGCCTGTGTCATCCGTGACAATGCCTCGAAGTCTGCCTTGTGTAGGACAATGAAAACGTTGTCTCTAGCCCGGACAGTCTTGACAGGTACCCATTTAGATAGATATACTGAGAGTATACCATGATTTAGCCGTTAAAGGTATGACTGGTGACTGGAGCGCGGTGGCCAAATACCTATTTGCTTCCATCATACGTCTTGCCAGCGCTACAGGGAGAATGATATGAATATGCCAACCCCGCTCCCACTTCCTCGTACCGACGGCATGAAAGGGCGAGAAGAGAAAGATAAAGTCATGATTCTGACGCCTTTTCTACTTAGAAAGCCTTAACTTATCCAGAAGGTACCTAGGTAATCGAGCTCGTCAAATCCACGCCCTCTCATCGTCTAAACGCCTCAAGCGACGGTTGATGCCCAATTGGCTCCCCAGGAGGACCAATGACGACGAGAGCTGGTAATAAACGCCGTACGCAAGATTTTATTTTTATTTTTCCTAACTTCTGTTTTCTTTGGCCGCGAGAGGTTTGGTTCCCAAATTCCCCCCTTCCGGAGGACAGCGTTTCTCGTAGCAACGCATGGAGTAGGTAACAACCAGAAGCGAGACCGGAATGTCGATCTCGTTGAAACGGTATGTAATGTACCTTACCTACCTGTACCCTTCCGTCGATGTTACCAGTTCGGGAGTACCCGACGGTATTCGAAGGAGGGGGGGGGGGGGGGTCCGGAGCCTGGCCTGGGTGATCTGTCGGGTAGCCATGTCCCCCCATCGCCATGCGCATGCCGTGCCTCTCACACACCCGAGATGGGGGCACTACATAGTGACTACGGTGTTTTCTCCCCATGGCCCGACACAGCCTACATATGGGCACGGAGAGTTCTTCGGACGTAGCGACGGCACGCGTAAGCGAGGCGTCTATAGAGATGTCGAGCTTGGAAGAAGAGGCAAGGTCACACCGTCTCACATGAATATGTCAGGTGGACATGCTTATATGCGATGGTTGTTTATAGTGAGCTGAAGAATGCCTCATAGTCCTATCAGACGATACTTTTGATGGGGCTATTTGGGGGCCGGAAAATATCGTAGCATCCCTAGCCAGAGCTCACTGAAGCAGGGCGTAGATGTGACAGGGGTAGGACGAATGGGTTCAACAAGGATCTATCTGTAGAGTCCGTAGGTAGACTTAGTTGGCTACCAGTATATTTCGAATTTTATGCTGAAATGGAGATGGGTTAGACTTTAGCGTCTACTTATATAATATGTAAGTTACATGGTTTCGTGAGATATAATATGCAAGAATATAGAAAGTGGTGTGCGGTGTTGGGTAGCCTCGCGATGTTATTTCACAGCACAACTAACACACATGAAATAAAGAAACCGGTTCGGTTGCCTGAATTGGCGAACTATTATTTCCAATGATAAAATAAGTAAATAATATAAGGAGATCAGGACGAGGGCGCATATTTCGTAGCATAACGCCCGTTTTACCGGCAGGGAGCGACCTTCATCCCACAGAGCCTAGCTGCAGGTAATTGTATATGTGCATGACTGCAACCCGCAGTAATGCGAATATGTGATGAGGATGAAGATTCGTCCTACTTGCGCTGCCGTACTTCAGTGGGCAAAAGTGAAGCTCCGTCCCGTGAGCTCTTGGTGCATCGCCTTCTCGGTCCAGGCCCATGGCTTACAACCATCGGGACGTGATGGTATAGTTGCACGCATGGAAGATGGATCGGTGATATAAGAAGGTAGAGAGAGGCAGGCAAAACCACCAATGGTCTTCTGCCTGCCTTTTCCTTTGACGTCGGAAGATCCGATACCTCGACTTGTTTCTGCCTCCGATCCGTATTGGTCCTTCTCGGTCATGTTATTGCCCAAGCTTGGAATTTTTTCCCCTAGTATATACTTTTCGCGTAACATGCCAGCTAGTCTAGCTGCTGGATCAAAGCTGAGATAAATCAGGACCTTGAGTCCGTTCTCATTCTCCCCCACTGCGTAGACCACTGAACGATCATCGCCGGTAGCAGAAATACCACCCGAGAAACCGGGAGGGTTTAATATCTCGTAGATCTTACCTAAAAATGAACTGTCGTTGGTTTTATCCTCTTTAGGAGGCCAAAAGTAGATGTCGTTTACTTCGCTTGCGTTCTTCTCTCGTTTGCTGATCTCTGGACGGCTTGACTGCTCATCTTGCTGACTAGAGATGGGTCGGTAAGAAGATTCTGGGCGCGCCTTTGACGAAGAAGGTTGATTCTCGTCATCCGCAGTCATTTTTGATCGCTTTTTATATCCAGTCCTTATCCGTAATCGTCGAAAATTCGATAGTTCGTCAGGCGGATCATTAACTAGGTCCAAATATGTGCGAGAACTCTTGTGATAGGAGCGCAAATATGTCTGGCTAAGAGTAAACACGGGTAATATCGAGTTATCGTCTCCTCGATGTCTATGTTCATCAGGTCGCTTCCATGAAGATTTGCCAATAGGCTTGTCCATATATCCAAGCCATCTTATTCGGTCATGCGTTGGTGCATTCTCGCCGACTGGCGACTCTACTTCATCATTCTCCAGCGAGGTTTCGTCAAAATTTACTTCGGTAATGTTGTAAGATCGTCGACTGCCACTCTGTAGTGGAAGCCACTCCTTCCACGACTCGGTAATGATGATTTGACCAGAAGCCTCGTCTTTCTCTAATTTTAGAAACCCCCATCTATCATCTATCGGACCATCGCTATGATGTCTCCTCCAGCTGTTGCACTTTTTCATAATTTGCATGCTCGCAGGATCCGGCTCGTGAAGGGGGAAGCGAAAGCAATGGTAATATGACACCCAATCGACCTCTCTGAGCTCGAACTCTGTTTGATTCGAGAGACCGTAAAAATGGTCGTCTATAATCTCGAAGCAGACGGTAGAGCCAATGTCGAATCCAACGACATTTCCCAGGTGCACCTTCCGAGGAAGCCAAGAAGCACGTTGAATATTGAAGCCCGTGAGGACCCATGTTCTAAATCCATTGGCGGCTTCCTCCGAATGTGTCCCAAAATATAGATAATTCTTGTTGTTCCTCACGAAGATCTTGGCTGTAGACTCGAGTCGAAGTTTGGTCACTATCTGGTGCTCCTCGGGCTTGAAAATCAGAAGCCAGTTCTCCGCGTTAGGCGATGAGAATGAGTATAGACAAGAAGTAATGCCGTGCGAGTGATATAGTATCCGGAACTTGTATTTGCAGCTTTTCGTCAACCTTGGTATAGCCTCATGGATCAAGGTTGGAATATCCACGACGAGCTCATAAGTTGCCGAGCCATGAAGGTCCAGGATCCGCAACCATCGTTTAGTATGCTCTTCGACGATATAGCAGAGGATACCGTGAAGGTATTGATAAGAATCGGCGAGAGCAACCATACCTACTACGTACGGGGACGCTCGTGCAAAAGCCCTTCGCCTCTTTGCAATTCGCCGTAGAGCTCGTGAAAAATGACCGGTCCGCTCTGCATCCTGAGCTTCGGGTGTAAAAGAAGCTTGGGCCTTGACGGAGTCATCAGTGATTTATGTTAGCTATTACGTCGTTCTACTAATCTGATAGTTTGGTGAGAACTTCATGATTGGGGATTTGGGTACAGTGGCTACTACTTACAGAGATGATGGCTCTGCAAAAGCTTTCTTCTTTAATCAAATACTGAAAATGGGAGCCAGTTAGGGCAACATTAAAAATATCATCTATATCTAAGTATTTCACGATATAAGACATGATTTCATAAGGTAGCGTTTGGAGTCCGGGTGTCATGACCACATCGAGTTCAGAGGAAGTAGAATGCTAATGTTGACAAGATAATGATTCAATGAGTAGCTAGATTGGGTGTCAGTAAAACAGTAACCATAGAATATAGTAAAGGCTGGTTGCACAGAGGTTCCTTATTAAAATAGGGTGCCGAAGGCGATATAATACTTGTACCCTAGTGAGTTAGATATATGCGTTAGGTATTATGAAATGACGACCTGCATTGGTGCTTCATGGTCAAATTTTTTTCTTATATGTTAAGGCTGGCGGGCTCCCTCCCTTCCTTTTTCTTTTCTTCTTCCTCCTCTCTCTCTCGCTCTCTCTCTCTCTCTCTCTCTCTTCCATTCCTACCAACTCTTTCTCTTTCTCCCCCATACGGTGGCTGTATATAAAGAAAGTGTAGATCGATGCTACATAAGGAGTCCTGTTGTATGCCATAATAAGCGATGAAAAAGGTTGAGTAGCGGAATTGCGGATAAGAGGAGAAAAAAAAAAAGGAAGTAGTACAAATCAAAAAGTATCTGAAGAATAAATTTCAAATGTTCAAAGTTCACTATATTCAAGTTAGGAAATACCTACCTAGGTACAGGTAAGATGAGGCTCTGTTCTCTTAGGCTACTTCCGAAATCCCTTGACGGTACTTTCTATTACTAAAAGGAGATTAATCAGGTACTCCATAAATGTCACATATATCCAATGGGGTACCTTATATTTACTATGGTAAGGTTTTAACCTGCAAGTACCTATGTAGGTACGAAGTATGTCTGCTTTGTATCACAGGAGTACCTATGAATATGTCAATACATACATTATTATAGGTTATGTACGTAACTTGAAATGTTAAAATACCAGCTTGTGTATCACACCCATGACATATATAAGTACCTCTTATTTGAATATACATACTACATGGAGTAGAGCATGTGTTCATAACCAGACATTACATATCCGGTTTTCATCAGTGGCGCTCTCCACTTTTCTTTAAAGTGGAGAGCCTCGTTTCCCCTACAAAGTGTATGGTAGTACACCCAACCCACCTCCTTGTTTTCCTCACTCATGAGGCTCAATCCCATCTATTTACGGAGTACCAGAAATAGTATAGGTGGTACGGCAATGAATCCGCTATTTCTCACTCTCTATTTCTCTATGTGTTTATTTGCTTTCCACAATTCTTATCCATGTGCTTCGTCTTCGTTGGTCCACCTATACCATATTAAGGCTATTCTTCTTCATTCCTATGAATCGGCAAGTCGAACACGAAAAAGAGCCGCAACCTGCTTGAAGTAAGGTACATACCCGTATATTACTTATCCCTGTACAGATTTCTTAATTACATCGCAGCCTGCTTCCACTAACTTCACGTTGTGGACTCTATCCGTACGCCTGACCCCTATTTGCCTCCGTTCAAGGCTCTGGGCCGCGATACTAGTCTTAAGCCGACTTTCTTTCGGGTTAGCTTGGGCAATAATCTGCTACGGAGGTCATAGATTTGCCAATATAGACATTCTAGATGTCTGACACAATAAGTTCTTGAGTTCCAACCACGGAACAAATACGATGTCATAGTCTCGTGGCAGTCCCCCCAACGATGACACCTTAGTATGCAATGTCAGCTACCTACGTAGTCCTTTTAATTAACTTCAGCTCGTGGATACGATGCCGAAAATTTCCACTGATCCGTGGATCGGTGGAATGCAATCCGTCTTTTTTCTGAAGGCTATCTGGAACGGCTTAGAAAAAGGGGGTCGGGAGATCTGTTTATACCTGACAACATTTTCGAGTTAGGAAAGGGACTAAAGGCTAAACCATGTGACACGCCACGTCCAAGATTATTACCCAAGAAATATAAAACGCTACTCCGGTTTTCTAAACAATTCTTCCAAAGATCATCACAGGTAATTGAGAAGAATATCTCGTCCCAGAGCCATGCTGGAGGTCAGTGTGAACCCACACAATTCTTAGTGGCATCTATTAAACTACCTGAAAACCCGTTGAGTCTTTCCTCGGCGAACAACAGTCGCAGATACTGAATCTCAAGTAGCGCTACGATACGCCTAGGCGGAGACGGCATGAGATGAACCGAGAGTGAAACTTTCGTTACATTTCATCGCCGCTCAGCTAGACTACTTGCATGTTACTAACCGAAAGAAGTGCTGAGAACATAGTTCCGGGTACGGTTCGCTCCCGAGTTATAATCGACCATTAACCGATGACCCCATATGTGCGTGATAAGTGTTTTTGAACAGTTGTCAACGCAATACCACTATAATTATGTGATGTCGAAAACTTCGGCTGCGACCCAGACTCGTTTCTCGCGTTCTCTACCTACATTTTCTCTCAGCGGCAATAGAGTCTTCATCCCGTCGTTCTTGGATAGACTCTACGACCAATTATCCAAAGTATGCCGACTAGCTGAGGACAAAAGTACACCTGATATATGGTATAGAGTGACCGAGACATGCTTGGCGTCCAAGGCATCAGATTGCTACAAGTTATTGAACTCGGAATACTTGCTTGCCGTAATCCGCCACGGCGAACCCGTCATCGGCTCATAGGTCTATAGAAGTCTCGGCTAAGGATCAGTACTATGGGACGAGAATATTAAATGAAGGCGTTTGTTTCCAGTTCGGTCCCCTCTCCGCCACCGGAGCCTGCGCTGACTAGGTCTAAACAATTAGCAGATTTGCAGATTACGTCGATCATTAGTTTCAATTCCGCCCTAAAACCCCCCTTTCACTTAACCTATTCCCATAGTGGTAGGCTGGCTGAGGATCAGAGCTCAGTCCTGCGGCTGTGAATTGTGATGCAGTGTGCGTCATGTTCCTTCGACTGGTCGAGCATCTCCGGAATGCCATCTGTGATCTTCCTATCAACTCTTAAACCCCTAATGA
This sequence comes from Hypoxylon lienhwacheense, assembly GCA_902806505.1. Taxonomy (NCBI): domain Eukaryota; kingdom Fungi; phylum Ascomycota; class Sordariomycetes; order Xylariales; family Hypoxylaceae; genus Hypoxylon; species Hypoxylon lienhwacheense. The sequence goes on from CADCWW010000005.1 coordinate 153,312, forward strand.
CCCATTATGAATGAATGACGATATAAATGGCTCCAAATATCGCTTGAGCTTCAAAAAAAGAAAAAAAAACTGAATGGCCATATGAGTGGTCTCGAAACTATTACGCCATATAAAAACGTGTAACGCGGATACCTGGAGCAAGCATCTAGGAGATGTTGAAGCAGCCAAGTTTTCATCGCCACTTTGACGGTAAGTCCTGCGCGTATCAACTCGCAAGAAACTAATAAGCATCAGCTGAAATTGCAGAAGGCTCATCGGATGACATATTCCGTACCACAATTGTGGACGAGGTCTGCAGAGATCAAGTCAGTACTAGCGTTCATGTCTCGGGAATCAGAATATCGTGAACGCCGGCGGCACTGCTGACCACACCCCAATTATCCATGTGCAAGTTCAGGATCCGGGTCATGTTAGCCATCACTAACCTATAGTCCATCATGTTACATCTCATTTCTGCCCGAAAACAATATAAGTCTCTTCCTCGGGCACTTGCATAAGTTTCCTTGAATCCAAAATTCGGTTCCATGGTTGATTTGTTCACTCTGCGCTCAAACAACATATATCTTCACTTTATCCTAACCGCTAGAACCGAGCTGTTGTTGCGACGGTAAGTCTCCGTTCAGGTGATCTGACTAGAGATCTTGCTGTTACCATTGGGTTGGGCGCTGTACCATCGCTATCATGTGGATGGCAAGCAGCGCACCCAAATATAGTATACCGACACTGATCTGATCTTGGGAGGGGAAATAACATATTAAGCATAAAACGCTGCTTCGAACCCGGTTTTTCCTAATAAGGGAGGATTCAGAAGCGTGTTATGTAACACACAACTTCAAGCGCATCAGGTACCACGACTTCGAGTGTGTATTATCACAGATACGCATCATGGGTAACTCGTGGGTTTCATGCAACGGAAGGGTAGCCTATCAAGACCATTACCGTGAAGTCTATAGTCTGGTGCCGCTGGCTAATCATGATGCTGGATTGGTTCAATATAATTGTAAGGTGTAGGAAACACGTGTAAATGAGACAAGGGCCCAGTTCTTTTTAGTTGGTAGGTTTTAAGTCATCTAGTGTATAAGAAGTTTCCGCACACGAAAATCACTTTTCTTGCTGAGGGAAATGATGATATGTAGAATATATTTGGAATTGAGCACGGAGTATTGAAATTATAGAAGAAAATTAAAAATAAAAACTATTAAAAATTTGAAGGTTACTGATGTAAGAAGTTATCAACTCTAATGTTCTTAATAATATGAATGTTTAAGTACCTAAGCAGTATCCCTAGAATAGGTACTTCCTCGTGCATGATCGTACATCGTACGATCCGCCGACCATGATTTTCACGGGCCGAACATTTTTTTTTCTCTTACCTACTACGTACATATACCTTACTAAGTATTACATGCATGTACGTGAGATAGTTTACATGTACATAGTTAGTGTAACCACTGATAATTATCTAGCACCTATCAAATCTCAATATTCAATTTCCTTATTAACGGAAGCAAAAGCAACAAGTCGAGGCAATAATAACAAAAGCAAGACGATGGCATCTAGGGGGAATATAACACCACGAGTATAACTCCACCTTCTTACCTATACCATGGCGATGTGCTAATAAATATCATATGACAAGACTATTATGGCTCCCGCTGCTGCTTTCACGATGGCTTGCGTTTTGTTCACGTATGTTATGCACTCTACCTATACTTGTCAGTCAAAACTGAAGCCCATTACATGCGCACTAATCGGACTTTCTCTCTAGTTACACGCGGTCTTCTATGAGAGAAGCAAAACGAAATGCTGTAAGACTTCCTGCGTCCTTATAAATCGTTTCCTCAGAGTAGCTTAGCTCATTCAGTTAACAGCAACTTGAACGGGAGCACAGGAGACAGCAGGCAAATGCACAGAGAGGTGGTAACGAGAGAGAATAGCGTCTAGATTACTTGCCTCTCAAGCTGCAGAGTTCACCGCCTCCTCTCTACGCCGCACGTCATAAAGAGCTCAGTGGCGGATTATGCGTTGATATTGTATGTACTGGCGGCTATGGAACCCGAGCCTTCGAGGCTATGTCAGTGAGGTGGATGAGGCGCCGCCGAGGCCGGAGCGATGACATGAGTGTGAAGATTTGAAGACGTCGAATCCGAAAAGACAGTCATTATATATCTCATACAGGCCAACTCATTCTTCATCAACCACGAAATTACCTGTTGGGTAATCAAACGTGAATTACATACTTACTAATGAACACAATTGACTAATAGAATGAGACGAGTTTTTGGCGTGTGAATATTTACCTACCTCGTAATATGAGTTGTATAATGACGAGGCTTAGGAATGGATGTGTGAATAAATAGAGCCTGGTCACATTATACGAGATAGAATATGACTGTATGAATACATATACCTATGTTATACTACCAAGACACGTTCTATTATTACATATATTCGTTATGTGGAATGACTTCATCTAAGGATTTAGATTCGGTATGGACCTATTAGGTATTACGTAGTATTGTACCTGACTACCTCCTTACATTCAAGCTCCTTAAGTAATACATATAAACTGGATGTGAATGGACCCGCACCTACGTCAATTTGTACACTAGGTATACACCTGTGAATGTACCTACTACATATACGTCAATTTTTCAGATCGAAAAGCATATCTGTCCACTTACCTTAGGGGGTACACTAGCCCCCTAGCAGCATCAATTATAGCATCTTTTAGGATGATAAGGTACCTAATTTTAGATGCTCCCCATATCCCACATACCTTGTACATAGTACATGTACCTCTGCTTCCAACACGCGACAACTTCAAAATCTCAAAGAATTTTCCACACGCTCGTTCGCTGTAGCAACTTTTCCCTCTTCGAACCGTTGTTATAGACACTCACTTTCTCTACATATCGTTCGCCAGACTCGCATGTAATACTTTGGCCATGGTATAGCTTATACCGCCCATAATCATCATAATACCATTGACGCAATGGCTGGTAGCAATAACCTCCTCTCCCTCTTGGGTTGGACATTCCTCCCAAACGTTTGTCTCCCCCGACTCATAAGTAGAGAAAAGATAAAAAAAAAACAGAAAAGAAACCGTAGACTGACAGATATAACATTAGCTCGTCACCGGCTGGGTACAGTCTATATACTATGGCCTGACCATCCGCGCCGGCGACCGCAAGCCCGCACCCAACTCCCCCCGCTACGCCGAACACCGCCGTCGCATCCACATCCTCGTCGTCTCGCTCTACCTTCTCTACACCATCTACGAGGCCGACTATGAGCTGCGCCGCGCCTCCCACTACTACGCCGACCTGGGCGTGCCCTTCTCCGCCTCCGAGCGCGACATCAAGAGCCGCTTCCGCCGCCTCGCCGCCCTGCACCACCCGGACAAGGTCATGAGCGCGTCCGGGAGCTCGACCGGAAGCGGCAACGGCAACGGCAACGGCGCCGCGGATTACTTCATGCACCTCAAGACGGCGTCCGACACGCTCGTCGACCCGGTGCGGCGCTTCGCCTACGAGCGCTTCGGCCCGGAGATCGTCGAGTGGCGGCACTGCGTCACGGTGCGCGACTACGTCGTCCGCGGCGCGCAGGCCCTCGTGCCCTACTACGTCTTCGCCGCCGCCGCCATGTACGTGCTCGGCCTGCTCGGCTACCTCGAGTGGGGCCGGTACTGGCGCTGGCTCACGCTCGCCGCCCTCGGCCTCTTCGAGCTCCACGCCGTCACCCGCCCCTCCTTCCCGCCCCTCCTCCGCTCCCTCCTCAACCCCCTCCTCGCCCGCCTCGCCCCCCGCCACCCCGCCTACCTCCCCTTCCAGGCCATCGCCCTCGCCCGCAAGCTGTGCGTCACCGTCTACATCGCCTTCTCGCAGATCGGCCCGCTCCTGCGCCCCGCCGACCAGCGACGCGGCGGCGGCGGCGGCGCCGCGAAACCCGGCGACACGTCCGAGAAGGCGCTGCAGCAGAGCCTCGACAGGCTCGAGCAGACGGCCCGCGGCATGGACGTCGACGCCGTCCGGCTCATGGAGCTCGAGATGGCGCCCTTCGTCGGCGACCCCGAGGCCATCGGCAGCCTGCGCACGCGCCTGAAGGAGTGGCTCGTCCAGAACACCATCCGCGCCGACCCGATGGTCAAGGACGCCCTGGGCCGCTCGCTCAAGAAGCGCCGCGTAGACGCGCCGCCCGGGGCTAGGGGGAATAGGTAGGTAGGGTAGGTAGGGTAGGAAGATGAGGGAAGTTGTATCATACATAGATGAGCATATTTCGTCTTCGCATCGTATCGTGAGCACTTTGTATCTACTAAGCGAATAAATTACTGCATGAATTTTTAAAAAAAAAAAAAAAGTTTAGTTATACCTCTTATCGTGTATGAGCTACGGTTTCTTTGAAAAGAAGAGTATCTTTGCAGTAGATCGGAGGTATCCATTTACTATACAACGTACGAAGCTGAATGCTATATTACAAAGTATGTAGGTATGTTGTATGCTATACAGATTATTGTTTACCTAGTAGGTATGCATAGGTACCCCTATCTACACTTATAATGAACCAATAAAACGTAGCGCTTCGACCAATCTACCGAGGAAAACGTGCCTGTAAACGGATACCTAGAGCCTCTGCCTGCCCCTGGTCTCGATGGGGATGAGGACGACGCCGACGAAGGCGGCGAGGATGAGGATGGCGGAGAGGTAGACGGGGGCCTTCGTGCCGTCGCCGGGGACGTTGGCGGCGAGGATGGGGGCGACGAGGCCGGTGAGGCGGTTGAGGAAGCTGGCGACGCCGGTGCCGGCGCCCCTGGCGGGGGCGGGGAAGACCTCGGGCGTGAAGGCGTAGAGGACGCCGTACATGATGTTCTGGCAGAAGGCCTCGACGCAGGTGAAGAAGAGCTGGGCGCTGGCCGTGGTGCCGAGGGTGACGAAGAAGAAGAGGAAGACGGCCGAGACGAGCGTGGAGATGGCGAGCGTGCCCTTGCGGCCCAGGAACGGCGACTTGTGGTCCACCGTGTACGCCGCCAGCAGGCTGCCCGGTACACCGACCACGGATATGATGGCGTAGTTGCGGTATGTTTCCGCGGGGGCCGTGACGTGCACCGCCGCGCCCTCGTCGCTGATCGGCGCGCCCGAGCCGCCGTGCGAGAGGTATTGCGGGAGGAAGGCGTTGAAGAGCGGATACCCCAGGCCTATGGTGCTCCAGCAGAACCAGATCAGGACGGTCGCCGTGCCGAGCTTGCGGCTTTGGAAGAGCGGCTTTATACGGTCGATGGAGAAGGACATGAGGTTCTGCTTGAGGACATTAGCGGCGGAAAACCTCGCCGGGATTCGCTCGGTGCTCTCGACGTCCGCGAGGGCGACCGCGTCGAGGATATCCTCGGTGAGCCAAGTCTTTTTCCCGTTCCGATGGGCGATTCCGTGCACGACGGCGACGGCCTCGGACTGCCTCCCCTGAGATAGAAGGAACTTGGGCGACTCGAACAGGTGAAAGAGGCCGAATCGGACGAGAAACATGACAAGTGTGATGATGCCGATGGTCATGACGAAGTGGCGCCATCCTTCTTCGACGGGCCATTTCGTGATGAAGAACCAGGCAAAGATGGACGAAACGAGCTGCCCTACAGGCCACCATACGGATAGGAGAGTTAACAATGCGCTGGAGGAGTCTGGTAAAATCTCTAGAAAGAGTGCCCCATCTACAGGCAAGTTGCCCCCTACGCCAGTTCCCAAGCAAGCGAACAAGATACAAACGGATACCCAGCTCGAAGCGAACGCTGCCCATATTCCGAATATGCTTGTGATTAGCAAAGTGGCATTGAACGCGATACGCCTGCCCATCACGTCGGCACCAAGTCCCCAGAAAAAGCTGCCGAAACATAGACCAACGAAGAGACAGCTGGTTGTGTACCTAACCTGTTTCTCCGATACGCCAAATTCTTGGGATAAGGATGGCAGGGTTAATGAGACGCCCTTTGCATACACATAGGTAAGATAATGCACTGAGAAGAGTAAGAAGTACTGATATAAATGATCTACTCACTTGCATCCATAAGCTACAAGTCCAGGTCAGTAAAATTGGCACATACTTTTCGAGATTAAGGGACTACTCACTTGTCCGCAAACCACCCGAATCCGCAGAGAACGAACAACTGCCAGTTATATCGGCCCATGCCGATATCTTGAATGGCTTTGTTAATTAGTTTGGACTTTACTGCGACATCACGTCAGCATCGTTTCCCACTCAACTCGAACCCACTTCGAACTGGCGAGGGGGGGGGATGATAAAACTCACATTCATACTCGGTCCATCGACGTCGTCTTTGGCCTTCGTGCACCTCCCTCCTCAAGCCTTCGACGGTATACTCGGCTGCGCTCATCTGCAGCATGCCTGTGCGCTCATTGTCGCCATCTTTGGGCAAGCCGGCCTCAGGCTGCTCATCCTCAAGGACAGGGTCATCCAAACTAGATCCTGCCTCTTCAAACTCGCTTCTACCGGATCTAGCGGAATGACTATGCAGATGCGCCTCCTCGAGGGGGACTAGGACGCCGATGTAGTCATGGACAGATTCTCGGCGCCTAGGACGTAGGAAGGGGAATATCATGATGAGAGAAGGAAGAGGGAAAGGAGGGTAAAAAAGGGGGGAGAGGGTGGAAAGAGACGGATGTTAGCTGTCACAACCCCATTCAGTCTAATAATGAATCTTAAGGCCAATGGTTAAAAAACTCGGTAGGATTTTACGAAGTTGATAAATAGAGAGTAATTTTCCTTATAGCGAACATCGAGAAGTTCCCGCCCCCGAAAACGGTGTCGGGAGAATTGTGTCTTACAAAGCCACGTACTGGTTGTATGAGTCTAAGGCTGAGGAGATGACACAAGACACGAACGCCGACTTTCTCCAAAAAAAAAAACCGAAAAGAAAAGAAAAGGAGGAATCCCTGTCTTTTCTGCTTCTTCCCGGAGTATTTTTATTCTACCTTTGCTTTTCTTTGTTTTCTTAGGTAGTTTGAACGAATTAAGGGGTACTTAATATAGGTATGTAGATGGATTAGTTGTAAATAATAATAATTACATTCCCCTCTGTAAGTTACTAAATAAGATATTAAAAGAAGGGAAATATCTAGGGAAATATGTTAATAGTAGAAGGATTCTTTGGAGGTGTTCGAGTCAAAGTATCACGTTTCACACCAACGGATGATCATCATTCCCTGCGCCACAAGCCACAAATCATACCTTGTATCATTCTTACAAGTTACAGGTCACTTGCCAAGCGCTAAAACACCTGTTTTCCCCCAGAGTCTAATGTACTTTCTTACTTCGTATGAGACGGTAGTTAAACCTTCTTAGTATGTGTATGATGAAAATAAGGATGTATCCATTATGTAAATCCGTTATGTAAATGTGTAACGTACATGTAGGTACCTATATCATGTGTCTATGCGCATAACCACTTTCGTCTCTCGTCCTGTGCTGTAGTATCGAACTTACACCTGATCAACATCGAATCAAGTCTCAGATGACCACGACAACTACAGGTCAAAGGCAACATTACCCTTCACGTGCGACAAGATATCTGTGAATAGTGGCATTTATTTATCTCTAATCGTATTCGTCTATCGTTTGATATAATAGTACATAACTTGTTGCCAAAGGTATTTACCAACGACAGCAACACGTCCCATATACATATATGGCACCCGAAATAACACAAGAGCTAGATCCCATCTGCCATCACCAGCACCGCCTGTGAGTCAGATATCTAAACATCTACTATACACGCTTGGATTAAAATGGCGCAAGAACAATCCCTCGTCCGAACTGGGTATACTAAAGACCTTATACACAATGAAAGCTGTAGCGTCATGATCCGTAACCTCACCTAGTGCAACACAAGCCGCCGAGCCTTTCTTACACTGATCAACTTCATTTTATAGGAGAAACGAGATGCTCCTTTTATCCGCTGCCAGATTTGGCCTTTTAAGTTTTGCGACAGGGCTGAGCTTGGACGTAGCTGGAGCTGGAGCTGGAGCTGGAGCTGGAGCTGGAGTAACATCCAGGTAATCCTTCTTAGACGTCTCCGCAGGCGGAGTTCCCGTCGGCTCGAGGGTGTAGTACTGGTCGTCATACACGTCTTCGTCGTGACCAAGGTCTACCTTGATCTCGTTACTGAGCCCGGAACGCTTCGTACCTATCTGGAAATTAATCGGCGACGTCTTCGGCCGGGTCATGGTGTGTCCATTGTCCCTAAACAGACGATGCGAAGCCGACCGAGTAAGTCCCGGTCTCCCGACGCTACGGCTACGGTGAACGTTCGCATGGTCCAGTCGCTCGTAATAATATGAAATGCTCGAATCGTTACTAGAAACGCGGTCTCGTGATGGCGAGGGGTCGGATTTAGAGTGAGGGCGACCCTTCCGGCGCGGATCACGGTCCTCAGCGTGCTTCTCTGTGAGACCCATGTGGTCCTCCCACCACTCCTTTTCCTTGAATCCGCACTTTGTAACATCGCAGAGCGCCTCTTCGACTACCTGCTCCTGCTTCTCAGAGAGCTGTATAGAACCTCTTCGCGAAGCGAAGTCGAGGAGAGCCGCGGCGTCGCATGCGTCTTGTTCTTTCTTGACTGGATTGGATCGAAGCCCGCTCGAATCAAGCTTAAAAACGATCAAGTCGGTAAGGGAGATATAGGGGACCTGATCGCGAGATAACTTTTGGACCTGTACAGCAGATTCTGGGAGGTAGGGAGACTGCGGCTGTTAGATGACTCTGAATACCTAGACGCGTACGAACATGCGAGCCTTACCAGCCATTCCGGACTGATATCGATCCGGATCTCTTGGCCGCGGTGGCTTTTATAGAACAGCGCTTGCGACTGTTGAAAGAACGGCGTCTCTGGTTGCTCCAGCAGTTTCTTCTTCAGCGAGCTGGGCGATGTCGAGATGTTGGTTATGAAGTTGATATTCTATCAAGATATTGATTAGCTTATGGCCTTTAAGCATGATGGTGCGTGATGCTTCTCACATCAGTCGAGCGGTATTCTGGCAGATAGTGCATCAACGCCAGTCCCCCGATTACCGACAATTTTGCCTGCTTGAGGTCTTCTATCTCCTTCACATACTGTATAACGTCACAAGCAGCGCGCTCGAGCTCTTGGATTCGGGCCATCTTTCATAGAAATAGTCGGAGGCTCATAGAGGACTGTTGGTGGCTTATATCTTCTGATCAAGTGAATATCGCAGTAGCCAGGACGTGTTTTTGATGAAGAGGAATGCTTCGAGAGAGGGCCAGCGTAGCATATAGTGGACACGAGATAGAGAATAGAGTTGGCACCGGCAAAGTGTTGAACGATATCTTGTGGGCTTTATATAACCGACGCGAGCGACGGTCTTTATAACGCACGCATCCTAGCTAGCCGACGACGGAGACCGTCGAATGACCGGCAGAGACGAGCGTGGAAACCGTCCAGCGATCTCGATGTCGAGCTAAGGCTACCGGAATCGAGAGCCTTACGACTCGCAAAGGCTGCGGGACTAAGCTCTCCTAGAGCGGGACGGTGGCGCGCGTGGTCGCGGCGGTAGCATGGTGTTGAAACCCTAGTGTACCCCATGGGGAGAAGGGGAGGGAGAGAAAAGAAGCGTGATAAACGATGGTGCTAAGGGCAACGTCGGTAGCTCCTTCGACCTCCCCTTTTTTTATCCTTAGAGCGGGTCCGAAATGACTCGCATCGAATCCATAACGGCTGTCGCGGCTGTCACGGGAAGGACGGTAAGGCGAACAGCATCCCCCCCTTTTTTTTAGTGGCGAGAAAAAGAGATAGATTTAGGTAGCTACGGGGAGCTCTGCTCTTCTCACTACATACATACATACATACCAACTACATGTGGCGCACGTAATTTGCTTCTGATATATTTGACCCTCTATACCTGTACATATATGTAGGTAAGTAGGTAAGTAAGCTTGGTACGGGGGTCGTAGAACAAACGCGTCTAGGAATCAGATGATAACTGTACCTACCTGCCTACCTACCTACCTACCTACTTATCTTCAACCTACCACAAGCATAACTCAACCCCCCTCCCCCCCTATCTCCCCCCTTCGCAACGGGGAGCTTTCTACAAAGAGATATACCTACCTAGTTACTACCTCCAGTCTAAGCATGCAAGCTTTTAAATATGTAACCAACTTAAAAAAAGAAAGGGGGGACATAATATCTACCTCTACCTACCTACCTACCTACCTATCTTCTAGTAAAAATGTAAAGTTAGACGGACTCCATCTCTAGCGCGTCCAGGAGCTGGTAGGTATATAAGTCGACGCTTCGGACAAAGTCCTTTACCGGCATATTCCCGTCCCCCTCCCCTCCCCCCCTTTTCCCCAAGGAGACTGAGTATGGCTTAATACCTACCTACCTAGGTAGGTATTTGTTCGGGCTGAACTAAACTGACTAAGTGCTCCCCTCCCGTTCGAATCATACCCCCCCTATATACTCCGTAGACCAGGGATGATATGAAACTTTAAAAAAGAGCGCCCTTACCTACCTTAGAGCTAGTTCTCTCGTCCCCTGAAATTAAAAAAAAAACATCCGACCTTGTGCTGGTGTTTAAGTAAAGTCACGTTCACGGAAAAAAATACGTAGAGATAACTTGAAAAAAAAAGATTTTTATCTAGTAACTGTCTATTGGCATAATGACCAGGACCACTTCATTATCAATTGCGTTGTGATCTTGCAGGTAACCGTGACGGCGGTCCCAAGCTGAAGACTGAATGGAATGGAATACCTCGGCGCTTTCCCGTCCCTCATCTCACGAGAGCATGTTTAAGCACTCTTCTTTTCGACGTTGAATACGTACGTTGTAAGCCGTAAACTCACACAAACGACATTTCTTTGATGGAGGGTAGCATGCGCTGATGCGACCACTTCTTCATATCTTCGGCGGCCCTTCCCTCAGAATCTCTCTAATAGACATGGTCGTGTCGGCCGTACCATCTGAGCTGTTATGGAACCGCAATTGTCTCGGGCCAAATATTTCCACTTCTTCGGTTGAAGGTGTGATCATCTCCCAGGATGCTGTATGAGGTGGGATCTGGATCGATGATTCCTGAGAGCCACTCCACGATGATCTATCGTTCCATTTAACTACAGACCACCGAGGCCACTTCCAAAACTTGAAACGGTCAACCCGTGTTTTCTTTAGGCGCACACGTCGATCGTGGTGAATGCGAAGGAGAAGATTCTACACAAGAACTCCTTCATCATCGCCTTCTTTCCCGGCCACCCCATCCTCCTCCTCCTCCTCCTCCCAATCTACCTCGTTAGCCATTTCTTCGGCCTTCCTTTGAACTTCGGCCAGACCGCTCAGTTCAGCGACGTATTCTTTATCTTCAAGAGCACGTTTCACGAAATCCCACCCCTGAGTTCTATACGCAGATATGATTGGTTTGCTGCACGCGCTGCAGCACGAGTATGAATGGCCCTTGACGTTTATATTTTGGAACTTGTTTAGAAACCCACGAATCTGATGTGGCACTATTCCAAGAGCAAATTCGTCGTTGGGATCATTCTCATTTGCTCCTGACGAGATACCAGTTGCGGGGGCCGGGGCGTGCTGAACCAGGGGATGTTGGAGGAGGCTTGTCAAAAGCTCAACTAGAAGGGCTGACGCAATAGCAGCAATGCCGGGTCGCGTAACTGTGCACTGCTGATCGAGTGTCAAGTCCTTCTGTGACTAAAATACGGTTAGCTGGGTAATGTAGTCGCACATGGCCAACTTACGTCTCCGGGTGCTACTACGTCGTTGCAGAAATAGCAGCCCAACGTTTCTTCACTACCATCCGTGGGCTCCGCGCCATGTCTCATGACGACGTAGGTATCAAAACCGAGTGCTGCATTCATGACAATCTTCCCAGCCGCCTTGCCCATCACGGTGGGAAGCCATCTTGACTCTCTGCTATCCATCAAGAGAAAGATGGCGTCATGCTCGTCGATTAGAGATTTTAATTTCTCAAAATCGCTCTGAGTCTTTCCTTCAATAGGATGCCCTAACATTGGCACCGAGAGAACGTGTCCTGTGCTGTCGACGCCGGGGTAAATCTCCTTGAGAACCTCCGCTGCCCGGGTCGCTTTCGGAGCTCCTCCCTTCAGACAATCGTTGTAAGTGAACAACGGTTGCCGTACAGGGTTTGAGAACGACACCGCACCGTAATCGACGAATGTAATGTTGCGCACGCCCCACCCCATTAAGTTCCTTGAGACATAACTGCCAAGCGTACCGGCACCAAGGAGGAGGCATTTGGTGTTTTTGATGATGTCGAGATTAAGATCAGGTGCGATCCGCCATTTCATCAGCTTCAAGTTGAGATCGACTGATTGGTCCGCTAAGCGTGTAGGATCCATAGACTCTGCTAAGCTTACAGACCTCGCCATCAATTTTCCAGCTGAATTTCTCTCCCAGCCGGTAGTCTTAGGCATCTCGCTCGTTTCTATGTTCTCCACCGGATCCATGGCTAGAGGAAGTACTATACTGCGGGCTTCGTGTCTGCGTGCTTGTATATCGCGGTAGCAGAGAATTTGAACTTTTGTTAGATGGAAGCGCTGCCTTACGAGCACTAGTAGATTCCTTAGAGGCCATGCCGGATGCTCATCGTAGGTAGACGGGTCAACGAATGCCACATATGTATCTTCCTCGGGTACACCACGAAAGAAACCGGCTTGGAACTGGGAAAGCGAAGCAATTTCCCACCTGTAGCCAATATCTTCGGTTGGAACGTCATGCAAAGGCGTGAGAATAGTTGATTTCCTCTCTCGAATCTTTTTAGCCAGGAAGAAGCCATGCTCTCTGGAATCGAGGCTATATCTCCAGGTCCCAACACGGTCGACCAAGGCGGTAGTCTCATCTGGGGTAAAGTGAAGAATGTCTCCCGTACGTTTCCATTGCGGATCAGAGTGTAAGGTTGGAAAGCCAAACCAGTAAGTCATCCGATACTTCTTGAGATCGGCATATGAGAGTATGATGTAATGCGATAAGAGCGAAGGAACAGAGTATATGGTACCATCTTTGATCGCATCCCATATCTATGTATATTTCACGTCAGTTCTAGCCCAGGGAGTATTACAACTTAAAGGGTGTACTAAGAAAACAAAGCGAACCTGACGTGCTGCGTTGTGAATCAGCTCAGTCTTGTCTACTTGCTTAAAGGCTTCCAAGGTGTTTGTGTTTCTGATGATGCCCTCTGCTCTTACAGCATTTATCGGCACACTGAAAGCTGTGTGATCAGTCAAAGGTGGTATATGATATCACAGAAGTACCAAATAGGAAAGGGAAGTAAAAATTTAAACGTACTTGCTACCTGTGAGAGCGTTGGCCAACACCTGCATCTTTACGCTATCATCCGGAGCTGTTCCGGGACGAGGTTCGTAGACGCCCAAGACAGGTCGTGCCGAGTCGCTAAGCTTGTCATGTTCTAGCTTGGAAGCAAACAAGGCCGAGTAGAAGGGTAACTCGATCTCGGAGGAGAATGGGGCAAACTTGAGTGCCGCCATGTCGCCAGATGTCGTCAAATGTGTACCTAAGTAAAGAATTCGGTCGACAAGAGTGAGGGTAGTATTGATGGCAGGATAAGTCGCGGGAATTATCGGAAACCGATGATCTATCACAGATACCTATCAGATGGTAGATATAATGATGAATTTGTCCGAGGTTGAAGATGTAAAGGTGGAGGAACGGGGGCGAATTGTGAGCCTCTAATAGGATATGGGACCAGTATGAGATTGTTATGTGATATACGCAAATTGATCAATCATCAGTTGCTGGTGTATGAAGATGATGAGAGAGGAATAACGTTCCGGTATAATTTTTGGCGTTTGATGTTTTGACGTTTTGAATGCTTTGACCTTTTCACGTTTGGACGTTTAGACTTTCAGACGTTTAGAAGTTTAGACGTTTAGGTGGGTTGAAGGGTGGGTTATGATTTCTTAAATGGGACGACGATGACATATGCATATGACGAAGATGGGTTAAAAAAAAACCGGAGATGGGTTTATTTACTTTAAGACTCAGGCTCATAAGTTTAGGCTTTCATTCATACAAAAATAATTAATAAGAAAAAAAGAGAAAAAAAAAGCGCATAACTTTACAGATTACTTACCCTTACCATATGGCCATCTTATATACAAGTACTACTACATACATACTATAACATTACACATGTAATGCCGTGACTAGGGAGGAATGTATTCTATTCTATTATATTAGTTATACCTAGTTGGTAAGGTAAATTGGGATCACATGGCCAATATAACTAAAAGCCACTACTTAATAGGTACGTGACCACAGGCAGTGAGATCTTGCATGTTCAAAAGACATGCATCCATGAAAGTCATCCCATGCGAACGTTGAATGGATTAAAATGGTGATTGCAAGAATAGGGCTGCGACACCGAAGTCTCCGCTGACTTACCGGTATGGTACCTAGGTATAGTACCTGACGCCTGCCAGCAGCACCTGAGAGTCGGGTAACTGCTGCACGTGCTCCTCCCAGCCTTCAAAGTTCTCTTGGCGATGAGGTCAAGATGGGGTCAAGGTACGTACTAGACATATCTATACACCACATACATACCGATATGTAGGCATGATGTACCAACATATTGAAATTCATGTTAATACTAGGTATTATGTGAATACCGAATTCTCCGACTAATTCCCGACAGTAATAAAGTAATTAATTAGTGAACTTAAGTTATTCATTTGAACGCGACGCGTTTTGACCGACCTTAAGAACCACTATTTTATTGTACCTTATTCTTAATTTTTTATTGAAGTATATACCTAGTATAGGGTACTGTGTAAAGTCCATAGAAAAGTTTTTGGTAATAAAGGTAGCTTAGTAGGGACGTGGAATCTTACAATCTTATGGCAAAGCTCAGATACAACCCGAAAAATCATTTAGGGAATTTGGTGTGAAAAAAAGATGCTGATCGGAATATGTGGCGGTAAAGCTCTCCCTCCCCTCCCCCTTCTAAAAACTACTTTAACCCTTGCTCTCATACTCACTTACCACTTACACTTACATGGGTTCTTAGCAAAATGCGCCGGTAAGAGCACGGTAGCTCAATATCTCATAGACCACCACGGCTTTAAAAAGTTACGGCTAGAGAAGTCGGCGCCTCCAGGAAGAGGAGGAGCAGGAGCAGGAGGAGCAGGAGGAGGGGTCGTCCCATCGGACGCGCCCGAGCCCGAGGCTGGCCGCATCGTCCCCGGCCCTCAAAACGCCGCCAAGACGGGCGCCCCCCTGCCTCCGACGCAGACGGCCGCACCCTACACCTTCTCGACGACCGCCGTGCTCCTCGACTTCGTGACGAAGCACTGGCGCTCACGGTGGGTCACCACCGACATCCACGACGAGGCCGTCCTCGACACCCTCAGCAGACGGCCGTTCTTCATCCTCATCAGCGTCGACGCCCCCCTGACCGTGCGCTGGCTCCGCCACCAGCAGCGGCGTAGCGCACGACAACAAACAGACGGCGGCGGCGGCGGCGACGCGAACGACGAAGGACCCGCCTGCCTCGAGGACTTCGTGTCCGAGTCCGACAAGCACCTGTACGACGCCTCGGCGGGGGTCCTGCCCCTGATGTCCCGGGCCTCGATCCGGCTGCTGAACACGTCGTCGGACCTGGCGCACCTGTACGCGACGCTGGGGAAGCTGGAGCTGACGAACCCGGACCGGCTGCGGCCGAGCTGGGACAGCTACTTCATGTCGCTGGCGTCGCTGGCGGCGCACCGGTGCAACTGCATGAAGCGCGCCGTCGGCTGCGTCCTCGTCGACGCCCGCCACCACGTCGTCAGCACCGGCTACAACGGCACCCCCCGCCACCTGCTCAACTGCGGCGAGGGCGGCTGCCCCCGCTGCAACGCCGGCGAGAGCAGCGGCGCCGCCCTCTCCACCTGCCTCTGCCTGCACGCGGAGGAGAACGCGCTGCTGGAGGCCGGCCGCGAGAGGATCCGCGACGGAAGCGTGCTCTACTGTAACACGTGCCCGTGCCTGACCTGCAGCATCAAGATCGTGCAAGTCGGCATCAGCGAGGTAGTCTATAGCCAAGGTTATAGTATGGATACGGAGACGGCCCACGTCTTTAGGAACGCCGGGGTGAAATTGAGACAGTTCTCTCCCGTAAGTATACCTACTCTCCCCTTCTATAAGGCATCAAATCGTAAAGGAAAGTTGGTGCTGACACGCTCACAGCCGGCCAATGGGTTGATCCATCTAGAGAAAATGGATCTTTATTAGAGTCGACGAGGCTAATCAACGCGTCCCTCTGTTCATGCACATACAAAGCCGCGAGCCCACATATGGCACATAAGCGGGTATGCATAGGAAATTAGTATAAGTACATCACTTATATAGTAAAAAGACCTCCGAGCATGAAAGACCTGTCCATAATATGTTTAAATGTAATGGCATTAGAGAAAATTAGAGTATTTCTGACTCTATCGAGACTAGCATCTCTTTATAAGAGCTTCGTAAGTGGTATGTTATGCATGTGACATAAAACATGGCTAACATTCTTGGACCACCACCGGTCTCAGTTCCAAGTCCTCGCATGCGAACATGATTGACCATAGCCGGAATCGGAGACGCATTGCCGAATCAAAATAGGTAACGTTGCTGATTTATCTCGTCCCTTCATGTAGCATCCTCTTCCCTCTTCCCTCAATCCCCCCCTAAACCTCACGCGACACATGCCATCTATGCAGGCAGAGCCGCCTTCTTGGCCCTTCGCTTGGCGAGGGACCTAGATATCCAGAGGCCGATTAGACCGACAGCAACGATGAAAACGATGCAGAACACGACGATGACACCGGCTTCTTGTTGCTGTTGCACATTAGCATTCCTTAGTACTACATTCCCCTCATCAATCTCCCTGAATGAAATCCACGGGCGAGAAGAGTGGAGCTGAGGCGGTTGTACGTACTGCCCAGTTCTCACGGCGAACGATGTGGCTGAGGGTGTCGCGAGCGACAATTGCGTTGTTGATGGCAGGCATATTGAGTGTCTATATAGGTAATTAGTATTATAAATATAAAAAAAATATCACGATTATCAGAGAGAATCTGCGGACGATTCAATTGAGTGAGCCAGGCAAACGCAATGACTTATGCTGCCTCACATGTCTATTTCATGATGAGAAATGCTAGAAAAAAGCGCATGCGGCACAAAGGTGGACGATTTAGGTCGAACGAATCCAACTCGAAATTGTAGTCATTTGAGCCAAAAATTGGCGACGCGAAAAGGACGAGTGTTTGGTATAGGAATTGATGCATATCCGGGCCAGTTTCCAACTTGCTCTGAACTTCCAATTGACGAAAAAGCGGCTTACCTTTTTGTATTTTATAAAGAGTCCGAAGATACGTAGGATGGCTAAAGAGGAATACAGATAAGTTGAATTGGTTGAGCTTAACTGTTATTTGACGGTCAGAGAAGCTTAGCCTGCGAACAACACAAGTCCTTGGATTTGGAGATCGAGAAAGAAGAAATTCCGCAAGGACGAGTGAGTTAAGAGAGAAAAAAACAAAAAAAGAGCAAAAAAAAGAGAAGTTAAAAAAGGTGGAAAAGGCTCGGGTCAAAAAGGAAATAATAAGATGAGCATTCGGCGTTAGACCTGGAGACGAGGGAACAACAAAAAAGCTTGTTCCGGGGGCGGGAGCTCGGTAAGTGGTTAAGCGTGGTTAAGCGTGCAGCGCTGGAGCCAGGGCGGTCTTGAAATTCTGCGCGATTTTGCAGGTCGTAAGTGGAGGTTCACAGGCACCGGGGTCATCGGATCCACAAAGGTGGATAGGTAGCTGTATTATTATTATTGCAGTACTGTACATACGTACTATTATGTATGCAGTTGTATTGTAAATGTACATTGTACAATATACAAAGTACTGCAAATGTAATGCCGCAAATTGGGTAATCATTGATGGTCAAGCAACATCTGATCTGCAAAATGGAGACTTGGAATGCGGATTCTGACGAGGGTCTGAGTTCGCGAAAACGGGTATCTAGCTCGAATGGACGACACGCGATAACCGAATATTATATTCAAAGAGGTTCGATAATATTTAGTAAACCATATCTATACATACCTCCCTTGGACTTGTCAGATAGAATTTCAAATCTACCGGATTGATAGGAGAGGTTTTCGCGTCGAGAAAGCTTTAGATGTGGAGAATTTAAATACTACACTATGTATTGTAATTGTAGGCCGGAATTCGTTGGATGCTAGGGACCTGGAATTGCAAATGGAGAGGTCGACGAGACAAAAAGTGGAATTGCAAGGATTATTGTTTATGTACAAGTGCGGTGATGTCAGGCTTGTAGCACCGTCCGGGCGTTTCCCACTACGGCACTAGGGTAAGCCGCGTTCGGGCTGTACCTAGGTACCCGGAATACCGATCTAAACTCTTTCTGCAATGGTCATGCGATAATACATAATGAAAATGTACTGTACATAATACATACTTTGCCCAGCTTTGCCGCTGTAGGTACGGAATACATATTAATACTCTCCCCCCCCAAAAAAGCCTCTTTGTTTATTGTAAGGATTATTATTCCTCTCATTTCGATACTAGGGCTATCTTGCTCTATACTACATCGTACATCATACGTACTTTAGTACAGTAAGAAAAACTAACTAGGGTAGCAGCGGTGACAGTTATGAGTGAATTTTTGGACCACTTAGACGTTCATCTTTACATAGTGACCTACGCTACTAAAGCTTTAACGTCCAACTTGACATATCATCTAGCACTATTTAAACGTAAGATGACAAAATCGGTTCCAACTTGAAAAATAAGACTTTCCTATCGTCGGCATCTTGGCAGAGCCAAGGCTTAAATCGTCGATTGAGAGCAGATACATCGAAAATCTACAATGGTATTTGCACTAACACGCACTAAGGTACCAGTAAGGTTAGCGAATTGGGTGACAGGGATTCGAAGCCAGGGGTATGTTATTTGTTAGTTTACAACGGACGTACACTACTATGTACAGAGTTAGGTAGGAGGTACTCTACTATACCTGTATGTACGAAGTACATGAATGTTCTTTTAAACCCAAGTAAAAATCCATACATATGTACCTACATAGGTATGTATAAATATGTACCAGTTGGTTACCCCTTTGGAAATTACGACTGCGTATCATCGAATCGTCGAAGCCGCAGACCCGATGCCATTGTGGAGCTGGAGAATCCTTAAACTTCAAATGGGAATAAAACGGCTTACCTTTTCCAGGATATTTGGAGATTATGATCGTATCAGAAGACGCAGAAGACACCTAGCAACCGAATTGCACCCGCGTTCGAAGACGTCAACAATTCTTTTCCTCTTCATTCAGACTGGACTGATTCTTTGTCAAGATGATTATTAGGTATAATTTGTTGGCGATTAAAACTACCCGACAAATTCAACGTGACAATTTAGTAGACCAGCTTATCAACATTTCAAGTGTTTGATTATTGACTGTTGTTGAGGATATCTGATAGCGAATTGAATCGCATATAGGTTACAAGAAGAACTGCATATGAGGCTGTTATGTATCCGCTGTTACGATCACAACCAGCCATAAATATCTATCTTCTTACCTCGAACTGAGATATACGTCGAAGCTCTATGTGAACGACACGTTCGCACTACTACAGAATAGGTGGACGGTTCAACGTTTAGATGGATGAATGCCATGCACCAAGCTAGAGTCTGAGAGACCCGGCAATAACTGAAGAAGCTATATTTGTTGTCGATTCTAGCAACGCCTTAGTATTTTGAAACGATATTCCACATCCTCATGAAGACCTCGTCTACTATGGACCCAGCAGCCAAGTTATTCTATCTAACTAGACCATTGGAACAGTTATGTCAGACCTTGAAAGACAGCCTCTAATATATGACCGAGCATTAGAAGATCTCAAACGCCTGAGATGTCAGGCATCGTCTTCTAAAAAGAGCGGAGCAGCGCATAAGCATAGGGCTGTTTTGCTAATAGCTTCAGACATTCACCATCAGTATCATCTACTATCACGATCTCTACGCCTTAATAAGATGTGGTAACCAATCTAATTTCGCGGCCACTGAGGTGCAAAGGGGGCCTGATAGTTCTGACAAGAAATTGAGTGAGCGCAAACGTTATGGTCATCAGACACTTGGCTTGGTAAATTGTATACCCCTGATGAGGGTAGATCAACATGTTGAAAAAATGTAGATGGAAGTTTTCTCGTCGAAGACGCATACATTAGACTTCAATGCTCTGCTGCTATACTCCCAAGATGATACGAATGAATATTCGCAAAATGTATTCCTATATCCTCAACAGACAGGAATAGTCCTGAATTCTGACCACCTCAAATCCGCATTATGAGCAAGCATCTAAAACTCACTGCTCCGTATGCAAGAACAAGAAACCGTCACTTATCCCTATACAATCGATGCTTACAATAACCTTCACCCGTCTTGTAATATACCTATGTGTACAATATAGCACCGCCGAAACCTCTTCGTCACGCACGCACGCTCGCTCGCTCGCTCGCTCGCCTCCTCATAACTTCGCCGTCTCCGCCACGTCGCCAATCTTCAGCCCGTCGCCGTATTTCTCGAGGACGTTTTTCCCGTGGTACTTCCAGAACTGCTTCGTCGCGTCCTTGCCGGCCATGCGCTTGAGGATCTTGGCGCCGCCCGGGTGCTCGTCGAGGAAATCTGCGCCGCGGGGGGGAGTCAAGTCAGCCGCCGACCGAAACCTTACCCGTCACCACGGAGACGAAGGCGTAGGGCGCGGGCGCGAGCCTTACTGGTTATGTCGTACACGCCGGTGTCGACGATTATGTACATGCCGTTCTTCT
This sequence comes from Hypoxylon lienhwacheense, assembly GCA_902806505.1. Lineage (NCBI taxonomy): Eukaryota > Fungi > Ascomycota > Sordariomycetes > Xylariales > Hypoxylaceae > Hypoxylon > Hypoxylon lienhwacheense. Next base: position 174,183 of record CADCWW010000005.1, read on the forward strand.
CATCCTTGTGCTGTGCTACGTCTTTGGTCGAGAATGTCTTGGACATGGCGGATAGGTATACGAGGGGGGGGGGGGGGGGGGGCTATTGCCTAGCTAGTACACGCGCGATAGGTTGATTCGAGGGAGGTTTTATGAGAAAGTTTATGAGAAGGTAAATCAATGGTTTATGTTATATCACAAACGCTCTCATGCGAGGCTACTGAAGAGAGAGAGAGAGAGAGAGAAGGAAAGAAAACCGTGACGTAGTAACTGGGAGCTTTTATGAGAATTGAGAAGCGAGAGAGCCGAAGCTTAACGGTAGCTTGTCGCGAAGGTTAACCATGATTTAATCGCGGATTTCAGAAGAACCTCGGCATTAGAACGTGAACTAGGTATCCAAAGTACCTAGGTACGGATTATATTTCAGCAGGGGTATAATTACACTCAAGATCATTGGTGCGCCGCAGTCATCTACTTTGCTTGGCTGATATCTATGTGGGTACGAGTATGAGCGACCTAATACGTTTTCGGAACGCCGTTTGTGGTCATGTATGTACATAGTATTGACGGGTTATTAATATATACATACTGTGAAGCTCTTATGTACAGTAAACTGCCCCAAATTCTCACTCGATCCTACTTACGCAATGTTGTCTCTAATGTTGAGTATACGTAGAATGGGCCTGTTGTTTATGTCAATCGTTGACTCAGTGTTTGGAAATCAACACCATGACATAAGATCAAAGAGACCTCAATATTAGATAACTCACCCTTCCTTTGGTATCATAATATAACAAACCCCCCTAAAGCTGACCCTCATCCGCTCTACTCTATGAGTATACCTCTTTGCATGGCTTTTCTAAACAAGTCAGCAAAAGCCGCCGTTCCCTGGCAATCGCTCGTTTCCCTCTTCTCTAAGGCTTTAGGCATCCATTCCCCTATCTTCTGTATCCGATTAAAGTTCTGCGAATCGTTAGTTCCGGAGCATGACGTTTTGAGATTGGTACGTGGATCACGTACAGATGGATGAGTGCTCATCCATTCGGGTATCTCTCCTTGCTGCGCTCTCTCCATGCGCTTCCAGAATACAAGAGCCGCTCGGGGATCGTAGCAAGCCTCTGCCATCATCATCAACCCGATATAGTCCGCCTCGCTCTCTTGCATGCGACCCATCGGCCGCGAGAATAGGAGGTCTAGAATTGCGCTCCCTATAAACTGTGTGCCTAATATCGCTATCCCACCGGTGAGGAATATGAGAGAGTAGAGTAATATATTTACCCCGATCTGCCCTGACATACGTTCGCCCACGTGCCCGGCAAGATTATGAGCGATCTCGTGGCCTAGGACCGCTGCGAGGCCGTCTTCCGTCCTTGCTATTGGTATCAAGCCGCTGAAGACGAAGACCTTCCCACCAGGAAGGACGAAGGCATTTGCGGTGCCTAATTCGCAGTTAGGAATATCAGTTCAGCTTTTCGCATCTCATACATTCTCCGATACTAGCAGATTCGGAGCGTATAATATATCACGTACGAGGGTCATCAATCACCCTTATCTCCCACTCCGCATGTTCCATACCCGAGACGGGGATCAGTTTCCTCATCACGCGCTTCACCATGATTGTGCGCGGGTCCCAGTCGCTCAAGAACTGACCACCTGCATGCTCTACCTCCCAGATCAAACGCTTAAATTGGGCCTCGCTCGCTGCCTCCACAGATTTGTCGCTGAAACAGTTAAAGCGCCGCCGGCCTGATACCGGTACGGTTTGGACATTGCTGAAGTAGAATGCGACTGCGCCGAGGACAGAGAGAAAGATAACGGTATGTAGATTCGGTGAACGGATAATCCGTCTAATACGGCTGGTCGATATAAGAGGCTTGGCCTGAGATATTCGATAGTGAGGGTCAGGATTGAAGTTGCGAGTCTCGCGAGGAGGACGTGGCCAGTTATTGCTTCGGTAATGAGTCTGTGAGAAGGGTCGGTTTCGTGAGATGAAGTGGAGCGGAGATGAGGATGAGCAAGATGTTGGAGCTGTTCGGATGGTTAGAGAGCGCCATAGAGGCCGTATAAACCGACGAGACTGCATCGTAGAATTCGCGTTCGCATACGCGCAGCGAAGCAAAAGCGAAAATCGATGGTAGAAGTTAAAACGACCCTTTTTCGAAATTGTATAGCGATAAAAGGCAGTATGACATATTGATGCATGTATCATGTACTATGTACTATGTACGCTTTATGAACTTGGTCCGTGACCCACTTCTAACATGGTTCCAAGGTTCTGGGTACTTCCGGATTACGTATACCAACAGTCCGCGATTCATCATCACGTTTTATAAAGTATGACTTGAAATAATATCACGATAATACGGAGTACTTTAAACATATATAAAAGAGGTATAATCAATTAACCAGAGATGAGGTAATTGTTGATATATTATACCAAGAAATAAAGAGAAAATATCTGCAAACCTTACATCATATCACATACTATCCCTTAGGAAGGCTTCGCAGCATTATCCCATAATATCCCCCATATAACCACTTTCCAAAATATCCCTACAATGCTACATACAACATTCTACATAGCCAACCAGAAAAGAACCGCCGCGCCTACCAATGTCAGACTAGCACTCGTCTTCGCGCTACCAGCGATCACCGGGATGCTGGTGCTGGTGCTGGTGCTACCAACGAGTCCGGCGGTGCTCGTCGCCGCACCTCCGTAAGACGTCGTCGGCAACGTTGCGTTGTAACCTACGCTGGCGCTCGAGAGGGGCACTATGGACCCTGTACCGACCGCGTTGGTTTCGCTGCTTCCGGCGCTGGTCGCTGATGGCTGAGCCACGCTGCTGTTAGTCGGCGCGAAGTATGCGGTTGAGCTTGCGCCTGTGCTCTCGATCGGGATGCTCGCCGCGCCGGTGCTTTCAACTACGGAGCCGGGGATAAGGCTGCTAGAGCTGCCGCTGCTGCTGCCGCTGCTGAGCGGGCACACGGTCGTCGTCACGGTGACTTCGGAGGTGACGGAGCCCACGGGGCAGTTGGTGACGGTAGGCTTGCACGAGGTGATCGTGTACGTCGTCGTTACCTCGACAGTGCTCGTCGTGTACCCCTCGGGGATGCTAGAGCTCGTCGGCGCGGGTTGTGAGGAGCCGCTTGCCGTCACGGGACAGACGGTGGTTCCAACCGAGATGATCTCGGTGGTGACGTAGCCGCCAGCCGGGCAGTTTGTCACTGTCGACGCACACGATGTGACGGTATGGACGCTAGTCGAGTAAATAGTTGACGTGGTTAGTCCTAGCCCATCGGTTGAAGTGGGCGTAGCGTAGGTGCTGTTTGAAAACCCGGTCGTGGCGGTTGACACGCTCGTGGTCGTTGACGAGATAGTCGAGGCGGTCGAGGCGGTCGAGGCGGTCGAGGTAGTCGAACTGGAGCTAGATACGCTGGACGTCGTCGATACTTGGGAGTCTCCGAGCTGGTAAACCTTTATGTCCTTGACCTTGAAATCGACTGAGGCAAAGTCATCGGGCTTCGCAGCGACATACTCGGCACAGGTAGCATATCCAGTCTTAGCGCTGCAGCTCGAGCCCCATTTGTCAGTCTGACCGGCAACGCCGCAAAAGTCGATATTCAACACCATTTTCATATCTTTAAAGGCTTTGTCGACACTGCACTCTCTGACCTCGTAAGACGGCGTACCCCATTGAGAACTAGGCGAGGGCGTGCCGCTCGTAATGTCCGAAGGGGTGGATGCATGGGGCCAATCCCAGATCTTAAGATAATCCGAAGTCCATTCTAACGCAAAGACACCGCCGGATGAAGACCCGAAAGTAGACGAGTATTCAGAGGCAGAGCAACCTTGGTAATTTACTTGGCCCGCCGCCAGATCATAGCAATTTGGAGAGTCAATCGTCGATGTCATATCACTTGCCACGAGCGTGCAGTTCCCGACGACGCTTGGAGCATCGACATGTGCTGTATGACGGTTGAAGGTGAGGTCATTCCAGTTCTCATAAATGTCTATTTCACCCTTGGTCGGCCACGGGGCTCCGAAGAACCACTAACGAGTCCTAGTTAGCTGTCACGTATTGAGGGATTCAGCATATAAAGACTTTGCAGAAGGCGAGCTTCGTGTCCACTCGATATATTGGATAATAAAGACAATTGAGAGAATATGAGGTGGAAGAGACGTACGAAAGCAGGCCACGAGCCGCACACGGGCGTAGGGAGGTATGAGAAATCCGCAATGACCAGGCCGTGGTTATAGACAGTCTTACTCTCTAGTCTGACACTTTTTCTTCCAGCTCCCGAGGCACTGTAGCTATTACTGTGATCTACGCCAATGTAGACTTCGTCATCTTGGTAACTAATGATTCCAAGGCCCTGTGCATCAGACTGGCTTTGGTATTGGACATAGCCGCCATTGGGGTCCGCATCCTAGTTACAAGGTCAGGCTACGTGGACAACAACGAATTATCGACGTTCAAGCTCTTACTGTAACGAAGTCGAACTTGTCAAAAAAGTTCGTCGAGTTATAAATCTCGGAAACTTGGTAAGATTGGGTAGCACCCGCGTGAGCGGCGAAAGCAACGGCGGCGGCGCCGACGGCCTTAACAAATGATGGAGCCATTGCTATGGCTATGGTAGGTATATATAAGATTAGATAATGAACGACTGAAGTGTATAATCAACGAAAGGACGACATATATTATGTCGAAAGTCAAGCAACTCCTCTGTCTCGCGGAACTAGACAGCAGCAAGACGGCGTAAGTGGAAAGAAAAGAAAAACATGCTGCCACGCCGGATCCTGGCGACGGTGACATTCTTAAGAGAAAAGCCCAACAAGCGTAAGCCCCTGGATGGAAACGTGAAGCGACTGCCAATGGTTGTGGGCTACGAATAGCTTGTGCATACGTATGTCAAGTATGTAAGTCCCTTAATGTCACGGTGGGCTCATGATCCGGCTAGCGGGTGACGTTTCTATTGGGCAGAGTCGCTTCAGGTCGCAAGCTATATTTACTACATGCAACGGAAGTGAGCTTCCAGTCTAGGGAAAGGTCCGACTCTTGGGGGGGAATCCTGGGCTCTGGTAGGCCGGCGTCGACAGCGGCCAGAACAGGAGAAAGGGGAAATTTAGACGAAGCCCGCGGCGCTAGAATTTGGCATCGGTCTAGCTTAGCCACCAGGTGCCTGGACTAACAACGACAAAAGGGGAGGCGTTCTATTAACTCTGACTGCATGTTGCTTAGCACATCGGATGATGGGTTAAGGTAGAAAATATTACCTCCCATCTACTACTACTCTCCTTAGTCGTGCGCTTACGGAAAGGCGTTTTTTTCTACTAAGGAATGATAACTAGAACTATTAGCATGAGATAGATACCTACGTGTCTAATGCAAGCACGTCCATTTCATGATGCTTACGTACCCTCCGCGCCGTCTTCGTTTGTATTTAGAACTAAGCAGAAATCCTAAGTATAATTTACACAGGGGAGGGTATATATATCGAGGAGAGCTGCTAGCTGATTGTGTGCATAGCATGGCAAGTAAGCCCTCGTATCTATATGCAAGCCCTTCCCCACGTCTAAATTCATTCGTGGCTGTGCTTTGCTATGGGTAGCAGCATTGTTTTATCTGGTACAGCCTAGGATTCGTTTTTTTATTGGAAGTGAGTAGTCTCGAAGTCTCCCACGTGAACTGCGTCCTCCTTTTTTTTTAGAAAAAAAAAGAAAGAAAAGAGGAGGACCAAGAACTAACGTGTCTTTTCTTATCGAGCACTAGCTACTAAGTCATTATTTTCGTCTACGCTAATTCTCAAGAAAGATGGATTAATATAGCATTGTTGGTTAGGGCAGGTTGGTAGTTATTCCCCGGTATGGAATTATCGTTTGAGCGGGACACTATTTCAGGTTCTAGACCCGACAGCCCCGATCGATCAGGATCCTTTTAGTGTAGTACTTGGCAGATGTTGGCACGATACTTCTAACTCGTTCAGTGGTATGATCAGCTCTTGGTTTTAGATCTCTGGCGGACCTGATCATCATGTCGTAAGTATGTACCTGCACCAAAGATTCCCTGCGCTCATCCCGTTTCAACCGAATTTGGCAATATTTGTTTACCCTTTTCAAGCCTCCCTCCCAGAACTGGGAACTGCTGGTCCAAGCACTAACCACGTGCTCGGAGAGAGTCATAGCTGGATGTACCATGGTCACGAGAAAAGAGGAAGAGAATGAAAATGATGATATCTCTTAATATCACTACATAGAGTCGGGTTTACGTGCTTGAGATAACTATCATCAAGTTGGACATTAATATAAGTATTAGACCGGGGTACGTCGAACTAGATAATATCTGTAGAACTATCCGTATTCCTGCTTACTACTCAACGATATTGAATGTTGACCATGTTTTGACACGAGAAATTCGAAAAAGGATTGGCTATTATTCTCGTTTTCAGCAGCCCCTTAATTCATCTCCATTTCAACATGACACAGGCTCGGTACCATTATAAGCAGGGTATTTACCTACCCTTATGTGTTATCATCCTACGACACATATTTCAAGTAATATTTAAGCTATATCCCGTACGTAGAGGATTATGACCAATATCAAGGAATCCCTAGATATTCTCAAGTTACCGCATTTCGTACGACAGAAAAATTATCTCCCTAGTAACATACCATCGGGCGACGTCCCTAGGAAACCGGTTGCCCGTCCACTAGAATTAGTCTATTTTACCGATCAGGATGATTTTCTGACAACGAACAATTAGTTGATCCATCCTCCGCTTACATGATCGATGCATTATTGGAAAATCGCCCTGCTTCCTCTCGTATCTGCTTCGACAGCCTCGACAAAGCTTCGCTTAAAGAGGGATGTCCCCCGTTCTCCACATCCGCCAAGTTGGCGATTTCTCGCAGTTGATCGCAGGCTACTGTCGAAAGAATCGCGCGCAGGAAATCTTTCTCTCGAAAGAACGCGGACGCGGCAACCACTAGTCCCTAAAAGCATGGGATACCGAGATTCGAGATAGCCGGAGCTGAGATGGTTCCATGACTATGTCGAGGGTAGTCGCTTGGCATCCTTTTTCGTACCTGCATCGGCGCACAAGCACAGGCTTATATTTCCCGTATGTCGTTCAATCGATGCAGAGCTCTTCTCGTTGCTTCCTCCTCACCCGGAGGATTCTCCTCTGCCGTTGCTGTGCCCATATGAAAGTCAAGATTGCGGCTATGACGAAAACGGGCACGACTAGCCCGGCCGCGATCGCGGTATTGTTGTTCACTCCGTGGTGAGAAATAGCCAGAGTGGTCGGCTTGGACGGTGATATTGTCGTCGTAGGCTATGTCTTCTATAAGCTCCTGCGGACTATCGTCGATATTACATGCAAAAAGAAAAAGAAATAATGGAAATCTTACAATTTTTGGGCTCTCCGCTTTATCATCCATCTCTAGTTTCGAGATGGTGAAGTAAGATGAGGATGCAAGAACAGGTGCCGAGCCCTTCGACCCTAGCCTATTTTGAGGCCATACTTCCACCTCGTACTGGGCCGTCTCGAGATAGGGGAGCGGGTACGGTACCCCTTTCCACAGGAACGACGTAGCGTTCAGCCCAGCTGTTGTGACGAATGAGATATTGCCGTGTACATGTGTACCACGCAGATCTGCTTACCTGCGATACTGGCCTCTAGGTAATTTGCACCGTACTCGCTCGTCTTGTTGATAAGCTTGGATTGAATTATCGTGAGGGGATAGTCGGTCGTGTTGATCGGGTCCCATTGCAATAGGAGATTAGAGCCACGGCCGATATTCTCAAATTTGGTCTGAAAGGCTGCCGAAGTAAATGAACACAGTTGACTGAGTAGTGATATGCCTGATACTCTTCGTGATACCATTTCTAACCGCCCTGAGAGGTAGCGTGCCGGATGGTGTGCAATACGTGGTTGAAATAGGAGGATTTGAATAAGCGTTTCGGGATGGAAGCGGCTGGGTCCTAGTGACAGCGACGTGAGATTTCTCTGAGCCTGGTTGTTCTATGTAATTATATCGTTGCCTAAATATGGCAAGATGGAGACACGTTGAGAGATAGCCAATATATTAGCAGGTAATCAGCATACGCGTCTGTGATGCTCGGTGCCTCTGTATAGGGGATACGAGCTAGTTTATATCTCTCCTCTCCCCATTCGGATCTAAACGTTTTATGCGGTATAATCAACTAATTGTATGATATATTTCTTGTCAGTGTCGATGTTCTAGGAAGATATGTTCATGTCTAGATGCTAGGTGTACAGCCTATTCTGCTCTCTTGGGCATGTCTCTGCATTTATCTGTATAGACCTAAGTTCCATAACACCTAGAAGGGGGATGCATCGGCATCACGGTAGTACCAGAATCTGAAGCTAGATTAGGATTCATCAGGCTGAATGTTGGTTACGCCCCCGGGGTGGAGAATGTTGACGCGAGTCGACCAAATACGTATAGCTGTGAGTCTGGCTAAATTGAATAGACTCTTATCTGAGAACTAATCAATATATCTTCACATATAAAGATTCTTCTTCCCAAACCCTTGCGAACGTACTACAGAGTTATGTATGATGGAGTGTTAGCATGTGTAACCGTACTGTATAGAATATTAAGCTGCAAAGCTAACAACTGGATGAGTTTGTGAACTTGACTTATACTCGTATCTCTATACCAATAGACACGTAGTTCTATGTTGGACGCCACACTGAAGACCATGGAAAGGTGAATTCGTTTATAAAATAGGTACCCGGAAGATACCATTGAGATGTCTTCGAAAATCTTTAGCTTCTACATACATACCTCATACCTCAGGTAGGGTTACGCCTCGTGCCACGAACCTAAGTCTGAAAAGGGGGAATTATGAGAGAACTGTTTTATTGTATATATTTCTCTACCTTCTTACATGGTATCCTAACGTCAATTAGTTATTAGAATGGTTTTTAACACAGGTTGATTGAAGTCAACGATGAGGGAAAGAATAGGGGCAAGTTGTTTTCAGGAGCTTAACCCCTAAGAGTCGCATGCTACGAATATGTCAAGTACATTGTGTAAGGAACGAGGGACTCTATAAATACATATATGTGCTTATGTCGGCACTCAAGATGAAAGAACTCTAGTAACCATATGATTCAACCAGGAAAGAACGACGTACTGGTGAGAGTAATCTCTGTGTCTAGCCCAGCAGCTTCGATCCCTTAAATCGTACGATGATGTAATGAACTTGGCAGGTATAATGATGGCAAGTGAGACTGTTTGCATATACCTTGGATTCATACATGTAATAAAAGGGTTGTTGAGACTTAAACGAAACTTTCTCTCCTCTCTTACTCCAAACTCTGTTCTTCCTTCATTTCTCTCTCTCTCTCTCTCTCTTACTCGTACACACACACACACACACACACACACACACACACACACATCTTCGCGTTCCCTTTATCCTTTTGGTATATGGATGCCAATACATGATAATAGTCACCAACTCTAGTCCACGAGAACAAAGCTAATGCCGGGCTTCTAATGCGGCATCGCTGTGTCCTTATGTAGCGTTAAAAAAGGCCGTCCGCTGACACGGAGTCCAGCCGTGGAGCATACCACGTAACAAACGCCGTATGCTCGCCGCGGTATAAAGCGCAGCCGTGGAGACAAGACACGTACGTAAATCAACCGCTGCACCGTCACAGACCCAGCGCATAAACGGTGATTTATACTAAAGCTCAGCGCCGCCATGGCACCTGATTATGGTTTGCAAGGCCGCTGCTGAACTCGGTGGACACGAATTCTGAAAGCCAACTGGCTCCACCGCTCGTCTAACAGGGCGAAATGAACGTTGAGCAAATACTGCTCTTATTCAACCTGTTCATGCTTACCTACCACCTAGAAATAGGATTCAACTTCTCCTGCGGTGGGATAAAGTGAACTTTACTGGACTTAGGTGTAGCATTGCTAACTTTGAGAGATGAGAGCGGTCAGACAACGCTTAATGACGATATTGATTGAGCGAATATTCAACATCAACGTCCTATCAGAGCTCAATAGGGGTTGTATTACCTCTATGTACCTAGTTAAAGTTGAATGACTCTATGTGAGTCTTGATTTGGGTGTTCAACATTAAAAGCGGATTGAACTCCAATCATCCGCTATTCAGAGCAACGGTCATGGAGAGGCATCACAAGACGATAAAATGAGAATTAACGCCGGATATCAAGAATAACATCTCATTAAGGTAGGTATATTTGTACTGCAATGAAGTTTTGTTATCATCCTCCTCGATATACCAGGAAACAACTAAAAGTCACTCATCATTATAATAACACCTGGTCTTATTCTCCAGATAGCCGTATCATCTGTCATGTCGACATCGCTCCGCATAAAGATAAGTTTGTGATGGCTCATTAGAACCTTAAATGAATATACATGGACGTGGGTGGAATTACGGATATATAAGGAATCGACCGTATCCTCCCACACAGGGGATAAAAACTGGATTGAGAGGTAATATCGCCATCTAAGCTTTCGTGTCATCGAGTTGCCCTCTAACGGATCAGACATAGATACGATGATCTTCCCCCATGGCCTATATGTCACGATAGTTGAGTTGTAGTATATTTCGAAGGTGAACGCTCCGATTAGAGAAAGATCAGTTGGTCCAGATAGGGGGGGGGCTTGATAGCGTTGTCACTTTAACACCGGATGTTAGAAGACATCAAGTATGCCGTGGGAAAAATAGGTATCTTGCTGCTTTTCGCATCTACATGGGATAATTCGGCGCGCCATTATAAAGAAATAAATCCATGTCGCTTGGCACCGATCCTATGGTTGGATCGTATGTTAGACTAGATTGTTGGTAGTGGCTTGCCGCTTCTTGCTCGCGCTCGCGCTTGAGTCTGATATACTCGGCTTGCAAGTCAGAATAGGCTTGGCTAAGGACGTCATTCCTTTTCTGGACTTCGCCGAGTAAGATCTCGAGGTCCTTGATGCGCTGGTCTTTCCGCTCTCTGTAGGCGCGTTGAGATGCACGATTCTGGGCTCTTCGTCGCTATGATGGACAAGGTTCTTAGCGGTTCAATTCGTGGCCACATCTCTACGGCGAGTCGTCTCAACACTTACAGATAGGACAGAAGGCGGGGCGTTCTTATATCTGTTCTCGCGTTTCCTTTTCGTCGCAGGCTTAGACGTAGACTGTTGCGGCTCGGGACGAGCTATCTCTCCCGATCCATCAGTTTGCTCTGGGCTGTGATATATTCCTCTGTAAGATATGTCATACTATGAACTAGCCGTTAGCTGCTGTCTAGAGAAAAGCACCACATTGATCGCGTACTGGTGAGTCCATTGGACTAGAAGGTGTCGAAGTGTTTGTGGAATCGAGGTATAAGTCCGCGTCACCGTATAGGTATGACATAGATTTAGAAGGAGACGCGAGTTCGATAGTATCAGATTCGTCCATTTTCATATGCTAGCGCCTCTTGTGCGTTGATCTTGTGTTCCTTCGAAGTCGATTCGAGATAGAAGTAGTGAGTGATAGAGCTAAGGTCTGATGTCGTTATCTAGGGCGTGTTGGACCTCACTTTTGGATGGGGGGAAAGTGTGAGGATTTTGGGTTCAAACCGGGTAAGGAGATAGCATCGAGGATATATCTCATATATTTCATCTCCACGCTTGGAACTGAGAGACGGAAGGGAGAGAGAAAGAGAGAAAGACATAGAGCGAGAGAGTTTTGGTGCGCATCATTCGTACATGATCAACAAGGTCGAGTCTCACCTACTTACAAAACATCCTTGTCTGACAGCTTGCCGAGGGTCGTCACAGCGTCGCAAGAGGGACTTTGAGAGAGAGAGAGAGATGCTTTAGTCTTTTGCATGTATTCACAAGTACCTCACAACCCCTGAACGTGCAGGCGGAGCTGCCGTCTAACCGCATACGGAGGTTGGTTGCCCACGCTTCCTATAAGTCAGAACGGGGCAAGAGAAGGTAGAGGTAATATTTTGTTTTCCCTCTCTCTCTCATTTCTTCTTCTTCTTTTCTTCCTCTTCTTCTAAAGAAGTAAGAGAGAGAAAAAAAAGAGGAAATCCGAATGTCGGCATTCTTAGACATGAGTGGGGTCTTGCTTCGGAGGTCTGATCCTCGGAAACAGGAAACTCGGAAACGAGCTGACCTAAGAGACGACTTATAATACCTACCTCGTAGCAGAGTTACCAGAAGTAACCTCCTTTTAAGTTACCTAACCTAGGTCAACTCGCGTGGTATGGTGGCAACTAGTAATATACATACCTCGTAACCTCCGCCAGGGCAGGAGAGGAGGGGAAGAAAAGGGGGGGGGGAAGGGGAGGGGAGAGAAAGGGTCTATGTCACTTTTGGACCGTCAAATATAAATTACCACTACTACCACTACTACCACTACTATTACCAGAGGTATGTTAAAGAGTGTCCTCGATGGTTAGATGTAGATTGTAGATTGTAGATGTAGGTATGAGACCCGATAGGTATGATCGCAAATCCTTACCCACATCGCCGCACTTTTTTTTTTTTTTTTTCCCTGTAAGATGGTTCCGCGACCAAACGTCTGGCGGACGGGGCGGGCAAACCGATCTCGAGTCTTGTGCGGATGGGGACGCGCCTAATCTAGGTATCTGCCCTTGCCGCCCAGCCCCATCGCATATTTCGCGATAGAGCGTCTGAGGGTAGGTACCGGTAGGTAGGTAGGTAGGTAGGTAGGTAGGCAGGTGCCGTACCCTCCTACGAAGGCTGATCGGATTGGAGCGAGCGAACAAGTGACAGCTGTCGTCCGCTCAAGGACGGGTTGGACGCTGGCTGGTTTCGAGGTGGACCAATAAGCCAAAAAGAAAAAAAAAAAAAAAACTCTTTTCTGCTCCGGAAATTCAGTAACATGTCACAAGAGTCGTCCCCAAGAAGACATACAAATGTAGAGTTGCTACAGTACCGCGGCGATCTGCTGCACTGTCGGTATGTTTTCTCATTACCTACTACGTACACGTATCTTTTTTATTTTTATTTTTATTTTAAGAGCTAGGTTTACCTTACGGTCAGACTAAAGTATATACTGCCGTCTTAAGATTTCCAAGACCGCGAGTTACCAGTTCGATTGTAAGCAGGTATTTATTTATATCTCTCTATTTTCCGAACTCTTCATTCGGGTAGATGCGACGACTAGCATCGAGTAGGTACATGTATAATATTAACAGTATCGTGAGAATAACAACGTAACTGTATCTAACGAGCGCCATGGATTGACATGTCATCGTGGGGTAGTTGGGTCAGGGGATGCACACAGTGCAGCGTATACATATTAACCTCCTACCAATCCTCATATCTTAAGGCGACAGATGTATGAGGCACGCAGAGCCATACCGCTCTCTCTGTATATGCCGTACCCGACCTAGGGGACGGAGAATCCCCAGAAGAGGAAATCCTTAGCTGCGTTGGTAACGAGGGTGTATCAGCTCTGGCACCCAAGTCCTATGTTGATATGGGAGAGACCTTGGGTGACGGGGTAAAGGGGAGGGAGGGGGGGGAGGTTGACCATGAACGGTATGATTCTAGAACGATGCCAGACGCTCTTCTCACATGCCTGGTTCTCACAAGTCTAACCTGAACCTGATCTCTCGGCATGCTTGCAGAGATCGACGGCTCCTCCCTTCGACTCGGTGGGGTCTGCTCTCTTATGCTAATGTTGACTAAACATGTTATTAAAATAGAAGCCCGTACCTGATTGGCCCAGGCGTCAGCTACTGACGAATTCTTGTAGATTATTTCCGAGTCTTACCTAAGAACGACAGCATCGAATCCGAGCGAGGTAGTCCGCGGCTTTTGTCCCATCCCTGCCTCGATGACTCCTCAGCCCTTCTAGACGTCCGCTTCCTGATCATCCCAGGGCACCGAGGATCTAGGGACCTCGGGAACGCGGGAAAACGGGGTATTCGTGCATTGTCCCTGGGCTCTGGGGTACGACTATGATTCTTGTATGTAGGCCGTGGTCGAATTCTCTTATCTGGAGAACGGGATTCTAGGTATGTAGCTGGACCGCATATACGGATCCGTACACAATACGCGAATAAGACTTCATGCAAGGTACATGATCTACGTATTTGGCCACATGATTTTAATGGCGGACGGCGAAATCATGTATCGGAAGCTCGTTATCCAAACTATCATTGGAACGTCCAATGCCCGCGCAAATAGCTATTTCCGCGACGCGTCATATAAAGAATGCTACAAACAAGTCGCTGCCCGCCAAAAGCATTCGTGTATCTATCCTCGTGATATTGCCGGTGTCATTCATGAAACCAATCGGGGTCACAAGGGATGCTAAAGTTAGATCGTGGAGAGTCGTCAACGAATTTGATAGACAGTACGCACGTCGCAAGGCCCGCACATCTTGAGCTTTTCTGAAGCGGTACGCCTCTGACCTATCAGGTCTTTCCGCGACAACGCTCGAGAGGTAAGTTCAAGCGGGGGAGGGCGAAGTTGCTCACGGATTGCCTTGACCCAATATTGCGAAGATGACGATGTTGTCGATCTAGCTCCTGGGATTCGTTGCTCGAACTGTAGACTCAACCGGTGGATTCTTCGTGTAATAACCTTAAGCATCATGTATGTCAGATCGATGATGCATATACAGACAGGACAGGATCAATAGTTCCTTGAGAGAGAATAAATGTATTTTTTGTAACTAGGAATTGGGTCCAGGGTGCGTACCGCGACGGGCAAGTTGTTGGTTATGCCCATGTTCGATAGAAGCACCCAGCCAATCCAATCATACCGACGACTAATGTAGGTAGCATTGAGATGCTCGGCTGTAAAATCTAGTCTAGGGTCCTAGCAAACTAGCGGATATGCACTCCGCCATTCCCCGCGGCCTTATTGCAAGTCGCGGGGACTATCCTATGGTACCATCGTGTATACTGTGAGTTTGGAATCTGAAATCTGTCTGGAGATGGGATATATGTCCAGTACTATTAACCTCGTCAACGTGGATTTCGTTTGCCGTACATAGTAGGACTGGCAAATCAAAGATCAGTAGAAGATACCTAATCTGTATTTTTGCGATGGGATGGTGCTCATTGTTGACATGAGAAGTTATCTTGACCAATCCATGTAGCTCGTCATATTGAATCCGGAAATAACGAGTAGTAGAGACGCGACCATATAATAATTCTGAGAGCCCCCAACATCTCAGCTCATTGTGTTATTTATTCAACTTCGTTCACTACGTTTCCCCCCAGCGCGTGTTTGCGACTATTTAAAACATCGAGGTATGATAAAGCGGCGTGAAGGATGTTGGCATTGCGATATAGATCAATTTTCAGACCCTACCATCTACGCCGGAAAGTCCGGGCCTGGAAGAGATGCTGGATGGCATACCATCGCCTAGAACGCAGCAGGATTTTCGCAGTCTCTATGACTGTTGCTCATTTATAGATAGCTGTTGTCTCGCCAACCCTGTGATCTGTGCAAGAGTACACTCTGCACAAATTTAGCTCCGAAGCGTTCGTGGACCTTCGTGGAGATCATTGGCCGATTTCCCACCATGCTCTGTGAGCTAGGATGGATCCATGCATTGAACCCGTGCTGGAGATCTTATGCTCGATTTGGGCATGTGGAGTTGCTCGAAGACGGCAGCCGTGGTAAGTTCATTAATTAACCTCACTCGTCTACGCCGAGATAAGCATGTCTCCCGAAGACGGTGACGTTTGGTCATGTTGATCCCTCTGGTGACGTCGTAGGTAGACGTCGTAAACCATCTTGAGCTTGTGTAGCGCCTATGTCGAAGGAAATACTTTGGCTCAAATTTAGACACTCTTCAAACCTGCGCTTAGCTTCGTCAATGTCACCGGCCATGGCTGCAATATCTCCAAGATTGCACAGTGCCACGGCACAAGCTTCGTCGCACTCGTCAGTCCTGCCCTCACCCATTGCTTTCCGTGCCGTTTCCTGAGCTCGAAGAGCCCATGAGCGAGCACTTGCTAGGAGGGTAGACCGCGTGGGACGGGCAGCCGCATTGGTCCCGTCGGTATTAGAGGTTTGACTAGCATTTGCTGGCATCTGGATTGGTTGCTGTGCCAGGGAGATGGCTAGGTTATTCACTTTCGTAACGCCCTCATTAGCACTGAAGCTAGAAAGGGGTGGTTTATACTGATGTTTCTACTTACTCAAAACGGCAGTGTGGCAGCTATTTGGAGGCGAGAGTGATATGGCCTGGAGGAAAAGCGGCGCTGCTAGATAGTGTAACGACTTCGACTCATAATGATTTCCCAATGCTATTGCTAGTCAGTGATCTTTGGATCAGATAGCAGAGTGAAGTATGAGCACCATCCAGGCAAAGTAGTTGACGCACCTTCTAGCGCACCCCCGATTTGCTCCGGGGTCATCCAATCACCTTCGTTCTCCTTGACACCCTCAACTTGGCGCCTCTGTACCTCTTTTAAGACAGTCTCGACTGCCCAAACTAAGTGTTGGCCAGCAGCATCACCCTGAAGGACGTGTTCATCAGAATAGAGGTTGCCGAGTTTGACGCTGATTCCAACCGATTTCCCGAGAATTCTCGTCCTCTTGCCCCATAAATTCTCTCGGATCGTTTCCGTTGGTTCCGTTGGTTCCGTTGCAGAATCGGTATGTTGTGTCGCCGTGGGGGGTTGTTGCGCCGGTGCGCCTACTAACCTCCCAGAATCGTCGACCGACCCATCTTGGACACTTTTCTCCATTACCTCAACCCATTTCTTACAGTCTCGAAGGAGGGCCTCCAGAACTTCGATAGACTTTTTAAAACTACCGATCTTCTCCAACCATGCGGCTAGTTGGATTTTTATTCCCAAGACTTCATCAGAGAACGGATCGAGACCGGCTTCCGAACATTGGTCTAAGGCGAGCTTGTAGTATTTCAACGCTAGCTTCGGATCTGGCGCATAGTTGCTATAATATAGTGCGCGACGGAGAGACTTTGCGATCTGTGGGGGAAATCGAGTAAATTGATTCGATTGGAAGTAAGTAATGTACGCGTAGACTACATATACAGATATGCCAGATACGACACATAATCTTAATATAGGTCGGCTACATCAGCGTCATGTACTGTGATCGACATTAGACATGCCCTTACAGAAAAATAGCGATAACAAGCTCTTCCGGACTCTGCCGGAATAAAGTCCGGAGATTTTGGCCGCGGAATGCGCCAAGAAACGGGCGAAAGCTTAGGCCTTGTCTTAGAGCTCGAAGGAGAAGCTTTGATGGTGGGAGTAGTGGTTCCTGTTGACTTGGCCCTCGCGAAGACGACAGATGTCGCCATTGTCGGATATCATTAGTCTTTGGAGCCAGGGTAACTTCAGACCGTAGTAATCTAGCATGGGCTAATTCCGTTGAATAGAACAGGGCAACTTGTCTCGAAGACGTTTGCTGAAGGTGTTGAAGACATTGCGCATGCTGGAGACTACCCGTTCTACCTGTAGATAATACTACGGCAGTGCGCAAAGCAGACATGATAAATAGCAAGCAATAATACACCGTTATATCGATCTCTAGAAGTTAGATAAATCAAGCCAACTCCTTTTTTTAGACTATACTCTAGGTTAATAACGTTGATGGTTGGAATAGCTCGACGACGTTCGTTTGGTATGAAGATGTTATGTTGTAGGTTGGAAGACAATTTTTATTGGAGCATAAAAAAATAATAATAATAATAATAAATCGTGAGCTCATGTTTAAACAGATGACGTACATTCTACAGCTGGCCACCAGCTGCTCTCTCGGACCGGGGATAGGTAATCGGTATAACTAGCCTCGGCTGAGAGCGGCCGGTTACGCATTGACCACCAAAGCCTGCAAGGTTCCAAGGTTAATTCCCCTTCTTACCAAGGATTAAGTACCTAATCCGTAATTCGTAACTTCCCATCACATCATCGCTACAGCCCAAGACGAGATATTTATTTTATTTTCAGCAGTTTCACATTTCATCATAAGTCATTCCATATTTAATAACGTTCGTATTATCTAACATTAAATTCAATATTCAATAAGTGAATTCAGCATTAGAAACTAACTTTAATTTATTAGCTTATTAATCTTGAGACTTGAGTTCCTAACTTCTGATCTCATTATCACTCTATCACCCATCCCCAAATTCACGTTCTCTTCTCTTCTCTTCTCTTCCAGAACAATGGCAACCAAGTTCCAACCCAAGGTTCCTGTGAACCTAGCACCCCCTAAGGATGATCCTATATCCATAGAAGAGTTGGCCAAAGCTGATGGTAAGTTGTCCTTCGGTCATAACCATGACCATAAACCCTCAAGAGGGCAGAGAAGAACGGGCTGCTAATCATGTGATGTGAGAATAGGCACTGAGGGACAAAAGGCTTATGTTGCAATCAAGGTATGTCCACTCATTCTTATAAAATACTATGTCTCTCATTCTTACATGGTAAAATTAGGGCAAGGTCTATGATGTCAGTGAGAATAAAGCCTATCGAGAAGGGGGCTCGTACCATGGTATGCAACATTATTTCATTCTATCACGCTGGAAACGATATAGCATAACGTACCACCCGCATATGCTCTGAATATTCCAGCCTGGCGTAGCAAGTTGGTCTCTACTGCTCCTTAGAGAAGGATCGCCTAGGACCTCCTAAGACCTGTGCAAGCATCTTATACAGTCTATTATAGAAGCAACACGTTTGCTAACTGCCTCAGTCTTTGCGGGGAAGGACGCATCTCGTGCATTAGCGAAGACGTCGACGAAGCCAGAAGACGTAAAGCCAGAGTGGCAGGACTTAGATGACAAAGAGAAACAAACACTGGAAGACTGGAATACCTTTTTCTCGAAGCGTTATAATGTTGTTGGCATCGTCCAAGGTGCTACGAACATGGCATAGACATAGACTGTTAGGCTTGAACAACACATGTTGATGGGAAATGAGAACATTCTTTCGGGAATAATTGCTACGAAATTGTAGCAGGAGCAGGACAGCAGCCAAAAGGTTCTCTGACCGAGCAAAATAAATCTTAGACTTGGTTTCGTTTCGCGTCAGATATTACGTGCGTAAGACTATATTCAGAAAACAAAATACTATTGGTTACCCACATTCGAGGTCCCCACATGACAAAACCGCAAAAACAACTAAAACACACCTATTTTTAAAATTTTCCCTGTAATTAAAAGTAATTGAATAAAAGTAAAATTAAGAATTATAATTATTTGGATTTTAATGAATACGGTTAGTTTTTCCGATTCAAAAAATATTAAACTTTGGTTAAAAAAAAAGGTTATAAAAAAATAATAAATATAATAATTATTAAATATAAGTAATTAGAAATATTTACCAGCTTAATTATATGATAATTTTATTAAACCAAACTTATTTACAATGAAATTATATTTAAAAGAAATTTTAAATTTTATAATTTTTAATTATATAAAAAATAAATTATTTTAACATAAATCGGTTAAAAAAAAAGCGTTTTTTTTTTAATTTTATCTTATTATATTAACGGTAAACCCGTATTTATTTACAATTAAAAATAATAGCGGTTAACTTTTAATTAAGAAAAAACTCTTATAAAATGGATAATTAATTATAAATTACTCGGTTATATTTTTAATTATGTTTTCGTACGATTTATCGCTTAAAGATTAATTAATATAAATAACGATTTTAATATTTTAAATAAAAATTAAATTCAAGGCTTTAAACGGCATAATTTTAATATTATAATTAAAATAAAACGAGTAATAAAAATTATACGGTTTAATTATTTTACATTAAAAGTTATAAATTAATTTTTTAATATAAAGAAACGTCATTATAATTTAATAAAATTTAAGTTAATGTTTAATATAAACGAAAGTGGTATAATGGTTAATTATAATAAGTGGTTTTATTTTTATAAAAATTATATTATATAAATTTAATTGTAATTAAAAATTAATAATTTAATTTTAAAAAGTTTTAAAATTAAAAAAAGTTATTTAAAATGTTTTTAAAACCGATTATGGATTTTTTTTATCGAGTGTATTAACGTAATATGTTAGTTTTTAAATCCTGGTATAATATTTAAAGGAAAAGACTTTAAGATTGGTTAATTTAAAAAAGAATTTCGATTAATAACTTTTTAATATTTTATTATATCCGAAAAAAGGTATATTAATAATATTATTGCTTTTTTTTAATTAAAGCATATATTTATATTTTAAATTAAAAAGTTATTATAAAAAAAGGATAAATAGTGTTTATTAATAATAAACGGTTATAAAAATTATATAATAATAAATATAATAATTATTTTATAATTTAGTTTTAATTTTATATTTTTACCATTTTTTTTAAATTTTTTATATTTTTTAAACTGATATATTTTATATTTAATTAGCGTTTATATATGAGTGTTTTTAAAATAACATATTAACAGGTTACGAAAAGCAAAAACTTAATGAGCTTTAAACTTTAACGGTAAAAACCGTTAAATTTTAACGGCAAGAATTAATTAAAGATTAATTAACCTTTATGTATAAATATAAGAATAGTTTTTTAAAGTTATTCTTTTTTTTTAATCTCTTTTAAGATTATTTTATTAAATAATTTTGAATTAACTTATTTATTTTACTACGCCGTAATATTAAAGTTACAGTTTTTGTTATTTATAATAATAGATTTTTATAATTTAAGTTTAGTTAAATTTTTATAACTTAGGTTTGGTTAAATAATTTACTTTATATTTATGAGTTAAAGTTTTTAAAGAATTCGTTTTGTGTTATAAATTAAAATTAGATAAATTATTTGTTTAATTTTTAAATAAAAACACCCGCTTTTAAATACTTCGGGACGATAATATATGATATAATACCTGCCGTTATAACCGTACGACGATAATAAAATATAATTAAATTCGTTAAACGATTTGTTACCGTAACGATAAACCAACTGGTTGCCGTAATAATGAGTAAATTATTACCGTTTTAAACGTATAATATTTATTATTTATAACCGTATAATAAATAACCGATATTACCGCCGTTATTTTATAATTATTTAAGATTAATCTTTATATAATTACCAATAATTACTTATAATTAATCTTTATATAATTACTTACAATTAATCTTTATATGATAATTATATATAATTAAATAACAATATTTTTATATATGATAAAATAACGATATCTTTATATATAACGAGAGTAACGATATTTATAACGATATTTTTAACATTAATTTATCCATATCCTTATATATAATAAAAGTAATAATATCTTTAACCTTAATTTAATAAAACTTTATTAAATACCCTTTATATTATATCAATTTAACATGTTATACGGTGCATGTTTTATTTATTTTAAAAATATACCAAGTTAGTAATTATTTGTTTATTAAATGGGTAAAAGAACTTTTAGCCATTACGGCCTTTTATATTTATTATAAGTCCCTTTTATATTTATTACGAATTAAATCTTTTATTTAAAAAAGACATATAATTATATCGTACAGTTATATATTTATATAACTCGTATTAATACAATTAAAGTAATAAGGAATAAAGGGAATAAAGAGATAATAAATAAAATAAATTCAAATATTAATTTATAGCCAGCCTTTTTTATATTAAACGGGAAATAACAAATTATAAAAAACAAAAACTTAATAAACCTTAAACTTTAACGGTAAAAACCGTTAAATTTTAATAGTAAAAGTTAATTGAAAACCAATTAATCTTTGTGTATAAATACGAGAATAACTTTTTAGAGTTATTCTTTTTTTTTAATTTTTTTTAAAATTATTCTATTAAATAACATAAATATAATTAATAATATTAATTAACTTTACACATATATTTATATTATTTATTAATTTACACTTTTTACGGTTTATAACCATTAAATAATAATTTATTTAATGTTTTAAAATATGTGTATTATTGTATATTATCCGATTATGTATTTTTAATAAATTTAATATTAATTAATAAATTATATTTTATATAATATTATTCACGGATTAAAATGGAAAGGTTATTTGAAAAAAATAATAAAGTAAAGTTTAAAATAATAAGAAATTAATTAATTAATAAGAATAAAACTTTAAAATATTTTAAAATATATATTAATTTTAAAAAGTTTAAAAATAACTTATTTATAATTAATAATAATTTTAAATTTAAGATCCATTTTTTTAAATTAACTTTTAACTTTAATATATCCATTTTATATTAACACATTAAGAATTTTAAAATAAAACACTCTCCAAATATTAAATTAACTTTAAAGGATTTTTCGGATAAAGTTTATAATTTATAAATAACTTTATTAATAAATAATTACGAGAAATAAACGATATAAATTAAATTAAATTATTTACGTTATAAATTTTAAAAAAAAATTCTAAATCTTAATCGAGTATTTTTAAATTTTATGGATATAAAAGAGGTAATTAAGAATTTAAGAAAAGTTTCAAAGAAAGTTATAAGCCTTATTATTGTTAAAAAATTTAAAGTTAAAAAGGGTTTTACGGACGAGATTATTTAAAAAGAAATGGCATTTAATTAATAATTTAAAATTACCCGATCGGGTAGGAAAGTTAAGATTCCGGATAAATATTATAATTAATTAATTAAATCTTTCTTAACTAATATTATTCTTATAATTTTACGATTTTTATTGAATTAATTATAGTTGTTAAAAATAAGCGTGTTTTGGCTGTTTTTGCGGTCTTGTCATGTGGGGACCTCGAATGTGGGTAACCAATAGTATAACTATCTTATTTTCATAAGCTAATAGCCAGATTACCGGCTTCTGAGTGAAAGTGATAGCTTGTATTAATTTCACATTTCTAGAACTGAGTAACACAGATTAATTCACTCGGATTAGCAAGCGATCGTTGTTTGCTACCGACTAGAACAACATTCTATATACCACATGCCTAACTCATATCTAACATCCAGTACACCTGTACTAGGTAAACTGCCTAGGTATAGGTTTTAGCGTTCTTGTTATACAGAGAACATGTTACTAACATACGTATCTGCGAAGGTAGATGCGGACACGATGTCCTCTTACGAAGCTTGTGGTCTTGTCTAATGAGGTCGTAAACTCCTATTTTAAAATAGGTAGCAGGCAGCGTTGTCCATTATAGCTACGACAACCATGGATATTCCACTGTGAGACCTGCTTTATATTTTCTGATATCTCTGCATCACACCTCGTAGAATCCCATCTCTCACTAACATGAGAAGCGAGTTCCTTCTATTCAAGGCACGTTTATAAACTAAATAACAAAAGTTACGCACTTACAAATACAAAAACTCGGTACGTTACTGTGGGGTGGTTTTACCAATAGAAAATGGATCTAATTCTCCTCGGTGGTTCATGCACGATCCCAGAGGTAAGGCCGGGTTACCTGCAGCTTTCCAAAGCACAAGAAGCCTGGTACGGGACTATCATGGGCCATGGACTATTCTGAGTTTTATACCCATCGGATTAATGTGGTAACCTTGTTAAATAAGCCAATAATATTTTACTCTATTCGGAAGGCCAACATGAAAATAGAACATAGCTCCAAATTGATAACTGCCAACATCATGCAAGTTGCGTGTGGGCAACAGCGTGGAATAGCACTCGTGCATGTACTGCGCAAGTTTCTTTACCCTTATTTTCCTTTTTAGACTTTCCAGGCAAGGGTTATCTCATCAAAATGTCTATTGCTGACGGGTAGGTAGATGCCGATTTATTTCGCTACTTGATCATCTCATTAAGGGGCATACAACCGACACCCATCATCATCATCATCATCATCATCACTAGGCTGTAGTTCAAGCTTTTCAGTTAGAGAACGAATTCTGATCTACTCACAATATCAAGAGTTTCCCTAACGTGGTCAGAAGGCCGTAAAAGACTAACTCAGTTTACTTCTAAGAGTGGATAATGCAGACGACCAGACGAGCAATAGCGATATCTAAGCGAGCTGTCAACCGTATGTATAGGAACGTCTCACAGACAGTTGTCGTTGCATATTTGTCCCTCCTTTCGAAACATCTCGCCATCTCGCCAGATCTTTTAACGACTGGGAGCAACACACATCGAGTTCCTAACTCACTTGGCCTCCTCTTTGAGCTACCGGGGCAACGTCTCTCGCGGCCGCATATGAACAACTCAGAAAGACCAGATTTCTGTAGTCGATTTCCATAAACCGTCAGGGCTCGCGCATGGAGAGTGCTCAACGCCCCAAACCGAATACACACTTTATACGTAACCTAGGCCATAGGCCTCATATCCGGGCGTAGTTCACCTTGTCCGCTGCGGAGCCCATATCTTTCCATTCACAAAACGTAGCCCCTTTCCCATGCACTCTTCGCAGAGTTGCCCGGCCTGGAGCCAAGAATTCCGGAGCTTCTTGACGCTAGAGCATGCATGATTAGGGTCGTTACGCGCAAAGTGGCAATATGACTTCAACCGGAAGACGGAGTGGTTGCATTCGAATATAAATTCGTCGTAATCGCACATTGTTTCTTCTTGGCAATGGCTTTTATAAGAATTAGCATTTTTCTGACGCTCCATTCGTGTTCTGTAGATGTCTCCGAGATAGCATAGACTTACAAAAGAATCTGGCTTGGTTATTGGTAGAAGATTTTTGTGAAGCTACAGAAGAGTTAGACCGTCGACGTTTTACGTGAGAGCAGCCTATCACACCTTGTCTTGCAGACCAGAAGGCTACATAAGAATTGAGCAGTACAGAGTGTATGGTTGAACCCAGTTTATATCAAAGTCTCGCTTTTGCGATGGCAGCGTTCTTTTTATAGGAGCCTATGTTTGCTCTATTCCAGGAGATACCAACTCATTAGTAACTTGACAACCGGGGAGCAAACACATATTCCTGAATCCTGACACCTGAGAACTCTCTGATTGACTGTGACGATGAGATCTGAGCTATTCAAAAATTTACGCAACTTGCCTCCACAGTAGGAAACTCGCATTAGCTGTACAGTCCGTCCACACAGATCCTACTATCATTCTCTATGAAGAAGCGTCGACTCTGATCTGTCATATTTCCATCGGCTGTACGATCAAAGTGCCAAAGCAAGATTGCGTGATACTGCCTGAGCCTAGCAGGAAACGTGTCTGCTCGAAAGTTCCGGTCTGAGCACCGGTCTCCTCAAACCACGTAACCGGGATTATTTTGGCAACCGACGTGAAATGTCAGAAATTTTATAACCCTAACCTGCCGTTGTCGAGGTCGAAAGCCGAGTCTCGACAGAGGAGTGTCGTCAGGAACCATTGTTGCTGGCATTGTTCAAGTTTTCGAGGTATCGCAGGCAAAAGGGATTCGTGAAAAGAATGGACTGAGACATGCCTAACCGTTTACCCTGGTATGTGGGCTATGAAGATGTCTGCTACCGCTGGTTATGACCATTATACGGGGGTCCAAAAGGCTAGCAAACGGCTGGTGACTGCGATGCAGCCGGATGGGTTTTCCCGGTTACTTTGGAGTTACACAATGAAAAGAGCCTCGAAGCATTCCAGGAATGTCACTCACATTGTCATCTATAGGATGGTACTTTGCGTTAGCTTGGCCCCCTACGGAGCGGCCCGAGGACAGGGGGAGAGTCTTTGAAAAACTGTAGCAAACAACCCATCATCTCTTGGCATCTAATTTATCCAATATGTACGTGGTATATACCCAACATATATACACGTACCCCTATCTAGATTTTATATATATTAGATATATAAGGTGTGTATGTAGGTATGTATATACGTATGTACGTATGTATGGATGTAATAATATAATGTTCTGGAGACACCGAATCGCATCAGACACGTATCCATAAATGTTTTAAGTACAACAGCAGGTCACTGCCGAGATTGTGATCTCGGGAATGTCGTGAGTCGTAACGTCTAACGTCAAAGATTCTGGAGAGGACAACGGAACTGGAGATAGGTAAGAGAAGGTCCCGTCCCAAGATCCATCGGAAAATTGACAGCCCTGTCACATAAGACTCGCGTCACTAACCTCTCTCTAGTTAGGTACCTACTAACCGTTGCTGCAATGCAGGTGGTCCGGACGCTTACATCTATGCATCGAGGGGGTCAGATACCTTCTCTGTACATACATACCTCTTCGTTTGTACCACTTGGGTACTACGTTTTTGGTAACGGGTAGAGAGAGAGATGTTACAGGGTCCGCGATGAGTCTTAATAGGTAAGACAAAGTATGACCAAATTTTGACGATGGTATTCAAGAGATGCTCAAGATCGAGGTTGGCATATTGTAGGCTATTGAAGGACTCATTCTTCGAACTTGCTAGCCTTAAGGGCTACCTCTTGAGGCGGATACCTTAAACAACACGTATCAAATAGTGAGCATTCATACTACCTCATTCATCTTGGGCATCATTTCTTTTTTAAATCCTACCACTGCCACATAATCATTAAGTGAACGTTTTAAGTGGCCCGGCGCCCCCTTTTCGTGACACCGTGGAGAGTAGAATGGATCTCTGACTTAATGTGTGTGTTGTAGTTGTTGTTGTTTACTGGTACCTCACGAATGTTTATTGGTATTTTTTTTACGGCGACGTATTTGATGCTTACCTGTATATATACTATAGTTACATATAATGTATGCATATATATGGAATATTCGTATCATGAATTAGGTACACGGGAACTTGGAGATTCACCTTATCAATTTTATCGTTACGGAATATAAGGTACAAGTTGTGTGGCACTTATGTATCTTTGCGTAAAAAATCACCCTTTCACCGAAAAGCACCCATACGGTACCAAATGTACTTATCAACGATCTACACCCTTTAAAGCACATAATATACGGTTTATACACGGTATATTATATACCGTTTAAGCATCTAATTTCATTGTCTACTGGCTGCAAAATGCATGTTCGCCTCACTTTTCTTTTTTTTTATTCCTCTGCTCTTCAGTTCCCCCAATCCCACCGTAAGGTACCCTACACAGGTTGTCGGTCAAGATTCTAGTAGGACTTTCAATGTTCCCATTACCGATGGCTGCCCAGGCTTCCAACTTTGCCTCATATTTTCGCATCACGGCGACGTTTCCTTCTGGTCTATCTCGGTCTTTTCAACCATCGGGCGTGTATTTACATTCATCACTCAATTTCAATATCAAGCGCATTCTTCTACAACCCTCTTAAATACTTCTATGCTAATTTCTGTTTTTTCCCCGAGAGGAGTTAACCTGGCTTTCATTTCGTTTCATTTCATTTTCATCGCCGAATTTGATGTCATGATCATCTGCTCGACTTAGGCCTCGGAGCGCCCGACTTACTGATCTAGATTCTGGACTGGCTTTGAGTTCCAAGTAGGAGCATCTGAATCTGAATCTGAATCTGAATCCATTCTTGGGATTATTTCTTATGATTTCCTAGGATCGACATATACGTCATTGACCATCGAACTTCTGCCTAGTAGGGACTGGGTGAGCTGGTGCTAATTTGAGCACCGCGATTCTTTTTCTTGGTATCCATTCCAGATGAGTTGCCATACTAAGAGCCTACGAATGATCAAGGCGCTTCTATAATATCCTCTGAGATGGCTGATCACCTGGCTTTGATCTCTTCCGGATCCTCGGAGGCCGTAATAGAAGGGAGCTCCCTACCTACTGGGATGACAGCGGTTAGTTTTGGCTACCCCCAGGACCGTGTCGCCTTCGAACATATGGGACTGGGTTCCCGGCCACCAACTGATCTTGGAATAAAGAATCGTGTATTCTTGTGGAATCAAAGGACTGATGGGCCATGGATTCCCCCATCTATAACTGATTCACGAGGCAGTCCTCTCATATACACTGGTACAAGTCGCGGCAGTATAGTGCCGTCTGAATGCGACACGGTTCTGCCGGGAGTGCCATCTGATTCTGGATATGGAAGCAACGGGGCTAAACCCAGCGTTGCTAATGACTCGGTCTGTGGCGAGTCGCTTGACCGTAATCTGGAGGCCCAGGTTGGACGCATGAATGAACTGAATTTTCCTATTCATAATCAAGACGCCATATCCAAAGGCGGACTACATTTAGAATCTCCTTGGGGTCCGCCTCAACAACTACTACCACCGCCCCAGCCGGCTATCAACCGCCAAGCCAATCTCGAAGGAAATAATATATGCGAAATATGTCACAAGGAATTAAGGACGAAGTCTGAGTTCAGGTAAGTTTTAGCATTCAGATTAGTATAGCCTATCTTGAGAACTATCGCTAAAATATGACATCGATAGAAAACATAAACAGAGACATGTTAAACCTTTCAAGTGTACCGTAAAGGATTGTACTCGTCGCGAAGGTTTTAGCACGCAAAATGATCTTATGAGACATATGAAAAGCCTGCACCCCGATGAGATTGATATCGGTGATCGGTATCGATGTTCGTTTGGCGCTTGCAGCAGTAAAGAAAAAGCCTGGCCCCGAGCAGACAACTTTCGAGCTCACTTGAAGCGTGTCCACCAAATAGATCTAAAAGCGGACGCAGACCTCAGTGAATATACATTAAGGTATGGGGAGAAAGACCAATATTTGAGAATGGCAGTCTAATAGTTTTTGATAGGTCAGGTCTCCCGTCTCATGGGATGTCAGATAGAGCTCGTGAAATCACAGCTCATGCGTTCACTCTATTAAATCCACATCCTTTTACTACCGGCAGTGTTCCAGACCGCTTGGAATTATCCCGGGGTCCAGTCGTGGATTTACCAACAACTGATCCAAGTCCAGCGGGAGCTCCAGATCGAATTCGGGTAGATGAAGTCAATAGTGAACCCCATTCTCATGTGCCTACCAACGTCACTGCGCAGGATGTAAATCAAAATCCTTGCGATACATTGATAGAATATCAATCACAAACCTCGAGGTTGTCGTTGGCTCGGTCTACTTCCCCCTCAATTAATCCCGAATTCGCCGAACCGGGACAGTTAGAGAAGAATCATTCTAATCCTCATTACGAGAGCTCGGATTACAAGTCAGTCAATGACGTGGAATCTTCAGATCATTACGCAACAGGCAAAGTTGATGCGTCTGAATATCGCCCAAGTGGGCCGCCATTTGACAGTTCTCAGCCTCGAATATCATTAGAAGGGCGAGCAGATATGGACGAGGGACCCCAAGCTTTCCCCCCCGGAAGCGAAACCTTTAAATTTGATTACATAGAGTCCGCAAATCGTGATGAGTTGGCGATGTTGCTCGAGAAACTTCAGAAGCTCCAGAATAACGGTGCTCTTGGAGGGCTTGGGTTCACTATCAGAAGGGAAACCCCCACAGGACTAGATATGACAAAAGAAGAATCCGGTGATGCCACACCTGAACACACTCATGCCTGCCCTCAATGCAATAAGATGTTTAAACGGCGATGTGAATTGAAGTAAGCCGAGGCACTGTTTACTCACACTCTACTTTTCCCCCTTTTCATCGTCACGTATCATGAAGGCTAATTATCTCATAGAAAGCATGAGAAACGACATGTGAAACCATATGGCTGTACATATCGAGATTGCGGCAAAAGGTTTGGTAGCAAGAATGATTGGAAGCGTCATGAAAATAGTCAGCATCATGATCTGGAACACTGGCGGTGCGACGAGAACCCAATTAGCAATTCTTCTGAGTTGTGCAACAGACCTTTCTATCGACGAGAATTGTTCAAACAGCATCTTCATCTATCGCATCAAATCAAAGACGCGTCCATCTTAGAACATAAGCTCGAGAGATGTCGCGTAGGGCGGACTTGTGAAGTCCGTTTCTGGTGCGGCTTTTGCGAAGCTATAATAGAAATTGAGAAGCAAGGTACAGAAGCCTGGGCTGAGCGGTTTGATCATATCGATGATCACCTCCATGGTCGTAACAACATGGAAATAAAGGAAATGAGGGACTGGAAAAGTGAGGAAAGAGCCAGCTCACCAATCGATAATCACGATACCACCGACACCGCATCTTTAATTCAAGACGCGGACGTCTACGAACGCTCCACTCCCAGCCGTACCGGAATTAATAAGCAACATAGTCAACCCATGAAGCAGAAGAGGAAAAGAGATGACGAGAGCGATACGCTCACACTCAAACGTGTCGAGACAACGAAGGAAACGCCTCAATACTTTTGTGTATGTGATGATATCTTACCTCATTTGCGGCTAGGGCTCTAACAACTCTACAGTGCCAATGTAATAATCGGATGTGTATGCTAAGCAAGCAATGCATAACTTTTCCATGTGATCACCGGATATGCCAGAATTGCCATTACAACTGATCGCAGGGTCCCACGTGCTACTTCATAAGCACTACATCGGAACCTGAATGGCCAGCTGTCGTCTTTTTTTTTTCCACTATTTTATTCTCGGATTAGGATAGGACGGGATATGGGACGGATGGTATAATACCCTTGAGAAGGCGTTCTGTTTCTTTTCCTGCTCGTTATATGTACGATATATCGTAAAGAGGTACCTACCACCTATTCAACGGGCAACATAGAGATCTTGATGTGGCGGCATATTTCATTATCTGGTAGTTTCTTCGTCTGCAACTCATAGGTTATACATAATGTCACGTAATTGTAAACTTCTATTAGCTTATTGGCCGACTTTCTCAAGTCTTCCGGGAATTATTTGAGATGTGAGGTAGCGGAGCGAGCTGTCGTTGAGGTACGTATGTAGGTATTCGGCGTATATAAGAAATTCCTTCGTGACTCCAAATTATCGTTGTCGTATAGGTATTTAGGAGGTAGGTACCTATGCACGACAGTTACTTCATATCATTCGATCTGCTACTTTACCCCGTGTTCGACAGCGTGTGGTTATCCGGAGACAGCGTCGTCTTAATAAGGGGCTAAACGCGGAGAAAGGGAAAATGTGGTTTGCAGACTGGGCCCGTTCAGATATGTGTGCTACCTTTTAGGGGGTTGTTAGTAGCTAGCTAATTTACCTAGGAGGTAGGTAGATAATATCATAGGAGGGCACGGGTCGAAGTTTCTGCTTCTGGAGGTACCTTACCGGTAGCTTCGGTCGGGATGTTCGAATCTCGGGGCTTTCTCCTTGGAAAGCGTACCTAATATAGGTACGCTGGGTGATGATAACGGCGATTTCAGATGGTTATGAGGCGCGCTCGTGGCTTTCTCCCTTAGGTAGGTAAGGGGGGGGGGGCCGAAGAATTTGGTAGACAGGGTATGGAAAGATATCGGTAGTACGTACGTAGTTAGCTAGAAGGTGCTGGTATTAAATAAGCAGAGGGAATCGTGAGTACCTACCTACCTACCTACCTACCTACCCTATCTACTGCTGAGGGTCAAGAAGTAGGTCCGGGGAAAGAATATCTCTTGTGTCGATGTTGTGGAACCGAGCGTAGAAAGGGCATTGCAACCGCGTTGTCACGCAAGGGGGGCTTCAACCTACCTGCCGGACCATACTGCAGGCAGGTAAGCGACACTCTCTACCTGCTTGGCCTGCTTACAAGCACGTACGTAGTCCAGGTAGCCCTTATGTCCAAGATACGCGTTGGGAGC
Organism: Hypoxylon lienhwacheense; assembly: GCA_902806505.1. Lineage (NCBI taxonomy): Eukaryota > Fungi > Ascomycota > Sordariomycetes > Xylariales > Hypoxylaceae > Hypoxylon > Hypoxylon lienhwacheense. The sequence goes on from CADCWW010000005.1 coordinate 205,679, forward strand.
GGGCATGTCTAGGTAGGCTTCGGTATGTGTACATCCTCGCCGGCGGCAAGCGTGTTGTTGTCTGTCTGTCGGTCGGGGTGTCAGAGGCTTGGTCTGCTCACGGCGAGTACGCGAAAAAAGGGGGGGGGCAATATCTAAGACGGGATACCTGATAAAAGATTGCTGATCTCGGGGGTAACTGATTAGAGCTCCTCGCGCGACAACGCTGTCGTTCTCCACGCCGTACGTTGCGTGTCGTGAGAGCATACCTCGGTTTACTTGCGGAATATGAACGGGCGTGAGAGAATACCTGCTGAGAGGTACGATTCAGCGGCCGGGTTTGTCGGGTCGGTAGATTAGGTATATTCTCACTTGAGAGCCGTGAGCTAGGGGTTTTCTGTTCAGAGATGACACAAAGGTGCTATTAATACATTGGAATCGGTCGTGAGAGATAGTAAGCGGAGTAGTTACACGCTGGAGAAATATATGGGGGGGTCTCTTTGAAGGGCACTTAAGCTCGTGTTGTCTAGGCTACGCTCGTTGAGCAGGAGGGGACGATCGATTCTGATCAAGTGAGAGGTAGAAGGTACGTGAGCTCTTGGTTAGGTTCGGCGGTGGATGTGTGTCATGTTTTCATCGTCTTGAGGACGGTGGTGCTTGGTTTCGACGGGGGATGAAGCCTCGTGGTTTTGGTAATAATAGGGGTACTATTTTCTTATTTTTTTTTCCCCCCTTCGGTTCTCCGAGAAAAAAAAAAGAGGAATACTCATCCAACAAACTAGCGAGAGTAAGTATGGGAAGTGTCAAGTCGGTTACCAGATTACCAGCGAACCTAGCCGAAGAAGACAATAGAGTGTCTTACTCAACATGCCGTGTCCGAATAATTTGCCTGTCAAAGTCCACCACCTAGCCCCCATAAGAAGCATGAGGCAACTGAGGAGGAGGCAGGCACCAGCGTACAACCTGTCCCGGGGGTCTGGGGAGCTGACATGGAAAAGGGGGGCTGGATTCCCTACGAAGCCGATGTACTTTCTTCTGCGAGTCAAGTGATTACATAGGTAGCCATGTACAACCATGGACTAATACTGGATGTATTCAAACACGCCAGGGGCGTTTCTTTTCTTCCTTCGATGAGAGAGTTCGATTCCCTAAGAAGAAAAAATTTTTCTCATTACTTAATTTTATTTAGGTAACTCTAAGGGGGGCAATCTACCTCTGGGCCGGTATCTGCAGAGAATACCGGTAACCAGGGCGACGGAGGTAGTCGTTCACGCCGCCTAGGTATAGCGAAGTCTATATTCATCTATTCATTCGTTCAACCCATGCTAACTGAGATTATCTCGTCTCGTCTACTGCATTCCCCCCTTTTGCCTTGCAAGCCAATGAAGACGCTTCGTCGAGGTTAGCGGATCACGAGAAGCACGATGCTTGCATAGAACCAAATGCATTCGAAATAGGCGTACATAATCAAGGATACCTGTAGCGAGATGGTCTGGCCGTTTAAAATAGGTTAGATTCGCCGCTCGCGATACTACCATCAACTGTTGGCGTTGTGGTATGTGCTTTCTTCGGTAACATTGTATTTGTTCTTGTCGAGCAGCTCGACGATTAGCCTGAAGAGACTGGTTTCAAGAATGTTCGTTTGACCGCCCTAGGGTCTTCGTCATTCGCCTTGGAAGTCCTAGAATCTCGGTTCCCTGTGGATGCGACGGTAGACTCGAGGACGGGTGGAATCTGGCGGGTTAGATTTTTTTTCTTGGTCGTAGTAGTGGGTCATGAGGTGACGAGGTGACGGACAGCACTTATTTTGGCCGAGGATTGAAAGAAACTAATGATCTATCAAAAACGAGAGGTTGTCGTTGTCTCTAAGAGTCGTACGGTGTTAGATTGTCCCTTTCATCTGCCATAACCTGCATATTCCCGGATCCCAGACCTAACCAACTCAAATACCTAAGATAGTTTGGACGTAGGGATTGTTATAAAATCATTGATGATAAAGGGATCTTTACAGATCCTCGGGAGATATCATGTGTACTTCCAACAAGCACAGAGGCATCACCTATCCCTGCAGCTCACTATAAAAAACATCGAGATTGGGGGTGACGATGGAAACATATCAGGGGTATTGTACACTTTTCTGTCTCAACAAAGGCCGGACTTGACCCTGGCCATCACAATTCGTGTAGTGATACATTCACATGTGTTTTAGTACATTTGGCATGTATCAGTCAGACAAGGAACTATTCTTAGGATCTTTGTTGTCGTAGTACACTTGGTAAAGTAGGGTAACCCGAGTAGGTAGATGAAAAATTGGGAGAAGTGTAGTTTGGCCCCCAATTTGATAAAATCGGTTGCGGGAGCTCGTTGTCATCATTTCCAACGTTTCCCACATCGTCTATTCCTTCTCGCCAAACTCTACTTGATAAGTATTCAAGGATGTGATCCATACAACCGTCCATCGGACAATGCAAAACCAATGTAGTAGGTCAAGATCAACCATGGATCAAGTCCTGCATGTCTGAGCCATGCAACTTGTGTAACACAACGGAATATAATACGCGCCTGAGGTGGGAATTCCTAGAAAGATCCGACCTATTACAAGAAGAACCAATCTTCAACTTCTGAGACACCCGGGAACACTTTGACATTAGATATACATAGTAGTGCAAAATAGATATGTAAAGTAGGGGCTCAGACGTTTTTATTTTTTATTTTTTATTTTTCAACTGCTGAGCTCTGCCTAGTCTTGACAATGCGGCATCTTATTTCATAAGGTAGAAAGGTGACTGGTCGGAAGGAAATAAAACTGACCAATTATGCGGCCACTCCTCCGAATGAGATAACATCGCTGTACAGTCTTGGATTCTTGGGTTTACATGGATATACAGAGGTATACATGATGTTCGGGATAAACGTACATGAGAAATTAGAACTTACCTCCTATATTCCATGGAGGGTTTTTGGGTTGTTTTTATGTTTCAAGGACGTCGACGTGGATATGGAAATCCTTTCGGTTGTTGAATCCTTGTCTGGTACATATGGTATATCTCTCGGATCCCAAATTTGAGGACAACCATCTACCCACCACCTATTCCGTCCTTCATACATGGTACCTCATCTTTATTCTCCAAAGACATGGTTGTAAAGGTAACAATCCTGGCGCCAGCAGCCCTAATCCTTCGGGCCGCCGTTGGAACTCTACACGTGTACGTGTGTTATGAGTTACGAGATAAATCTTGCGGCTCTCTTTCGGTAAGTGTCTTAAGTTTCCAGAATCGGGATACACAGGACAATAGTAATTGGCCGCCTAGAAAGATGGGAGTTCCATGCGTCCGACTGGTAGATGAGTTACTGTATGACACAATCTACCATCTTACTTGCAGACATCTGCGGCACTTGCAGGATAACGGAGAAGATGAGAAGAAGAATAAGAAGAAGTACAAAAATTCTAAGAAAGATGAAAAATATGAAAAAGGGTTTAAAAAAAAAGGCAAAAAAGGTACAGGAAAAGCGTGCGCCCATTAAATCAAGGTTGTAGTCATCTTTGTTGGAGTAGGTACATACCTACTTCCCTCCCTCCCAGTCAGTTCCTTACCCTGACAAAGATCCTAATTCTCGTCATCCGTCACTACCTGTATGCATGTTCAAAGCTTGTACTTGTATTTCGCATGTACATTATGTAGGTAAGAGGTACATATATAAAGATTAACAAGGGCCTATAAAAGTATACTGATACCTTGACATTTAGTCCTTAAATGTGGACACTTGAGTCCTTACAACGTACCTAAGACTCTACTATGTAAGTATGTAGATTCGGTGACGCACGACCCACGTACTCTAGTATGGATCAATCGGTTCGACGTCCATTTGCCCTTCCGTAAAACGGATAGGTATGTCCTAATTCCATCTAGATGGATAGGCCTTAATAGGACCCACTTAATCGAACAAGGTCATTTTAGCTTCTCCAGTTCCCCGACTTTCCTGACTTTCCTTACAAAATATTTCACTTTTTCTTTTTTTCTTCTTTTTGGCTTTTTGATCTGTGCCTCATGTGTACATTCGATTGAAAACGATCAAGTATTCATGACCTATATTTTATATATTTATCTACCTACGATATATAATCCATTATGATACTAGTTAGTCAGTATGTGATGCCAATTTTCTAATCCTTACTACGTTATATACTGATATTCCATGGATAATGTATCATCAATGAATGGCGGAAGTGAAATGATCGCCTGTCAACACCGATAAATACGTCTAGCTATAACATAGCACTCCCATTGGTTCCGTGCACGTGGTACCTAGCCGCCCAGCGCTTACAATACCTACATGCACTCAGCTTGTCCGAGTTTGGAAGCCCACCAACCGAAGGCGACCCCTGGCGGGAAAGGATGAACCATGGGGGCGTAAACCTCGAATGGCATCTGTCTACATACTACTTGTAGATGTGATAGATGTATGTAAGTATTTGGGATTACGTGCTCAAGTCTTCGTTACCTAGGTACTTGGGCATCCTGCCATTTACAGAATCTTGAATGTAACAAGGCCCTTGATACATGCTTCTCAGCTCGACCGAGGCCCATGGGACATTGTCCTTATTTCTCCTCTGGCTTTCAATTTTTCTTTTCTTTTTGGCGGTCAAGTAATAGCTAGTATGATAATACCCGTACTCAACTTTCAGAAATCGAGCTTTCGGTATGTGACCTGACCGGCCAGGGTCCTCTTCGTACAATACCAGTCGATCTTTTGTGTGGTCTGGGACTCTGGGTCCACGGAACTAAATCCGGTTACGCAGTCAGCTCATTGAGGGGACAGGAATTTTACATACGTGCTACAACGATAACCGGGCGGGCACACAGTGGTACCAACGAGCTGGTATCATGGATTGGTAACCAAGAGAAAGGAATTACACGCGCAGGCACAAACGCACCCGCACAAACGTCTGCGAATGCTACCAGATATCTACGGGATGTAAAGACAGCAAGCATGGTGCAGGGGATCAGTTAGGCAGACGAGGACATCTTTACTTACTTACATAGGAGGTATGCAGCAGCGTCGTCTTTGGTAAATTAAATAATTCTGCCTTAGGACGCCTTGGGATCCCGGGTTGTCAATTATGAATTTATGACCCGTGGGCCGTGGTGCCTAGGTGGACGCCTTAGAAACTCCAGGATTCGACAAGCGGCCACCACGACTTACCCACGGTTTAGAGAACTCGATCATCTCATTCAAGTTTATACACATTTACAATTACCATGCTGCTCTTATCATGTACATAACACACCTTACATATGGTATGTATGGCAGACGTTATGAGCAAAGAAATTGACCCGTCTTCTCGATTTGGTCTGGTCCGTTTCGAATCGATATCAAAATCATGCGAACCATGACTACCCTTATTAGTCGGGCGAGCCGCGAATCACTCATCACCAATGGTCTAAAGCATAGGCATGCATAGTACATGATACCAGTTCATATACAATTACCTATACATACCTCATGTACAGGAACTGATGATGTACATACATGAGTCGAATGTACTTTTGTCCTTATCCATGGTTAGGATGAGCCAGGGTGTATGCACACTGTATTGTACATACTACGTATGTCTTGTTGCATCAACAATACTCCAATAAACAACAAGCATGAGAGTGTGTGCCAGGCTACCTGTATGGCCGCAATGACCTTCAGCCACGATGCCAACATAGGATGACAATTACAAGATACTTTGTTGAGGCTCCGTGTGGGTCGAAGAGTCTCTTAATGGAAGCAAGAGAGTAGTAGGATGTCCAAGAGGTGTGAACCAAGCAACATATTAGTAGTAAAATAGATTCTCTCCCCCATGGCGTCTTTTGTCTCTTTGGAAGCAAGTTGCTTCATCCTTCCCTTTTCGCCCCCTATTTCTCTTTCCTACGAGGCGTATTCCGTAATATATGGAACACCTACTTTCCTTTCAATAAGATCTAGTTATTTGAATCCTCCAAGATTCTATTTTGCAAATCTTCTCTGGTTTATAGTTATTTTCCGGTATCATTGATCGGATCTAACTTTGGTCTCCCCCCCTGTTGTGGTCACTGTTTATAAGACAGTTTTGTTCGAAAAAGGCGTCTCTCACCCGCGCTTCGACATCACAGAATTAACTAGTCTTCTTTCTTTTTACCCTCATATAAACCACGTCCGGAAGGAAGCCAGTGGCTCCTGTACGAGATCATTGTCCAGAAGTCGGCCCAGTGCCTTCAGGTTACCCGACAAAGATGGCCTATTCACACTACCCATGCTTACCTGACACTATTGACGAACGAGTCTACATGGCAAACACGTCAATAGATGCTTCGGTAGACGGAGTGATTGACCCCAATCTCAAGTCTTCGCATCCGTGGATGGCACACCCGTCGATGCAGCGTTACCTTACAGATGACAACCAACTTTCAATGTTAGATTTTCCAGTGGTCACCCCCGCTTTCCCTGAGAGCATCGCTCCAAGAGACGATATAGGACTGCTCCATCGTCGAGACTCTCCTTCATTCTCTCACACGTCGACGAGCAGCAGCATGTTGAGCCCACCGAGGGAGAGCGACTATTATCAGCCACGTTCGCCGCCAACGCCCACCGATACTTCAGCTACAACATCACCGTTCTTAAGCCAACTTGAAAGCTCTGATCATCATCATCAGCTCTACCGTCTTACTAGCCTTACCGGTGATGACTACGTGAAGCCCACTGACGTCAATCACTTTCAAGATTTATCGGACAGTTGCTTTGATGAAAACGCTCCAAGACCGGAGTTTTCATTCAGATGTTACAGTATGTCAAGTGACGACAGCGGTGTACAGATGGGAATGTATGGCAACGGACAGGACCAAGCCGAGTACTCTAGACTCATGAGCCCCGAGGAAACGACGGCGGATGTGAAACAAGAGATTCTCATCCCAGGGCCTATTAGACACTACCCTGCATTAGAATCTGAAGACGGGATGATGTCTAGCGAGGAAGTCGACACTCCAATTCTAAAGCAGGAAGACGGAGAAGATGACGATTATAAACCATACCCAAAGCAGAGGAGAACAAAACCTACCGCAAGTCGGCCTGCCAGGAACCGTAAGCGATACGGTAGTCCTAGGTCTACATCCGAAACGAAACGGACCAAGCTTGAACCTGGTGACAACGCCGGGATCAGCAGCTCGGTTGGCAAGCCTGTTCTTCAGGAGACGAAACGCAACTTCCAATGCGACAAATGTACAAAGAAGGTCATCTTCAAGGATGACCACGGGCTACAGAACCACATCAAGAAGCAACACACCCGGCCCTTCGTCTGCGTTTTCGGATTCGCCGGTTGCGCGCAAACCTTTGCCAGCAAGAACGAGTGGAAGCGACACTGTTCTTCGCAGCACCTGGTGCTGCATTACTGGATCTGTCAAGAGGGCCAATGCTCCAAGGCCTCGAGCAAGGCGATAGCACCGAACCGCGGCCGCTCCGGCCAGCACTGCCCCCAGAGCGCCTGCTTGCCGGCCCTGCCTCGCGGAGCCATCTTCAACCGGAAAGACCTCTACACGCAACACCTCCGCCGCATGCACGCGCCGCCGGATCTCAAGAAACAGGTCAAGCAAAAGAAGTCCCCGCCTCAGTGGGAGTCGACCGAACGCACGTACCAGGACCGGGCGAAGAGGACGCGCTGCGACCTGCCGACCCACATGCTATGTCCGGCGTTCGACTGCAGCGTCCGCTTCGACGGGCCGAGCGCCTGGGACGACCGGATGGAGCACGTCGCCAAGCACCTCGAGAAGGCCGTCGCCGGGTCGGAGCGGGCGGTCGAGTTTGGCGGGGAGCACGACCGCACGCTGATCGACTGGGCCACGCGGCCCGACGTGGCCATAATAGGGCGGGCAGAGGACGGGGGGTGGAGGCTGTGCAACCCCCTACGGTCCGGCGGCGGGCTGACGGCCGAGGCGATCGTGGGACGGGGAGAGGACGAGGATGCCGAGGGGGAGGATATTGATGATTGATGACTACGTGCAATGGAACATAACCCATCTTACCTCACTCACACCCACCCACCCCCCTTTTTTTTTGTTTCCCCACTATTGCATATGAATACCGGCGGTAGCCTTTAAAAAAAAAGGGGGGGGGCGCGGCTCTTTTCATGAGTATACGACTACGCAAATATCTATTGGTAACTACATTCAAAGGGGGAAATGGTAGATGATACTACGGAGGAAGAGGGGGGGGAGGTGATAATTTAGACGAGCTAAGGATCTTTTTTTTTTGTAAGGACGCGCGCGGTAAATACTGGTCTAGAGTATACCTAGGAAACGAGCTTCAGGGAACGAACGGGCTCTGGTTTCTTCTTCTCCTTCTCAGAGCGACCGAACTTCGAGAACGTGTATAACAGCTGTGCCTTAGGTACCTACTACCCCTTAGGCAGGTAGATAGGTAGGTAGGTAGGTAGGTAAGTAGGTGCGGTATCTACAAATGTCACGGTATAACTAGGGTAATTATCACATTAGGCACTATAGGAGGAGGTACCTAGCCTCTTACCTCTTGGGGGTATCATTCTATTAGGAATCTAGGATAGCTACCTCTATTCGAAATTGACAGCTCGCGCGAGCGAGTAGTAGTCGCCTAAGCGTACCTACCTCATAGTATCAAATTTTCTTCTTTTTTTTTTCTCGCATGTTTCTGCTTACCTGGTACCTAACCATAGAAAAGCCCAAACCGATGCGGCTCTTAGCTTAAAAAGGGAAAACGTTCGATGCTCGCTGATAGGTTCGTGTGGTTTTTTTTTTTAGTCGGCGATTGACAGGACGCACGTTGACGTCCGGGACGTCGCGGCGCGGGATTAGACAAGACAATACAAGTACAGATTTGATGTAGTATTAGTATTTGTAGTAGTAGGTATGTACCCCGGGGAGGTAAAGGTACTGTACCCGATACGCTTCTGGACCTTTCAGGCATATACAGAGGGCCAGACTCAACTTGACCGGTTGAAAATTATAAGGGGAAGACGTCTATGGACAGGAACGGAGAGCGCGGAGGAGGGGGGTTACGGTTATAATATCACAGGGATCGACGGTTTAAGACGTCACTCGGAGCCGAGGCCCAAGCACTATTCTACCTAATAGGTACCCTACACCTTACATACCTTACATAAATACACTTATATACCCTTAAGCGAGGAAATGTGGCGTTTTCATTCTCTATCGAACTCGGACGTATTAGACGGCTTTTTCTCTCTTTTTCTTTTTTTTTCCTTCCTAACGAAATGGGGTAGCCGTCTTACTTACATCACGGTACATACATACGGTAACGATGCGTGGCAACGCTGATGGCAGCATCGAAGATGTATTCTGACAACTCTTTTTTTCTTTTTCTGGGGGGTTTTTTTATTTTCTTTTTGTTTTCACTTCTTCTTTCCTCTTCCTTTTTATTCATTTTATTTTATTTTATTACACCCGGGATATGGGTATGCATAGGTACCTCACAAAACGGAGAGAGGCGGGGAGAGGAAATAGGTAATACGTGGATAAATAAGAGATAAGCGATCTCATCTGTCTAAGACAAATTCATAGTAAATACTCTCTCTCTGTCTGGTACTTGGTAGATCAATGTTGAAACGTCGAGGGTTACCTCTTAACTCGACATGGATGCCCATGACAAAGGTAACCACCCTATAACACAACTTCATCTTCAGCTTATGCAGAAGCAGGTAACTTTGGTATGCTTATTTCAGCACTACTGATGTATGTAGCGGTCTGTTCTTGGGACTTGGCTTATACTCACTTCGATCTTCTTGTCCTATCTGTACTCCCTCTGCGGCTCTTCTCGTGTCTGTATTTCTGCTTTCGGCAGTTATATCATATCCGGCCTACTACCTTGGCGGCAGAGAAAAAAGAGAAGGAAGAAGAAGATCCATGTACCCTGGATTCATACCTGATACATGTGCGTATGTATGTAAGTTGTGGCGCCTAGAGCGCGAACACGTAACTTGGCATATACAATACGTCGACTAAGTATAGTCTATACTGTATATGATACCTCAAGTCCAGACTGTGTCACTTCGTATCTACAATAGACTTCATTTTCAGCCGCATTTCTGTAGCACTGGTTCCGAGATGACGCAGAGACAGACAGGTAGTCATGTGTACCACCTCGGTATTTACCGAGCCCACGATTGTAAACTTGTCAGTTATCAGTCGTCGGTCGTTAGTCGACATGCCTGTTGAGGAATGTGTCCCGTTCTGAATACCTGCAGAAGTCGGTTATAATGACCGAGTTTGAGAACGACAGACGCAGAGCATGAACTAGCTCATAGAAGCTCAGTAAACTTGCTCACCGACAGCTCCGACAGTGCTCTTGCATCTACTAGCGGCGGCTTCTCAGGCAAGAGCATTGGTATACATACGATAGCCTCTTTTATCCTAGAAAGCATCGATACCGTGATAAGTTCCTAGTCTCCCGCATGTACCTATTGTTGTTATACACACAATTAAGCTCGTGTATCACCAGAAACGGCGGTCAGAGGAAGGACGGGTAGAATCACAGGCTAGTGTATCGCCAAAGATAAGACTAAGTGTTCCTACGGACATCGGCGAGATTGGATTTATCAGAGCGAATATATTCTAGGAACCACTGGAGGCTCGAATCTCCTCTCAAGTTTGGTGTCCTGGCCGTGCGCCACGTGGATAGTGCTGATCTACTTAGATCCTCGTCCGGGAATGGTGATTGACACGAAGATTGGCTAGCCCCTCCCAAGCCTTCAAGCGTAGAATCCGACGATAAGATTTAATAAGAGCCGCATCTTCGGAACAGTACCTCGCGGGGAAATAGTGCCAAGGGCAAAGTGCAGAAGCAGACCTGTAAGTCGGGCAAGCCACCGACCGGGCCAGTACCGACTATAAGCGGGGTGGACTAGTTACACATTATCGAGCTGACTTTTGGCCTATTCGGCACGGGATATGTCGAATGGGAAAGTCCAGTCGACCGGCTGCCGAGGAAGCCGTACAGTCGTACATTCGGACCCGGGATACCGTGAAGTGTACGGAGTAGGTATGTCATTTCCCGAGAAGAAGTTGGAATCTGGGCTGTAAGCTGAGTAATTTTAAGCTGGGACGTACGATGTACCTGACCTAGGAAATATAACAAGGTAGTTAATATACCTACCTTTTAGTATAAGAATGCGCAATCCGAGTTTATATCGTGTAGCTAGACGTGATCAGACGATTTATAATCTAGACCACATTTAAACGAGAAACGCTGCGAACTCTTTACCTACAAAACCTGAAATAGCATTCTAGGCAGTGTCGGAAGTTTTTGGTATTACTTCGTACACAGATTCTACCCAGGATCGGGATCATGAAGCTTCACAACGCGGATACGGGATACTGTAGTCTGTAAATGATCCCGCTACCGTACAAACGATATCACCGGTAGCTGCGCCGTTGGTGTTAGTGAAACCAGTTTGGCTGTCACTACCCTCTATCTAAACTCTTATAAGACATACCTTAAACGTCTATAGGCTATCCACCTAGGTTAGCTACAGTTAAGTGTGCCGAGGTTATACAAATACGAGAACTAGATCGATATTGTGTAGAAGTTCTGTAGTTATGAGTTTGTATGTAGGAGGAGAAATTTGTATACGGTTGGATTAAATTGTATTAAATGGTATTCAATGGTATAAAAAGCTTTATCTAATACGGATCACATGATAGGTACTAACAAGTATTAACAGGTGTACGTGATAGGTACCTCTTACCTAATGTTCCCAACTTCCCCTTCGGAAATATTGCTGGCTGGACTTACAGTCTTACGTACTCGTTGCGGGTTCTAGCAGGGCTTAGCTTCATGCAACCGTAACCTTATTGGTGTAGATGGACTGATCCCTGTCTAGATCAACGCTATTGTCAGCTCACTAAACCTGAAATACCTAATTCATACCAATCGATTAAAAATAGCCCAACTTAAACTTTCAATATCTAAATTCTTTCCCAAGTTCTTTTTAGATTCTACCTGTATGTTATCTCTTAGGATTCCCATTCTCTCTTTATCATATCATAGGAGGTTGATATCTGTTAACATTGTCTATAGTTATATCGAACCAAAGCCATAAGGAACTGTATGTATTAAAAATCCCACCTTTACTTGATCATCTCTTCCCCTCTATCCTTACGTCACATGTCAACCAGAGCTCAAGAGAGTATCTCTCAACCAACAATCACCAACGTCAACTGCCAGCATTATCAACCCTGACTAACTCTATTTCTCTTTTTTCACTACCAGTGACCTTGGTTGTTTATAATATAACATACCTTCCTGGTAGCCGATCTTAAACTCTGTAGCTTCGTACTAAACGAGCTGCCTTTATCACGATGGATTCCTTCGCAAAGCTCAAGCGCCGAGGCGCCGACCTGTTCAGCTCCATCCCCCACAACCTGCCTTCGATGCCTCACCTGCCGCAACTGCAGCGCACCGGGGGCAGCCCGACGATGAAGGGCACCTGGCAGCACATCTCTATCCCGCCGCTGCCGAGATCGTCACATTCCATCAACATCGTCGCCGGCAACGCCTATATCTTCGGCGGCGAGGTCGAACCCCGCAAACCTGTCGACAACGACATGCACGTCCTGGTACTTCCCTCGAGCGGAGCCTCGGCCGACTACTACGCTATCAAGGCCAGGCCCTCCCCCAAGCAACAACTCGCCGAAGACTCACCCGCACCCGTCGCCAAAAAAGACGAGGCCGAGACGGATGAAAATGACGACGACGAAGACGACGAGTCAGAGTCCGCCGCCTCCGACGAGTCCGACGACTCCGACGACTCCGAGGCGGAGACCCGCACCCCCGAGGTGCCCTGCGCCCGCGTCGGCCACGCCACCGCCGTCATCGGTTCCCGCATCTTCCTCTTCGGTGGTCGCGGTGGCAAGTCCCCCGCCGAGCCCCTCGATGAGCGCGGCCGTGTTTGGGTCTTCGAGACCAAGACGCACACCTGGACGCGCCTCGACCCCCACCGCACGAGCCCCGTGCCCCCGGCGCGGAGCTACTTCGCCGCCGTCGCCACCGACAAGCCCCGCGACTTCGCCATCAAGCCCCTGCAGCGGGCCGCGAGCTGGAAGGAGTGGGCCGAGGGCGACTCGGCCGAGGTCGGGATCCCGCAGCGGCCCATCGCCGGCAACGTCGCCGCCACAGCCACCGACGAAGAGGACGCCGGCTTCGGCACCTTCATCATCCACGGCGGCTGCACGGCTGACGGCGGGCGCACCAGTGACATCTGGGCCTTCGACGTCCGTAGCCGCACGTGGAAGGAGCTGCCGTCCGCTCCCGGTCCGGCGCGCGGCGGCGCCGCCCTCGCCCTAGCCAAGGGCCGACTCTACCGCTTCGGCGGGTTCGACGGCGAGCAGGAGCTCGGCGGACAGCTAGACGTGCTGCAGCTCGCGCTCGACGAGTTCGACGACCGCGTCAGCAAGGGCGAGATCGGCGTCTTCGCCCGCGGCGGCTGGCAGACTCTGGTCTCCCCCTCCTCCGCCTCCGCCTCCTCCGCCCCGCCCCCGAGCGGCGGCGAAGGCAGCGAGACGGCGAAGCTGGTGCCGGCGGAGGAGTGGCCGGGCGGGCGCAGCGTGGCGAGCCTGGAGCTCGTGCAGGGCGGCGGGGGGCGGGAGTACCTGGTGCTGATGCTGGGGGAGCGGAGCCCGAGCGCGGAGGGCCACGCGGGCGCGGGCCGGTTCTGGGACGACGTCTGGGCCTTCCAGGTGCCGCCGCTCGGCATGACGGCGGCCAGCGTCGCGGACGCCTTCCTGCAGGCCGTCGGGCGGCGGACGGGCGAGGGTCGCTGGACGAGGGTGCTCGCCCGCCCGTACGACGACGACAAGCGAGCCGACGCCGCGGCGGGTCCCGGACCGAGGGGCTGGATCGCTAGCGCGCCGCTGGGCGACCTGGAGGAGAACGCCGTCCTCGTCTTCGGCGGCCTGGGCGAGGCCAACGAGAGGCTCGGGGACGGGTGGGTGTTCAGGCTAGAGTAGTAAAAGGTCGTTTGGCGCGGGGTGCTTGTCTAGAAACGTGTGTGTGAGACGTGTGTGTATATATTGGTGTGTATGGACATACATAAACGACCGGTATAACTTTACCCTACTGTGAGAATCCGTGGAGGACTGGGAGAAAGGGGGGAAGGATGAAGCGGTAGTTAGGGGGGAAATATGCTAGGGCCTATTTGGAGTGATGTCATCATGGTGATAAGGGAGGGTTAAAGAGATTTCACCGATACGAACTGTTTGGAGAGTTTTTATTTGCTCTTATTTATTTATTTTTGCTTCCTGTCGATCTGTCTGGTTTTCTGGATTTTACTTTTTTTTTTTTTCGACGGGCGGATAGGTGGGTGTGGGTGTGGGTGAGAAATGGGATGAGATGAAAGCTACGACAGAAAGAAAAAAAGAAAAGACAAGAGAAAAAAATGAGAATGGCATCAAAATCATAACGAACGTGGTATGAGCAAGAAAGCAAGCAAGAAACAGTTATTCTAGTTCATAGTTGATACGTAAAAAATGGGAAGAAAAGAAAAGAAAAGAAATCAAAGTCATCGTCATCTTGTCATCGAGAAATCATGAGGTACCTAGTTAATATTAAGGAAGAACGAAACGCTAGAGTGCTGTCTTTTTCTTCCTCTCTTTCCGTGGACCTGTATAGGATTCAGATAGAGCTTATATATACATGCGACCCACGTCTACTATACGCCTAGCCTCTAAGACACTACTCCCAGTGTCCTGGTTCACAAATCGCTCCTCGTAGTCTCGATGCCCCACGGCTTGCTGGTCAAATTTGTCTGGCCGGTGCTGTTCTCGCAAGTCTCGCGACCGCTCTGGGGGCCAGGTGCCGGTACCTTGGCGCCGGGAGATGTGGCGCTCTCCTTGAGCGCTGTCAGTAACTTCTTGGTGGTCTCCGGCGTTAGATCCTCGTAATAGTCGTCGTTGATCTGGATCATAGGGGCGTTGACACAGGCGCCTAGGCACTCCACCTCTATGAATGTGAAGAGTCCATCTGGCGTCGTCTCGCCCTGCGAAATACCTAAGTGTTCTTTGATCGTTTTTACGATTGCGTCGCTGCCGCAGCCACCGAGTTGGCAGGGTGTCTATTCCAAGTATAGTCAGCAGATGCTTGAGTCTCTTTACGATCTTGAGTAGATGGAGCGCATCCACTGAACGTCCAATTCGGTGATAGCGGAGTATCCCCCAAGTCATACAACTTGATTATTTTATACGCTGCAGTAGACATAGCAAGGAGAAGACCACACACATATACCCTCATTATGTCTCGACATCAGGGAGAGCAACAAAAGAGACGCAGTTAGCTGGAAACCGGCGCAAACTTACCGTAGTGCAGGCCTGGACGAAGAATTTACCGACCGGCGATCGATTGTACATGGTATAGAAGGAGGCAACTTCGTACACGCGACTGGGTGGCATCTCGAGGATGCGCGCGACCTCGTTCATGACGGATATGGACGTGAAGCCGTGTTGGCGTTGACCCAAGTCTAGCAGCGGCATCACGGCCGCCTTCTTATATTGCGGAGGGTAGCGTTTGAGTATCTCAGCAATAACTTCGTTGTTCTGAGCCGAGAATTTAAAGGATATTTCGGGGTTGTTTTCGGACGTGTCTCGGTGCTGTTGTCGCAGGGAACGTGGGCATCAGCAACATAACTTTTGGACATGATGCGGAAACAAGAGAGAAGAGTGAGGGTTAAAGATAATAACTCTTGTAAATCGCTCGGATAGACACTGAAAGTGACCAGCTAACTTCTAAAGCATTCATCTAATCCATATGCCGATAAGGAGTAGCTTTAACCCGAGCCAGAAGAACGAGCTAGAAGAACAAGGCGAGGAGAAGAACATACCACTGCGAGAGCATCACTTCTTCTCGAGCTGCTGACTGTAAATGTACGGAATTGCGATCGAGAGGCGCGGCAAGCCGAACGAGCTGCCCTTCTGAAGAGTATGGGGGCGATTTTGGACGCCATGGCAGATATGACGTGAATTCAATCAGTGCTCAGGTACATGTAGAAGAGTTTCGGTGGATTTAGAAGATGACGAGATCTTTTGAGAGGTGATCTTTTAAGAGGTGATCTTTTGAGAGTTGATCTTTTGAGAGGGTTCGACTTTCGGTTCCAATGGACGATGATAAAGTTATGGATCCAATCAGATTCGTCTTGTTAGTCAAGAAAAGTCTCCACGCGGTTAAATGCCGGTCTCTTAGCTTCTAAGCTTCTATCACTCCACTATTACGCAAGTAGGTAAATAATAATATGGGTACATACCTATACATTGTTACATTATGCTTAGTAGAGGACGTGGTATGTTTACATGTATTCCGTAGAACAGAGGCATTTTTATCCACCTAGAAGATATATTGTAAGTGCATTCTCGCCATAATACCCGCTCACAATCAATATCCGCGCAAGATAACATCGCATCAATAACTATGAACTAACATGCCCGACCTGACTTTTATTGCTCTCATCGTCTTACGTCATTGTCAACACAGAAACCACCAATATATATCTTAGCTACGGCTACGACTAGAGATAGGAGTCAAGACCGACATCGCTTAGACGAAATATCAGACGAACCAGTTACCCTTCCTTCCTCCATCACTCAGTTTCTTCCTCAACCTTCTTCTCCTCGGCAGCCTCGCCATTGGGAGCCTTAGATTCTTCCGAGGGCTTCTCCGCAGACTCCTCATCCGCCGGCTCCTTGGCAACGGCTTCATCGCTTTCAGTGACCAGCTTCTTGACGGCCTCAACCGTCGCAGCTGGCCCGCCAGGTTCGGCAATGAGGACTTTGCCGGCCTTGTCAACGGCAAACACGCCGCGAGTAATACCCCTAGGCGCCTTTTTAAGCCCAAGGGCGCCAATCAACGTAAAGCCGGGGTCGCATAGAAGCGGGTAAGGTAAGTTCTGTTTGGTCTTGAACGTGGTGTTGGCTTTGGGCGAGTCAGCCGAAAGACCATAGATGGCGAGGCCGCCTTTGGTCAAGGGCTCGTAGGAGTCTCTGAAGAGACATGCCTGATTGGTACCTATATATCAAGTCAGACGTGGTCGACGCCAACTCGTGATCGCGTTGCGGGAACAAGCTTACATCCCGGCGTAGAGGCCTTGGGGTATGTGAAAATCACGACTCCGGCCTTGCTCTCGTCGACGAGTTCTTTCAAGGTAGTCTTGCTACCGTCATTGGTCTCGACCTCGCCACCGAAGCCGTCGAGAGTGATCGCGTCACCAACGACGGGCTTAGCAGGTTTAGATGAGCCATTGGCATCAGCAGACTTGGCAGACTTGACAGGTTTGACAGTCTTCTCCTTAACGGCCTCCTTCACCTTTGGCGCCGGTTTGGTGACCTTGGATTGCTTCTTAGCCGGAGGCGCGGGCGCCGGTGCAGGAGCTTTGCGCTTGCGAAGCTCGACAGGCATGATGTTATGACGGGATCAGCGGGGCTGAATAATGAAATAAGCGCAAGGCAGGATGAGATGGATTAAAAAAAAAGATTGGTTAATAGTAATGGCTAGATGAGAGCGATCATGAATATAAGAAGTTTGAAGGGATTTTAGGTGAAGATTGATGGGAAAAAGGATGAGAGAAGAAGAAGGGAGAGGTGATGAAGATGAGGTTGTCGAAGTTGTCGAGGTCGCAAGGTAAACAGGAGGTTGCGACGAGATCTGACCAATCAGACGAGGCCATGGCGACAGCTTCCCAATAACGAACAGGGATGCAAGATAGTTGTGTCACAAGGATATCAGGATACCAACAATTTAAAATCCATTGCTAATGACGAGGCTAATGTCGGGATCGCGCCAATTCCTCTAGAGTTCCAGCGCATAATCGGGGCTTTGTTTTTGCGTTTGCGTGATGGACTGGAGGCGGGAAGCTGAAGGGGGTAAATTTTAGGGAAGGGAAGGGAAGGGAAGGGGAAGGGGAGGGGGGATGGTCAGAATGGTAAGGGAAGATGTATGTATGTAGGAGGTATGTACCCGTAACGGGTTTCATGAGGTAACTTTAAATGTTACCTCCTATGATAGTATGTTGTACCTAATTACTTGATATTTTAACTCTTTACTATGGGTAGCTTATCAATATCGAATAGGAGAAATCTCAGATCAATTAAACAATCTATTATACTCCGTACACATATATGTACTATCTGCACTGCTGCAGATAGTGGAAGTACATCTTACGCGTATGTATACCTATGCAAGTGCATAGTTGGTTAGGTCTTACATGTGCTCAATTACCAATCAACACCAACATTGAACCTACATACATATATGGTTATGTAGGTAGTTACCAACCTACAGAGTACCTATTACATAGTATAACTAAATAAACATCCTAAATATGGAATGACCTCAAAGACTCTCGCCGTAGAATAATTTCATGTTTTTTTCCTTTTTATCCCTCCGAAGACCTATGATACATACATGTACCTATGTACCTCATACTGGTACTTGCGGTGTACCAAAAACGATGATGATAGCCAACTTCAACTACATATGTAGGTATACACATATGTAACTAAGCTAATTATATTTTCACTTAACTCCCCAAATACATCAATAAGGGCTTCAGATAAAAATAAGTTTTAGCTTACAGCTCTTCTTACACCGAGCCCCGTAATATAAAACAGACTGGATAATGTCAATAAACCTCCATATATAATAAACATAACTCCGCAAAAATGAATAATATTACGAGAAAAGTCGCTCAACTACCAACATAATTCATAGATATGCCCTAGCTAGAGACCACCCCTGAGGACGCACGAACGTGACATATGCTGGTATTAAGCTATGACTAGACTCGAGCATAATTCATAATTTAATGTCTTTATTTAAAAAGAATATGTCTTTTCGTTCTATCCTCTTCCTTCTCTCTAAGGTTTTTATGATAAAACAGTGTGTCTTTGTGCACATAATGGAACAACTAAGACAGGAATATAACTGAATAGTGTTACGTAGTATGTACGTAAACTTCTCTAAGAACTTCTACAAGTTCAAACAAATTGGAACTTATTTAAATGTACCTAGTAAGTAGCCTATCTCATTTTACATGTACACTAGGTAGGTAGTCATTTTATTTTGTTAATTATACTGGTAGCGAAGAGAATAGCGGTATGACGGTTGATATAAGCTCGACCACTTTTCAGCTACGGGTTGAGCTTCGTAACCCTGGCAAGTAAGCGAGGTATAAACTTAACTCTGGTGCATTTCATCCCCTTATACGAATAGATGGATCTACAAATCATAGCCGTTTTTTTGTCTCTTAAGTATAAAAAGGCACAATCGAGAAACTTAGACTAATACCACCGTCATAAGAGATGCTTTGCGATCAGAAATCATCAAAGATTGTGATCATATCTATCCGTACTATAACGAATATTGAGATGATCGTACTTATTACGGAGTATAGGATTTATCAATAGAACATATGTTCAAATGCAGTAGGTTATCTCTAATAAGTAACACAACATATATACTATAATGAGCTGTTAGAAGGTAGGTACAGTATAAAATGGTCGAAACCTAATGAGGTTTGAAAAGTTGCTGCGATAAAAGGCTGGTGCCGACGCATTATATTTTGTCTTGCGATTTTATAGAATATGATCTCTCTTTTTTCTTTTTTTTTTTTCGCAACCGTTGCGGAATAAATGAACGCGGCCGAGATTGAAGAGTCGAGATTGAAGAATCAATTGATTTGACAGAAGGACTTTAGATGCTGACCAATGATATACGCCCATAGCCTTATGTATGTGAATGTACAAGTGTACATATGTACCGAAGCTAATTCATTAAATCTGGCGCAAACATTGAACCTTCAATAGGTACATGTACCTACCGGTATGCGGTCCAACGTAAAAGTACATCTTCTGCCCCGCGTACCATATTGGAACTGGGCTGTCATTGCCCCGCCTAAGACAAACAAACCCAGGCCTGGAGCTTCCCCAGTAAGCTTTTTTTGTCCCACCCCCACGGTCGCCTAATTGTACCTAAGAGTTAAGACGTTAAGCATCTTAAACGGTACATACATCTTATGAAAATCTACCAAAAAATCCCCAAACCCGAAATCAAACCCAAACCCAAAACCAAAAATATCAACATCGCAACCTCAGAATTTAGAAAGCATCTCTCACCAAGCTAATCCACAGAATCAAGGATTGACACTTTAAAACCCACGATCTGAGATATTCTGCCTCGAGCGTCTGTCGCCATGGATCAACTTGCGTCGACGCTCCTGGCATTTCCGCCGGGAACGAATCTCTCCAATCCTATTGACAATCACAGATATGATCTTACTGTCAAGACTCACGTTTCTATGCTTTCTACTCTACTTAGGGATCGACATGATGAACTAAAGGCTAATGGTCTTCAACTTCTCTCCCTACTCAACCCCGCCGTCAATTCGTTATCGTATCTCACTATCCTTCGTGTTCTTCTGCCATCTACTCGGCCTTCTACCGCCACCCCTCTACCATATAATCAGTCCTTTACCGCCTATCGAGAGTTGGTCTGGGACAAGGTCATCGAGTTTATGTTCACATTTGACGCCCGACAGTGTAGATATGCTCGAAGTCAGCTGCAGGATATCTTCCTCGCTGTTAGAAGTGGCGAATACCTGCCTGTACGCCTTCCTCTCTCTCTCCTAACTTCACACTCTTTTATATAGATGCGCGCTAACTTTATTATTCCTCAGCCTTCTGTCGCCGTTGATGCACTTGCAACTGCTATCTTGAGACTAGACCCTACAGGCAGCATGCTCACCCCCTCCCATTTGCAGCTTGCGAAACTTGCATACGAAAGCAATAATATCTTGCCAGCCTTGCCGGTAATCGAAAAGAACATCGTGTTTTATCCCGGCATGGCCGACTACGGCGAGCCTAAGTATCTTTGCGACCTCGATCTTCCCCCACCGGCTTACCTTTCGCGAGAGACGGGCCTCGCCAGCAATATGAGATCTTCTTTGGTTCTGGAGTATGACTTTCTTCGCGGGTTGATGTATTGCTCCAGAAAAGAATGGGAAAATGCTTTCGCGGCCTTCAGCAAAGTCGTCACATATCCTACGCGCGAAGTTTACGTAAGCAAGATTATGGTCGAGGCTTATAAAAAATGGGTGTTGTTAAGTCTACTCTCCAAGGGGAAGCTTGTCGATCTTCCAGCATACACAAGTGCCACAGCAAGAAAGGCCTACACAGCTTGCGCCAAGCATTACACGATGGCCGCTGAGTTCTTCGTCACTGGAAATGCGCAAATGTTGAAATCGGCGTTCATTGAGTGCCACCAAATATGGGAAGCTGATGAAAATCGCGGCTTGTGCGAAGAGCTTCTGGCTTCTTTTCAAGAGTGGCAAGTACTGGCTTTAGATCAAGTCTATTCTAAGATCTCGCTCTCCGAGATCCGACAGCAAACCACAAGTGCTGAGACAGGCGAAATACTCGAGAGTGATGAACACATGGAAGCGCTTATCCAAAATATGATCAAAAAAGGCATGCTCAAGGGCGTGATCGAGAAGAATGACAACGGCACTCTCTTCCTCACCTTCCTTTCCCTATCTTCAGAACTCTCAGAAAAAGATATGGCTAAGGAGCTTGAGACTGTCGCAAATCGAGTGAAGGACTTGGGCCCGCTTTTTAAGACGACAAAGGATCGGTTGGGCAGTAGCAAGGAGTATATCAAGCACGTAATCAAGGAAGAAAAGCGAATCGAAAAAAACGAGGGTGATCCCACCCTAGGGTTCGATGTTCAAGTAGACGACGAGGACCTAATGGGCGGTATAATTGCTACCGGCTGAGCGCAGCCGGGAAGCCCGCCTACACGCCCATCATCTATTTGATCAGCTTATCGGACCCCGGCTCCATCATACCTCAATCCATGATGGAAAAGTTAGTCCGAGATACGATTTTGAACCTTAATAATTCTTCTTGATACCCTTTCCCTAGGCGAGATAGGGAGAGAAGGCCACTGCTAACTAGTTCAGAGAAGGGGAAACAAAACCCGAGATCAGATAATGACCACGAGATGACATGACACGGCTGCGCATTCTAAAGCGACGGCGTTCAAGAGAGAGGGGAGAAAGGGATGGAAAGGGGGGGGAAGGGCGTACGCATCTCTAGACGGAGGCACTTTTACACACCTGATCAATACCTTTTTTCTCGACGTTGTTTTGCTAGAGATCGATGATTGACATGAATACCTCTTGTCTGCTGAGATCTCGTGGCTAGTCGAGACGATACCTAACCAGTACCTAGGTAGAGAACTAAATAATTAAAAAAAAAAATTCCAACAACACTCTTCGTGTATTATGTTTTGTTTTTTTTATCATGCTTGTTATTAAATTTCTGCGTCTGTATCGTGAACAACATGCTATCTTCTCGTGTCGTGTAATGGTAATGTAATAGTAATGTAAGTAGATGTAGCTAATGGTCCTTTTTTTTCTCGAACTAAGTCTTCAAATCCCCCCTCCCCCCCTTTCCTTCCTTCCCTTTCTTTCCATGCTAGCAGCAGTGCTCCGCCGCACGCAGTCCTTGAGAATGAGATGTCGTATCTCGGATGAACTTCATCTATCTTACTTCGCATGAGGTCTTGTCCGCCTGGAAATTGAAGCTATCTCAATATTTTACTTAGGTAGGTATCACCCTCCTCCTCCTCCTCTCGTTCGAGACCGAGCCAGCTAATAGGAGGTACGTTCACGGATCAAATTTCCTTCTCATCTGAGCTTCCTTCCCATTCAGGTCTGTGAGATATCCCCTCGCCTGCCATGGGATATGTTCCTAGTACTTGGACGCTAACCATCTTGACCAAGAAAACCCCCCCTCCCCCCCATAAGCTACTACTCACTCGGCCCTCTCGTGCTAGGATACCTGGTTAAGGATGCTACGACCCCGAGTTTATCTCGAACTGCTTGATCATGTCGGACAGTTTCAGGGCCTCGGCTCGGAAATCTATCGGACTGGCGCTCATCACCTGGTAGCGTACTCTGCGCACCTCGTCAGTAAAACTGGACTCTCATACATGAACTTAGGGGAGAGGGGGTAAAGATAACAATCAATAAATCGCATCGTCGTCATCACGTACCGTGAAACTTCGCCGTATGTGTCCATCTTAGCACGGCACTTGAAATTTAACTTGGTGCAGTTGGCAGCTTCGAAAACGGTCGGAAACCGATCCTCGTCGTTCTCCTTGATCTCCATCAGCTCGTTGGCGGTCATCCCCATGATGACGCGTCCGACGTCGTCGAAACACGATAGCCACAGTTGACCTGTGTGGTCGTTCACGTTCACGCTCATGATGTACCGGTACTGCGGTCGCGCGTGCGATATGTTGCACTTCTCGCACCGCCACGTACCGTCCCCTTGGTCGACGACCTTCTTATTGCATTGTTCGCTACTACATGCGGGATAGGCGAAGTTGTCTTGCTTAATATAGACGATTGTGGCTTTTAGGCTGAAATACTCCGGAGTCTCTGTTCCAAGGTTTTCATTCTTCACCTGGGCAATGTCCTTGGTTTGATCACCACGACCCGTTGCGGAACCCATCGAAGACAAGTTATTGTGAGTAGAAAAGTTATCGGTCCGGCCTTGAGAGTCATACCAACCCTTGAGCCGATGGGCCTCCTCAATATCGGGATCGACAGACATCGTGCCGGAAGAGAGCAGCGAGAGTGATCGCCCACCAAAGTCGGATACCTTTAGACCCTTGAAGGCGACAACAGACTCCGGTTGGGTGCTAAATGAGGTGGCTAATTTACCCCATATCGTGAGGCGAACTGAAAATTGTGTATCATCAACTAGCGTGAGCTCACGCTTGTCATACGGCTTGCCAGTACTCTTGGATACGATCTGAGAAACTTCGGCAACCTCCTTCAGAACGCCAATGAGATCGACGGTAGAGTCTTTTTCTACTTGCTGTAACTCCTCAATGTTGACAAAATTGAATCGGGCTTGGGGTACGCTAGACTGATCCTCGGCCTTCTCAATCACGGTGTCACGCTCGAACGTGAGTTCGTAGTCATTAGGGAGATTAGTGAACTGTTTTTTTGCGAAGGCAATACGACACGGATTGCTGATATAATAGACCTTGCCCTCTTGTAATAGGTCATAAAACTGGTCGCATTGTTCATTGAATCCAGTTGCCTTGATTTCGCCACTTTCATCTAGGAGGTTAACGGAAAATAGCTTGCCTTCGCCAGATGGCTTATGCCACGTCCTGATATCGGACTTCTGGCTTACACGTGCCTTTATAGTCCATTTATGCGCATAGGGAGAGAGGGCCTCGATCGGGTATATGACACTATTTCCGTGAGGTGCAATATTGGCGGTCGGACGAGATGACACAGGCTCCGGCTTGACCATAGCCGAAGATTCCGCTTTCACACCGTAGAAATTTGAGCCACCAATGGTGGTATCGGCCGGCTGCTGCTCTGTCCTAGGTTCAAACGGTTGGGGCTCGCCAATTCGACCATGGCAGCCTAGCTCCGATGCGACCTCGAGATCAAGAATGATCAGGACACTATATATCGTCAATTCAAGTGTTATAAAGGCCATAAGAACACGGCACTCACTTCTTTTCCTTGATCACATTTGCCTGGAATGATTTTAATCGAACAATGGCTCCTCGGACAAGAGACTCGTTGTGAATAAGGTGATTCATTTCTGAGGACTATGTAAGCTTTACCTCGTGCGCAGTGTGGGATGTGAATATATTTATGGTACGTACGAGTCGTCAACATACACTGAACATAGTTTCGGATATCGCTCAAGACTACACGATACCGTTCAGGTTGGCCAGCGGCACCTTGTTGAGAAGCTAGAGTCTTTATCTGTAGGCATTGAACGACAGGAACAGGGAAACGCTTCTCGACAATTCCCGGGTTATTGAAGATGGCCCTGAAATTACAAGTACGATTAGCTGACACGAAACCGAGCAAGAAGAAAAGAAATCGACATACTCTAGTGACCCTTGAGTAATAGCTTGCTGTGCCGTTGCTACAGACATGCTGAACAAGATTATGCCTTGAAAGATGTTTTTGAAGGCAGTACCGATAATCTTGTGTTGAGGATGAAAGTTGTAGTTGGTTAGTTTTAATGCACAGAAGAAATATGATAAAGTACAAACGCGTCGGAGCCTAAAACGTCGCGTAATGTGGTGCAGTTAATTAAGGTGGCGATTGCACTGTATCAGTTGAACCAGCTGGCAACTACGGTCATCACACTAATAATTAAATGGGAAAACAGTTGATATCAGCTGTGGAAAGCTATGGCGTTAGCTCCTTTCCTTAAACGCGGGGTTCTTTCTGTAACAACACCGACGCTAGGTCCACTTATCAAGCCTTACACTAGGTATTAGGTACTACGTATGTGCTTACGGAGTGCGAATGTACCTGATACGGTTACATGCATCACACGTAACCCTACATTTGCATCTCAGAGCTGCAGCTTTTATCCTGCAACAACATCGAATTCTACAAAATACATCCTATACATCTAACACCTACGTCGTACATGCAATTTATATTTTGATTGACCATTAACAGTTTTCAACATTACTTGAGGAAATCATAGTTACTGCTCACTGATCGAATACTCCCTTCAGTATGACAGACGCAGATGTCTCGACGAGAGCGCCGGAGAGCGATGCACAAGAGACAGTCGATACGCCTGCGCAAACCAAACCTACGATAGGAGAACATTGCACATCAGATCGGCCAACTCGTAAGTAGTCTTCTACATACTACATGATACCTTGAACAATGTCAGCGTTAACATTATCCCATAGCTGTCGGCCTAGCTCCAAAGGGAGAGCTTAGAAATCTCGGTGGTATAGATGTCAGTAATTCAGCATCAAAAACTGCCGCTTGTGCTTAAGCCATAGAAGCCTATGCTCATATTATAGTAGGTCTATCTTACAAAACCGGAGTCATATCCAACAAACCCCTCCAAGCTTCTTCTCCTTCTATCAAGCGGCACGGGTATAAAGTCGACCAACAACCAGATTCAGGCGGACAAGTTTGCGGATGAAGGGTTGTGAGTATATCTCTGGATGAATAGTTTCCTCTCTCGTCGAACCCCCCCATCCACAGGCGTGCTCTGAGATTTTTTAACTATTACATGGTCTTTATTCCATGTGATAAATATTGATCCTGAACGTAGTGTTGTCGTAATGCCTGATCTTTTCGAGGGCAACCCGGCGCCTAACTCTTCTCTCGTTCACGAGGCCGAGGCTCAAGGGACCTCGATCCTTGACAAGATCAAATTGAAGGCTGCAGAAATCGCAAAATCGCTCGTAATCGACGAGTGGTTGGCACGTCACACCGAGGAAAAAGTGATGCCCATACTTGAGAAAGTCATTGATGCTTGCAAAAGCGAATTCGCCGACGCGATTGGTAATGGAGGAGGTATCTATGCCGTAGGCTACTGCATTGGCGGACGCTACGTCCTATTACTCGCCAGTGAACGAGGTCGTGTGCAAACGGGATGGACCGGCGCACAAAAGTCCTCGGACGAAGAAGCAGGTGATGGTGCCAGTTCTACAAAGAAGGGCCCATATATCAAGGCGGGCGCCCTGGCCCATGCAACTCTCGTGTCACCAAGTGACTTTCAGGGGTTGAAAGTCCCACTGAGCTTAGCCTGTGTAGAAAGCGATCCCATGTTTCCAGACGACGTGCGAGAAGCTGGTGAAGACATAATGTCCAAGGAGGATGTGGAGCATGAGGTTCAAGTTTACCCCGGTGTCCCCCACGGCTTCGCTGTCATCGGTGACTATAACGATGCCAACATCAAGGATGCGCAAGTGACGGCCTTCGAGCAGATGTTAAGATGGATCAAAGAACATTAACGACAGGGCAAATGGTTTCGTTGCATGGTGTTATCTGGTGTTTACACAGGAGGTACCTTGTGATCAGGAGAGCATGAGTCATGACGGCTAGGTTTTCTAATACCATTGGCGGATAGCTGCACGGTTTTCGGTCATGAATGGGCTTTATTCATTCCTTCTACTCTATAAGAGTTCCCTACGGAACTGTGCAGATAATTTTCCCCGTGGTCTTGTTTGCCTCGAGTAGTTGATGCGCATTGACAATATCATCCATCGGTAGGACCGTGTCAATGAGGACCTTGAGCTCGCCGCTTTCAAAATGGGGCATGTACTCAGCCAATTTATCCCTCAGTCGACCTTGGTAGTCCGCATCTCTGCTCCGTAATGTGCTGCCTTCGAGTCGAATCCTTTTGTAAAGCAGCATACTGTAATCTACTCCGTCAAGTCGAGTGCCACCCATCATACCCAGTGTTACCCATCTGGCATCCCTTGCCGCTACTGTGAGATTCTTCTGGAAATAGCTAGCACCGATGAAGTCTACGATAAGATCCACGCCTTTGCCGTTCGTCGCATCGAGAATTTCTCTGGCCCAGTCTTGTGTTTTATAGTTGTAAGCCTTGGTAGCGCCGAGCTCGCGCTCCACGAATCGACACTTCTCATCCGTGCCGGCAGTAGCGTAGACAGCGCTAGCGCCGCTGTCGCGGCTGAGCTGGATCCCGGCGATACTCACACCGCTGGCCTTCGGGGGAATATTAGCGCCATCAAGCGGATAAAATCAGACGGGGGATATAAGGAGGCAAACATACACCGGCATGCCACAAAACCGACTTGCCCGGCGCAAAGTCGCCCACCAGATGCAGCGCCTGCGTGGCCGTGATCCATGTTTCGGGGATGCCGGCCGCCATCTCCCAGGAGAAGCTGTCCGGCTTGTGCAGCAACATCTTGGAGCTCACGGCAATGTATTCGGCGTAGGCGCCGCCGTAAGCCAGGCCGAAGACGGCATCGCCGACCTGGAAGTCCCCGTGCGAACCGGGTCCGAAGGATTCGACGACGCCGCTAAACTCCACGCCGAGCGTGGCCGGGGCCTGGGGCGGCACGGGATACTTGCCCTCTCGCTGGAGGAGGTCCATACGGTTCAGACCGAAGGCCTTGACGCGCACGACGGCATCTCCCTCTTTGGGCACGGGTTTGGGCGTCTGGGGATTGACGAAGAGCGAGGTGGCGGGACCTTTCCCGTCTCTGATATCTGTGTATATCGTGCAGAACGGTTAGATGATGGTTGATAGGGGTATAATCACAAAATTAGTCGATGCTGTCATACCAATAGCTCGCATTACACTACCCATCTCGGTTCGATTCGAGGATTGTTTCGGAGAAGATTGTAAATTCGTGATGTGTAAAGTTATTGATTACCAAGAATCCAAGATACCTAACAATAGCTAAAATTCCTATAGGTATTGAGGAATGATCAAGTTACCTATAATACTTCGACATATAATGACTTGGAAGAAGACGAGGTAAATTTATCCCATTCGTCGCGTAGACTCGTAGATACCTACCTACCTACCTCTAGCCAATGGCAAGGAACCCAATGTGCTTTAAAAGATGCATGACATCAAGTCTACCAAAGCACTATACCCGATCCTTACATCGTCCCGTATAAAAAGTAACCAAACACCTAATTCGCAAGCATAACGTTCCCATACGGATAGGATGCTCATAACAATGCTCCTGACAAGTGAACCAAGATAGGAGGTAAAGAGAGAATTGGACAATGCACGCTTAATACGAATATGGGGTCAACGAGCCAGCGTCCGCAATATCGAATCACGTTCGGCGGTAGAGCGGTACTGGTTCACGCCATGACCAGTAGATGTCTGACCCGTCGAAACTCAATCCCCAGGTCCACCGTCGCGTGGTGCGGTCTTGAGTTCCTCTTGTCGTGCATGATTCTATTTTCAGCGACGCGGGTAAAAGGTAGATTGGGAACTCTAAGGACTCGAGGACGATCCCGTGGGTCGAAGGACGTATTCAGGCTGACTTTCTTAAACCCAATTTCTATGACATCTCGTCAATGGTTCCGCGTAGAATCTGTAAAAAGAAAAAAAATAAACTCTCGTATACCAACGCGCGGCCAGATGGACGTCGAGACATAGCTTCATGATCTCATCCTGCGAAGCATATGTTGGACTGTCATATTCAACACGGTAGTGAAGTAATAGTCCAAAAAGCAAAACACATGCATACTACGTAGGTATACCTACGTAGTAGACAGCTAAAATACGATAGCGAGAGAATTATCTTCTTAGTGTTATGCGGATCTTGACAGCGACGAACGGCGTAAGAGGGCGGTCGAGCGTATGCTTATCTTCGCGTCCCTCCATACCAAGACCAGGACGAATTGGTCCAGAAAAGAATCAGGAACGGAGGGGACGTGCGCGATAATAAAAAAGAGAGCTAGGGAAGAAAAGAAAAAAACCCAATAAACACGTGGAGATAGCGCGCGAGCGCGCGCGCTCTCGCTGGTAAGCGTGATATTAGGGAGGTACTATGTAAACAGATCTCGTATGGATTTGATTGCCACGATGGCGGTTGGATCGACGAGCTTCGCGAAGTCGTCTATGTGGGTACAGGTGGAAATTAGATGGCCCCATGGGTACCTAGGAGGTATGCATAAATCCATGGCCGTACCGAGTCGTCTTGCAGGAATATATCGCCTATTCTAACTAGATTCTCATACTTACATGTTATAGTGTCGAGCGTATATGGTACGGGTTACGGGTACTTTGATAATATACATCCTCCTAAGACCTGTGCCATTATTCCGCATATATTAGATAGGTAGAGATAGGTAGTATGTAGACTTCATTCGTACTCTCGGTGGCATATCCTACCTTAGGTTGTTCCATACCATGTGCTAAGGTTAAGATCCAGAGACTCAAGTCGTCTCAATCCAAGCTAAATCATATGAGATGATTATTGAATGGACCCAAGACACTCAGTCTAAACCGGCTGAGCCCCGATGTCTCGGAGACAAGATGAGATCTATCCCACTCTTCGTAGTATGGTGTACTATGTCAATCCTCAGCCCTGGTCGATGGTCATGGTCGATGGTCGATGATCGTTGATCTTGTGAAGTGGATCGGTACCGTTACCCAGAATCCAGATTACATTCCTACCTACACACACACACACACACACACACTTGCCACTTCATCCTTACTCTGTATATGTGCTGAGAAACCAAGTTCCGGGATTTGACTTGACTAGAATAACCCACGACAAAGCTAAGGTGACATGAAAGAATCAAATGTAACTAGAGTTCGATTCATACCCGTCAGATACGAGGTATACTATTAACGAATGCTACCTTAATATGTAGGAAAATAAGCAGTATCGTAGCATTACCCGATGTCCACTAGGATATGGAAAGACATGGATTCCCTCCCCATGAATATTGAACATTTCTCTCATCTAGTGTAGACTCTTTTATTTCCCATGGATGCATTGTTCTGATCGACTGAAGATGCTAGCAATATTAACAAGTATCACATGTTAGGTATGAATTTGTAGGAGCAGATACGTGGAAGGATGTTTATCCATGCACGCCCTACGACCAGATCTATAATGGCGGGAGATATCGAGGTCTTGCTCTTATAGCCTACCTAACTTCCAGAAGAGTTTCGAGTAATTTCCGGATCAGATTGACAGAACCAATCCAGATTCTGGAGATGGCCGGACGGTTATCGGTAGCGCTTTGGCAGCCAAGGATTCTTTTTTTTCCAGGGGAGGTTTTCTCTCAGGGTTGTCAAATCACGATAGAGTCTAGGCTCTACTTAATACCTAGTAGTATAGCATGTTCATAATTCTTGAGTTATCCTTATCTCGTACCCTAGGTAATATGTATCCGTACGTATCTCTAGCCTATTCGTTATTGAAGTATCTAGTACGATTAAGATTTTAAATTGGATGACTCAAAGCGGCGACGACACTTTGCCCAAATTCGGAATCGGACTTGAGATCCATTAACGACGTATATAGAAACTCCAGATAGAAGAGCCGAGAGGTTTACATAGTAATAGTAAAATTGATGGTGATAGTAAAAACACATGAATAATTCTCCTACGTAAATAGTACTTACCTTTCATATTAAATGGAACATAAAATCGTAATAGGTAATAATTTCTTTCCGCTGATGGTATGGACATGAGAAATATAGTATGTAGTGGTATAAGTGAGGTACATATTTCATACGGATCTGTCAATTGGCCGTGATTACGGTTCCTGCAGAAGTGCGGTCTGTTCCTGCATCTGCATTTGGCAAGTGACAGCGCAAGTTAATCCCAAAAAAGTGTTAGGGTTCTAAAAGGTAAGGATGATAGATAAAGGTATCCTTACAATTTTGTAAAAGAAAAGAAAGAAGAAGAGGGAAAGGGAAAAAAGAAAAGAAGTACGCTACTTTGTACATTAGTACGTAACTACGCTATAGTAAGTACATGCATATACTAAGTACATAATGAATTTAGGTAGTAGGCTAAGATGCACTATGATGAGAAGGAAGGACGCTAGTGGCGTTCCAATTTCCGCATCATCAGACTCGGCGCTGACTTCTTGCCTCTCTTACTCTCTTACCCCAGTTAAGTCGCTCTGTTCCTTGCAGGACCGACTGGATGCTACTTTACATCCTGGTCATAATCCTGGTTTGCATGGACCAACTACAAGCTACCAACGAACACCAAGATTTATAGTAGAACCTAACTAATAGCACAACTATTTCGTCCCAAGTCCTAAGACCCATCTCGTGTTCTTGTTATGCTTATTAACAACAACAAGCGATTATTATCACGAATAATGAAGAATAGGTTTAAGTTGTATTTAGAGACCCCATGAATATATATATGCAGCCTGATTATAGGGACCTAACATACATTTTTTATCGAAGCCTAAGTGTTGTATAATACTACATAATAACGGTAGGTAATCAGAATATATCGATCTTGAGTGGAAGATTGGACAAGAAGGATGACCAAGTCATCATGGGGAGAATCCACACACACTACCGAGAAAAAGGGGTGCATGGCCTAATTTAGAAGAAGCCCCATAGCCCCATCAAGGACAAAAACGGGAAAAAATGGACTTAATGTTGTAGATGCATACATAATCTCTACTATTAGGTACATATGTATGTATATATTATGTACTGGACTTATATACATACAGGTAATCATATGGATATATGTACATAAGATACTGCATAAAATACTTCATCATACGCATCAACTCGCACCCTTACATACCTCCTAACAACGCGCATAGGAATGGGTACTTATGATTGGTTAACAAAGCGAAATAAGATGTGGAAAAAAATAATAACAATAATGATATGGAGTATAGACCGAGGTTGCCCCCTGCTATTCTAGCGCCACGGCTCCCTCATCCAATGTATGTACATACATACATACTTACACACACACACACACATACAATACATACATACGAGAGAAACCCAGACCCAGACCAGCACCAGCACCAGCACATGGGGTCCTGGATGCTTTCGAAGTTAGACAAGGCTCAAAGAAGCCTGCTACTTGAGCAATGTACCATGTAATTATGTACATGATAGGCTCCAGCTATCAACAAAGCAGCAGCTGCGGTAGGTCAAGTTCACGTTACGTTATGGATGCAAGCCCGGAAGCGATCTTTTCCCCCTGCTCCATGCCGTTTGTCTTGTATATAAGTCGACTCTTCCAATGACCGACAATCCTTTCTTTCTTTCTCTCCTCTTCACCCACACGCATTCTCTGAACATATCACCCTGACTTTACAAGTCAATTACATTCGTTAATAAAGCATACTTAATTTGCTCTACTCACCTATATAACCTAATCAACAAACCTGTACTCTTTAACACGAGTCACTTAATATCAACTCAGTCAAAATGAAGTTCACCATTGCTGCCGTTGCTTTCGCCGCTGGCGTCTCCGCCACCTACCCGGCTGCCAACGCTACCCAGTACACCACTGAGGTCGTCACCTCTTATGAGACGTACTGCCCTGGCTCCACCCAGATCACCTTCGGCACCAACACGTACACCGTCACCGAGGTATGAATCGGCTGAGGAACGGGAGAGAATGGAACGAATAGCTAACGCGAAATGAATTAGGCTACTACTCTGACCATCACTGACTGCCCTTGCACCATCAGCAAGCCTGTCTATACCACATCGTCAGTTGCCTGCGTATCTTGGTAAGATAGGGGGGAGTTATGAAATCAAAACAAAACCAGCTAACACGTAACAGCAGTGCCTCGGCCCCGTCTTACCCTACTTCTGCTCCGTCTTACCCTACGTCGGCGCCTGCAGTCCCCGTCTACTCCAACAGCACCGCCCCGGCCAACACTCCCACCTCAGTTTACCCGACTGGTGGTGCTCCCCCGGCCGGTTCCAGCACCAGCGCTACCTCCGCCACCGTCGTCCCTACCGCCGGTGCCGGTAAGGCCGCTGCTCTCTCCGGCGCTGGCCTTGCTGGTCTGCTCGGTCTCGCTGTTGCCGCTTTGTAAATCAACTTCTAGTTGGGCATCGCGTCTATGACCTACGATTCTCCTTTGTTCGATATTACCTAATATAGGGTGATCGAGAGGAATGCTTTCGACGCTCATGACGAGAGGCAGACTGGAGTTGTAATCGGGAAGGCGGGAGTGTTTTAGACAGGGACTATCAAACGGCACACGGTGGTTCTGCATTGCGCTATGGAGTATCAAACACGGCCATGCGTGCAGGATCTTTATTTTTGATTCTTGTAGTTGTCTAGGTGTTTCGGACAGTCGGATCTCGACGAAGAGAATTACGATGCGTTTTTAGGTCTTGTGGTAGTTGGAACACTCATGGAAGATTCTCGGATATGAAGGAGGAATATTCCTGTCGGTCTTTGGATGGAATATCGCTTCATTGTTTTGAGGTTCTTCGCACAAAATCAAACCGTTTCCAATCGTTGCCCTGTTTTCAATTCTTGTGCTTCTACTTTATTATTGATTCCTCGATCATGTAACAATTCATAGAGGGTCAATCCAGCTCTATACTTAGGTAAGAATGGGAGGTTTATTCTGAGGGGTATATGCTAGATGTTTTATTGGTCTTGACAATATCTCTCTCTCCGTGGTTGCGCAGTCTTTGTACACTAGTTCAATGGCAATGCGATCGTGGCTGTGAGGCCAAGTTTTGGTCTAGCACTTAAACTGATATTCCTAGGTGCTTTTCAGAGTGACCAAAAGTATGAAGTATAGACTATAGTATGTCTAGTCGATATTTAACAGGGGTAATCCAGGTCATGAACAATTTGAACTGATAAGCTTAATAGATCCATGTCCAGTGTTCCAAGGTTCTGTTGGTGGAATATCTTTAAATCTTTTACCTGCCTCTCTCATCTATACCTAGGGGTACCTACCTCTTTAATACTCGTCAGACAAGAATAGGAGAAAGTTATACGTAAGAGTCGAATTAAACTACCAACTCTGTGCTCCCGCATAGTTTCATGTTCCATTGTTTCCGAAACGTTGTATCCGTACCTACATGATAGGTACGCGTGTAGCATCCACAATGGCACGTGCAGCTATTACGCAGACGACGATTGCGTACAGTAGGTGTACCTACCTAGATACTTAAAGTATATCAGTGGTAAAGCATACATCATTAGGTATGTACGTAGAAGGATGTATGTAGATATGAGGTACCTCAAAGATAACCGTACGGTTACCTGCATCTACACATGTATCAAGTAAGTGATGTAATAATATCTCTCGCTGTATATCGGTAGATTAGGTAGGAGGTACCGGTGGTAGGTAGGTTTTTATAAGCAACAAGGTTCTTCATTCGAGTATCCGAGACAAAGTCGCGTTTTCTCAATTCCAACAATTATCCCGTGCAGGCAGTTAAATGTGTGTATACCTGTCAACTTGACGTTATTGTATATGTTCTTGAAAAAAAATAAATATAAAAAAGGGTTTAGTTATCTATATTTAGTCAAGTTAAGTTTGTTTACACATATTTCTTCGGGTCTCCGCGTGGACGAGGTATGCAGAAACAAACGTGTGTGCGTGTCTTGAACGGGATCTTTATCCTGAATCTGATCCCTTGGACCTTGGACCTGGACCTTGGACCTTGACCTTGACCTTGGACCTGGACAAAGAATGCAACCCTAGATTCCTCGGATGTCCGCTGTCAAAGCTGAATGAATGCCTTTGACTTTTGCTATGATTACTACCTAGAAGCTAATATGGCAAACGTTCATGAATCTAATTATATCATCACAAGAATTCCGACGAGGTAACAGGTTATTCTCGCTGCGTACGCCCTGGCCCTGCTAGATATCATCTTGCATACACTACTACGGCTCACGCTGACCGCGGTGTCCATCTTTGCCTGATTGGTTACAACGCCGACCAGCATGCTCGTTGATAAGCCGGCGACTAATATGATGCAACATGCTCTCAGCAGCTATCCCCCCCTCTTAACCCGTGAGTCCAACTTACGATTCCCAATCGCAAACTCGGTAATAGAGTCCTCCACGTATATTGGCATTCCAAAGTTGCATCTCAACCATCATGTCCGAGGTCAAGCATGCACCAACGACGCCTCCGTCGGTTGACAACGAAAAGGAGACGGTAGATTTGCCTAAAGCGGGTGGGATCGGCTCCATGCGCCAGCATATTAGCGACAATGACCCGGACGAGGCGCTGAAGCTCGTCACTGGCGAGACCGTGATCCTGACCCCGGAAGACGAGAAAAGGTTGCTAAGAAAGATCGACCGTAACTTGATGCCTCTGCTCTGCATTGTCTATGGGATGAATTACTTGGACAAGACTACCTTGTCGTACGCCTCAGTCATGGGAATCAAAGTGAGCCGCATCGTATTCGGCGCCGGACGTAAACTTACTGACTACCTCCTTTATGTGTAGACAGATCTCAATCTCATAGGTTTGTCCTCCGTGAGTTAACAGTATATGATTAGAATCTTGCTAACGGTATCGTGATCAAGGCCAGGATTACTCGGTGAGCAGCCTCTCCGTATCGTCTGATGAGAGGGTTTCATATGACTATGTTTCATTCATTCGTCGAGTTATCCGGTGTTAACCTAGAACATGAGAGCTTTTTTATAGTTACTTGTCACATATTCCTAATATGAATGACGCCAACTGACATATGGCACAGTGGATAGCGTCGATGTTCTACTTCGGCTATCTCTTCTGGGAATGGCCAACAAACCGCCTTCTTCAGCGGTTGCCGTTGGCAAAATATTCTGCCTTCAACGTCATCATGTGGGGTCTCGTCCTCTGCTGCATGGGGGCCGTGAAAGATTTCGGCGGAGCAATGGCAGTGAGGTTCTTCCTCGGCGCTTTCGAAGCTGCCGTTAGTCCCGGCTTTGCGCTCTTTACTTCCCAGTGGTACACCAAAGAAGAGCAGGGGAAGAGGGTGGCCTGGTGGTTCAGCTTCAATGGCTGGGGCCAGATAGTAGGGGGCTTCATGGCTTATGGCATTGCCGTAGGCACCAAGTACCACCCGATCCTTGTCAAGCCATGGCAATTAGTCTTTCTCGTCACCGGCTTCTTCACGGCTTTCATGGGCGTCCTATTCTTATATCTGATGCCTGACAGCCAGCTGAATGCTCGATTCCTAACGCAACGGGAACGGGTCATGGCTGTTGAGCGTATCCGCATTAACCAGCAGGGAGTAGGCAACAAGCACTTTAAATGGTATCAGTGTAAGGAAGCGCTTACCGATCCAATGATATGGGCCTTCGTACTCTATAGTGTCATCTGCTCGATTCCTAACGGTAAGTTGTCGAAGCTCTCGTGCTCCGATGTCACAAGCTAACATTTGTGATCAGGCGGCATGTCCAACTTCTTCTCACAACTCATCGTGTCGTTCGGTTTCTCGGAGAACGAGTCGCTACTTCTGGGTGCTCCGGGTGGCGCCATCCAGGTCATCACGCTCTTGATCTGTGGACACTTTGGCGACCGACTCAAAAACCGCATAGTAAGGCTTCCTAACCCCTAACCCCTATCTTGCATTTGAATCTGACGAGTCCTTGGTAGCTATTCGGCGCTGGTGGTGTCCTTCTGGCAGCAGTCGGCCTTTTCATGATCCTTCTATTGCCATTCAGTAACAGCGGCGGAAGGCTTGCCGGCTACTACTTGTACCAATCTTCCTCGACCGGGTTCGTGACCCTTCTTGGGCTCATCTCGACAAACGTGGCGGGATGGACGAAAAAGACCACCACGGCAGCAATGTATATGATCGCCTATTGCATCGGCAACGTTATCGGTCCCCAGGTATTCCAGTCGACCGATGCACCGCGGTATCGCAACGCCAGCATCACGCTCGTCGTCTGCATGTGCGTCTCGTTCGCCATCTTGATCTTCATCAACATCTGGTGCAGACGTCAGAACAAGATCAAAGCCGCCATCCGAGATAGGCCGGGCTATACCAAAGTAGACGGGCAGGAGTTTCTTGACCTGACGGACAGGGAGAATCCCGAGTTTGTGTATAGTTTATGATGTACTGAGTGAGATGGAGAGGGGGGGGAGGGAGCGCCCTTGGGCTGGGAAATACCTACTAGCTACATTCATCGTTATCCAAATATATCTGCACGTTGGTCACCAAATGACAATGCATTGCCGAATGGAGTCTAGATCGTCTTATTCTTGGACCAGTCGATGATGCCCAACATCTTGAAATGCCTACCTAATGATGGTTGGTGTGGTAAATTAAATCATATGATATTGTCTATATTCTATAATCTATATTCTATAAGTAATCTATCTATCTAATGTCTAAAATCTATAAGCAGTCTATGTACCTCTAATATCTCAAGTCTATAAAGTCTAAGCAACCTGATATCCAAACCCTGGAACAGTAGCGAACGGCACTTTCACGAGAAAGCCTATACCCCCTTTATCTTGGGAGAACCCCCGGCCTCAACGAATCGTGTACCTGACCTCCCTCCTCACCTCGGCCGCCACCTCCAACGCCTCTCGCCTGGACTTGGAGACGACGTTGAAGTAGCACACGAACGTGTTCTCTCCCGTGCTCGGGTGTCGGATTCTCTGTCCCTTCTTCACGAGGCAGCCGTGGAGGTTGACTAGGTGGGTGAGAAGACGTTCCGAGTTAGCGCACAGCGTCCATAAGAGGTAGGTATTTTAGGTATCTTTGCAGGTTTAAGGAGATTGCTCCTTTTCCACGTTCCTCTTCCTCTTATTTAACTCTCTTTTTTTAAAAAAAAAAAAAAAAAAAAAAAAAAAAAAAAGAAAGAGGAAAAGAAAGGTAGGGAAGCGAAGGGGGAAAGAACACGCACCGTGCCGCGCGAGATCCGGCCTGCGGGCGAACAGGTCCTCGCAGACGTCGTTGGAGTCGAAGACGCCCTCGCAGCTCTCGTCGAACTCGGCGCCGACGAGGACCATGGCGCCGACGTGCTGGGGGCCGCGCAGGAACGGGCGCGCGAGCGCCCGGACGCGCGCCTCGTCGCCGACCGCCAGGCCGAGCACGACGCCGAAGTAGTCGATCCCGTACACCGACTCCACGATCCGGCTCGCGGTCAGCCCGGGCGGCCGCGGGTTGATCTCGAGCACCCACGGGCTGGGCCGGGCGCTCCTCGTCGCCTCCGCCCCCGCCCCCGCCCCCTCCTCCTCCCCGCGCGGTCGCAGGTCCAGCAGCCCGTCCTCGACCCGGTACTCCACCGACGACCGGTCCACGCGGGCCTCCACGTGCAGCACGCCGCTGGACAGGCCGATCCGCCGGATCGTCGACGCGATCGAGGTCCGCAGCATCTCCAGCTCGGCGGGCGGCAGCGCGGACGGGTGGACGAGGTCTGTCTCGAGGAAGCTCCCGCGCGAGGCGGGCGAAGCCCCGACGCCGTCGCCGTCGCCGTCGCCGTCGCCCGGCTTGGGGAAGTCGTCGCAGACCTCGCAGAAGAGGACCTCGCCGCGGAGCATGACGACGTTGACGTCGACCTCGGGCCCGTCGCAGTAGCGCTCCATGGTGAAGGGGCGGGAGGAGGAGGAGGAGGAGGAGGAGGAGGAGGAAGCCCTGCAGACGGCGTCGACGGCGGGGCGCAGGCCGGCGGCGTCGTCGACGCGCACGACGCCCTCCGAGTTCAGGCCCAGGCGCGGCTTCAGCACGACCGGGTACGCGACCCTGCCCTCCTCGGCGGCGAACGCGAGCGCCTCCGCGGCCGTGGTCCCGTGGAAGGGCGCGCGCCCCTCCGCCACCGCCACGGCGTACTTGTCCGTCGCCGTCTCGTACGCCCCGGCCGGCTGGCACGGCAGGCCCAGCCGCTCCGCCGCCCGGCTCACCGCCGCCTGGAAGGCGTCCGTGCAGCTGACGATCCCGTCGACCGCCTTCCCGTACGCCCTGACCGTCGCGGCGACGTGGTCTGCCATGTCGGGGCCCGGGGGGTTGGACCACCACGGGCCGGCGGGGAGAAACGCTTCGTACCACTGCGGTAGGCGGACATAACGATCAAAGTCAGCGAGTCCTTCTTTTTTTTTCTTTTCTTTTTTTTTAAGAGAAGGGTGTGGTGTGTTTGTAGGAGTTGAAATTAGGAGGTACTCTAAGCTTCTCAACTAAGAGGTTTGGAAAAGGGGGCTTTGGGGGTGGTGGTTGGTACGTACGTGCGAGTACTCGTCTCGCGTGATCCAGGAGCCGGGCTTCTCGATGACGACGAGATCGATCCCGAGGGAGCGGGCTGCGTTGCAGAGGTACGGTACCCACGAGCCCCCGGAGGGGTCGCGGTAGCTACATCCGACGAGCACGACACGCTTCCGGGCGACGGTGCCGGGTACGATCCACGGTATCGACATCTTGTCTTCGAACTCGGCCTCGAAGGCTGCAGGGACGACGGGCTCGTTCGGGATCACGGCTCCGGAGGGAACCGAGCGTCGCAGCAGTATCGCCCCGGCGGCGTGGCGAAATATCTCCGGTAGCGAGGCGGCGTCTAGACTGAGGGCATCGCCGGGGAATGATCTCGGGGCGGCTAAGAAAGACGATGCTAGTTCGACCCCGGGGGCGTCCTTGAGCCGAATAGGGATGATATCCGATCTGGTAATGACACCTTTGTCCAAAGGGATAATCAACCTAGCCACCCTACGCTCGGAAGATTCAGTAGCACGGAGGCAGCCCACGAGAAACCCGAAAGCCTCACGGGAACCAAAAGTTTCCGTGTTGGCAAGTTCGGCCTCGGAGTCGGTGTTTAGCAACCAGACGGCATCTTCGTTCGGGACTTGGGGAATCTCCGAGTTTGGTAGGGGGCGTTTCTGCGTGAAGAGTAGATCTACTACCTGCGATGCTGTGATGCCGTTTAAGTCGCACTTGGTGACTTGCGAGGTGGTCCATTGACAAGAGATTGTCACTTTGCGCTGTTAGTCCAGACATCTCGAAAGCTCAAGTTAAAACCATACCGCCGTCTCTGAAAACTATGTCTATCTCCTTCCAGGCCATCTCTAAGAGTATCTGCTTCGTTTGAAAGATGTCTTGCGTTAATAGTCGTCTGGTGTAGAAACGAGGACCAACTTGTTGCTTGAGCAAACACCATGACTCTCAAACCCGACAGATACAGACATCGTAACTACGTCCTAATATAGCAAAATTTACCTTCCTCGACGACGCCTACGATCTTGGTCACAGAGTGTTCTTTTTGCTTCTGCTTGATGTTCTATTCGTATTCCGAGTCCTAGAGTGCCTATTCGAGCCGCTTGTTGCGCGCAAGACTGAAAAAAAAAAAACACCCGAGTCCCGTTCATAAGCTTAGTGATAACTGAAGGATTTGAATCGTCAACGAGCTTTAAGCAGCGGAATAAAGATGGATAGTTTGAAACAGGACGACACGGCCATCCCGATTCGCATATCGGCGCTCGAGTCTTCTCGGTCCCAAGGCAGTTGAGATTACTTAGATGCATAACGACGAGTATTCGTAAGCTATAAGCCCCCAATCGCTCTTTAATCAGATCTTCGCGATGATGCGTTCATAGATCGTCTCGAAGGCTACTATGAGAGTTTGCCGTTGTGATTGGTAGTCGCGAGTATGAAATTGCCTCAAGCGAAGGGCCGGCCGAATAGACCGGTGCGAAGAACTTGACTTCATCATACCTGCACTAGGTCTTCACGCGTCAGATCGGGGTCACTGGTGAAATTCCGCTTCAAGATCTCGTCAGAACTGTTCATGACGACATTCCAACGTGGCAATTGTCATCCGTACAAGAGTCTATTGCTAATAGTAAGGGGGTATTGTTAGGTAGCACGGTAAGACAGGGGTGGTTCACAACTTCGCCCTCGCCTCGATAGCTCTATGCGCGTCCCCCCTATGCTGGAAATATTCCGCAACCTTAGATCTTGCCGTGCGGATCACCGATGCATCTTCGATGGTCGCCGGGA
The DNA here is from genome assembly GCA_902806505.1 of Hypoxylon lienhwacheense. Lineage (NCBI taxonomy): Eukaryota > Fungi > Ascomycota > Sordariomycetes > Xylariales > Hypoxylaceae > Hypoxylon > Hypoxylon lienhwacheense. Next base: position 246,918 of record CADCWW010000005.1, read on the forward strand.
CGTTCACTTCCTTGTCGAGCTCCTCGTGGACGGCATTCTCGACCAATTCTCTCAGAACTCTCCGCAGCGTCTTGCCCGACCGAGTCTTGGGAATCATCGCTTTGCCTTGTATTATACCCCCGAGCGTCGCGATCCCTCCAATCTGCTCTCGAACCCGACGCTGAATCTCGCTGGATAACATCTCGTCTGGGATAGCCGACGTGGGATGGTCGGGCACGGACAGCGTTATGAAGGCGAAAGGGAGTTGGCCTTTCAATGAGTCTGGAATGCCGACAACGCTGGCTTCGGCAACTAAGGGGTGGCTTGTTATTGCCTGCTCGATAGATCCTATTAAGTATCACACATATATCAATATAAGTTATCAACGCACGCGTAGTTCATCTTACCGGTTGAAAGACGGTGACCAGCCGTGTTAATCAAGTCATCGCTCCTACTCATGATACTGATATACCCATCAGCATCAATCATACCAGCATCTGTTATAGAGTCAGCGAATATCTTACAAACCTGAAGACGCTTAAACACGAATAACGTACCACCAGTATCGATCCATCTCCCACCGAACTTCCTCAGGTAGCTGTTGTAAAACCTCTCTTCGTCCTCCCACAACGTCGTGAAGCCCGTCGGGCCGAGCGGTATCGCCATCACGATATTACCCATCTTCCCTCTCTTCACCTCATCGCCCCTGTCGTCTACCACCCTAACGTCGAACCCTGGCATGGGCTTCCCAGCACTTCCCGGCTTGATCGGTAACACCCTCTGGCTCTCGCCTTCGACGCTTCCGGAGTACGGGGCTACTAGAGCAATTCCCGATATGGGCGATCCGGATTCCGACGACCACCAATTATCTATCACCGTGGCGTTGGGAGCGCCGTACCGTTGCATAAGCCCCTGATACATCTCGACGATCGACGGTTCTGACCTTTCACCAGCGAGGAAGAGCGCCCCCAGGCTTCTCAGGCCGCCCCGCTCGCCTATGCTCTTGATGGACTTATTTTCCGGGTCATCTCTCTTGATGGCCCGTAGGGCGGCTGGGACCCGTTAGTCCGGGACTTCGGCATAATTTCCCGCGGGGAAAACTCACTTGGGGCGGTGAACAGGCTCGTCACCTGGTAATCCCGCACGATGCGCCAAAGCGTGGAGCTGTCAGGCGTCCCAACAGGCTTTCCTTCGAACAACACCGTCGCCGCCCCGACAAGGAGGGGCCCGTAGATGATATAGGAGTGCCCGACAACCCAGCCTATATCACTTCGTCCCTTGTTAGCACCTGCTTTCTGCTTTCAGAACGAAACCCCCCCATGTAGATTCGCTCACCTCGCTGTAAACATCACGTTCCCGGGCCCGTGGATGCCAAACATGTGACCCATAGAAAGATGTAGGCCGACGGCATGGCCCCCTGCCTGGCGAACGACGCCTTTGGGGGAGCCTGTTGTTCCGCTCGTATATATGATGTACACCTCGTCCGTAGCACGGACAGGCACACAGCCGGTCTTGACGCCTCTTGCGCCGCAGCTACGCACCACCTTCGACCAGTTACGCTGCCCAGCCGCCCTGTCGAGGGCCTTCCACCGCAGCTCGTCCCGTTGCCAGACGACGACGCGGCTGGGCTTGTGGCCGGATAGCCGGAGGGCCTCCAGGACGAGCGGCTTGTAGCTCGTCGGCGGCTTGGCCCCGTCGATGCCGCACGAGGCCGTCAGGATGGCCACGGGCTTCGACGCTTCAATGCGTTGGGCCAGCGAGGCGGCGGCGAACCCGCCGAACACGACTGCGTGGACTGCGCCGAGCCGGTTGACGGCGAGGATTCCGACTAAGGCGGCGGGTATCATTGGCACTGAACATAGTTAGGTAGTTACATCCCCGTGTTAGCGTAGAAGTGGAGATTATGAGAGAGAGAGAGAGAGAGAGAGAGAGAGACATACTGTAGACCAGCACAACATCCCCTTTCTTGACGCCCTCTTCCCTCAGAGCACCGGCAGTGGCTTGGACCTGGTCGAGCAGCTGCGCATACGTGATCGTCTGCTTCGACTTGGTGACGGGGCTATCGTAGAAGATGGCAGCACGGTCACCGTTTCCGGCGAGGACATGTCGGTCGACACAGTTGAAGCACGTCGATATCTCGCCGCCCGTAAACCATTCCCAATGAGGGTACTCGACGCCGTTCCCGAGCTTCCTCGTCGTCCTTGTCAACGCAGCATCGGGCTTCTTGTGCCAATGCAGATTCTCCGCGTGACGGCCCCAAAACGCCTCCGGGTCTTCCAACGAACGCCGGTGAGCTTTGTCTTGTAAGTAGCTCATGATTGTTGGGCCCTACGGATTATCTTGGCACTTGGCAGGAGAGGTAAATATTTGGTGATAGATGTAGCGGTGACTTTGTCAGTGAGACTGGTTATTATTCTAAAAAGTTAAGAATATTCCTCTAAATGAAGTCTATTTTTTTAACTATAGTTATCATATATTAAGAAGATTATGAAGATATTCTAGGTTTGTTATGATGGAAGTCTGCTTTTAGTAAACTCGACATTTACTTTATAGACACTAGATGCCCCGCGTGAAGTTATGACGAATTGCACAAAGCTCAGCTACATCCTCGGCAAGCCTTAGATCAATAAACATCCCCGTCGTAGTCAGCCTAACCTCTATTAGGTGAGGTAACTACATGAAAGACTATTGGTACATAGGTGAGATTTGCTGCCAATGATGTCACACACCGGGTCGTGCGTCTCTTTAAAGCTGCGGTGAATATCCGAGGTATGTACCTGAGGAGCTGTCAGGTACAGCTCAGCCTCACTCATCCACGGTAGAGGTATGCTGGTATGGCATGGCATGGTATGGTGGATTGGGCATAAGAATAGCTAAGGATAATCCGAAAACCCGGCCTCGCGGAACGGAGGTTGTGACACCCAAAATATCGCATGTCCAGGAACCGAATCTGAATTGCAACGGGCTGTGCGGTAAATTCCCGACTCTACGTATGCAATGGCAGACCCAAAAAACGCCCGGTGGCCCGCCTGATAACCGACCACCCATGCAACCGATACTTTATGCTCATGTGTCATGCGAAGTAACCAACCCGTATCCTATAATGCAATGCTGTAAACCCCAGATGCAACCCGTTGACTGTAGCGTGCGCCAGTAAGTAACATCGTAAGCTCGTTCAATCTAGATGGCCTCGAGCCTGCCTACTGAGATATATTGTCTTCCGCCGTATCTTTAGGTCTTGAATACAAGCCGTATACGCTTTGTTGACCTTTGGAAGCCGTCTTTAGATTGCTGAACCTAGCTTCCGGGAGTCGTTTGCCCGATTTAATGCTTTCGAGGACCCATTCAGCACCCACGAACTTGACTCCGCGGCCACCAACTCTCTGGATCTCTCTCTGCAGCTTGCCTCCCGCAAGACCTCCGCCGGCACCTCCTGATCTGCCAGTCGGCTTACCTAGAATTACGTGAGTTACCTGTCGTCGTCCTAGGTGAATGGATGTTCTCGCGCCGTGTTCCGCTAACACGTGCTTGAGTTTGTGATCTGAGATCAAGGGATGCGTGCTGCCATTAATATAAACGACGACGCCATCGAAGATTCCTCGGGGTTGTATCCTTTCTACCTCTGGCATTTCACATTCAGTGTTGCTCTGGGCCATTGGCTTCTCCTCGGTTTCCAAGTTGTCGTGAGCTTTGTCTGAGGTAGACGAAGTGGACGACAGTAGACTCGTCGTCATGGTCCCCGGTCTCGCGAGCATGTCTATAACAGAATGATTAACACGAGACCGTAGTTCAGGTGTGACGATGGCCTTTAGTTTAGGATCCCAATCCTTCGACCCGGTGCCGACCGTGTCCGAGACTCGTTGTCCGCCACCCGGCCCCCCCTTGAACTGGTTGGTCAATTTCAAGTTCCGAGACTGACGCCATCCCGTACTTCTACCAAGATGGTTCTCGGCACGCTGATGTCCGGTAGCAGATGAGTTCCATGAGTCAAATAACTGGGCATATCTTGGCTCAGCAACTTTAGAATCAGTGGGTTGTTTCGAAGTATTTGATGAAGGAGTGTCTGATGAAGGAGTGTTCGATGGAGGAGTGTCTGATGAAGGAGACATGGTGAATTCGGATTTGGTCGAATTTAGTCAAAAATTGGTCAAATTTGGTAACACAAAAGTAGAAAAAAAGGTAAAGAGGTTGAAAACGCGTGATTACTACGTCATTGTAAAGGTAATGAAATGTTTACTCTCGTACAAGAAGGTAATAGAGTGAGACATGGTCGTAGCTTCAATCTTGAGCTAGTAATAGCTAGTTACCTCTATCGGTATCTTTTGAAAGGTACGAAAAAAATAAGTTTGTTTCGATTTTACATTAGTGGAAGATTAGAAACAACTTTGAATGAACCCACCTGCATCTTGTCCTAGTAGTAAAGAGGTATATATACATACATACATATGTACTCCATAGGTATAATCTACGTACATATCTCAAGTGTTACGGGGCAACACAACAGCTTTGAGAAGCACCGGTGGACGACACGCCGGTAGTGACACGTGACGACCCGCTGATTTACATGCAGTACTATATGTATGTACATGTACTATGTAGGTAGTAGGTATGTACGAATTACGGATTACGGATTACCTTATGTACCCCTAGGTAGGTACGAAGTACGGCTACATGTATAAGAAAATATACCTATAACCAGATATGTATTTGGGCTACATGATCAACTTGAATTGAAGTTTCAATGTTACATACCTTCAAACTTGTTGTCGATATGTATATCAAGTATATACATATACATATGCATACCTACATATCGATCAATGCAGATACATTTTAGGTGTATGTATGTAATATGGGCACCTAATGTATGACTTAATGTAGGCACGGGAGGGAGCCTTTATTATTAACGACTTATTTTATTTAGACTTTCCATTGCCGTTATAAAAATTTATCTAACAATTTATTTATTCTTCTTTTATAACAAGAACATCAACAATCACCTCAATCTCCTTCTCAACCTTTCCTTTTCATATTTATACAGTATGCTACAAACTAGTCCGGACGCCAAGAACGCACACGATATCGCGCAAGCATATACACACCAAGCCCGCTGAGATTCGTCAAACAGCAGGGCATCATATCACGGCATCAGACGGAGACGTCCAATAGGCCAATCGGGTGCACGTCTCGAAACCAAAAGCCCGAGCAGACCTTTTGGCGCCCAGCGCGGGTTACAGTCGTAGGGATGGATTCGTGAGCAGGATGGAACTGTCAGATTTGAGAATGAAGGATTTCCCAAGTCACGAGGACGGCAACTCGGTTGGCCGTCGGCACACTAGGGGGGGCTTACCTCTTAGCCTGACCGGCCCTGGCCCTGGCCATGGTCTGGCCTGACCTGACCAAGAAATGCTACAGACATCCACTATCAAAGAAGAACGAAGAAAAAAAAAAAAAAACTACCTGCTTGTCTCGCGATGGGGATCAGTCCCGGCTCGATTTCCTGTCCCCCGCACAATTTTTCATGCAAGTAGCCCACCCCATCTCCCGTCATCGTTTTTTATGCAGCCCTTTTCTTGTCGCCCTTCTTTTTCTTCTTTTATATACTATGTAAGTTGATATTTTTGACTTATATGCGTGTATATATACCAGGTATATGGTATATATACGATGGGTAACTAAAACATGCTATGTAGGCATACGATGTCATTCACTGTCTCTTACATGTAAAGTCCTACTTACATGGTAGGCCTCTACACTATACTTAACATCGTTTGTACATAGTACCTGGTCGAGAAGGTCGATGCACATCATTGGCCAGGGGGTCAATGGTATGGTTCAACACGACACTAACAGCCCTTGAATTGCTGACAGCTCATATTTTCATCATGTCATCGGAGGCTGATGATACGCCCCTCCCCCCCCCCTCCTCCCGACTGTCATCTGCACAGGCGGGAGCTCCCTCCTTGCTTCCCACATCATGTATGTGCGTATGTAGCCATGCTGGTTATGTATGTACATATGCCGAACCTTAGGTTTAGCAGACCGTTAATTCCTGCTGACGGGCTTGATGATCGAGGTTGCGATCCTCTGGTAGCCGGGGCTGCGTACCTTCAATCTAGGCCTCGGATTTATGTACGCAAACTCAAAGACGCAGAGGCGCACCGCTAGGTCCCATGCTAGGCGTTCATGCAGCCTGGCGATTGGGGCCGCTGCCGTTCTTGTCCTTGTCTGTGTGTATATGTACGTACTTGCTATGCTGTGTTGCTTATCCACCTTAGGGTTACAGTTGGATTGGGGGGGGGGAGGGCCATGATTCAATACTATCGAGTCGGGTTGCATTCCCGACCCGTGCCTCCTCTCTCCTGTGCAGCCGCAGCGTCTCTTGTTTTACCGGCATGAACAATTGCCACCCTCCGCTCATATCGGTGCGCAAGCTCGCTCTCTTTTCCTCTCCATGCTTCTCCGGCTACGTAGCAGTGGCCTTCCTGTTGGGTCACGACCAATGTGCGGGAGTGTTTTGAAGAAATTGACCTCTACGTCTGGCAATTGGTGGGCAAAGATCCGATATGGGGTCGCCGTGGTTACCGATCAATGGTTAGAGAATTCCTTGAGATACCGGCGTTTTGCCTTAACCTGAATAGATCCTCCTATACCTCGCGATCTGGAAGTTAAAACATTCGTTGCTCAAGATAGAAATATCGATTTACCTCGTGTAGTGATAATCATTGAACCCCTGAGATTTGTTGGCCAAGGGGGGACGGGGGCCATTTTCTTGGGTAAATTTAGCAATCATGACAATAATTCGGAGACAAAGCAGGAACTCCGGGTCCGCGTCTATGTCTTTTCTTTTTCTCCTTCTCTCTATTCCTATTTCTCTACTTCGGGCTTGCTGGCTAACAGGCCCCATTATGAGTTTCCGTTACGAGGTACTTGGGCTGCTAAGGGGGGGGGGAAACCGATCTCGACTTGTCACGTCAAGCCTAGGACGGTAATGGTACACAGGTGGGGGTTTGGCGCTCTCCACAACAATGGGGGAGCATAATGTCGATTGCGACATGGGGTGTAGGCGGGAATATCGAGTCGAGGCTAGCCCTTAAACTACATAGTATTCATATTGATAGGTACCTACCTGCTTACGTCGGTAGGTCACCTACTATAAATGAAGCCCATATACAGGTACTGCGTACTGGAGTAAAAAAGAAAAGATATGTATGTACATACCTCAGACAGTCAGGGGGGGTATGAGGCAGGGGGGGATATTGTCACTACTGTATCCTACCTACATATGCAGATCATACTTGCTTCTGCTCCCTGCTTGGCTATGTATGTATGTATGTACATACATATAAGCACTGACTGCTACTGGGTACGGCGGCAGCGGAGACGGATGTTCCTCGCGCGTGCCCGCTTGCTTGCTTGCTTGCTTGCCTGTCGGATTTTACGCCTCTGGAAAGAGGGAGAGCGTACCTAGAGAAGAAATTCCTGGTTGATTGTGCCGTATCGAAGCTTTCGATCCTTCTTTTACTCCAAAGGGAGAGCATGGAAACAACTTTGAACGGTTAGCGTACACGGGACCGCCGAAGAGACCGTACGTTGATATTGACCTCTGTAACGTAGGCTGAGGCACGGGTTTAACTATTGTTCGATTGGGAACCCGTTCTTTACTTCGGTAGGTTAGGTATGTTTTTTTTTTCTTCGTTAACATCGACAGCGAAATTCGCGAAGATAGAGAGATTATGTACTTGATATCGTTAAAAAGGTGTAGTTTCAGCAACTCACTCACATCCCGTCCCCCCCTTCCCCCCTTCTACTATGTAGTGGTCATACCATGCCGCTCCGTACATACATCATGTATGCACACCACGGTACAACACATAATGCTACGTAAATCGACAGTACTTCATTATCAAGTATGTGAGCACCCATGATACCCGTAGGAGGTAGCTGAAAGTGAACCCTAAGCTTTCAAGGTAGATAGGGTACAGGGTCTGGCCCACGGTGCATGCACGATGTGAGATTGATTTTCAGATCAGCAATGGTCCCTTAGAGATACAAATGCCTTCCAGATGTAGGAGGGACTACTTGGTCGAGATGGTCGATATAGGGTACCGCGAATCGAGTTTGTACATGCGAACATTGCTACCGTCGACGGCGACGGGATAAGAATAGAGAGACGCGTTGCGAGTGAGCTACGCATGTAATGTGCAGGACCTAGCCTGTCCGCACGATCCTTGCCGGCGATCACGCATTTGCTTCGTCGCCGGCGTTGATAGTATGTACCCCGTCTACTGGACGGATAGATAAACTTACACTGCATGGGGTTGCTTCTCTTTTCTCACGGAGATCGACAACGTTCTCCCTCTCTCTCTCTTGCTCTCCTTCTCCCTTTACATCTCTCGGTGATTGCTATAGCTATGCGAGAGAGAATCGCGCAGGGCTGGGGAAAAGGGGATCTGCGCAAACTGCTGCGATGTATGTACGCCGCCCGCTGTGCCCATGGTGTATCTCGTATCGTATGTATGCATACATACCACATACGTACATTGCTTAAGTATAGACGCTCTTTTCGGTTACGCATATTAATAATAACCAGAACGTTAGCTCGTTAGTTCATGGACCTGGTTCATGATGATAACAATGATGGATTCCTTTGCTCCTGTGATCGCTACACGCGCCTGGCTTCGAGAAATAACACATAAGAGAGAGAGAAAAAAAAAAAAAAGAGGCGCTCGTGGACAGGGACGAGAAAGGCAGGTTGAGAAGAAGGGTTTGAACGTTCGTTCTAAACTAGTAGACCGAAGAGCTATCCGGAAACCCCCTGTAGGTCCGACCCCAATCAACAATAAAAAAAAATCACACCAGACGAGGTTGGCAGATTGACGAAAAGCTGGGTAAGTTGGACAAAGACACGTCCTTGTTTTATTTATTTTTTTATTTATTTTATTTTCCCTTTTCGCTCTCTCTTTTCCCGCAGAAAAGGAAATTTGAAACTAATATTTTGCTGAGAACCAGCCACCACCACGTGAGTGCCATGATGTCTTTTTGTCAAACGGGCTGATAATTTTTTTTTTGCCTCTCGTGAAATTAGAAGGGGGAAAAAAACCCTCCCCCCCCCTGTGGTCCAGAGAAGCCCAATACACAACCTACCTAAGGTACGCTACACTACGCTACACTGGAGGCAGGGAGATAGCAAAACCAATAGCCGACGATCATCGGACAAGCGCGATGGAGCATCGGCAAGGATTCTTCACGGCGACAAGGATGAGAGGGAAAGGCGTGAGGGGAGGAGTTACTAAGGAGTACGTGGTAGCAGGTAGAGGGGCGTTTACATAGCATCCTCTTTTTTTATTTTTTATTTTTTATTTTTATTTTTTAATAAGATCTGGGCATGGATAATGGATTTCCTGGCGACAAGAGAGAGAAGAAGGGGAAAAAAAGGCGGTGAGAGGTAACCATGTATGGTACATGATCAGACGGTAATCCGTAACTCCAAGTAGAGAAAGAGAAAGAGAAAGAGAAAAAAACCCCCAAAAGAGAGACGGAGAAAAAAAAAAGGAAAAAAAAAGGGAGCTTGGACCTTTTTTCTTTCTTACTCGTACGGTGTAGCTATTAATTACTTCTCACTCTATGCTACTACATATGTAGGTAGGGTTTATGAAGCGCTTCGCCAATCTCGTTGAACGACATTGGAGATCTTCATATTTGCCGGGGGGGGAGAAGGTTAGGATAAGTTAAGGACAAGTATCTGAACAGCATGAGCTGGATAGGACTACGAATATGGTAAGGTTCGAGTGTCGCCCCTTCGACGCCCTCTAGTTATCACCTACCCTACCTCGTACCATGTAGATCTCTCACGAGCTGTTAGAACCCATTCGCCAATGCCGTCTCTTCTCTCTTCCATAGGAAGGGGAAGGGGGGGGGGACCATACGGTATACTCCGCGATAATGGAATATGTTGATAGGGCGGCGACAAGAAACGTCAGAACTCTATACTAAGCGGGTGTTTCTTATTATAATCCCATATAGTAAGACATTCGCCTGAGAAAACCTCGGAAGAGACTTTTTTTTTTCTCTTTCGTTCCCTTTCTTGTGAGAACTACGCGGTTTAGTTTCAACCACGTTCTAACTTCTCATTGGGCCAACAAATAGATAATTCCGTACGTCTTTCCTCGAAAAAGAAGAAGAGGGAAAAAAAATAAAATAAACCCACACGTTATAACGATGGTTGGGCCCCTTGTAAAGCGGGATTCCTCAAACCTCGTAAGCTGAGTAACACGTCCTCGACGTTTCTTAGCTTGACCTTCTTTTCTTTTCTTTTCTTTTTTTTTTCTCTTTCTCCCCCTTGACACCTCAACTCGACATCCGCTCCTGTTGACCTTATGGTTCTCCTTGGCCTCGCGTTCTAGAAGGGATAAGGGAGGTGGATTGGATTTGACCTAACGGCCCGCTTTGGGGAAACGGCGTCCATGTGTCTACCGTAGTACACGTTGGCTGATAGAGGAAAAATAAAAAAAGAGGTCGCTAGTTAGGGAATCAAGTCACGACCCTATTATAAACCCAGCCTTTCCCGAGGGGACAGGAAATATTGAAATTCACTGTCCCATACTTCCCTTTCTAGTCAAGGCTTGAAGAGGGGAAGGGGTGGGAAAAAATAAGGGATATATTTTTAGTAGACCGGCGCTTAGATTCCGGTAGGTTGCTATGTTATGTATGTAGGTATGAACATGGAAATGAGAGTGTTGTCGTCTTCTCGGCTCGGCTATTGCCTAAGGGGCGCTTCGATACATAGGTTACCTACCAGGTAGGTTGATAACTTCGGTCACTCCACCGGCACGCGTATACTATACGGATTAGTCAGTGGCACCAGGGAAGAGAGGGAAAAAAAGGACTCTTCCCCTTTCCCCTCACAGTGGAATAGAGTGTGTTGTGCGTGTCGACGTGGACGAGCCTGATTGGACGCGAGCAAGACGGTTGGGGGGGGATCTGGTCAAGACCATGGCCCATGGGAGGGTCGCAAAAGAGGCTTGCGCAACACAAAGCTAATATGTGTGTAAAACTGTTCTTTTGGATTTTTTCCCCCTCTTGATGCGACGACGTGAAGTCTCTTCTTCTCGTGATTTTAATGATAGTTATGTTAAGCACTGATAGCTAATACACTAGGGTATTTCCTAGCCTTCGTCATACGGTATAAGCCGATGAATATATGTATAATTAATGTGATAACTAGTAGTTTACCTCATAATTTATATACCTGTATTATCTTTTTGTGGAAGACGAGGGTTCCCGTCCTAAATTTTTGTACATATAAAAGCGAGTCGAGATAGAGGCCGTTAAAGATGATATAGGTGAGAGCGAATCCCAGCTAAAGCCAAGTCGTCTCATCCCCAACCAGGAGCACCATGGGGTAACGCATACTTGATTGGACATGCTCGCAGATATGAGAATTGCATAGCCGCTGCCCGCTGTGCGTTAGACTGCTTCTAGGTCATGCAAGTGCTTAAGCCATCAGGCCGGGCCCCTGTTTGTGTTTGTTATCTTACGAGGTTTCCCGTAAGCTTTTTCTAACGACGACGTCGTCTCCTTCCAAGGTATCATACAAGGGGACGGGACAGGGACGGCAAAGACTGCCGATATCGACGGAATTATTCTTTTTCGATGTGGCACTTTTTTGAGTTCGTTTTCTTTTGATAGATCGAATTGCCGTGATGCGCCGTCCGCACCCCGTATAAGTGAGAAAAGGGATGAAAGGGGTTTGCCAAGTGTAAGCGAGGTCTTTAACCTAATTGAGCAACACTTATCTCTCTTTCGTTATACCTTAAAAATAATAAAATAAACACTTCTCTAAGGTTCGGCTGGAGCGTAAGCCGACTTAACGAATCCGGACGGTTTGATATCCTTAACTCATGTACCGAATTGGCGATGCCGGTTCAGCCACACGGATTTACCGCCCTCTGGAGACGCTGGCGAAGGTGAACCAGGGATGTCCACGTTATTTCGAATATCCAACCTCAGGAGTGGAGGGAGAGTGAGAAGGACACCGGACTTTGAACTGACAGCTCATGTATGGCGTCGAGTTTGTCCGACGAAAGGTTCCCGTCGAATCTAGGTACTATGGTAGGATGACGAGGCCTTACTAGACGGGACCGTCGTTTGCAAGCCTCTCGTAAAATCAGTGGGAGTGTTTCAATCATAGGCAATAACGTCTTCACTACGATGTGTCTCTTTACCACCGTGTTTCGGACTGTCCTGCTTTTAGAATCACACGCCGCGAAGGCGGAAGGTGCTTATCGTAAGGAGGTTATATCTTATATCCAGACTGATTCAGACTGGTGAGCATGTGCAATCTCACATGTCATACCTAGAACATCTCTACCTTGTTGTCGCGGGTGGATGAATGCTATGCATGGCATGAGCATAGCACAGCATTGCAGTGGGCATTGAGGCTCTCTATCCCACAACATGTCGTCCCCCTTGCTACGTAGGTACCTATCCAAGGTAAGCCGCTCTGTTGGGAATCAACCCGACAGCAACGATAGCACGAGATTCATGTATGTACTATTACTTCTTCTTCTCAAAGCGAGAAGATTGTGAGAGAGAGAAAGGAAAGAGGGGGGGGGCCAGATGGAAAGGAAAGAAGACAATACAGAGCTGCATGGAATTATGCATCTCCCCGAAGCCTCACAGGTAGTGAACCCCAAAGCAGCCAACTTACAGCGAGTCCACTCTTCTTCAAGCCTGGAATTTCCAACGACGTGGATTTTGGCTTCTGTTGCCCTGCGTCGATCCACCGACGCACGGAAGTACGTACAGCTTTGACACTGGCGTTGACAGAATTCTTAACTATACCTAGTCTAGACTCTACATACGTATGTACATACATACATATATATGTAGGTACCTAGTGTAGGCAAGCTATATCAAATATAACTTGATGTAGAGACCTCCCTCCGTGTAATGCATGCATGTGCTCATGATTTATCTGGGTTTGGGATCATCTAGTTCGAGACGGAGTATTTGGGACCTGGAACGATAAACGGCCAATTCGGATTTAATAATAGGTAAGAGGCAAGAGGTAAATAAGTTAATACTCACCTCATACGGCAGTCCGGAACACGTTCATAGTACAGTATGTACCTATTACTTCGTACAGAGCAGTAATAGCCGTACATACGATGCTTAAAAAAAGCCTCTTCTCTCGCGCTCTCGCTTTTCGTCTTCTTCTTCTTCTAAGACCCTGGGTAATTATAGGACTAGACCGGTAGAACTGGTGAGATTCACTGGAACTGAAACGGGTCCCTGGAAATTGGATGAGGCGATCATTCCTCGGCCATGTGGCTGACCGTAATCAATCTGGGATTAGCTTCAGATCTGCCAGCAATTCCTCGACCATTTGAAGCCGTTGGAAGTCTGACCAGTAAGCTCAGGCCACGAAAGGGACGGAACTAAACAAGTTGCTTACCGGGCCACGCTGTCAAGCCTGACCATTCCTTTGTCGTCAGGATCGTGGACCTGTCTTATGATTGGGTAGGCTAGAATTCCCAAAAAGCCTTTGTAGAAGACGACCATCTGACATTTTCATGTTTCGTCCATTTGTATCTCGCCTGTATCTTGTCTATGGGTAGTGTAGTGTAGTGTAATGTAGTGTTACCCGCCCAGTCAGTCTGATCATGTAGGGTTTTTATTGCCCCTTCTTTCATATTTATGGAAGCATTGACAGCTAATCTTGTCATAAGATTTTAATAATTGAAGTTGATAGGTACATCTTTGTTGAGACCTTTTTTTATATTATTTTTTATAATCAGTCGGTATTTTTCCAGAAAAAAGAATAATTGTGCATGGTGTTAAAAAAAAAATATAGTAGATCAAGGGATCACGATCATAGGTTAGCCAAGTACAACTCTCCCAAGGTTCTATATACGCCGTGCCTCGCTGTAGCAGAGCGGGACGATGTGTATACTTACATATATAGTGGGGATGACACACAATAATACTATATTATTATACCTATTATACAGGTACCTTACTTATGTATATACAAGATATACTATGTACATGTAAATACATCTCACATTGAAATGTACATGTATGTACATTGATATACTGTACATCCTGGGATGATAGATGTAGTATGGGTGGACTGATTTAAGGGCGGCCATGCAAGAGACGGGCTTGGCACTTGACTGTACGGATACTCTGACTCTCTCTGGGTCTTTAGGTTACGATAGGTTTCGTACATACCTAGGTAGGTACACTTCAAATGCATGATGTAAAAGTATCATAAAAGGTATTACCTACATACATACATACATACAGTCAAGCACAGTACCTGAATGTATGTAGGTAGTAGTAGCTTAATCCTTAGAAGGTAGGTACCTACATATAGAAACAGGTAGGAGCGCACCTATGTATGTACAAGCAGATGTCGAGATTTCGCGGAATCTTGCATTGGGATACGTAAGTGCTGCAGAGAGCATATCTAGTGCGGCGCCTTTTTAGTATCCTGCAGGCCCCCACCTTGAAGAGCCCGGCTTCCGTCTTGCACAATGGACCATGGATCTCTTACAATGTACGACCTCGACTTTAGTGTATGTACATAGTACGGATCTGTACGTACCATACATTATGTACATCTGTATAACCACTCCATGATACAGGTACCTCATACCTAGCAGATGTCTATAAGTGTTAAGCAACATGAAGTAATATATTTTGATTTACAGAGTAGATACCGAGATATATTATAAGTTGAAGCATACACTTTGCCTTCTACGATATTTACAAATATATTTACAAATATATATAACTAGTTATATAAATAGTATATAACTATATATTATTTCAACTAGGATGACGTCGAAGTAAATACTGTTAATATAGAACGGCATATAGATGAACCTGGTAATACCTTGCTTCAGTCATATCATACCAAATATTTCCTCTTCCCTCCTCGTTTCTAAATACTTCAATTATCTAGATTCTAGCCTATTACAGGATTACAGATGGTTGTGACATTACCAATTCTAGATCTCACCTCCATGCCGAACATAGGCAAGTCAACTGTGTAGGTAGTATGCAGCAATATGTATGTACAATTAGATGTTTAATAGGTTACAGCATGTAAGGTTCGATGTTAGTTCTCGCCGGAGATATGTCGATCCCATACGCAGATGAAGGACCCCATAAAGCAGAGCGTTCCATGTAGAGGACCTGCTTCTGTTACGTACCTCGTAGCATGTACAAGAAGTAGGACAACGATGAGCTACCGCCGTGCCTGATCCCTTATTGGACGTGTCGGGAGGAACAACATAGATTCGAGAGGACGTTGGCCGTAACACAGAGCCGTGCTCTACTGTACCTAGAGTTCGTGCTGTGTATGGTGTAGGCGTAGGTACGGTGCGGTACGGTACGGTACAGTGCCCCCTAATGCAGAATGTGTCGTGTATTCTCTGCGTCTCACAGAATTCCACGGGGTTGCTGATGGCTATGCGCAGCAGACATATAATCTGCATCGGCATCCAAATTCTGCATGCAGCAGAGAGGCTCTTGGAATGCCGCACTTACATAGAGTCTAAAGGTGGATACGGAGGGATCGAAGCTTGACCAAAGGGTTCGGGGGTTTTTTATTTTTATTTTTTATTTTTTTTACTGTTGCATAATATGAATCAGCATTCTATCGATTCCTTTTCCCTTTCTCATTTTTCCCTTTACAAGCACGATTTGTTCATCAGATGCTAGATAGCTATCTTTAAGCTCGCAGCATGTCACATCTGCCATACATACATACACACATATACACACATACATAGGTGCCCATACATATACTCCGTACATGCACATACACGGACTGGGCCCTGGCCGACTGCATGCATTGGTGGCCGTCCTTAGCTGAACGCCTCCTAGCTATTGCGCTACCACTAAGTACCTTGGAAAAGAAAGAATTACACTCACGTTAAAACACCAATGGCATTGTCTGTATATCACACATAAACGAGTACTGGCCTGAACGATATCTCGAAGCGTGGTCACTCGTAGGAGTCAACTTGATTCGAGTGCGCTATGAGAGAGACTCGGGTCCGTATGTGATCAATACCGTGGTACATACCTACAACAAGTCGAACCCAAATCTCTCCATGGTTTGCCGGAGCCACCAGCTGGATCTGGCTTCGGTCCGTAAGGAGGAGTTATGACGAGGATGATGATGATGGAGTTTGTTGGCTGAATCCGCCCGTCCTAGCCAAGTCGACGTTGCAACCTTGACAGGCCCACCGAGAAGGAGACCGGGATGCTGATTACCAACAAGAACCTTGGGTCCCTGGCCCAGCGAAGGAGACGGCTTCAAATTGACAAAAAGAGGGGAAGACAGGATCTTGCTATATACAAGCCTAGCCCCAAGGGGTGCGTAGAGTAAACGATGAAAACGAAAGTAAAAAAATTCAATAAAAATGAAGTAAAAATAAAATAAAAATAAGACGAGGAGGAGAACAAAATTCTATCTCGATGGTCGCCTACCTACCTTAGCCACTTGCCTATACATACACACATGGACACATGTCTTTGACAAGAGAGGGAAATGGCCTATTTTCCATATTAGCACTCTATTGGATCCTCGAGCCATTGTCCATTCTTCTCTGTAGGTTCATCTTTCTACGATGAATCGGAATATTAATAATAGCCCGGCAATCATCACCGTTCGTGACTATCGTACCTACCCACAAAGCTGTGGCGAGAATGATGGAGTGAGTATAGAGAGAGAGAAAGAGGGAATACGACGATGAAATCCGTTCAGTTGCAAGGGCGCCATCTGAGCTCGACCGTACGCAGTAGGTGATAATGAGAGTACGTACGATTAATTAATATAAGTGGCTGAGATAATCTTCCTCCATACTACCAGACTACGTGGAATAGGCCGATATCGATGCGGAGATAAGTGGCGATGCGGAGCACCGGTTCAAGGAATAAGGCCACGCCAAGCCGACCAGCCATCGAGCCGTCGAGAACGGCCGAGGGCAACCTCTCATCGTTCCTAGGAGGACGTTCGGCCTACTGTACTTGTACATACTTACAGGTAACTACATACATATATACATACATACAGGTGATCTTGTACATAAAATGACAGGCATGTCGAGGCGAAAAGCTTGGATATCGAGATAGGCGAAGACGATTCGAGATAATTACCTGATAATATCTAAGCCTCAAGGTTGGCAAAGGTCACGGAGCCGAGCCTCTTTCGAGAGCTTTGGGGAGATAGAAGGAGGAAAGACGAACGAAGATTTGTATAGGGTAGGTGACCTGCATCTTACTCGGAATTACCTAAGATACCTATCGTACATGATGGGACGAAGGGTTGTATTCGCGCAAGGCATCCGTACCGATGTTAGAACAGCCACACAAGCCGCCAGCGTCTCAGAAGGCCAGTACGCCATATATTAAGTAGGTACTTTTTGTGACACGGTGCCATACTATGCTCGGACCTGGTAGGTTCGAGGTTGTGGCAGGCACTTGTTTTGGGGGGGGAATAGGAACCGCTTCTTTACTGGTTTGGAGGACGATCTATACTCTTTTGTCTTCTCCATGATATCTTGCTAAAGTCACTCCCCCCTCCTAACATACCTGTCGACACGCCTCGTGGCTAACGCCATCTTGCACTGTCCTAGAAAATCTCAAAGTCGTCTCGAAATTTTATACATTGTTCACTTTGCCCATCATTTTATATTTAGGTCTGAGAATGACTTGGCAATTAGCTTAAGCTTCCCGTATAAAAATTCAAAAAAGGCCGAAGTTGACGAGGTTAAGAATATACTTTTTTTTTGTTTTCAACCGATCAAAGACAACCCGGACATGCCCGCTCATTTCTAAATACATGATAAACTAGGTATTAGTATTGTAGTTAAAAGTGTGTGGTGGACTGGTATTACGTGGAAATTGACAGCATGATATTGTTTGCTGACCTTTACATGAGATGGTGTGCGAGTTGAGCTTAAGATCATGGATCAGAAACAAACGGCGGCTACATTAGTTTTATGCCAATATTATCTAATGCTTAAATACGACGATATCATAGAAGATATGTGTAGGAGATATAAGGTAGGTCAGCGTAGTGTGTTGAATTTTCGATTTGCATTCTTTTTTATGTAATTGTATTAATTCAAAGGGGACTTAGACTTTATTAGATGACAAAAATTGGATTGTTTGTTTTCATAAAACGATAATTATAAATCAGGCGTGTTGTCGGCTCATTCGCCGCTTATACACATATCCTAGAATGATGAGAAATTTACCAACAGAGTGGTTTTTTTTTTTGTTAATCAAGGGAGTTAAGAAAAGGAGGGTTGAATGAAATATTCAACATATAGGTAACTAATCTATTAACAAGCCTTTGAAAAAGAGAGAGAGAGAGTTCGGATATTCTGCTCATCCTAGACTGGGAATTGACCAATAAATTAATGTCCTTTTCTCATCGCTTGCGTATCGGGGCAATCCCAAGTTACCCTTTGCAAGTCGAGTCACCGGGCAAGGGAGTCGGCGGTTAACCAGCCTTGGTTTTTGCTTGCTACATATGAGTGTCATCATATTATACGGATTCCCGATAAACTTGGATGTTTAGTTCGGCGGTTGGAAAATAGGGAAGAAAAGATGTTAATCCAATAAGTTGTCAATCACAAGTTTGTACTGTGCATCTCGGGGGAGGGCTTAGGGAAGAAAGAGAGGGAAAAATGAAATAAGGAATTAAAAAAAAATCTACTTCAAAAGGTTCTATCTATCTGTTGTTTGATGAATGAAACTAGACAAACTCGGTGGTCCATTTGATGATATTGTCGTCTATCAACTCTAGGATTCAGATTAAATACATAGTATGTGCATAAAGATGAACATCGCAGTCGAACTAATGCATCTTTTGAGAATTGAATAGTTACGGAATAGTTACAAGGTAGGTATATAAGAAAGAAGAGAGAAAAGAAAGAATAAGAATTAAACGATTTATCCATTGAACATCAGTGCACAAGCTTATAATGTATGTACCTAAGAAAAATCCTACGGCGCGTCTATTAATCTGTAGGTGACGGTCGTTTTTAGGTGGAAAATAGCTTAGCTTCCTGTACCTAGGTTCTAAACTAGAAACTCCTTTACCGTCCCCGACTTTCGATATATACTGTGCGTACGGACCAGCCCCTCATCCCGGTAGACACAACCCTGATGATGATTACACGCCACCGAAAAGGAGCCACACTGAGGAGAGCCCTGGTGCTAGTTGTACAACCCTGGGCCGCGAAGGGCAAGACCGCATGCTACTACCTCTATGTACGTACGTTTTTTTTTTATACTTTCTACGTGCAGTAGGCAGGTACATTGAGTTACGGTTTACATGATACATACCAAAGATCTTGTAATCTTGTAATTTTATAAGGGAAGGAACAGAGAGAAAAAAAGATTATGAGGAAAGAGGGAAAGAGGGAAAGAGGAAAAGAGGAAAAGGAAAAAAAACTGTAACTGTATGTACCTGTATGTACTAAAGTACATGATGTTCTCCAGTTCAATTCAGTTCTGGTCTGGCCATCCCCCCTTCCCCGACTACCAACCTCGCCAGCCCTTTTCGCTATCCTTATCCACTATTCATCCTTCCCCCCTCCACACCCCCCGGCTCAACAACAAACCCTAGTAGGCGCACCACACCCAGACCCATGTGGTGTTAGCGGCTTCGTTTCTACTGATCCCTACTCAGTCTTCTACGGTCTATCCGTGCAATTCCTAAAAAGCAGCAGTACCAGCAGCAGCAGTACCAGCAGCAGTAACAGCAGCAGCAGCCAGCATCTACGGATCCGTACACTATCCCACTATCCATAATCTACCTGACCTACCCTGTCTACCTTCTACCTTCTATCCTCTACTTTCTACCCTCTACCCTCTACCCTCAACCCTCTACCCTCTACCATACTACTTCTTACTACCTTACTACCCTTGTTAATCTACCTTACTAGTTAGCGACTAGTCCCGCCTGCATGTCTGTCCCGTCTCTTCTCTTACCTTGACCTCTTAACTTTTCGTACCTCCACTGACTATCTATCTTCCTGCCTCCTCCTCACCACTACTACCACCACCACCACCACCATCACCACGAGAGGAAATCCTTTCATCTTTCTTTTTTTTTTCTTCCCTTTTTCCTTCTCTATCTTCCTCCCTCTTCCTCTCTTTTTGATGTTGTATCGACCTCTTCATTCTCCGTAGAGAAGACAATTGAGGTTCGAAGAGAAGGTAATGTTTTCTTTTCTTTCCCAATTAAATTTTTTTTTTGCGCAAACTCTTGTCCACCTCCGCTTTCTTCCTACCCTGCATCTTACCCTGCGCACTCGCAACCTAACGTTCCTGCATTGAAGTTGATTTGATTTGAGTTGAAAGATAATCTCGTCGAGAAGGAGCAAAATAGAAGAAGAAGAAGTAGAAGAAGAAGCAGCAGCAGCAGAAGAAAAAAAACAACGGGAATTTTCTTTTCAGGAAGAGAGATACTTCGATTTGTTCGTGCGTATCTGCGTGTGTATGTGTGTATGTGTTCGTGTGAGAGACCTCAGTCTAGCCAAACGTTCAACTTCGACGACGACACCTGACCGCCCGTTGTCTCTTCCCCTCTTTTCAACACCTTTTAATCCACACTCCTACGTCGATAGCAGCTCGTGTCATTCGAACTCCGCCGCCCCCCTTGTGCAAAATTTTAACACACCACTTCAAAAGCTTGCCCTTGAGCCAATATTGTTTTTTAAGTCGCGAAAGGTACATTATAATTGACGGTTTCCTTAGAGATTTACGATTCGCGACGATTACGCCCCCCCTCCCGAAAGAATTGTTTTGTCGAGGAAAATACATTTGTGGTGTCTGTCTTTTCGAAAGTACAAAATCACAACTCGTCGATTATTTCTCCGTACGCGTTCAGCGTTCAGCAATCGTGAGACCGGCCAGACTACGAGAATAGTCTCATCGATTGACCTATCGACAAGTCAATTGGTCTGATCGTCTCGTCTTAAACGCGGATCATCGCTTGGCCGGATAAATTGGAGCCCAATTGTGGTGTTGGTCCCCCCCTGTGCTCAAACGCAAGTCGTGTCCAGTCGGCTTGTATTTGAGCTTCCTTCCAGCCCGTCGTGGCATTATTCCCAACCGTCGTAAAACTGGATCTCCCGCCGATTTCCCAGCCGCAAACCCGGGGAACGTCTGACGTACTACCATACTACGGTGCATCCATTCCACAGCGCCCGTCGTATGTAAGTGAGAGATTGCCTTCGCTCCCTTTACCGCAGGCGTCATTGGCGTACTCCTCCAGTACATCGTCTCCCCGGGTTAGCTCTATTGCGTCTTCGGCGAGTTCCAACGGAGACTCGCAGTCGTCGTTCACCTCGGCATCCTCTTCGAACGGCCCTAAGACGCCATCTCCTAGTCTCCCTGTCACAACGGCAATCTCCGGCCCACCTTCTCAGGCCATCGGTGGTTACGATCAGTACTCCACAATGAATTCAGCGGGAGCAGACATGTATTATCAAAACCCACACATGTCTGCAGGTCCAGCACCGCAACCTCAGACCGTAACATCGAACGCCCTTCCTCAGTATGGCCATCAACAGCCGACCCTGCTGCAGCCGGGTCCTGCACAGTACTCCGCCCCTCCGTATCAGTATAGCTACGCGAATGGGTTGACGTCTCCCCAGTCTGCACCCCCAGCCGTGTCGGGCTCGATGGGTGCTCAAAACGTGCTCCCTCTTCCGGGGGTCCCTAATCAGGGAAGCATGCAGAATCAGTACCAAGGCTTTGACACGACAGGCCAAATTGCGCCGCCGGGTATGAAACCCCGGGTCACTGCCACGCTTTGGGAAGATGAGGGTAGCTTGTGCTTCCAAGTCGAGGCCAAGGGTATTTGTGTAGCGCGTCGCGAAGGTAGGAATCCGGAAGCGCAAACTTTTGAAAGCTTAGGAATGTGCTCACAATTTTACTCGCAGATAATCACATGATCAACGGGACAAAGCTGCTTAACGTAGCTGGAATGACTCGTGGTAGGAGAGACGGAATCCTGAAAAGCGAGAAAGTACGACATGTGGTCAAGATTGGGCCCATGCATCTTAAAGGTGTCTGGTAAGTCTCGAAAATTCGATCATCAACTGAAGACAATTGCCAATAATGAAACTTTCCCAGGATTCCTTTCGAGAGGGCTCTTGACTTCGCTAATAAAGAAAAAATCACGGAGCTTTTGTATCCTCTCTTCGTCCACAACATTGGAGCGTTATTATATCACCCTACGAACCAAAACAGGACGAATCAAGTAATGGCTGCCGCTGAACGCCGAAAACAAGAGCAGAATCAGATGCGGAATGGGCCAGGCCCAGCTCCACCCGGCGGTGTTCTGCCGTCAATACAGCAACACCACCACCATATGGGATTGCCAGGCCCGCAGCCCTCTCTCCCGTCGCATAACAACACGGGACGGCCATCTCTCGACAGAGCCCACACGTTCCCAACTCCGCCAACCAGTGCATCAAGTGTGATGGGCGGTATGGGTGCTTCCGAAGGCTTCCAATGGGGTCAGCAAGGGATGAATAGCGCCCAGGGTGCTAATCCTATGTCTATTGACACGGGTCTTAGCAATGCGGCACGGTCTATGCCGGCAACTCCAGCGACTACTCCTCCCGGAAATACTTTACAGAGTATGCAGTCTTACTCACAAAGTAGCCAGCCTTACGACAGCTCTCGCAATGTCTATAATGGTCAAGCTACCCAGCAGTCACCTTACCCCCCGTCAAACAGCAGTCCTCAAGAAAGGAATATTTATGGGCAGACGAGCTCGTACATGAAAAATGAGATGGGCCCCCCTGCCGGACGCCCTACCGGCGCTCAGAACGAGCCGGCAGATGTGAAGCCATCGAACGGGTTGTTACAGCATGGAGATGGCGTTTCTCACCCGTCGGCTGATGACGAAGCCGAGCACGAGGCCGAATATACCCACGACAGCGGAGCCTACGACGCTAATAGAACATCATATAATTACAACCCACCGCCCGTCACGGCATTGCCGGGCGACCATCATATTCCTGAAATGACAGGATCACCTAATCATCAGGCCGGATCTGGACGCGCTACGCCCAGAACCGCCGCACCGCCCCAGCCATATTATACTCAACAAGCGGGATACAGTACGCCGCCACGTGTACAACCGTCTAGCAACCTTTATAATGTAATGAGCGGCGACAGAGCGCCCACCAATGGCGCAGCGCCGGCCGATGTTTACAGCACCCAACCTGATATGGGCGCTCCGATGCAGAATGGCTATGCGACCCAGCCAGTCATGAACGGCGCGGCTGGCGCCTTAAAAAGAGGCCGCGATGATGAAGATGACCTGCCCCGACCATCAAGTGGTGGGTTAGATCTAAAGCGCCGAAAAACAGTGATTGACGGCCCTCTCGGCGCTGCGCCTGGATACGACGCGATGAACCGTCCTGCCTCGGCGGTGGCTCGTCGACGATAACCTCATCGCGGCGTCTTATCTATTATTACCACAACTCTCCTACATCCGTGCATTAATACCGTTGGAGCTTTCGTGCAAGCGCTGACTTCGTGACGAGTCAGTTCTGCGTTTCAAAGTGCAATAACGACGAGGAGTTCCACTCATTTGTTCATTCCCTTCACAATCTTCTGTATTCGCTGCGACGATTCATCATCGGCATATTTGGGCCCATCCACCAGAAGATATGATGACGAAAATTACGACTTCATTCTTGATTGTTATTAACAGCCGTTGAAGGCCGTGTAAATGCTTCACGAGTTGACGCGTCGCATGGTGGACCTTAATTTTCTTGAGATGATTATCGATTGCTTTTTCATATTACGCTAAGGACAACGAGATACTCGAGCAATGCAAAACTTCCGCCTATTACGACTTCTAGGCGGGTAATGTTCACGACCGAGGCTGCCTTTGTTTTACTTTGTTCACCACATCTGTCAGTCTCGTAGAGGACTTGAGGCTGACGGTACAGTTATTTTCCTATTGACGACATGATGACCCGATTTTCTTCTATTCACCAAAAGGACGAGGTGTCACTGTGGGCGTGTGTTGGAAATGTGTCTTCTGGTATCAATGGTCATGAACTCGATGATGGAATTAAAAGCTACTGCTTGATACACAGCAAACTTAGATTCTAAGCTACATACAACTGTCCCGGCCAATCGTATCACATATTGGGCTGCAAGGAATTCTGTGGAAATCTGTGACTAGCATCTCTGGGCTTATACTACAACGCAATGCCCTGCTAGACATGCTCAATTCGCCTTGACCAAAATATCAATTGCCCAGTTGAACTATGTACTGTTGTCTGTTGGTTTCGTGATCATAACCGAACGAATCTGTTGATACCTATGACCTGGTTGAAATGTTACGACCACCAATCTCAAATAAACTCACACAAAGACCGTACCACATGGGTTCTTATCAACAATTTTATAGGCTTCATGGCACCCAGTCACCTTGCTCCACCTCTATGGGGGAATAAGGAGACTCCAACTCGGTGAAACCAATCAATATCAAGTTCTTTCGCCAAGACCATGCTGTGATGACCCAGGAAAGACCTTCCCACCTCAGAGCTGGGTGTTTTGCGATCCCGATTGTTTGTTAAGAAAAGAGAGGGGAGGGGAGGGGAGGGAAGAGGAGGGTAGGTGGCATTTTTAGCTAGCAACGCGCTTGAAGGGAGATGGGGGACGCTCTATGATTACCGAATAAGAGCGGTGTGGCATAACACTGACGTAGCGGCGCGGATCTCACTCACGGCGGGGACCTGAACATAGGTTTTACCTGTCATGCTGCTATGTTATGCTGCTATGTTATGCTAAGTTATGTTATGTTATGTTATGTTTGTGCCGTGCTAGCTAGTATTGAGTTCTTCTATTCTTCTGTACATACATGCATGTATGCATGCATACCTACCTATACTACAGGTAGGTATGCATTATTTGTAATGACGAGGGCGAGGAAAGGTTCGGATGAGGCTCATTGTGTGTGTGTGTGTGTGAGGAAAAGGTTAAGGGGGGACTTGCTGAGGAGGGAGCTAGGTAGGGGTAAGAGGCATGCTAGGAGGTAATGAGGCAGATATTTTTAACCGGTCAGTTCGATAGAAGGGGAATTCAATCGATGGCCTTATTTATTTATTTCGTGGTTCGACTGTGTGATTTTTAGGGGGAGGGGGGAGGGTTCGAATGCCTACCCTTACCTATCTCTGTCTTATAATGCCGTAGGCTACCTCCGAAGTATAGGTAGGTAGTAGTAGACAGACAAAGACCGTACCCGGTATGGAGACCGGTGAGATCGTAAGGTATAGCCAAGGTAGGTAGATAGATAGGTAGATCCATGATATCTAGGTATACTTACCAGGTAGGTAGGTAGGTATATTTCCCATAACCCTGACACCTCGATGCTATAACACCAACGAATATTTCATTCATTCAGCAGCAGCGATATATATTATTATTATTTTTTTTCTTCGTCAAGCTAGGATCATGTCGATAGCGGCCAATGAAAAAGGGCGAAAAGGAGGAATGATATATATATATATATATACCTTGGATATTTTTTTCTTGTTGCGTCTCGATGTAACGGTAAGCTGACGGCGCAGGAAGCGGCAGAGGGGGGTTTGCTGCCCGATGATCCCGTATTCTGTTCTTCTTCCCTTTGCAAGGGGGATGAGGGTTAAAGGATGATGGTGGTGATGATCGTATTGCCACGTTTTATATAGTAGGGTAGGAGGGGAAGGGAGGGGGGCTTGGTCAGCATGTTTTCGGGGAGAGAAGAAGTGATATACGTAGGTATGTTTTTGGGAGGGGGCGTTGGATCGTTTTTGTTCGTCGGTTATTGTTGTAAGTGATGGACATGAAATAATACAGGATGGTTCTTTCTTTTTTTTTGCCTTTTTGATTCATAGAGAGCTGGATAGGATATATGAGAGGTACCTTATATATAGGTAGCTGATGATAGCAGACGGAAATCCGCACCATGAGAAAACCAACGCCATGCCATGCCAGGCACATGTGCATGATCTACTTCGCCTACTTATGTGGTTAACCCGAAAGGGCCGGACGCGAGCTCCCCGTACATCCCCGGTGCAGTCGGTGGATGTCGAGCGTTTGGAGGTGCCCGGGGAGGAGTATTTTTTTTTTTTTTAGCGCGAGATTGCCGAGCGTAAGAATGCTCGTCACGTCTGTTTCTTTGGGGGAATGAATGTACGGTCTTCCGCTTGAAATTCGGCGAAGCACTCGGGGTTGCTCTTCGTGACCTGTCTCATCTTGGCTCGTGAGAGTGAATAGGTAGGTAGGTAGGGAAGTGTCCGTGGAAAGGAGGAGGAGGAGGAGGACCGGGAGGACGGTATACCCGGGGACGGCTCGGGCGATGAATAGGTACCACAAGTTCACGTTGGTGAAAGGCCGGCCCTTTTGCCGGTAGGACAGGTCATCGTTGACCCGCTCTGCCTCCCATAGCAGGTACCGAGAAGATCAAGCAAACATATGTGTGTGGTTGACGGTGACTACGCCCCCTATTTTAGAAACCAGCCCAGGAAAGGAGATGTCGTGACGTCACCTCCGCTTAGTCCTCACGCGTCAGGTCTTCTGCTTCGTGTGCAAAGTTTCTTCTCGGCGTTGAGCTGTCAGACCAAGACTGAACTTTGAAGGGCCCCCGTTTGCCGTAGCTCCTTTATGAATGAAACGTTTGTGTGTTTAGGTACGATTCAAGCTCGGATGTCTTTATAAAAATATGGTTCCGTAATCGGCAGGATAGATAAGCTAAGGACAGCGATGGTGTCGATCTGGTTAGTTACATGGGGATCTCGAGCCTTTACAGTAAAGGGAACAACATTCCACTGGGATAGAAAGTCGTGTCTTATATGAGAGTGTGGCCTTTTTGTATGTACCGACTTCTAAGAGCCGGGCTAGCATTAAAGCCAAAAGCTAGCAGATTGGTTTCTTGCTTTCTGAGATCATTAATGGCTTAAAGGTGAAGGTCTAGCTCCGTTGGAAAGTTAACGGGGTTGTATACCAATATATCCAACGAAGTCACTTGTTATTTAGGATCGGGAATAGCCTCCAACACTAGCCACCTATCATTATGTAGGATTTAGTCCTGTGGGAAGCGAGTCTGAAAAATAAGCTCAAGAGAGCGATGGGTATCAATTAAGACCGACTAAATACTGCTGGAGATTGTCCTCTCCTAGGCACTCAAACTCCTATCTAGCTACAACGCGGGGCAAGTAGATAACAAGGGGATAGGCTCGTCATAGAAGTCTACTCCGAATCTTCGTCCTCATCGCTGGTAGCCTCGATATTCGCCTTTGCTTTTGCCTTCTTGCTCTGCGACTTGCTCTGCGACTTGCTCTGCGACTTGCTCTGGTCGGCCTTGGTCTTGGCTGGTGACGCAGGCTCGTCGTCGTCTTCAGCAGGCGCAGCTGAGAGATCTGGCACGTCGTGTCCGTTCTCGCGTAGTTCAGCGCTAATAGAAGGAATGGCCTCGAGCAGCTTCACATATTGCTCGGGGGTCAACATGATACCCTATAGCAAACGGTCAGTGATGCCTGTCTTCTCTTCTCTGTTCGCGATATCTTGCCTTTTTGCCTGGTTTAAGATCTCCCGAGGCATCTGAATAATACTCGCGGAGGTTGACAAAGGTCTTGCCCTTGAAGTTATTGACTGTTGCTCGACGAGTCCCACCCAACTTTAGGAAGAATAGTTAGCATAAAAACATGAACATGAGGTTGATGGAGGATGACATACGCTCCAGAAGGAGTTACCCTCACTATCCTTGCCAGAATCATCACTGGTTTTGGACTTCTTGTTAGACTTGGACTTGGACTTGGTACGTGACTTGGTCTCGTGATCACTTGACAGATCTTCGTCTTCATCGTCATCGCGACGCGATCGTTTGAGGTTCTTGGTGCGAGCCATGGTTGATGATTTAATGGACTTTTAAAACAGGTATGGGCAGATGGGTTATCTGATTATCGAATGATATCAACTAAGAGAAGGAGAAACACTAAAACGAAGTAAAATACAGGTATGTATGTTGAGATGATATGATGACTTTGGTTGATTTGATGAAAGATCAATTAGATGCTAAAAATGTGGGGGTTTCGATTTGACCGTCGCGTCTAAATTCTCGATATTAAATAACTTTGTCCCGTTAGGTACTTGAAAGAACGCGACATGCATAACGTAAGATCAACTGGTGTAACCATAACTACCTCGTACCTCGTACCAGATCGTATTATAGTTAGTACATACATACATTCAAGTTTCTAATACAACTGATTTTGGTTTTCATTTGTGGGACCAGGTAAAGTAGGAAAGAACATACATACCAGTAATACACTACGACGTTTCAGCCATAAACCTACTTCTGTTTAACATGTAGATACCATAGTAAATATTGTATAAAAATACGTTTCTTTATGAGTTATTAGGTAATGCTCCCTACAACGAAATGACAACGAAAATGCTTGTCGGATGTACCTAGGTAGGTGGAGATTAGGTACCTGGTAGGTACCTGGTATCACGGGTCTATCCTTCCCCGTTCAAGCGCTACCAGTGCAGACTTACATGTTGTATGTACTACGGTACTTACAAGGTTAGATATAGTACAACACCCATTACGGTTGCCTATACCGCTATCTGTGCCAAAAAAAATGAACTACGCTAGAAATGGTAGTATGTATTACTAGTATTTTTAGCTTGGTACTTCTGGGGCTTATCGAGCCAGCTAGTAGCCCCGATAGGCACATATCTAGGCTTTTAGTGAATAGATAAGATAATCGATAGCTTATAAAAGGGTATTATTCTTTTAATAAAAGGAAAGTTTATGAAAGATACCTAGGTACTTGAAGCACCTAAGCTATTATGTAGTACCTACTTTATCCAATCAACGTACGTAAAAATCGTCGATCGCAACTCTAGATCTTTCAATTCAAATCATTAACAACTACAATAACTTTACTCAAACAACGTCAAATATACTGTTATTTATAAATCATTATAATTAAGGGAATGCGATTCAAATGAATCTAGTTGCATCAGTAGAATTTCTGAAATGATTGCTCTGTAACCAGTTGAAAGTTGCGGCCATACCTGTATTATGAGCTGATACCTACCACCTGCGTACCAGTTTATTACCTAATCCTAACCTTAAATATAACCTCATATCTGACGAATCTTAGGTCCATTCTTCAACAGCGTATAGAATACTCATTATAAGGGATATATTGGTGCAACTAGAGTCATTTGAGTCGCATTAATTTGGTTAGAAAATATTTCAGAATTTAAGGAATAAGACTTTATTTTGGGAAAGTTATTACGATTATTAGTAAATACATAGTTGAAGTTGAAAGATTTGGTAGGAACTGGTCTTGTTTTAATTGGACAGAATTATGGGTCCTCTTTTTTTTTTTTTTTTTCAAAGATCTTTTTTTATTTATTTCATACATACCTCTAAGCAAATATATCAACTTATTAGAGATAATTGAAGATAATATATGCATTTATCACTTATATGGTATGCATCTCTCGGGTACAAAACTGAAAGTACTGCTATAAATTAGATTATTTGAATTTACCTCTGATCAGCTGCCTATTTGGGTAATTAAGACCCAAAAATATTTTTTTGGCACAGATAGCGGTATAGGCAACCGTACCCATGTATCGTAAGACCCCCTAAATTCAAAGTTACGTGGAGCTTCGTTGCCAAATTTATCGTCCACTAATGCCGAATTCGAATTTCAAATCTAGAACAATTCCGTACATACAACGTACGCATTATATACATACACTTTCATACACACATTCTATCTGTCAGGTCGAGAATATTGCAAATTTACAATATTAGGCATTGGCCATATTTTAAGTTGTCTCTTAGTCCAGGTCGATCACCGTGCTTGTCAATATACTTCAAATTCTTTCGTGCTTTTTGTTTTATTTCATTTTAAACATCAACTATAGTAACCTCTCGATCTAGATGCGATGCGCCCATCACCGTCATCGCCCCTGAATTTCAAGCACCTAAGCCTTTAATAGTATCACCTAGCAACAAATCCTCCATGAATACTGCCGAAGATGTCCATCTTGGCGCCGCTTCCGCCTTGTCACAAGACGGCACTAAACCAGACTCGACTCCGATAACACCTATACATCACGATGATGCTCAAAGCCCGCCGACGAGTCCGAAGAGACGGGAAATATCTACGTCGTCGAATTCACAGCAAGATGACATTACTACCAAAATATTACAATTCCTCTCTACAGCAACTCCAACGACACTAGGCGGTCTTGCTACTGCTCTTGCCGCTATAATATATCTTGTATTAGGCCAAGTAGGCCTCTTGTTGATCGGAGCCGTCGCCGGTGTTACGCTGTTCGCAACATGGGAATCCCAGCAACCCGAAGTTTTCCGTGCAGTTCGTGGTGAAAGGGGTTACGACTTCTTAGACCGTTTATTAGAAACGATGCCCACGAGGGCCGTTGAGGATGAGCAGGATATCAATAAGGATGAGCTACTCCTAGCCCGAAGTTTCGACGACTTCCAGCCTGAGACACGACAGGCACTGGATGGCCTCGTTGAAGCAATTATTCGCGATTACGTAGATTGGTGGTATGGACCTATTGTACCATCTGATAAATCTTTCCCTCTCTCTTGCAAAAAGGTCCTGGTCAACTTCATGTTATCTATCTCGAATCGGTTAAGCCGCAAGCGACCTGCTGACGCTTTTGTCGACTTTCTCACCCACACTTGCTCCATTATTATCGTCTTCCTGTCTGAGATGTCGTCCGCCTACTCAGAGCTCCCGTCTGATACGAATTTGACTGCTGCAGATGCCATATATAACTATCTTGCCTCAAATACCGAAGCTCCCCTGTCAAACCTGCTTAACCAGAGACAGCAGGCAGGGAAGTTTAAGATGGTTGCCGAAGATCTGCTTGGCTTCCTAGATAGGTCCGCGTACGACTGCGACCCTGCTAGGATATTTCTGAGAGAGATCCTCGCAACCATCATTCTCGAGGGTACTTTGCAAACCTGTTCTAAAGCAGAGTGGATCAATGCTTGGATTGTGTATCTTCTTGAATCTGGCGAGACAGATTTTTCTCAGGCTATCGACGATGCAATCCAAGATCAGAAGGCGTTTGGAGATGTTGACGGGAATGTCGGAAACATTGGCTTGTCACGGGGTAACCGTAATTCGTATGAAATGGACCGGGCCCGTCGTAAGGAAGCGACGCATAAGAAGAAATTATCAAAGGCCGACGAAGAGATGGAGAGGGCAGTGGAAGAAGTGAAGCGACTCAACGACATGATCGCGCAGGCTGATAAAACAAAACCGATAGCAGCTGAAAGCAATAACCAAACATCCAATCTTCTCAATAATGCCTTGGAGAAGAATTCCAAAGAACTTCACCTGAAAATTAACGAGAAGTCAACTAGAGAATCTATAGAGAGGCCTCGGGAATCTCGCCCAGATTCTAGGATTTCTTCAGAAGACACACGGCGCGGTACAGTTGAAGGAAGAGAGCAGGCGCTTAAATCTCCCATTTCTCTTAAGTCTGCTACGGAAATGTCAAGTCAGAATTCCTCGCCATTCAGTGGGCCGGTTCGGCAACACTCTCGACGGTTTACAAGTTTTGATCAGATTGTTCCTCCAGCGAGGGAAGAGCTGGAGGAGGGTGAATCGCAAAGCCCTGCGCTTACATTACATAACGCTACTATCACGATTCACGACGATACCGTCAACGACAAAAGTCGACTGCGTGGCAGGCCTTCTTGGGACTACTTGATTCAGATTGAACCCGCAACCTCTCAATATCCTGGGTGGATGATAATGAGAACGTATCCCCAATTTGAAAGTCTCCATGAGAGTCTCCGGCGAATCGCGGCAATCTCCGGCTCAACGGCCTTTTTAGAAGCCTTTGCCACTTTTCCAAGCTGGAAAGCTCACACGAGATTGTCCTTACGTGGCGAGATTGAGAGATATATGCGGACAGCTTGCTCAGAAAAGGCCCTAGCCGAATCGGAAGCCTTCAAGCGTTTCTTAGATAAAGGTCAAGAGAACCGGATGAATGCTAGCAAAGGCTTTTCCTTAGAATCGGTTGGGAAAGGTGTGCTCGATGCTATTCAAAATGCACCCAAGGGGGCTTTGGATAGTGGAAAGGTCGTGGTCGGCGGAGTCACTGGTGTTTTCGGCAACATCGGGTTAGGACCAAGGAAATCTACTACTTCCTCCTTAAATGAACAACAGACTAAGGAGAGCAGCAGCACGAAAAGTCCTACAAACACGCGGCCATCATCAATGTCGGCACTCCCGAAGATGGATAGCACTCCGTCGGTGAATGGATCAGGGATGACTAGGGATAGTCTTGACAGCCAGAGGTCATCAGTGATTTCGGTACAACCGGGGAAAGTAGCCCCTATGGAACGGCGCCCCAGCTACCAAGTAGATACGGAGCCAGATGGCCTTCACCCCGCGAGGGCCGATCGTTCGGACCGAAACTCGATCAGTGCAGCGAGCAGCAGGGCACACAGCCGCGCCTCGAGCACAGCTGCATTGCGTTCACCTTTGCGTTCCCCGTCTGAACTAAGCTTCACTAATATCAAGCTACCACCTCCGCCGGATGAGATCGCGGATGATTATGGCTCTCCCACAAACACCCGACTGAGCATTGATGGAACCTCGCGATTGGTATCGTCTACAAATGTCACTTCACCCACACAATCGCTTGGCTCAAGCCTGCAGGACAAGCCACCGCAGGCAAACGGGGCCATCAAGCGGCCAAGTCGACAACATATGCCCCTGTCGGAACAAGAAACTCGTATAGCCGTCGAGCTTCTCTTCGCCGTGATCAATGAACTCTACACTCTATCCTCTGCTTGGAACATCCGAAGGACGCTCTTAACGGCTGCGAAATCCTTCCTCCTCCGACCGGGCAACCCATCACTCGCGTCTATCCAGTCTCTAGTTCAAGAGTCGCTTCTCGAGGCGAACACTTCGGATAGCGGTATAGCTGCGCACTTGCGTAAACTCCGAGAGAATTCTCTACCCACGGAGGAAGAGCGGAAGGCCTGGCCAAAAGAAATGACGACGGAAGAAAAAGAGGAGCTAAGAGTTAAAGCGAGGAGGTTGTTCATACAGAGTGGCGTGCCCGCTGCGTTGATGGGCATCATGGGTCAGTCAGCCACGAGCGAGGCACTTGGGCGAGTTTTCGATTGCCTCCAGATCGAAGAGGTTGCCAGAGGCCTCTTCTTCGGAATTACATTACAGGCAGTGCGAGTTATTACGCACTGAAACGAGATCATTACTTTGGACATTTTGCAATTGACTTGGCGCACGTTCAGACAGGAAGAGTATCGAAGACGCATAGCGGGGTTGATGTGTACGATCGAAGCATCTTTCTCTTAGAGCGACGGACTTGGTGCATATTAATAGGGTCACAAACCGTTAATAGGGCGTGTATGAGTACTATGTATACGACAGAGGCAGGTTTGTACGACTACTACGAGGCCTTCAGGAGGTCACGAGCTACCGACGAAGTGTACAAAAGTAATGATGAAGAAACGAAACTAACTAATCGATGTATCGACGAGCAAGGCGCTCATGCGAACTATTTCTCATATTGACCGAGCGAAAATCCGACGATATTGAATCCTCGATTTGTGTGGGTTGTTTTCCACGGACCGACTACATAATCTATCGTGTATCTTACCCACACTTATATGAAGTACATACATCATATAAGTGTCAGACTTTTTATAGACTTTTAATTATAGAGAGTATACCTCTATCGCGGTACTTTTATACTATGTTAAGCTAACATTTATAAGCCTGCTGCGGGGTAATCAGATAGGACTTAGCAGACTAGTTAGTTGGCTCTACCTAAAAAGTAGGTACATACCTACCTCCTACCATACAGGAGGTAGATAACATGTCAGCTGGTGGGATAAAATGAGGTAAGTATTAAGTAGGCATTTTATACTCCGTGCCTGTTCCGACGACGACATCGGCCCGTAATCGATAGCTCGGAGGCTATATTAGTTAATACTAGGTACCTCATATTCAAGTACTTCCATATACTATATTATATATACATGTATATACCCCTAGGTATACATACCTGTATCTCTTAAATCAGCATCACAACTTCAAGTATTTATAAGGTACCTACCTAGACATTAATAATATTAGCAAGATATCAGTCTTGAGTTTTCTTTTATTCTATCTCCCTTTTCTAGGTACACATAAGTAGACAACCTTTGGCGTTTGTTCCGCTCTACAAAAACCACCTACTTACTTACCTTAGAGGCGACGCCACTTTGTCCACCTCTGCAAACCCTCGACAAACACTATTGTTGTCCTGGGAGTGTATACGCTCCCATTACGTAGGTAGGTACCTAACCTTTTAGTGATTTATTATCTTATGTTCCTCAGACCTCGTAGCATCATATTCTCGCTCATACTAATCATTCTCCTGGTTTTTTTTTTTTTTTTTTAGCTTATTCGTGATGGGTTCTACCGGCACCAAAGGCCGCGGCGTCCGCATCGCCATAGATCGCGGCGGCACTTTTACTGACTGCGTCGGAACGTTGGACGGGAAGGACGTCGTGATCAAGCTGCTCTCCGAGGACCCGGCCAACTACGACGACGCGCCGCTCGAAGGTATCAGACGCATCATGAGCCACTTCGGAGGCCACGACATCCCCCGGGGCGAGGCCCTGGACACCTCGCAGATCGACAGCATCCGTATGGGGACCACGGTGGCGACGAACGCGCTGCTGGAGCGCAAGGGCGAGAAGATGGCGCTCGTGGCCACCAAGGGCTTCCGGGACTGTCTCGTCATCGGCAACCAGAGCCGGCCGAGGATCTTCGACCTCGCCATCAGGAAGCCCGACGTCTTGTACGAGGACGTCGTCGAAGTGGACGAGAGGGTCACGCTCGAAGACTACGCCGAAGACCCGGGGCGGTCCGTCAGCAGAGCCGAGGTGAGGGCCGGGACGGCGGAGGCGGCGGCAGCGGACCTCGTGTCGGGCCTCTCGGGGGAGACGGTGCGCGTTCTGCGACGGCCGGAGGAGGGCAAGGTCAGGGGCCAGCTGAAGGGCGTTTTTGACAAAGGCATCAGGAGCGTGGCCGTGTGTCTGATGCACGGCTACACCTTTCCGGACCACGAGGCAATGGTGGGCAGGGTTGCGAGGGAAGTCGGCTTCGAGCATGTTTCGCTCAGCCACGAGCTCATGCCCATGATCAAGCTGGTCCCGCGAGCGACGAGCGTCTGCGCCGACGCGTACCTGACGCCGGCGATCAAGAAGTACATCGCCTGGTTCCAGAAGGGCTTCGCCGGCGGCCTCGGGACACGGTCCGTCCTTCGGGAGAGAGGCGGCAAGGGCGCAAGGTGCGAGTTCATGCAAAGCGACGGTGGGTTGGTGGATGTAGACAAGTTTACGGGGCTGAAAGCTATCCTGTCAGGCCCCGCAGGAGGCGTGGTAGGGTACGCCATCACGAGCTACGACGAAGAGACTAAGATCCCGGTCATCGGCTTCGACATGGGCGGCACCAGCACCGATGTTTCACGGTACGGAGAAGGCCGATATGAGCATGTATTCGAGACGACAACGGCGGGTGTGACGATCCAGTCGCCCCAGCTCGACATCAACACCGTGGCCGCCGGAGGTGGGAGCAGGCTTTTTTTCAAGAACGGCCTCTTCGTCGTCGGCCCCGAGTCGGTAGGGGCGCATCCCGGCCCCGCATGCTACCGGAAGGGCGGCCCCGCCGCGGTGACGGACGCGAACTTGTTCCTAGGCCGCTTGCTGCCCGAGTTCTTCCCCAAAATCTTCGGCAAGAACGAGGACGAAGGCCTGGACCCCGAGGCCAGCAGGAAAGTGATCCAGGAGCTCACGGACCAGGTCAATAAGGAGACCGGCAAGGACATGAGCTTAGACGAGGTAGCCTACGGCTTCTTGACGATAGCGAACGAGGCTATGACGCGGCCGATCCGATCCATCACCGAGGCAAAAGGCCACGACTCCTCGAAGCACAGGCTGGCCACTTTCGGCGGAGCCGGGGGCCAGCACGCCGTCGCCATCGCCGAGGCTCTGGGGATCAGGCAGATCCTGGTCCACAGATACTCGTCGGTGCTGTCGGCATACGGGATGGCCTTGGCGGACGTCGTGGACGAGAGACAAGAGCCGGACTCGACGGTTTGGCGGGACGGCGGCGACGTGGTCGACGAGCTGAGGGCGAAGATGAAGAAGCTCGAGGACAGGTCCCGGAGGGCCCTGCAAGACCAAGGGTTCGGGGACGGCGACATCGTGTTCGAGGAATACCTCAACATGCGGTATCGCGGCACAGAGTCGGCCCTCATGATCGTCAGGCCCGACGAGGCTACGGCAAAGGCGTCTTACGGCGGCGAGGACTGGGCCTTCGGCAAGGCCTTCGTGGACCACCACCGCTACGAGTTCG
This sequence comes from Hypoxylon lienhwacheense, assembly GCA_902806505.1. NCBI lineage: Eukaryota > Fungi > Ascomycota > Sordariomycetes > Xylariales > Hypoxylaceae > Hypoxylon > Hypoxylon lienhwacheense. The sequence continues at coordinate 283,394 of CADCWW010000005.1, forward strand.
GTTTCACGCTAGACGACAGAGATATAATCGTGGACGATGTACGGGTCCGCGGCATCGGGAAGAGCTTCAGATACCAGGACAAGACCGTGGATCAGCAGCTGAAGGAGGTCAAGCGACAATCCGTCGGCGACAATGCAGCGTACGGGAAATCACAGGTCTATTTCGAAGGTGGCCGATTGGAGACGCCAATTTATAGATTGGAAAACTTGTCGATTGGCGACGAAATCAACGGACCGGCTATGCTCGCAGATGGCACGCAGACTATCGTCGTAACCCCGAAAGCAAGGGCCCTCATTCTCGAGACGCACGTTATCATTGACCTAGCGAGGGACAGCAAAGACGAGTATGTTTTGGCTCGCTTTCATTTCTCTATCATATGGACATAAAATTCAAGACTAAGCTAACTGCAAATCAGCTCACACAAGAAGGACTCTCCCGAACGAGAGGTTGATCCTATCATGCTAAGTATCTTCGGCCACCGCTTCATGGCCATTGCAGAACAGATGGGCAGGGCACTCCAAAAGACAAGCGTCAGCACAAACGTCAAGGAACGTCTCGATTTCTCATGCGCTATATTCGATGCGAAAGGTGGGCTGGTAGCGAACGCGCCCCATCTACCCGTCCACCTAGGATCTATGTCGACGTGCGTCCGGACTCAAGCCAAGATCTGGGAAGGCAAGCTGAAAAAGGGAGACGTGATCATGTCGAACCATCCATCCTACGGAGGCACACACCTGCCGGACATCACTCTTCTCATGCCTGCTTTCAACGAAGAGGGAGACAAGATCTTGTTCTTCGCGGCTTCGCGGGCCCATCATGCGGACATTGGCGGGATTACGGCGGGCAGCATGCCACCGCATTCGCGGGAACTATATCAAGAGGGGGCGGCGATTAAGAGCGAGAAAATCGTCAGCGAGGGCAAATTCAACGAAGAGAGGACGACGGAGCTCTTATACAAAGAACCAGCCCAATACCCTGGCTGCAGCGGGACTCGATGTCTGGCAGATAACCTCAACGACCTCCGGGCTCAGGTCTCGGCAAACCAAAAAGGCATTTCGCTCATCGAGGGGTTGATACAGGAATATGGCGAAGAGACAGTCCAGTTCTACATGGTCAACATTCAGAATAACGCAGAATTCTGCGTCCGACAGCTGCTAAAACAAGTCTACAAAAGATTTGAGGGAAAGGACTTGTCCGCGGTGGATTTCATGGACGACGGGTCCCCGATTCGACTACGCATCACCATCGACCCGGAGAAAGGGGAGGCAGATTTCGACTTCGAAGGCACGGGCCCCGAAGTCTACGCCAACATCAACGCTCCAGAGGCCATCACCTACAGCGCTATCATTTACTGCCTACGCTGTCTCATCTCCGAAGACATACCTCTGAACCAAGGATGTCTGAAACCCATTAACGTCAAGATTCCTCCCAAGTCGCTCTTGTCGCCATCGACGGGCTCCGCCGTGGTGGGCGGCAACGTGCTGACCAGTCAACGGGTTACGGATGTCATATTCAAGGCGTTCCAAGCGTGCGCCGCCAGCCAAGGCGACTGCAACAACCTGACGTTCGGTTTCGGCGGCAACGTCTCGGGTAAGAAGGAGATCAAGGGCTTCGGATACTACGAGACAATCGCGGGTGGCAGCGGCGCGGGACCCGACTGGGAGGGCACCAGCGGCGTTCACACACACATGACGAACACGCGCATCACAGACGCGGAAGTGTTCGAGCGGCGCTACCCCGTCATCCTACACGAGTTTTCCATTCGCAAGGGCTCAGGCGGCAACGGGCAGCATCGCGGCGGCGACGGGGTCGTGCGAGACATCGAATTCCGAATACCCATGCAGGTTTCAATCCTGAGTGAGCGGCGGGTGTACCATCCGTACGGCCTAGCCGGCGGCGAGGACGCCGAGTGCGGGCTTAACATCTGGGTGCGCCGCGTGCAGAAGACGAACCCGGAGAAGGACCTGGCGGCGGAAGGCCAACACCCGCTGAAAGCTAAGGACGCCGCCGAGTACGAGGTGCGCTACATCAACCTGGGCGCAAAGAACAGCGCGCCTTTCAAGCCGGGCGACCGCATTATCGTCAAGACCCCCGGCGGAGGAGGTTGGGGCAAGGTCGGGGACAAGAAGGTTGAGAGGGTGCACAAGGACCACACCGAGACTTGGAGGAAGGGTAGCCATGCTGCTCGGGAGGAATCTGCCCTGCAGGTATAGAGCAGGGGAAAAATGAAAAGGGGGAGAAAAAAAGGGGGTATGTCCTGGACTTTTTTTTTTACTCTTACACATAGCCGAAAAGGGGTGTTCGTATCATGATTCACGATTCATGATTCTTTGGTTAGTAATTTTAAAAAATTTTGTTTTCCCTTCGGATCATATACCATCATACGAAACCAGAAGTCCTCATCCGCTCATACGTCTGCCGAAGAGTCGCGACGCGAGATTATACAGTCGTACGAGGGAAATGATAATAATAAAAAACAGGTCCTAGGAAGTAGGGATGTACGTACGTAAGGGTCTAGCTAGACACCCGTAAGCAGACGCGACAGGCCGCTTCTTGTCTCCGATAGGTTGGCGGAGGGAAATTTGGGGGAAGAATGCTTAGTAAATGTAGTTAGGTAGGTAGCGTAGACGAGAGGGGGGGGAAAGGGGAGGGAAGAGAGCGCTTAACTTAATGTTCCCTCTCACCACGGCATCTAGCTGGCGTCTAGCATCTGGAATCTGGCGTCCAGCTCCACCGGCCTGGGTTCCTGGCGATGGATGCTCCCGCCAACGTCAGCGGGACGAACGAGCTGTGCGGCACGGCACGCAGTGCATACCGGGACGGGACCCGGTAAGGATAGGAGTACGTAAGGGATGAATGATAGAAGCAGGGAGTAAGGAAAGGGGGGGCGGGAGAGGGGGATAGGTCAGGTTAGATGGTATAATGATACTTGGGTAGGATCTTTTTTTTCTTTTTTTTTTAATTCTTCATTGTTTGTTTAGGATTTATAAAGAGAGGGGGGGCGAGCTGGCGGGAGGGAGAAAAGGCGGGATGAGGTCAGAATCTGTCTTTGGGGGCTCAATCTTGGTTCCGCCTTGGCTGGATGAGGTCGTGGGTTACGTATGTTATAGGATACACGATGATAATATAATGTAAGCTGTTAAGATTATGCGGTGGTGGATGAAGAATGATTCTTGTTGCTTGGTAATTCCTCGCTGGGTGTTGCATACATAATGTAATACATGTACTGTAAGTGTTAAGGTATAGGTACTTTTACTCGGGCACTTTTGTATGATATAATAAGGTCTTATTATTAGATAATAAGCTGGTTTCAGCTAAAGTTAATTCCAAGTTTCTAATGATATAACGGATGCTTCCTACCTGAAATAATGATATAAGATGGATAAGAGGACTGGAAGGTGATTACTCTTTCCCTACTAGTTACCTAATTATTAGTGTTGTAAATTTACTCTCTTCGTCATTTGAAACGGCTTATAAGGTAAGAGCATCTGCTACTTACTATGGTAAAAATACCTAATATTATAAACTTTACTGGGCGTACTTACCATTCTAAGGATCTTCTGAGAAGGTTTATATATTTGTATCATGGTACCTAATCGATCAGGAATCTTAATCTGTACCTAGGTATGGTAATGCGTACCTAATTCGTCAATCAATCTAAACCGGTCCGGATCGGACCTAGAGGCCGATGGTTTCCGCCGATATCTCCAATGCCGAAAATGACAATGACGCCCTGTCACATGGCAAAGTACATGCTGAGACGTCATAAACACTTTTGATTGGAGCGATCTAACAGCAAGCACGGCAAGCATAGGCATTTGGGTCCATATTTTATGAGGGCCGTGCGATAAGATACCTGTTAGGGGTACCTAGTAACTTGCAGTAGGTTTGTGATGGAAGTAAACTGTAGATTGAGGTAGGAAGCTTATTTCGTAGTTAGTCATTCATTAACCTTTCATCGACTGGAGATACGGAAAAGCGCAAATATATAACCGTCTTAAACTACATCATCGCATTCATTCTCCATCATTTTATATTGAACTTAGCAAGAAAATACAATCTATTAAATAAATAATATTTTTACATTCCCTGGGTGTAAGTATCAGAGCCTGATCGTGCCTTGCCTTGACCTAGCGTTTAAGCCTAAAGATAAAAAAGGCCAAAGAAAAGATGACGAACGCGACAACATCGGTCGACAAGGAATTTGAGGATTTATTAGAAGATTTACCTAAGGAGAGTGATCCCTTTATACAAAAGTATCTTCAGGGACGTGATGCGCTCATAGAACAAGAGAATAAGGAACGCAGCGGTTCGTACCTACTGCCCCCCTTCTCAAGCCCTTTTTTCTCCTTTCTCCTTTCTCCTCGCCTACTAACGCGGGGAGGAATTCTCAGATGCATCATTCAAACGGGGCCTCTCGCCTATTGCTAAGCGTGCTTGTGATATCGTGGCAGGCATCCGGGAGAGGGAGAAGAATACGGTATGGACTTCACAACTAGAAGACTTACTTGCCCAGGAGGCTGAACATACCATCGTCCATCCTGGTATGATGTTCTCCTTATCCAAGGAGCGGATGGAGAGCACGGAGCTATGGAAAATTGTGCGGCGTATGCCCAAGGGTGCGCTACTGCATGCCCACATAGACGCTATGGTCGACTTCGACTACCTCTTTAACGTACTTTTCGCAACTCCGGGAATGCATTTCGCTGCGGATCGGCCCCTCACCACAGCCAAAGAGAGGGAAGCAGCTAAACTCACCTTCCGTTTCTTTAAAGAACCACGCACAGAGGGCGACATCTGGAGTCATGATTACCTAGCTGAGACGCCCATCCTGTTGACTCAGGTAGCAGATGCATTCCCCGACGATGGCAAGGCCGGGTTCCTCAAGTGGCTCTATGGACGGTGCACTATCTCGCGAACGGATGCCGTCTCCCAGGCTCACGGTGTTGATCACATATGGCAAAAGTTCTACAAGTGCTTCCGGGTCGTTGGGTCTATGATACACTACGAACCTATCTTCCGCATGTTCTTACGACGACTCATGAGCCTTTTAAAGGCAGATGGCATCAACTGGTGTGAACTGCGTTTTTCATGGGCGCTAGACTACTACACCCAGGGCAGCGAGCAACCCCAATCGAATTACCGTGCTATGATGGATGTCATAGATGAGGAAGTAGCACAGTTTCAGGCGTCTGAAGAGGGAGAAGGATTCTGGGGGCTTAGACTTATATGGGCTACTTTGCGGTTTACTTCTACTCGTGAAATTGTGCAGAGCATGGATCACTGCATCATAGCCAAATGCTCACACCCCCATCTGATTGCGGGATACGACGTGGTCGGCCAGGAAGACGGCGGGCGGCCCCTACGCGATTTACTGCCCGAACTCTTTTGGTTCCGCAAGCAGTGCACCGAGGAGAGAGTTACCATTCCCTTCTTCTTCCACGCTGGCGAATGTCTTGGCTCAGGAAACACAACCGATCACAATTTATTCGACTCCATACTGCTAGGAACCCGGCGGATCGGCCACGGTTTCAGTTTGTACAAGCACCCGCTGCTCATCAACCTCGTGAAAGAGAAGAAGATCTTGGTCGAGAGTTGCCCTATATCTAACGAGGTCCTTCGCCTCTGCAGTTCTGTCATGAGTCATCCCCTGCCTGCCTTGCTGGCGCGTGGTGTGCCTTGCTCACTGTGCAACGACGACCCAGCCATGCTCGGCCAAGATACCGCAGGATCCACACACGACTTCTGGCAGGCACTTCAAGGCTGGGATAACCTAGGACTAGCGGGGCTGGGAAGCCTGGCTGAGAACAGCATCCGTTGGGCAGCATTCGAGGACCAGACGGTAGAGGAATGGAACAGCGATATCCGGAATGCGAGCACGGGAAATGGGATTAAAGCACAGAGGCTGAAGGAGTGGGAGGTTGAATGGGAGAAATTCTGCTTATGGGTCGTTGACGAATTCGGCGGAGAACAAGAGTAGAGGAGAGAGAAAGGAAAAGGGGGGAAGGGGAGAGAAGAAAAGGGGGGGCGTAAGCGTCAGAGTTGTTTGGAGACTATTTCCAGGCAAGAGCGGAGTCAACCCGCCGGGCGCTCAGAACGGGTCGAATCCCACAATTCCTGAGATGACTTATGGACGGTCTCTATAGGTCCTATTTTAACAGTACTTGACGTATGAGATGCGTCGCGTATATACCTATACCTATTGTGTTAAGTTACATGCAGGTTGCCCCGCGGTTCAACCTAGCGGGTCCCGGATAGGGAAGAGGGGGAAAGGGAAGGGAGAAGAATGATGGAAGAACAAAAGAGACGAAAAAGCAAAGAAAAAAAAGTTTCGCCGTTAAAGAATTGAGGCTCTGCGGTCATCGTCATACCAGGCCGGCAGTACATAGCAGTAGGTATTGGATATGATACGGTACCGTTCGCCCGCCGCCGCCCCGTACGTACATGCATACAGTACCTATATAACCTACGTACGTACAAGTACATGTAAGGGTAGTCATGCCCATAGCCTTAAAGTTAGGTACGATTATGTATATGGTGTTACTGTTACAACGGCTTACCTGCAGCAGAGCGATTCGGTGATGTTGACGTAAACGTAGGTAGACATACAGACGCAGACCGCAGACGCAGACAGATGTACAGCGCCGTAGGGCAACATATGTAACCTAACCTTACATACGTACATACGTACATACAGTAACCTACATCATACATACTTACATACATACATACATGTACATATATAGGGCCATACCTCATAGGTACATGAAAGAAGGGGAGAGAAAACCCGCCTGTCTGGACGGGGAATGACGGTTTCTTTTCTTTTCTTTTTCTTTTTATTTTCTTTTCCTATTTAGGGTAAATATTTCTTTCCTTTTTTCTTTTTTAACACAAGGAAAAGAGAGAGAAAAAAAAACATTCATCCCCCCTTTTTATTTTCTTTTAATCTATTTTGGAGAGATTGCAGGCAAGAAAAAAAACAAAATAAAGCAAAAAAAAAAAAAAAAAAAAGGTCTAATGCGATGACCTGCAGGGGACGTAGATCGTAGCCCGGTTTCATTTGTACTATGTAGACAGACCTCTGGCCGCGTTTTTTATTTTAGGGTAGGTTAGGTAGGTAGGTAGGTATGGGTAGGTATATTATTTATTTATTTTAGTTTATTTTTTATTTTTCATTCTGCTTGTCTGTCTCTTTTTGGACTATTTGTTCTTCTTCTTCTCGTGGATGTGGATTTATGACATCGTTTTCCTTTCTCGTGTCTCTCGTGCATGTCCCTCCCCTCCCCCCAATAGGTAGGTAGGTAGGTAGGTAAGTAGGTAGGTACCGGTACGTCCCTCCCGTATATGTACGTGAGCTTACCGGTACATTTCTTTCTTACCCTATTTTTTTCACGAAAGGTAGGTAGGTAGGTAGGTATGTGAGGAGGAGGAGGAGGAGGAGGAGGTCATGTTAATGGTACCGGTAGGTGTGCTATAGAAGTGGTCTGACGCTGCTGCTCCTAGGCAAGCAGGCAGGCAGGCAGGCAGGCAGGCAACGACACGTCCCCGTACCGCCGCTTCTTTCTTTCTTTCATTTCGGTAGATCGGTCGAGGGAAAGTGAATCAAGAGGATTTTCTGAACCGTGTCGGGTTCGCTTCCTCTTCCCTTCCCTCCCCTCCCCTCCCCTCCCCCCTTTTTTTTCTTTTTCCTTCTTTTCTTTTTTTTTTCTCCCACCATCCCCCTTTCCGTCCTCCGCCATTTGGAGACCTATGCTATGTAAGCAGGAAAGAGAGAGAGAGAGAGAGGCGGGAGGCAGAGCAGAGCGAACGGTGGACCGTCACACCGAAAAACGCGCCGTCCGGTAAGCCGAGTGGACGGTGAGCAGAGCTCGTTGTCCGACGCGAGAGCGGCTCAAGAGGAGGAGGAGGAGGGAGGGAGTCCCCCGTCGTCTCTATATACTAGACCCGATTATCTGGTAACGATTTCACGCCTGCTTTACGGTTTCCGCAGGAGGGGGGGGCGGCATGGTAGATGAATGGAGCGTAATACGCATGCGGGCCGGACAACCTTACATGTAATGTAAGGCAATGCTTGTGGAACGGGGGTATATAAAAAAGGAGGCGTTAGAGTATCACGGGGCCTAGAATCGCTGCCCCATTCCTTCCCCCCCCCCCGCGCGAGGATTTCCTACCATGGAAAGGGATACCGCTCATGGCTTAAGAAATTCCTATGGTAATCGGCTTTTTTCTTTCTTTCTTTGGGGAAAAAAGGCAAGCAGTACAATATCTGAATGATTGTATGGGATAACTAAGCTATACCTGGCCTGCAGGTATGCTGCCGAATAACAGATGTATAATGCTACATGTTGCTTTGTAGGTACATAATCTGATCGAACGGTGGGCGGTTGGAGGTCGAAGCCACCAAGAGCCAATGATAACTAGGATAATTCTTTTTTTTTGTTTCCCATCTCTGTCATGAAAACATAGGCTACTGCCCGACTGAAGAACAGCCTACACAGCCTCTCCTGAACGACCGCTTCCAGTCACGACCGTGAGCGCGGTCAAAAGCTTCTAGAATCGGTTCGAGCAGAGCAAATAAGAACATTATATAAGTAGCGGCTGAGCAGATTCATCTGGTCAGGCTTCTCGCTGTAGCACTATTGCGCAGGCCCCCAATGGTCGTATAGCCACTGTCGAAAGCCTATAGGTTGAAGGGTTACCGCCTCGTTTAGATTTGTATTTCCGAATGTGTAACGGCCGTTTGCTGTCTGTAGAAGATGTTGCATCCCAAGCCATCCGGCTTCGTTCCGTGTCTCATGGTAGTACTGGAGCCATTGCTGTATTTGCTCGTAAGGCCGGATGTTTACGTTGAACTGGACTACGAATGTATTAGCAACGATACACTTGAATGTGAAAGGTGAGAAACTTCTTCCGAGTTTCCACTCACTTCCTCGTACTTCGCTGCAAATCTCTTGAATCCTCTGCGTTGTCAAGCGAGTACCACGCATCCTGAACTCTCGAGGCCAGTTGTCGATCCCCAGCTCGACGGCCGCGGCAACGAATCGTGCTACGTCAATTACCGACGTCATCACGACGAATACTGCATGGCCATCGGCAGTCGTTTCTGGAATGTCGGCGTATCCGCTGCCTACATCTATCATGTAGTCTCCCTGGTTCCTGATCCGACAACTGGCGCCCATGTTGAAAGTCTGGAGACCGCCCGGGGCGAATCGTTCGTAGAAGATGCCGCATGAGAAGACAGTGTATCTCATCGGATGTCTCGACTGAGACCAGTACTGCAGCCGTTCTAAGGCTGCGGAAGATCCGTTGTCGAACGGGTCAGCTTCTGCGTTCGGCCTATGATCAACGGCACCTTCGAATTCCGAGGGGACGAAACAGCGCACATGGGCTTGTCTGGCCGCATCGATGAGGTTGAGCTGCTGCGTGCTAGAAATGGTGGATATCACGAGGTCGATGCCCTGGAGAGTATACCGCAGGTCTTCGAGATTCTCATAGTTGACTTGGGCTACCTGACAGTCAAAGCCTTCTTCGAGTTCCGGGTGAGCCTAGATAGTTAAGAGTTAGTTAGCCCTAAGAGGATGATCGTTCTATCTCTATTACCGTTCTCGAGAGCACAAGAATAGGATAGGCGTTCTGTGATAGCTCTTGAATTAGGAGAGAGGCAAAGCCCCCAGTACCTGCGATCGCAATGCGCATCATCGCTGTTGTCTGTCTTCTACCCATGGTCGAGACGGTTGATGGATTTATGAATGATTAAATTTTAGACCTAGAGGAACAGATGCGATGGTAACACTCGCCTATCCAAAAGTCGGTTTATTTTACAACTCTCTGCCAATACAGTGTAAAATCTCGCACTGACGGTATCTACAAGAAGAATACCTCGACCTATTAGTAGGGAATCTGCTGTGATGACTCAACCCCTGGGATATGCGCTCTAAGTGGCGGGAAAGCAAAGGAACGGCCGGTGTCACTCGAATTTCTGAAACCAGCAGGAGATAACTGAGTGGGCGAACCAGGACTCTCCAGCGTGTACGCCTACGGCTTGAAAGATGGAGGATGCCGAAATTTCGGAGAAAGGTCCTTTTGGTAGGTGATGTCCACGAGATGCGTGTATGTCGACGTAACGACCAGAGTGGCACAACTAAGTCGCGGGATGACCTCCAAACAAGTGGGCCTCGACACAAGCAGGTAGGTTAGAAGCCTGGATCCTAAGCGGATGACACGCGGAGATGGGCGATCTAAGCCAACTCCTTAAACCCCATTCTCCTGTGGTACCAACATACTTGCCCTGGCCCAGACTGATAGCATTATATGTCCCTGACAGGGGTTTGGGAATTCCTCCTGCGAGACTCTCGAAGTAGAGCCGCGTAGGCGCCCGTAACTCTTCCCGGTAATACTATGCGGCCTATCGAGACTGAAGATGCCTCTGATGCAGTCTGACGACAATGTATATTACATATCTCTCTACCCGCCCATCCAAGAACAAGCCTATGTCAGTGGTGCATTGCGACTTGTTCCTGAAAGCTGGCCAAGAGATATAAAGTTCCTACGTGAGTACTGAATTTCTGCACCAAGTCCCACAATCAGGGCTGCAGTTTACGGCTCCAGGGGCGGCCATGTGAAGGGTGTGAGCAGAAGACGCTTTCGGTGAGCCATAGGACATGTTGCACCAATGCCTAGACAGGATTGGGCGGCCCATAATACCAGGCAATTTAAGAGCAGCAAGCGAATAGGAATGGGAGATGAATGGAGATGCGTTTGAATGCCCGATGGATAATACATATTGACCATCACTAGGTCGTGCGAGAAGCACTAGGCACGTCCGACAGCACCGCAACACCGGCTATAACACAAATAGGATTTTTTTTTCCCCATTAAGAGCATGATCTTATAAGTCATAAGTACAACATGTAAAAACTCGGTAAGACGAAGATGATAATGTACACCCAGAGGGAACACTATCACGTAGGGCTGTCTTAGAACGAATACCGAACGATTCGTTGAAGAGATTATAGTAAGAGTTAAGAGCATATAGAACACATACATAAGACATTTGACGATCTACTAACCTGAGTGGGTATTATAAGCATACCACGGGTTGGACCATATTAAAAGTGAGTAAGGGCCATTGTTGGTGATGAAAAGGGGGGACTGGCCGCTGGTCCAGATTTAGTTGGACGAAATTCTTCGTTGCGGGCTAAAAAAAAGGAAAAAAAAAAGAGATAATAATAATAATAAATTGGGGGCTTAATAATTAGGACATTGCTAAGCTTGTTATGCATGAGATGAGAGAAATAGGCTGCTTCCGTATCGTAGGTAAGCTATGAAGAGCTTTGGAGCCTGCTATGGTCTGCGGCTCTATTCTGAATGAGGTTGATTCAGAGAAGAAAAAAGTTGGGGGCGGAGATTGATTTGGACATTCATGTACAATGTACGAGGTTAAAATCCATCTAATGGGTATATGTACGTACTACATACATGTATGTATGTATGTATGTATGTATAGGATTTTAGGTTAGGTATCTACGTACCGCTATCTACATAAACTAGGGCGGCTCCACAGCTTATAGTGATCTAAAGATTTCAACTGTCATGGGCAACCCACTCACAGTACTGTATCTAGGTAGAATACCGGCAAGTCCCAGCCTTAAGGCAGATTTACAGCGTTAGGTGCTCCACAATATAGATTGTACGTTATGTACAACATACTATGTACCTAGAATATAGGTACTACCTCGTACTATATACCTCTTAAAAATCATCTTGCATCGTTTAACCACCACTTAGAAACTAGTAAAGAGTATTATTCTTCCTCGTGTATTATAGTCTCTTTCTTTTCTTTAATACATATGTCCTTTCTTTTAGTGTTTTCAAATGTAGAATAAAGAGATGTTCCACATTAGGCATCTGTCACGATGTCCGAGTGATTTATCTCGTACGGGTATTACCAACCGCTCGTAAACTTCATCCGTCACTATTCCTACCTACGAGGAGGCATCATGTAAGAGAAACATAATCCACAGCCCTACGGGACAGTTTCGAGGGATGCATCTGATCTGCATACGGTCATGTCGGTAACCGGCGGCATGTGAAATGCCAACGACGCTTCGATCCCATATCTTCTTATGACTAAGTCTTGAAAAAGTCGGAACCTTGGGACATCCTTATGAGACATTCTTGCGTGCGTCTTGGGTGGTCTTACGTGTGGCAAAGCTACGGAGAGTTGGACAAACTAATAAATATCAGCAAACAACGGGGGCCATTCTGCCCTATAGGGCGGACTAGGTCATCCATTATCCTTGTATGATAGAGAGCCGCGACAGGGGTATTGTTCATTCCTATTTTTTCATTCGTTCAACTCGACAACCTATCCTTACTGGTCGTCTTTTTTCTTAGATGGGGGGGAAAAAAAAGGAAGCCAAAGAGGCGTCTGTAATTATCATACGATGATTGACGATTCATGGTAAAGGTAGGATTTAACTCTATTTAATAGATGAACTGATAAACCAATAAACTACCTATTTATAATACCAATGAAGTGTTCCGGCCGTCTCTCCATGCAAGAATCAACACCCGAATTCTAGCTTCGTTCACGTGGGTATCACGCCATCATCAAGCATCCTTCAATAATCGACATCAAACACATTAGTAACAAGACGCTTGTAGCGAAGCACTCAGGACCGGCGTGCTGCCGCAGATTCGGCGTCCGCCTTCTTCACTATGTCTTCTTCGGCCCCACGCTGAGCTGTCTTCCCAACATCGTGCTGCTTTTGATAGCTGTCCTGTGCCGCCTGGTTGCCTGTCAGGCCGGAAAAGGCTCCGCCTACGGTACCGGTGACACGATCTGAGATGCCGCTAACGTAGTCGTTCACCTGGCCCTTAGCCTCTTGTTGCTGGCCTTCTTGATTTTGCTGGCGGCCAGATGCCTTCAGTGACTACCCAAGTACCTAATGTTAGCGATGTGCGCTACTAGGCTTCTAACTCATGCCATTGGTCTAACGACGTCGACTAACCTCGAAACCCGTCACCCCACCAACAAACTCCTTGGCTGAGCCGATGGTCTGGTTGTATGCGCCGGCCGTTCGGTCAGGGTGGTCTTTAGTGACAGCACCAGACGACGAGGCAGTGAACCCCGGGATTTTAGCAGTAGCATGCGATGCATCATGCTCGATGTCGGCCTTATTTTGTTTGGCCTGGCCTTGAGTCTAATATTTTTATTAGTCGGAGTGGATCACAGGAGAGAGTAAGCGAAAGGGAGATGGCCTACCTGATCGGTTGTATTTCCAGTCACGCTACCCCACGCATTTTGGACTATGCCAGTTGCAGAGTCGGTGACAGCCTTGAGAGTAGATGTATTATCGTTCGACATTTTTTTGATACGTTTAATATGGTGGCTCTGGTTTGTTGTTTGAGATATCAATGAGTATCTAAAATTGGATATGGTGTATAGGTGGAAGACTTTTTAGTAGGATATAAGTGCTTTGGTTGATTCGTCCTCTAGAGATTGTGAAAGAGTCGTTGAGGAAGAGAGGAACATGTCCATTTATACTTGCTTCCGAGATTTCCCAAGTACAATTGCATCAGATATTCTAAAATACCTACCCTTACATCCTATCCTACCAAGATACCCGACAGGGCGATCTACAAATCTTGAACTGCAAGTCACCGCAGCAACTCTGTTTGTCGGAACAAAGGTGGGGCGCGAGATATTGCCTTTTTAGGAAAGTAGACGTCATTGGTCTGACGCCGCGTCCCTTTCGTTGATGTCATTGTTTTCATTTAGGCTAGGGTATGCTCTCAAGCCACTTACACCTCTTCCTCATGTGCATAGATGATAACATAGAGTCCGACAATGGCGTCCATTAGCAATTATGATGGTTTCACGGCGGAGGGATGGGGTAAGTTTGCCGCCGGATACGTAATATCATGTGCCTACCTACTAGCTTGATCCATTCATTCTTTGAAGCTTTTTATGTACCTGTAATTATGTAGACAACGTTTCTTGACATTTCTATAATGACGTATCAATCCGTCTTTTCTTGCTAGGGATCTAGGTACAGAGATCATCCAAAGAAGATCAGGTGATGATTTTTGGCTTTCGTCCGGCTCGTTTCAGCCTCGAGATATCTTCCCGTCCTTCTCCCAGACTGTTCATACTGGATAGAATGGGCTAATATAGCTCGGCAGCTCTGGGTACATTGCTGCGTGCCTAGCTATGAGTTCAGAGGTTAGGATTATATCAGAATCTACTCCGCTGAGGTACAGACATCCACAACATAGGTAAAGTGCTTCATTGATGAGTTTGTATAGAACTACTTGACGAACTAAAGTAGTATTGTGTAAAACGAGTCCTTAGTGCCCGTTTTTATGGTCGCAGATCCTACGCGGCCTCACACCAGTTTATGCTTGTAGCAAGCGGTGTATAAAACATATCCCGACCCAACTCCTAGAATACAGGTATCCCTACCGATATCGACGCGTAATTCAGGAACGATCGTGAAGTCGATAAATGCCGACCAGACCATAATGTTCATCTATACATAACTACACCTTATTGTAGAGACAATAAGAAAGGTGGATGTATACTCGGAGGGCCGGTAATACATCAATGCTGTCCCCATTCAATTGTGTTCAGGTCAATGCCTTCTTGCACAAGTTCCCATAGAGGACTCAATTCGCGAAGGAAGGTCACTCGTTCTTTGATAGCTTTGAGAACGTAATCGATCTCCTGCTCGGTAGTGAATCGGCCAATGCCAAATCGGATGCTGCTGTGTGCCATCTCGTCGCTACTACCTAGCGCTCGTAAGACGTAGCTGGGTTCCAAAGAGGCGGAAGTACAAGCACTTCCGGACGACAACGCGATATCTTTGAGAGCCATGAGTAGCGACTCGCCTTCAACGTACGCGAAAGAAACGTTGACACATCCAGGATAGAAACGCTGGGGATCCCCGTTTTGAGTCGCGTGTTCAAGAGATAAAAGTCCTTTCAGTAATCGATCTGAGAGCCTCCTGATACGCTTAGAGTCATACTGCGCAACAGTATTAGCCGCCATAACTTTCGCCCCTTATCCACTTCTGAAGGAATAGCAACAGAGGAAATCAGACGCATATGCTATGTCTCAGCAAGGCGAGTCCGGTCAAGGAGCTCAGAAAGCCATGCATGTATTGAGCGGTTCATCAACTGTTGGGGAGAAAAACAGAAGGGGGACATGAAATACAACCAAAAACTTACTGCAAACTCTTCTTTGGCAATGCGACAGGCTTCACCAAATCCTACAGCTAGGGGAGGGGCGAGAGTACCACTGCGCAGACCTCGCTCTTGGCCACCCCCGCTGATTATGGGCTCTAATCTGACTCGTGGCCGTCTTCGGACATAGCAAGCACCAATACCCTTAGGGCCGTAAATCTTATGCGACGAGATTGACATCAGGTCGATATTCATGGCGTCGACATCCAAGGGAATCTTGCCTACTGCCTGGGCGCCGTCGGTGTGGAAAAATATTTTCTTTTCACGGCATAGCTTGCCGATTTCCTCCAGCGGTTGGATAACACCAATCTCGTTGTTCACAGCCATTATACTGACAAGCATCGTATCCGGTCGGATCGCGGCCTCCAGATCCTCCATCTTTATCAAGCCATTAGCTTGGACTGGAAGGTAGGTGACATCGAATCCATCCTCTTGAAGGTGACGACAGCTGTCAAGCACACATTTATGCTCGGTTTGACTGGTAATTATGTGCTTCTTTTTTCCCGACCGACCGAAGAATCTGGCTACACCTTTGATGCTCATATTGTTGCTCTCAGTTGCGCCGCTGGTGAATATGATTTCCTTAGAATCAGCACCGATCAGCTTAGCCACATGCTCTCTAGCCTCTTCTACAGCCTTTTCACTTTCCCAGCCGTATGCGTGCGTGCGCGAATGGGGATTGCCGTAGACGCCGACGAAGAAGGGTAACATAGCATCCAGGACCCTAGGATCTACAGGTGTTGTAGCTTGCATGTCCAGGTAGATCGGACGTTGACCTTCTTCTAAGACAGTTGCCTCCTTGAGCACTTTGGCCATCGGATTCGTCGCATTCGATGGAGTACCGAAACCCGGCATCACGAGCTCGCCCTTCTCGTTCATAAAATCCTTCTTATCTAACCGAATAGCCGTCTCAACGTTGACCTGAGCATTTTCGCGTTTTGTCTCCGATACATAGCCTCTTCGTTGAAGTTGCGCGGCAGTTGCGGCAGCTACCCGTGATACTGATGGAATACCTCCTCGTAGAGGAGTTAATGGGAGGGACTGTTTGAGACCGAGGCGCGAAGCCCGTCTTAAGGTCGAGGATGCAATGTTCGCCATAGCTGCGTTAGAAAGAAAAGGAATTAAAAGAGATATAAAGAAAAATAAATGGGTGTAGGAGAAAGATAAAAAGGGTATGGGAAGGTTTGTGGAGGTTTCGAGGTCGATGGCAAATTTCAAAGGAATCATCGAATCGAAAAGTCGCGAAAAAAAAGCTCCGAAGCTCGGTCGGCGGCGTTTTCAGGGTTTGACCTCGGGGATAGCGGGGCGGAGTAACTATATCGCGTAGATTTTATAGGTACCTAGGTACGTATTTTAAGTTCGTTTCATCAACTGTGACAAGGATTTTCGTTATCATATATGGGACTAGGTTATGAAATAAGTATCGACATACATAAATTATTATGAAAAATATAATGTTTTAGCCATAAAGCTACATGTGAAAGCTTCTTGTTTTGACATGTATATACCATAGTAAATATTCTATGAAAATACCTTTCTTTATTACGGTAATGTCCCCATAAATGACAGTGAAAATGCTTATCAGTTAGTATGTTATCAGATATCAGATTTATGCACGTTACATAAACCCTTGATTTCCATGAGCGGGATGACGCTTGCCCCACGCTAAGCTGAGATGACGTTATACATAATACCTATCAATTGATACGTGCAGGCACAAGGAATACATACGTTACATGTATGTATTGTACGTATGCAGATGTAGTCACCAGATACACAAATAATGAATTCCGGCATTGCTTTTTATGGATGTTGTTTGGTGCTTGCTACTTGGCATTAAGACAAGGAGATAAAGCTCTTATACTATATAAGTACATAAAGCATGGCCTCAACATTAAATCAATAATACCAAAGGTCAATATATAGTACTTATACTAAGGAAATGTGTTACTATATAGATCAAGTACCATAATCATATACATTCAATTTATACATGGTTAGATGACGGTACATGTATCTACCTGAATACCCAAATACCTGTACCTACAGTAATTCGGATTTAATGATTTAATACCTTGGAATGTTCCCGGATATCCGGCAAGAAGAGGATGTACATTATGGGTGTACCTAGTGTAGTACCAAGTAAGAGAGGAAAGTGCGATATATTTTAGGTATGAGATCCTGTACCAGAAGTGAATAATTAAGTTTAAACCTTGAAATGTTTGTTCCAGCACAGGAGGTACTTACCTACATGTACTTACACTGCACATATCATGATTCAGACTGTACGTACTCCGTACCTAAGATGAGGTAATTGGCTGTATCGTCCCGAGATTGAACTTGAGGCAACTTCAATGTCCAAGCCACAAAAGTTGACGGATTAATCCTCCTGCCAAGCTAGGCCGACGCTGACAGTTACCTGAGCACTGCCACAAGGACGACGTCGCTGCGTCGTCAGGTAAGTTTAACTTTCATTACTACATAGTACGTACAATTAATTTATTCTTTATCTTTTTACCATTATTTCAATTATTTACCATACAAACTTCACATCGCTTTATTTCAGACTTTACACCAATTAACGATCTATTAACAAAACATCACCGTCGAACATTTCTGCATTACATACCTATTTACATGTAATGATTGAATGACAAGGATCTTTATATATCCTCCATCCAAATCAATACTAATAAATTACCCCGCCAATCCCGTCAGTCCCGCCGTCGCAAACGAATTTAGCACAATCGCAGGTCTTATTCCTATCTCGCAAAGCGATGAGCTTCCGAGGCTTTCAGAAGAGCGTCGTTCGGGTAAGTCACGATACTCCTAGGCCTTACATATTCACATAGAAACCTGTGCTGTGTTCATACGCCCTGATTTGCTAACACCCCCTGGTCCGTAGGCGCCGCAACAATTCAGAGCCAAGTTCAATATCGGCGAGAATACCAAGGATCCTGTATTCCTTGATGCGGAGCGGCGTTTCCATGAATTAGAGGCCGAGACCAAGCATCTCCATGATGAGAGCAAAAAATATTTCGATGCCATTAATGGCATGCTCAATCACCAGATCGAATTCAGCAAGGCGATGACGGAAATTTACAAGCCCATATCTGGTCGCATGTCTGATCCTGATTCTATCGAAGTACAAGGTAATCCTGACGGCATTCGCGCTTGCGAAGAGTATGAGGCCATTGTCAAGGATTTACAAGAATCCCTGAAACCCGAACTTGAGATGATCGATTCGCGAGTTATTCGCCCCGCCAACGAACTGCTCGACGTGCTCAAGGTCATCAGAAAAACTGCAACAAAGCGCGAACACAAGAAACTTGACTTCGATCGACACAATTCCACGTTGAAAAAATTACAAGATAAGAAGGAGAAGAGTGCTAAGGATGAGAAAGCAATGTGGAAAGCCGAGAGCGATGTCGAACAGGCCACTCAAGAATTCAACTATTTTAATGATCTACTCAAGGACGAGCTGCCTAAGCTATTTGCTCTCGAACGCCAATTCATCAAGCCGCTGTTCCAGTCATTCTACTACATGCAGTTAAATATCTTCTACACTCTCCACGAGAAGATGCAGCATTGTGATATCGGATATTTCGATCTTACCCTCGACGTGGAGGAGGCTTTCATCAAGAAGAGGGCAGATATCCAAGAGCAGACCGAGAAGTTGAACATCGTTCGGTTCAAGACCAGTGGTCAAAAACGGCCACCGAAGTACGGAAATAAGCCAGCAGCTATCGAAGTAGGACCCCGGCCTGCCGGATTGCTTACGCAGGGCCCTTCTTCTTCTTCTTCGACACCAAGTCTAGCATCGATCAAGTACGGTCAACAGCCGCAGCCGGATGCCGTCGAGAACCCTCCCCCGCCGTATACAGCAACAGCGACCGCCTTGAAATCACCAATGTCCCCCCATTTTAACGGTCCAAGTTCACCGGGCTTAGCGGCTATCGCAGCAGGGAAGCCAAAACCGCCGCCGCCGAAACCGAAACCCAGTCGGCTCAGCGGAGCGCCAGCTGTAGAAACGGTGACTGCTTTATACGACTATTCGGCCCAGGCTGAAAGCGATATAAGTTTTAGGGCCGGAGACGTAATAGAGATCGTCAGCAGAACGCAGAACGAGAACGAGTGGTGGATTGGCAAGTGTCATGGGAAGCAGGGCCAGTTTCCAGGTACGTATTATGCATTGGTAGAGATGGAAATGGGCTTGAGCTAATGAGTGTGTGACAGGCAATTACGTGAAAGTAGGTTAGAGGTCTGCTTATCGATCGGTAAGGTGTCAAGGATAATTCAACCACAATACAAGTCATTAAAAGTGTTTATTGGGGGGGGGGGGGGGGTCACCATAGGGATACAGGGGCATAACTAGGTCGGCGACAGGAGGTTCAGCCATTACATATCGAAGAACCCAATACTTTATGGGTACTGTTTTGACAATACTAGCTTGCATACCCCTATCTTTGCCCGTCGCTGATGATATTGCTGGGCGCAAGGGGCATAGGAGAAGTAGCAAGCAGCTCAGGCGGTTGTTAAGTCGGCAATGAAATTAATTCATAACGCTCGATGAACTTGACAAAACGTCAGTTGACGATGGTTGTACATGTCCTCGTATACTATCCATTAAGTGAACCGATAATAATATGACCAACTAAAAAGCTTCAGTGGTAGCCTGGGTAAACAAGAAAGTCTCAAAACAAGAGAGAACCGAGGCTAGACATACAATGTAGTAGGATGTAGTAACATTATAATAGCTTTCTCTTTAACTTAAAGGTCTGAGTTTGTATTATTCAAGGATAAAGTGGTCTTTTTTTCATATAGGAGACTTTATGACGATATATTGTAAGGGGCATGAAAAGAGAGGGATGGTGAGAGGTTGGTAGGTAGGTACCATGACATGGAATTGAAGTAACATAGAGGTAATCCGTATGATCGACCAAGTTTTTATCTATCTCTGTTCACATGTTGCAGTAGAATCGATTGAACTCATCCTGGCTGATTCTCTTGATTTCCAAGTTTAGTAGCCGGTTCATCCTCTGACAATAACAGGCTTGATTTGTAGTACAGTCAATACCTTTATTACAGACGAGTTTAAGAGATGACTTATATCATAATATAATGTACCACCTAATATATAATATAGTTAATATAACATAATATAAATATATTGCACGAACAGAAAACCGTGCCTGGCTTGGTATTTCACTCGTGCCACAGAAATACGTTTGCTCAGAATGTACTACGACCCTGTAGCCACGATGCAGTCCATAAGAATACCTATATTACTGATGAAAAGAAGTGGAAGAATGGCCAAGGTCAGGCAGGTTACATCGAATAAGTTAACCTCCGTCATAAATGTCACAGCCCCGTAACTGGAAACCAAGACGATTTCGAGGCTGTGAGCATATACACTACCTATTGTAAGTAACGATTATCCTTCTAACGACCGTAAGCTGATTGCCTTATAGTGGATATAATGGGTACCCCTAACATGCCTTGACTGATCATCCCTGTAACTTGGTACAGTACCTGTACTGTAGTTACAAAGCAGAAGCCCACTCTTTAAATGTCAACTAATCAAGTTCAAATAAATCGGCGAATATCTCCTCTTCCTCTTTATTTTTCGAGTATATATAGGTCCAGGTAGGTTCTATTTAGTACCTACTATCCCAGTTTGCAGGGATCGTGAATCCTACTGCCAGTTACCTCCATAAAGGGATTTATTTGTATAGCTCCTATTATAAATTATAAAAGTCTGCCTTGTTAGCTGGCGTAGATCTGCACTTATATAGACGGTGATATAACGCCAACAAGGTCCTTTCAGTATGTTAACTGCATGATTCTGAGTTCATCACTTCTACCCCTTTCCTAGAAAGTCATTAAATGCAATACAAATTATACAAGATCTATACGAAACAACTATCCAATAAGCCATGGGAAAGCCCGAGGACGTGAAATCCCAAACGGTTGAAGATGGCGGTGATGTCCCGCCGCCGTACTCATCTCAGCCCGAGAGTTCGACCCATCGCCTACACGCCATCAGCGCTACTGTCCCCTACCGGCCCCTACCGCCTATCCTGGATGCATACTATCAATGGACGTCCGCCACCACGGTCTATCTCGGCGACAATACCAACAAGCGGCTCTTCGCCGTCAAGATACATACGAGCTTCAGCGGAGGCGGGCCGGGGAGGCCGGGCCTAGTCTTCCACAACGGACCCAGCGACAAGGACCCGATCCTCGCGGCCGCCAACGACGACCTGAGAGACTTCAACTACCACACCGCCAAGAGCGCCCTGTTCTTCTCGCTCACGGGCATCATGACGCTGCCCCCGCTGGCGACCGACACGTCCAAGAACTACGTGAAGGAGAACATGGTGGCGGCCACGGACCAGGGCCGCCCGGTCTTCCGCTTCTCCATCGAGGTCGGGCAGGCGCGCGGCTTCTGGCGCGAGGACTTCGAGTGGCGGAAGAGCAGGGAAGAGGAGGAGGACGAGCTCGTGAGCGCGCCCCTGAAGCTGGGCTTCAGGCTCGTGAGACGCGCGCCGCGCTCCGGGGACGGGACGAGGTCCTCCGACCCGGAGGTCGTCGCCGTCTTCGCCTGGCGCAGCAACTGGTCCGTCATGAACCCCTTCCAGATCGAGCTCAGGGGGAGCGCCGCGGCGGGCACGTTGGGGGACCGGTTCGTGCTCATGGCCTACGTCACCGGCTTGTGGCTGTGGTATCTCAAGAACCAGGGCAGGACGCAGCCCATCGTGATCAAAAAGGGGGAGTCTAGGCTCATGCCGGAAGTGGCTAAGTAGATGTACAGGATGTGCATACCTAACCTACCTAGGTGCGGTTATGACTAGGAGACATTGGGATCGGACAAGTATCACGATGTATGAGTAGTATTCGAATCAGATTGGAAATAAGATAGTCGACTAGCCTAGGTTGATCTGGGAGCTTCTCTATTAAATACCATATATAAATATTTACTACCCCTTTTCCACCGCTCGCATCCTCGAACGCATATTCCAACAAGGGGAAACATAAAAGTACACTTCACTCATTGTTATTCTTCCTGCCTGGCATCCGTCTGTCTCGTTAGCCAAGTTGCCGCGCAAAGTTGTAGGTCGTAACGAAGGTATCGTGGTTACCGAAGAAGCGTCCTTCCTGCACGTTTCTGGCTTTCAGGAGGACCTCGCGTGTCTAACTGCAGAGACGATAGCGGCAGAGACCACGGCTCCGCTTAGAAAGCCGCAGATTATTCCGATGATGAGGGACCTGATGCGCCGGCGGGCCGATCGTGGCGCAAGGGCGTTTGTTCCTTTGCCGTCGATGTCGAACGATGAGTGGGTAGAGACGTTAGGCATGATGGCTGAGGTTGTATCGAATAAGAGAGTGGTTATACAGACTTGAGTACCTGGTAGGTAGGTACCAGGTAGGTATGTTGCGACTTGAAGATGAGGATGGGGAAGCGGTAAGACTAAGAAAGGGGGGGACGAGTATTGGTGAGAAAGCTAGAAACAGAGGTTTGCAGTTGACTCTCTAAGTCTTAATAGAACCGGAGGATCACTCGAGTCTCGCATATTTCGTTCTCACAGAAGGTTACTATTATTAGTGAATGGCTCGATGCATAAAGTCTGTGGATTCTATTTAATTAGGTAGGTAGGTAGGTAGCCTGGTGCAAGACCTGATTCCATCGCAGGTTCCAACTCGGAGTAGTAACAGTACCTAATCGAGAGCTCTGATGAGACACCTTGAAGTCATCAGTACTTGCCATTCTGAATAGTGATCTACAACTTGGATTAGGTGATCGTCGGCTATTCCATGCTCTCTCCTTACATGGCGGCGTGGTCGAAAAGTGTGGCACAAATAGAGTCACTGGGTATAAGTGAAAGTCTTAAACTAAATAGGTAAATCCGTAAGATATGTAGGAGTTTACGGCCCACCGTATGCAGTATAGCTGATTAATCTAAGCTTAAATCACGACAGTTTCAACCTTGAAGGTAGGTACCTACATATGTAGGTAGGTACCTAGGTA
Organism: Hypoxylon lienhwacheense; assembly: GCA_902806505.1. Taxonomy (NCBI): domain Eukaryota; kingdom Fungi; phylum Ascomycota; class Sordariomycetes; order Xylariales; family Hypoxylaceae; genus Hypoxylon; species Hypoxylon lienhwacheense. The sequence continues at coordinate 306,669 of CADCWW010000005.1, forward strand.
TGATGGAATACTATGGGGTAAATGTAAGAAGGATCCATATCCCGGGGAAGCCCTGTAATTGTGGACTGGCGGGACCAGGTTCAGGACGTCACGTCGTACAAGTGCCACACTAGTATAATTTCTATTTAAAGGTACCCCTATATACGACTAGGTACTTCTATGTATGTAGGTACTAAGCACTAAGTGCACTGCTTCTACGAAGCACGCGACTTGAAATTACTTACATCTTTACAACTTCGATGGAATCGGACCCCTATTACACGTAACAAGAAGGATGACGTCTATCATTCCCTTCTCGGACCCCTACTCGCATACGGTTACCCAGTTGCTGTTAGTGTGGAAATGTCAAGTATCCAACAACTAAGATGTGTGACGATAGAAATCCATACATGTATGTACAAGGCTCCGCGCTTAAATAATATCAACGGCAAATACAACCGAACCCAGGTCTTGCTATGTAAATTATTCTGCTCGTCTGTAAAGTTTCAAGCCAAGGAGAGGAATATTCGTCATGACTGGCATAACATCACTAGTATCGTTGTCCTATGAGTCTCTCAAGCCGGGTCTTCTCTTCGTAGGAGCAGTGTCTCTCACGACCGTCGCCCTACACTTCCCTGCTAAGCTTCACTCTGTCTTCTTTATTCCGATATGGCTTCTCACGGCTTGGTCGCTTGCTTCCATCAACAGCAATGCCTTGTACTCGGAGCCGATCAACCTCGATTCTCACACGGCGATAACATGCATCATCTACATGCTAATTCTCCCTCAAATCTTACTGTTCAAAAATCGTCCACTACTAGCTGAGGGCATGGGTGCCACCAAGTCCGTGAAGCCTAACAGCTTCATGATACCACCTAGTAGATCCAGCATCTCGGCCGCGTGTCGAATATGGAACAACCCTCGACTTCTCTCGTTCAAACGACCGGGCCCCGGCTCGGCCGCCTGGCCTGAACTTCTCAGATACACGATCTTCCGCATCTCCAAGGTCGGGCTAATCGTCCTCTTCGACCGCCTGCTGGTCGAGAAAGCCCGCAGCTATGTCAACGCCACGGGCACCATCTACGACTTCACGCCGGACCAGGAGCCCATTCTGCGGCGCCTCTTCGAGACGGACGAGGAATACCTCGTCTCGCGGCACCAGCTGGCCATCAGAGCGTTCATGTGCACCTCTTGGATATGGGCCAACCTCCTCATCCTCGAGTCGTGCCACGCCGTGCTCTCCCTCTTCTTCGTCGTCGCGCTGCGGCTCGACGACCCGGAGGACTGGCCGCCGCTCTTCGGAAGCCCTGCGGAGGCCTGGTCCGTCAGGCGCTTCTGGGGCAAGTTCTGGCATCGCATCTCGTCGCCGGTCCTGTCCACGTGGGCCCGGCTCGTCTCCCGGCACGTGCTGCGGGTGAAGCCGGGCTCCGCGGTCGAGAAGCCGGTGGTTGCGTTTGGGATATTCTTCCTGTCGGGGACCATGCACGCCATCGCAGCGTGGAGGGTCGGCCAGGGCGAGATCCACCGCGACTTGCTCTTCTTCTGCGCCAACTTCGTCGTAGTAGGCGGTGAGATCCTCATCTCTGGCTTTGTCAGAAAGTTGGTGCGTAAGACGAGATATGAGGGGCTGTTGAGAGACTACAGGGTCCGCATGGCTGGGAGGGTTCTGGGCTACGTGTGGGTTTTCACTTGGTTCTTCTGGGCGACGCCTAGATGGCTATATTCCAAGACCCTTCGCTGGTCCTTGAAGCAAGTTATACTACGATCTCGTGTTAGATAGAATCAACAGATAGATCTTGTATTTTTTTAGCTATGTACTATATTCTATCACCATTTACCTCCTATGAATGATTTCGTTCTACCTGCCTATCTTTCTTGGAGCTGGCCATCAACAAAATAACAAGCGATAATACTAGAGATACGCTCTTTATCCATGGCGCGTCATTGACCATAATTGCAAGCCAACCCACGTACGGAATATAACCCTTTACAAACCCAATAATCTGGTCTCGGTCGACATATGTCTGACCATTGGGATAGAGTACGACGTCAACATGCTCGTTATTGTCTCCTTTCGTCATGACTAACTGTCTACCTTCGTCACTAAGCATTTGGTTAGCAGGAATGTATGAACCCGGTAAAAAAAAATCTTTGTATTACTCTGACTCCGGGAGTGAGGCACAGTAAAAAGGGAGATAGCCTACTTGTGAAAAATTTCGATGGCCCGGTGAACCATCGGAACAGCATGGCCCTCAAACCAGATGACCGGGATATCACCAATCTCGACGGGGTAGCGCCGATTCGAGATGAATACGATATCGCCACGTTGGAAGGCTGGTTCCATGGACTCGGAAAGTACCACCATCGCGGGATAGGCAGTGTTGGCGATGAAACCAACAAGTTTCCACACCATAAAGACGTTTGCTATAGCCAGAAGGAACGGCGAAGCAGATAAAAGTTGCGCCCGCATGGTTCCGAAAAAGGGGACGAAGAACGGTGGATTCGAAAGGATGGGCCGTCTGTTACAAGTAAGATCGATCGGCTGAAGGATGACAATCTTGCGAGTCTGGAAAATCAAAGGTCGACAATAGTCGGTAAGGCATTCTCGTTATTATACACATTTTCCTACGCCCTAGCGCTTATTTCGCAGTTTGCCGATGTAAGTGTTGTCGATCGGATCAGACTGGTTGTAACATGGCTTCAGGGGCATGCAACGGGTTTCCCATCATCTTACTTACACTACATACATTATACATACATTATACATACAACTGCTTCTAAATTCAGAACCGACCCAGTATTCTCGTAGGGCTGCAAAGGCGTGTGGCGGAGACAGACTCCACAGAATTTAATCAAGTTCAGACCTCCCTCTCCGTCACCCGCAAAATGGATCAATGATCGACAATGAGGAGCTCGAGATTGACTTACCAGAACCAGTTCTAGTAGGTGTTGTGGTAAGTTACCAGTTTACTACCGTGGAACTCGAGGTAAGTAATGTAACCCACCCCTCAGGTCCTTAACTTGCCTACTTACATCCATAATAGTTGACTTAGGTAGGTATAGCTTTTAATAATGAATTATAAGGGTGGTGACATTTTGACGTCAGTTCGGAATTAAATTCAAGAAGGAGATCCAAGTAGGTGGTTGAAGGACTAAATTGATCCTATTCCTAACTATGCTGTCTTAGGATGTATACTTCTAAGTTAGTTTATAATAACTACATACTGTACGTTTATAGGATTCTCGGGGTTGGTAGTACCTAGTGGTGGCAGTTCAGCACGTGCTGGCTATAAGCGGACTCTAAATCTTGGTTGTGTCGTTCCACCTAACGTCATAATAGTATATCCTTGCCTCTATAATCTATGGTAGGATCCGTCCAAGATACTAATAATTTAACCTTATTTACATCACCATGGAGTAGCGAGAGGATCCTTGACTCTAATATGGTAAGTGGAGAAGCCTATTTCTTCCTTTCGTTACAGTAAGGAATATTATCCAAAGCAGGTGAAAAAGAAGGGACTCGAGGATAGGTAATACATACATGTATGAAGTAATATGCAATCGAAGTGCCAACAAGTCAACAAGGGACTTCAAATTTTTTAAAACGTCACATTATCCTTCCGGATTCGATAAAACAACTTGTCAATAATGCATGGAGGTTACCAAAAGAAGTGAATTATTTGTTAATCATATACAGAAATTTTACCTGGTTGTGGACCAAGTGAGTGAGACTAGTAAGATTATACTGGAGATCGAATAAGCTCAAGAACGTCGGGTAAACAGTAGATAACTATCGTAAACCCGAAAAAATTCATCGTAGAGCTTTACATGCTTATGGAATGAAACGACTTCGCCGTAGTCCTTCTATATGTCAGCTTCTGTTGCTTAGTCCTCCAAAAGTTCCTCATGGTAGATAACCCGTAACTCAACTATGAAGATCAGTATCAAACTCTTGATTAACTCTACCTCATGATCGATTTTTATGTATGTGTCATAGGTACCTAGGTAAGTATCGGATAGTATATCTCATATACACTGTTAAGGGACGGGCTATAGGTGCATAGAAAGCACGATATTACATTATTTCGCAAGGAATTTCTATATTAGATCATGATCACTAACGACACAGACTGTTGGTCTATACCCACAGAGAACTTGTTCACCTTGTGACAAGATTATCATATCTCCTAACGTTATAGTCCCTGATCCAACGGCAGATCGTAGTCAGATACTAAATTACAGAGGGCGCAAAGACTAGCAGAGGGGCCAAGATCTGAGGACGGACGAAGCTAGGGACCAGGGGAACACCTCCTCCTCCTCCAAGCTCTACTCTCTGAGGTTTCTATTTTTGAATATACTTTAGACCTATGCGACCAGCTCGCCGTACGTGAGAGGATCATCCGATAGGAATCAGAGATGATCAGTGTCATAGCCATGTTGGGTATTAGCGGTGACACCGATGGGGATCGCTCATCTTAGGTCCATACCTTAGGAGTAGGTATGACTTTACGATCGAGTCGACTGAGGTAGAATATGAGCAACGAAAAGTCTATATAAGGGTAGCCGTTCTTCCATCTTGTTGCAGTCTCGATATCATCATCAACAACAAGAACAACAACAGTAACAAGTCTACTACAGCTTTCACAACAAAATATATCATACTACCACTATCACAACACAATCCCAACTACGATCACAACTACAACTTCTCAACAACTCTTAACAACTTTTCAAAAAGTCCTTCCAACAAAACCCAGCAAAATGCAGTTCACCGTCCTCGCCGCCAGCGTCATCGCCTCCTTCTCCCTCCTTAACGGCGTCACAGCGCCGCCGGCCTTCATCGCCATCGGCCTCTCGGCCTCCGCAGCCGACGCCGCCTTCGGCGGTGTGGTAGCCGGCACCGTCAGCTCGGGCGTCTCGGCGGGCGTGACGTGCGGAACGGGCCACTGCCGGCGCAACCGGGCGTCGTTCATGCACGCGGCGAAGCTGGCGCGGGAGATCGGCGAGTCGCTCGTGGACGCGCGCGACGGGGCGCCCGCGGCGCCCGCGGGCGTGCCGCAGTACAACATGGACAACTGCTACAACGACGCGCTCAAGGCCAAGATCACCGTCACCGGCCCCATCGCCGACAACCACATCAAGCTCGAGGGCCTGCCCCCCACCTGCATGGTCCTCAGCACCGTCCTCGACGGCAACACCCAGGGCGGCCCCACCCCCACCCCCTGCGGCTCCGACTGCATCGAGTACTCCGGCATGAGCTACGACGACTACGAGAACATCCGCAACACCCTCAACACCCAGATCATCAAGAACAACTAAGTTAGCCCGAGCGGTGGGGATAGGGTAGCGGTAGAGGGACGACGACCTCCTGATCTCCCCTGCACGAGTTCGAAGTTTGCCTACCTCCTATTCTTCTTGGTTTTCTTAGGGGGTTGTTAGAGTAGAGCGCGTTGGATCTTTCGTCTGTTTGTTTATATGTTTGTTTGTTTGTCTGTTTGTCAGTTTGGATGGTTGTGTACCGCCTTATAGAATAGCCTGTTTTCATTCTTGTAGTTGTTTAAAAGAACTTTGTACTATCGTTTGTATCAATTTACATGTCTTATAAAATCTTAAAAAGGATATGCGTTCAAGTGCCTTAGTGACTGTTAACTCTTAAGTTTTACCCTATACGTCATTTCTAACTTCTAGAACTTTTCATAAAAGTAGGTAATCAAAATATTCCTCAAAAGAAGTCGGTTTCATTTTAATTACCTGTACTTGAATAGGTATGTTTGTAAAGTTTATTGGTAACAGTTACATATATGTATACTATAGTATACATAGCCTTGGATGAGTAAGATGTGAACTACCAGAGATCTTAAAGTAACAATACTTGGCAGCGACTACAGTCTCAAGAATAGTTAATAAATTTGATACGATGATGCTCTTCTCAGTGGCCAAAAGCTCTAGAGAGTTTTCTAGTACATATTACGAGGTTGTGTTTGGGGAATGTTATGATGCGTTTGCTTTGCTTCTCTTATAATTATAATCATTCGAAGATTAATAACCGTAAACTCTTATGTCTTTCTCATATGATAGGTATATTAATATTCTTATATTGCTATCAAACTTGCTACAAGCCTGCATGTACATAATAGATAGTATTACGGTTGCCTATACCGCTATCTGTGCCAAAAAAAATGAACTACGCTAGAATTGGTAGTATGTATTACTAATATTTTTGGCTTGGTACTTTTGGGGCTTATCGAGCCGGCTAGTGGCCCCGATAGACACATATCCAGGGCTTTAGTGAATAGATAAGATAATCGATAGCTTATTAAAGAGTATTATTCTTTTAATAAAAGAAAAGTTCATGAAAGATACCTAGGTACTTGAAGTACCTAAGCTGTAGTACTTCATCCAATCAACGTACGTAAAAATCGTCGATCGCAACTCTAGATCTTTCAATTCAAATCATTAACTACAATAACTTTACTTAGACTACGTCAAATCTACTGTCATTGATGAATCATTATAATTAAGGGAATGCGATTCAAATGAATCTAGTTGCATCAGTAGAAGTCCTGAAATGACTGCTCTGTAACCTGTTGAAAGTTGCGGCCATACCTGTATTATGAGCTTATACCTGCGTACCAGTTTATTACCTAATCCTAACCTTAAATATAACCTCAAATCTAACGTATTGTAGGTCGATTCTTTAACACCAGATAGAATGATCATTATGAGAGATATATCAGTGCAGCCAGAACCATCTGAATCGCATTCATTTAATTAGAAATGATTCTAAATATGAAGGTATCAAACGTTGTTTTGGTAAAGTTATTACGATTATTAGTAGATAGTTGAAAGGGTTGGTAGGAACTGGACTTGTTTTAATTGGACAGAATTATGGGGCCTCTTTTTTTTTTTTTTTTCAAAGATCTTTTTTTATTTATTTCATACATACCTCTAAGCAAATATATCAACTTATTAGAGATAATTGAAGATAATATATGCGTTTATCACTTATATAGTATGCATCTCTCGAGTACGAGATTGAAAGTACTGCTATAAATTAGACTATTTGAATTTACCTCTGATCAGCTGCCTATTTGAGTAATTAAGACCCAAAAATATTTTTTTGGCACAGATAGCGGTATAGGCAACCGTAAGTATAACTACCTTCGTAATTGGTCGTTCATAATTTAGTTCCTACACAATGTCAGGTGAGGTTTTAGGTTGAACCCAGATCCAGGGGCAGGAACAATCTCTCTTATCGGTACGTATAAGTCGTACACATCGGTCTTTAAGCCGCGCTAGATCCGCGGATCATGCCCGAATGAGCCAATTTCATAATTTAACCTTTCAGCCACTAATCCTAGCTTGGGTAGCAGGTAAGACGTACTACATTGTAAGTAAGATGCGCTTGGATCTTTACATGCAAGCGCAGGTGCAGGTGCAGGTGCTTGGGTTTGCTTACCTACCTAGCTTAGGTACATTTCCGTTCTTTGTCCCTCGTTCCTGCACATACCCGGGCCTTACAAGAGTATAACATAATGTTAATACCTAGGTACTGTGTAACTTAGAGGGACGAGGGTCCGACATAGATAAGAACTGCCCGTGGTCGAGTTACATGCCTTACCCTCTGACCGTATCTACTAATCCTATCTTCTGCACTTATTCATAACGAAGCTACGATTATTACGGACCATAGATTCATTCATAGTCATCCACAATGGCTAGGTGAAAAACATGTCTCTCCGCGATTGAGATCGAAGCAGATGTTCTAATTGGTCAATTATCCTGGTTGACAGGGCAAGCATGTTTTTCTATACCCGATCAAGCAACCCGATCAAGCATGCAAGATGCGAGACCTTTGATTTTTCTGGCTTTCATTGGCACCTTGTACACTTGCTGATGTTTGTAATTTGTTGATCGGCAAAGACTTGCCGGCTTGGATTTAGATCCGGTTTGATTCAAAATCGCGAAGTGACACTGATACCATTTCTACTACATACCCATAGTAGTATATCTTATATGGTATACGGTATACAACAAGGGTGACTTCTACTTATTAGAGTACAGTCCCCCCTCCTTCGTGTACGGTGTTTGCCCTTTGTTTTTGTTATTTCCTTGTCACCTCGTCTCTTGGTGAGGACTTTCCTCGCCACTTTCTATTTCTTTCCCACAGCTCTCGCACCATCGCGAGCTCTAAGTTAGTGATATAGCTCACAATGAAGTCCTCACTTATTTGCGCCGTCTTTGCCCTTCTCCAGGCCACTGTCGAGGGTAAAGATGTTATCGTCGAGTCGTTACCAAGGGTGCCGATGGGTTGGAGAAAGTTGAAGAATGCGGATCCGAATCAAACAATCAAGTTGCGGATTGCGCTTGAACAGCCAAACCTAGACCAGTTTGAACAGGTCCTCTACGACATATCTACTCCCCAGCATCCTTTGTACGGACGACATCTATCGCGTGATCAAGTCAGAGAGATGATGAAGCCAAGGGAAGAGTCTACCGATGCCGTACTGAATTGGCTTCAAACATCCGGTATCCCGTCGTCGAGTATTGAAAATGATGGAGAATGGGTCAATTTCAAGACGACGGTATCCGAGGCGGCGAGCATGTTAAACACTGACTTTCAAGTGTATAATCATGTTGGTACAAACGTTCAGCGAATCCGAACCCTGCAGTATGCGGCCACTCCTGATCGACGTGTGAGCATTGCGATTTGCTAACTCGAAACAGCTATTCCGTGCCCGAGGAAGTCAGATCTCACATCACCATGATTCAGCCTACCACTAGGTTTGGTCAGATGAGACCCCAGGCTGCGGAAGTCTATGAAGTTTTTGATCAGGGAGAAGCAGATCAGTTTTTCGAGGTGGCTGCTGCGCTACCTACTCGGGATCTTAACGCGACGTTTTGCAATACCACCATCACACCTACCTGCTTGAGAGCTCTTTATAATGTCGGCGATTTGATTGCAGACTCGAGTGTCCCGACCATCTTCGGTGTTAGCGGCTTCCTAGAGGAATATGCGAAGCACGATGCGCTGGACACATTCCTTGAGCAGTTTGCCCCTTATGCCCTCAGCCAGAACTTCACCACCTTTTCGGTCAATGGCGGTCTGAATAATCAGACAGACTCCGTCGACGATGATGTCGAGGCTAATCTAGATATGCAATATGCGGCCTCTCTGGGCTTCAACACGGAAATTCGATACTATTCCACTGGCGGTCGAGGGCCATTGGTCCCCGATCTTGAGTGAGTAATCCAGATCTTGCCGCTCTTGTATAAATCTATGAGGTATGTGTGCTAACCTTACCTAGCCAACCCGACCCAAGTGAGGTTAGTAGATGGACGTGTTCTTGAAAGATATCAGCGACTGATGACTCTTCAGGGATCTAACGAGCCTTATCTCGAGTACTTGACGTATCTTCTGAATCTGACCGACGAGGAGCTCCCCCACACTCTGACCACTTCTTATGGCGAAGATGAGCAATCGGTACCTCGGACATATGTCACGAAAGTTTGCACGATGTTCGGCCAGCTAGGCGCTCGTGGTGTGTCGGTGCTCTTCAGCTCTGGAGAGTAAGTTTTATCGCCCACATCCTGACTGATAAATCGTCGGGCTGACTGATTTCTCCAGCACCGGCCCAGGCAGCGCGTGCCAAACAAACGATGGCAAGAACACTACTCGTCTCCTCCCCATATTCCCGGCAGCATGTCCGTACTTGACATCAGTCGGTGGTACCGTGGGAGTTGAGCCCGAGCATGCCGTATCATTCTCATCTGGAGGGTTCTCGGATATCTTCTCACGCCCCTCGTATCAGGACTCAGCCGTGACCGCGTACCTTAAGAGCATAGGTGACACATTTGAGGGCCTCTACAACCCGGCCGGCCGTGGGTTTCCAGACGTCTCTGCTCAGGGACGCAATTTCAGTGTTTACTCGCAGGGTCTGCTCATCAAGGTAGGCGGGACGTCGGCGTCTGCGCCGACCTTCGCATCTATCGTCAGCCTTCTCAACAATGCGCGCATCAAGAGCGGCGAGAAGCCCCTTGGTTTCCTAAACCCCTGGCTTTACAGCGACGCCGTCAATGGCGGTCTTACGGATATCGTATTGGGTGGTAGCAAGGGATGTACTGGCAGGGATAGTACGTTGACGACATCATTCCCTCTCACTATCCTTCTATCTACTCGTGTTCCCCGTTCGTCTACATGAGTAGATGTTAACGTGCTATCGCATACATACTAACTGTGCGCAGTTTACAGCGGCCTACCGACGCCGGTAGTCCCAGGCGCGGGCTGGAACGCCACCGATGGCTGGGATCCCGTTACGGGGCTCGGCACTCCGCTCTTCGACAAGTTACTGCAGAAGGTGGCCCCGGACGTCAAGCTACCGACTATCGCGTGCAAGGACCAAGATAACTGCATCGTCGAGCGGTCATAGCAGCTGATTTAAGGTCTGTAAGTGTCCGGCCGTGACTGTCCGGCATATGAGACATTTCGGGCGTGAACGAATGGATGGGAGAATAGGATAAAAGATGATAGGGTTACAATTATGGATATATATATTATTTGTATATGTAATTTATAAACAAAGTATTTATTCTTCTAGAAAGAAGGTACTTTTAAGTGATGATGAATAACACCGCGTCCATTAATATGATGATGGACTTATTTACGAAGCCTTTACTACAGGAGGTACCTAAGCTATACTTACACCCATCTCACCAAACGTTGTGACCAGGAAAGGTGTTCCGACTAGAGGTACGGATAGACACCTCATATACCCTAGGTACATACATTATATCACCTATCTTTTTTTTTAAAAAAAGACTCAACCGTCCTCGCGTCCCAGAAACGCTACACGAACCCCCCCTGACTTTTCTCCTTTTCCCTCTAGGAGGTACCTACCAACCTACCCCTACCCCTACCCCTACCCCTAGCCTACCTAAATGAGGTATTATTCATAGGTACCGAAAGCAAGCAAGACTCGACGGGGGAAATAAACGATAAACGCGAGCGCGTGGAAGATGGTGGGTGGGCGTCTTTTAGGTACGGTACCTATATTGCCTACCTGCCTGCCTGCCTGCCTGCCTGCCTGCCTACCTGCCTGCCTGCCTGCCTACCTGCCTGCCTGCCTGCCTACCTGCGTACACTACGATATAAGTGTTTCTTATTATGTGGTAGGCAGGCAGGCAGGTAGGTAGGTAGGTAGGTAGGTAGGTAGGTAGGTAGGTAGGTAGATAGGTAGGTAGGTAGGAACGATATAAGAGGAGGCAGCCTACCATACCTAGGTATTTATTACACGTAGGTAAGGTAGGTAGGTATTTATAGGAGGTAGGTACACCATGTCCCCGCTGGAGCTTCGAGACGGTAAGGGGGGGGGTGGAAAGGGGGGTTTATGTGTCGTGTGGTTTAAGTTGATATATATGGTACCTACCTCCTATATATATATATATACCTATGTAGGTGTGTAAGTAAGTAAGTAGGTTACGATATACCTTTCCTTTACGTTAGAAGTACTTTAGGTACTAGGTAGGTACGTAGGTAGTTATACATGCGTGCAGTTGATACGCATCGACCCTATCTACGAGAGAGCGAATTCAAGAGATACATGACTAGAAGATAGCATCTGTAAAAAAAAAAAAAACCACATATTTGCCGTACGTACATATTCCCAGGTAAGTTATCCCCTTCTCCCCCCTCCCTTCCTTAAGGTGACCTAACCTGGTGGTGTATCTAGGTACGTTACGTTACGTTATCTACAATAATGCGAACCCGTCCCGTCATTTCATCGTCGTCTTGGAACCGGCCGTCGCCAAACCACCTCTCCCCCGTGAAGAAGAAGAAGAAGAAGAAGTAGAAAGAAGCAAAGATCCCAAAATAAGACGTAACCATCCCTCTCGCGTTTAGAAGGAAGGGGAGCATATTCCGCGTGGGAGCACCATATACGTACATGAGAGAAGAAGAAGAAAAAAGAAAACGGATTCATTAATGATTCCTGCCCTCCCTTAGGTGTCGAAAAGGGTCCCATCGTCGTCTTATGAAACTAAGTGGAAAAAAAACCCATCGGATGGTAGCTCAGGTGTAGCAATTAATATGATTCCACCAAGATCTGCTTCCCCTCATCTCCGTGTGATCCGATGAAAACTTTTTAACCCCCAACCACCCCTTTGTCTCCCGATGATATGAGAAAAGAAAACCGGTTCGTTATAACCCATTGACCCCTACGGACAAGATGGAGACGGGAAAAAAAAGGTATGTCAGGAATTGGTTGTTTAACTGTCATTCTTGTGATTGAATGCTCCGTTCGCTGCTGAGACACCGACGCCGATAGCAACGGCGATGATGATGACGAGGAGTGTGATGAAGAAACACCACCACTTTAACTTGCGGCGGTTACGGGCGTGGATGATTCCTTTCTTCACGTGCGTGTTGCCTTCGTCAATATACTTGGTCGTGTTTTCGGCATTTTGGGCGGCCTGCTCTACGTAAGGTTCTTGCTGTTCGACTAAGATGGCGAGATCTTGGAACATGGCTGCTAGTTCTATAAGGGTTCGTTCAATGCGTTGTAGTTCGTTGTGGCGCGCGCGTACGGCGCCGAGAACAGACGATGCTTGACCGGCACGGTTAGTGCGGAGCTGTGGTTTGTGTCAGCGTCGTTCATTGCGCAAAGAGTAAGAAACAAGCACAAGCAAATAATATAACATACCGCCGTCTGAAATACGCCTTCATTGCCCCAGTCGGCTTCGGTGGCCTGATGAACCTCTTCCTCGGTAGCGTCGGGATTAACAATGCGATACTGACGGGCAATCTGTTCGCGATAGCGTTGACTGAACACATTTTCTTCTTCCCGATAACTGTGTAGTTCGCGCTCAAACTCGGCTTTGATGGTGTTAACCTGCCGCTCTTTCACATTGCGTCCTGCGCCAACTGTCTTATTGGCGTCGTTTGCTAAAAACTTGAGTTTATCTCGGATGCCGACGTTCAATGCCTGCGTGTCGGCGACGATGCGTTCGAGTTGCTGAGATGCTGCGCCTCCATCGGGTTCAGCCAATGCGCGTTGATGCAACGACGAGATCGTTCGGATGTTGTTGGTAAGTGTAGTGATCTCGTTGCGAAGGAATTGAACGCGACCGAGAAAATCTTGTTGTGAGAGTGTGTCGGAAGCAGGTTGTTCAGGGTAGCTCTGCATTTCATGTCCCTGAGAATGGATGTTAGATAACTGGCTGGATGAGATGATATTTCTTTACCTGTTCATAGACATAACCCTGCTCGGCCGAGGGACCCTGTTGGTAAGGGTTATTTTGATATTGACCGTAAGACATGGTGATAACTGCGCAAGATCGTCGGTCCTATCGAGATCCAAAAAGCGCGGGAGTCTCAGGCTTGCTAAACTAAGGACAGAAGATGAAGAGGTGAAGAGGTGGAAAGGTGAAAAGGTGAGAGGATGAGAGGATGAGAAGGATGAAAAGGTGGAGAGCGGTGTGATGGTCGGATAATGTGTATACACTATTGAAGTAACGTGTGACGCAATACGAGGTAAGGTAAAAGAAAAAAAAAGAAGTTAAGAATTTGAGACTTGGAGAATGGGAATAGATGAAATGATGAGATTCAATTCCAATGTACGAATACCTAGAGGATACAGGATTTAGACGGGGCTGACGGAAATGCCGATTCTTCAGGGCTGACCTGTTTTCCTGCTGGCTGAGGTGACGTCTGGGCTACTTTTTTCCGTAGTAGTAATCTTTTTCTTCTTTTCAAGTCTTCCGCTCCAATCACCTCTTTTCCACATCAAATTGTTGGCTAGGTACTTGTTGGTGAAGGATGTGAATAAGAAAAATAAATAAATAAAAAAAAGAGAAGGAATTATAAAAGAGAGCAACAAATTTCGATCGGAAATTCGAAAGAAATTGACCAGGATTGATGGTCGAGATAAACGTCTTCTCTTATTCAAATAATAAATACCTAACCTGATAAATCAGTCATCAGGACGATCGTACTATTATTGTAGAATACATACAGATTGACGATAGGCCGTCTGTTCGTCTTTGGATGATGATCTATCGTTCGTGGCTTGGACGAAAAAGCGAACTTTGCCAAGCCGCCGACTGGGGGAACTTGGGGAAATTGGGCTTGGTCTATGCACTATGTAGATGTGTACGTACTATGTATTTTTGGTTACTTTCTTAGGTACTCTTAGGTATCTCTTCAATGCTGACTGGATGTATGCATGTAGGTAATGTACGATGATGTACTGTGGTTACTAACATTTGAACATTAAACCGTTACTGTAGGTACGAAGTAGCCTACACTCTGCAGTAGGTACCATCTGTAGATCCAGGCTCTAGGTCTATCAATACATCTTACTGTACATTCAACGTACATACATCATGGGTACGACCTAAAAATACCGCCATCGATTAAGATTCTACTACGTGCATGTGACATTTAAAGCTTCTACATAAACCGACAAGCGACCAAAACTAAATTCCGAGGCTCCGTACAAAGCACCATTTACATACGGGTTATGCATTTACCCAGTAGATCATCCTTCAAGTATAAGCCTTAACAAAGGTTATCGTCATACCATAAGAACAAACGATGCCTCAAGATTTTTACCTTCAAGTGTATGTATGTATACCTGGTACTATTAACCTACATCGTAAGCAACAAGGCTTAGAGACGGGCACCCACTTAACCACTTTTCGCCATCATCGCAGTGCCACACCAGTAAATAGATGCCTAATAAAGTGGTCGCTTATGGAGAGAGTAACCTCACAATTCTCTACTATCTCAAGCACTAATTAGACGGTTACCGGCATCCTACTGCGCTCTTGTATCTTGTAGTGATGGCCACCTTAGGAGGTACGCATTGTCTAAGCCATCTTCATAGCGCTGACTTATATGTGCGCTCCCGATCTACAACGTACTGACACGGTAAGGAAGCAACTCTGTGTTCAATATTTAACTCCTTTACTTTTATTCTCCTGCTTTTCACTTATACCATAAGTGTAAGTAAGCTACCTATCTCTCAGCTCTTCCTGGCCGGTATAGATCTGTCTCGTCCATCGTAGACATCATCTTCATTGCCTTTCATAGCTTGAAGGGTATCCTACTATAAATCACGAACACCTGTATGCGGCGTCGCTAATCTTAAATACTAGCGTTGTGTTGACTCAGGGGCTATCCAGTACCAACCAGAAATTCTAGTATGTAGTTAATAACTGGAATCTGCCGACTTGCGATGATATATTCAAATCGCTCGTAGTATATCTGCGTCTTGCCTCTGTCCCTATGCCTCTCAAATCGTCGTTGTATCGATGAGTTGTTGGCAGACATTCGCTTGGATCTCGATAGCACCATATATTTTACCATCATACGTATAAAACATACTGGGTCGTGATGTCGTACAACAGGTTCAAGTTGATATGATTATCATTAAAGATAATCCTTCTTGCGACTGGTTCTCGTATATTGGTTCAGATGCCACTCAACATCGCCGTCCTTGTTTTCTAGAGTGCCACCACGGATCTCGAATACCTTCATCGTCATTCGAGGCCCAACTTCGGATAATTCTACACTATCGTATCCAGTTCTGACGAAAACGTGATGTCGTACTTCTATCGAGTCTTCAATGTTCTTAAACGTGACAACTCGACTTCCGAGCTTAGTCTTGCTCGTTAGGGGTTCGCGTGGAGGGAATATATGTTTCAGGATCTTAACAACCCTCTCACCAAGACGAGAAGTGAAGCCTATGACCCAGAGGTTAGCGATAGTCAGCGACAATGACAGGCCGTACTCACCATCGAATATCAAATGCGGATACGACTCGCTGACAGTCCCCCGGATACTATTAGGAATATCATGTCTCAGAACAACATTGTGCAAAGAGAATGATATCGTCGGCCCGTGAGGAAAGTGAGACAACGTCAGCGCTGTTGGGACACCACGATGTTCATGGAGAAGAACTAAGTCGCTCAGACCACTGGACTTGGCTGATCGGACGAGGTCGGGTAGGATCAAGTTGCCACGATTTAGCCGTATGGCAGTCGGGAGCAGTAGACGGATTTCCTTGGCGAATGCTGATAATCGAGCGGACGGATCGCGCGAGGTAGTAACAAGGACTCGTGGGTCGACTATCCCAGAGAGGTGCGAATATTCATCGTCAAGATCTAATTCTTCGTTCGTACTCCGGTCTGGTCGAGATTCATCAAACTGATAGTCCTTTCTCAGTTGTTTATCGTTTGCGATGGACGAATCCAAGGGCTTGCCAGTCGCTAAGGATGCTCTGAGTTTAGCTCTCTTCTCACTGATCTCGGAATCGCGTAATAGTAGAGCCCTTCTATAGAGGTAATCACGCCGTTGGCGAGCTTGTTTGCGCTGGAAGGTCATCATGTCAGTCAACATGTACCCGCATAAGGTAGTATCTCGAATTCTAGAATTAACATACGATCATGATTTTGGTAGATGATAGACTATACAGGATATGTCCGTATAGAATTCTTTGCTAATTAATATATCTAGCTTAGCAAGCAATGTATATGTGCTTCAAGTAGCTAGAATTAAAAAAAAATCTTTGAATAAACTCGAGGTTATGGTAAAAGAAAAAAGTTGTTAAGTAGCGAACTTTGGATGTGCGCATAGATGTACATAATGTACTAGATCTTACATAGCAATTTTATTGGTCGGAAAATTTGGTATTTGGTTAAGCGTTCAAAATTGATGTTGCTCAAAATGCTATCAGGGTAGATAAGTATTTACTAGATAGTTGATAGTTCATAAGTATCTTTTAAATGCATACTTATCACTAGGAGGTAGTACATTATGTATATCGATAAATTCTAAGTAGGTACATTTTTTAAGAAGGTTCCATTGCTAAACTTCCAAAACTTCCAAGGTTGTCATTGGCCCCAGCGTCGGAATGACCCACTGTCCCGCCTAGAGGTAGATTTCGGCCGCCACATTGAAAGATGCAAGCGCGAAAGTTATCGCAATCTTAGAAAATCAATACCTTAACATTCCACAATGTGATCACATCTTTTTTATTATTTTTCTTCACTGCGTCACCTTTCTAAAATAAAAAAAAAATCTCTCATTGCGCCGATTAGGGCAGCAAAAGGAAAAAAGTGGTTTGATATTTATGATTGATTCATCATATCATATTTAAAAAGGTATTATCAACAAATAAATCACTTTATCTTCTCTCTTGATTTTGTTCCTCCATCGCTTTTTTTTCTCTTTTCCTTTCTTTTCTTCTTTTCCATTCATTTTCCTTTACATTACTTTAGCTGAATACGAATACCATTTACCCTTCTCTATCATCTTTCTTCTCAGTTCAACTCTTATCCTTGTTCCGTTTACCATTCCATTAATGCCCAGACAGAATAAGGTCACTCCGAGACATAAGAGATACTGATTAATCTAAAGATAAAAAAGTTATCGCCTGCCTAAAATCCATTTGTCCTAGCCGGCCAACGGCGACGATGGAAGGCGCTTTCACTCATGTGGGCAACCATCTTGTGTCCGATTCCGCCGCCGCTATCAACGCTGGCGATGACGACCTTTCTACCCTCGATCCCGACGAGAGCCTTCTCTATGGAAAATACAGCGGTCGTGGAGGCCTAGGCACCGCACGACGGCGAAATGACGATGACGATAACGAAACCGAAACTTTCGATGACGATGATAACGAGAGTGTGGCTAGTGTTCCTGCTATCGAGGCCATGAAGGGCCTCAATCTCAAGGTTCCCGAGGAAGAGAAAAAACTACCGCCTCATGCTTGCGCGTATGTCTCTTTGAATGACGATTAGGTGATGATTGATCGGGTTGCTAATGTGTCATTGCAGTTACTGCGGTATCCATTCCCCGGCCTCTGTAGTGAAGTGCCTCACTTGCAATAAGTGGTTTTGTAGCGCCCGAGGGAATGCGAGCTCCTCCCACGTCGTCAACCACCTAGTTCGAGCCCGACATAAGGAAGTACAACTCCATCCTCAGTCTGCGCTTGGCGACACGACCCTCGAGTGCTATAATTGCGGGACGAAGAACGTTTTCCTCCTTGGGTTCATCCCTGCCAAGTCCGATACTGTCGTCGTCCTACTCTGCCGTCAGCCATGTGCGGCCACGCCTTCTTCGAAGGATATGAGCTGGGATACCTCTAGATGGCAGCCTTTGATGGAAGACCGCAGCTTCTTGCCTTGGCTGGTGTCCTCGCCGAGCGATAATGAACAGCTACGCGCTCGACATCTCACACCTCCTATGATTGCGAAGCTAGAAGAGATGTGGAAAGACAACGCCAATGCCACTATAGCCGATCTAGAGAAAGCAGCCAGCATTGATGACGACCCGCTCCCTGTTCTACTCAAGTATGAAGACCCTTACCAGTATCAGAACATCTTCGGTCCCCTCGTGAAAATGGAGTCCGACTACGACAAGAAGTTGAAGGAGGCGCAGTCCGAGGATGGCCTAGTTGTTCGATGGGACTTCGGCCTTAACAATAAACATTTAGCAAGTTTTACATTCCCAAAATTAGAGTCGGGTGACGTCAAACTGGCGGTTGGGGACGAGATGCGGATTAAATACAAGGGCGAGCTTCGTCCCTTGTGGGAAGGGGTGGGTTACGTTGTCAAGATTCCCAATAACCAATCTGACGAAGTAACCCTGGAATTACGCAAGACGGGGAACGACAAATCCGTTCCCACTGAATGCACTCATAATTTCTCGGCCGATTACGTTTGGAAAGCAACATCTTACGATCGCATGCAGGCTGCTATGAAGACCTTTGCCGTGGATGAGATGAGTGTTTCTGGATACATTTTCCACAAGCTTCTCGGTCATGAAGTTGCTGTTGCTCCCATGAAGACCACCTTACCTAAGAAGTTCAGCGTGCCAGGTCTCCCGGAGCTAAACAGTAGCCAAATCAGTGCCATCAAGAATGTCTTACTCACACCTCTCAGCCTCATCCAAGGGCCTCCGGGAACCGGCAAAACAGTCACGTCCGCAACAATCATCTATCACTTGGCGAAGATGAATAATGGCCAGGTTCTCGTGTGCGCGCCGTCAAACGTTGCAGTTGACCAGCTATGTGAGAGAATCAACTTGACGGGGCTCAAAGTCGTCCGTCTCACCGCCAAATCTCGCGAAGACGTCGAATCTTCCGTCAGTTTCCTAGCACTTCATGAACAGGTCCGCATGCTCGATACAAACCCCGACCTCATGAAGCTCTCTCAGCTCAAGGGTGATGTTGGCGAACTCTCGAGTCAGGATGAGAAGAGATTCAAGCAGCTAACTCGTGCGGCCGAGCGTGAGATCCTCAGCAACGCAGATGTAGTTTGTTGTACCTGTGTTGGTGCCGGAGACCCGCGTTTGGCTAAGATGAAATTCCGCAACGTCCTAATCGACGAGTCCACCCAGTCGGCCGAACCTGAGTGTATGATCCCTCTTGTGCTAGGCTGCAAGCAGGTCGTCCTCGTGGGCGACCACAAACAGCTCGGGCCAGTCATCATGAACAAGAAGGCCGCCAAAGCCGGCCTAAACCAATCTCTCTTCGAACGTCTCGTCCGACTGGACTTTAAACCTATTAGACTCAATATCCAGTATCGAATGCACCCTTGTCTTTCAGAATTTCCATCAAACATGTTTTACGAAGGCTCTCTTCAAAATGGCGTCTCGGCTCCGAACCGGATCCGCAAAGACGTCGATTTCCCTTGGCCAGTTGCTGAGATGCCGATGATGTTTTGGTCGAACCTGGGTAACGAAGAGATATCCGCGTCTGGAACATCATACCTTAACCGTACAGAGGCTTCTAACGTGGAGAAGATTGTGACGCGTTTCTTCAAAGCTGGCGTACGACCTTCTGATATCGGCGTTATCACCCCATACGAAGGTCAACGTAGTTACATCGTCACCACCATGCAGAACACGGGTACATTTAAGAAGGAGTCGTACAAGGAGGTAGAAGTTGCTTCCGTCGATGCCTTCCAGGGTCGTGAAAAGGACTTTATTGTGTTATCTTGCGTTCGATCGAATGACAACCAAGGCATTGGATTTTTATCTGACCCCCGTCGACTGAACGTCGCTCTCACCCGTGCAAAGTATGGATTGGTCATCATTGGCAACCCGAAAGTTCTATCCAAACATGAGCTGTGGCACCACCTTCTCGTGCACTTCAAGGAGCGCAGATGCCTCGTCGAGGGACCCTTGACAAACTTGCAGGCATCTCTGCTTCAATTCAGTCGACCTAAGAACACTCACCGCCTGCGTCCTCAACAGGCTCCGCATGTCTCTAGCGGCTACGTCAATGGTCGCTCGTCCGGATACAATGGCCACAACGCAAGTCAAGATTTCGAGTCAAGCTCGATGCTTTCCTATATCCCTGACGATACATCCAGCCTCCACAGCTCAGCGCTCGGTAGTGCAGGACTTGGCAATACCGCTTTCCCCCAAATGTTTTCTAACATTAATTCTGAACAATGGCCTGGCCTCCCAGGTTTCAATGCGACGTCGGGTGGTCGTGTGGGAGGTAGGGGTAGAGGCCGAGGAACGGAGAGCGTCGCGGGAGAGAGCGTTGCCACCTCCGAATATACTGACGGCACCTCAAGTGTCATCGGTAGCAAGGGCGTGGGACAAGGCGGCGCAAGTCTTGGAGCAGGGCTTCCGGACGCACTTCGTTCTCGACCCACTTCTTACACGCAGAGCGATCGGCTAAAGCAGCACGTTGCAGAGAGTTCTAGTTTTCCGGCCTATACAAACGGCTTCCGACGCCGATACGACGACGACGAGAAGTCGGTCAGTACTGCTTTTGCTAGCCAAATCGGCGGTGGATTTGATTGATTTGCCTGCGACAAGTGAATAGCACCATCGTTTAGACGTGAGCAGTAAAGCTTGGCAGACAGAGTCCTGATGGCATCCAACTCTGGATGCTCAGCCCCTAGAGCACTCACCCCCTACCCAAGTTCTAACAAGGACGGGTTGTGCCACAGCGCATGCCGAATCACAATCCTTGGAAGACCAATCCTTCTGTAGTTGCTAACCATAGCCGATCCGACAGAAGTGATGGAATCCACACCGCAGCCAACAGGTAAGCCCAGCAAGCAGGAGTCTGTCACGGACAGTAAGGCATGAGCTATTCAGCTCAAGGTTTTGGTCTGATGGTGAAGAGGAGGTGGAGAAGATGACGAGCATGCGGTTAGTTAGGTAGTCGCGGGAACGGCCGTCGATCACTGCGAGATTTGATGCTGGAGGCTGAGATGAACGGGCACGGTTAAACGACACATGGTACCGTTACCGATGCTTTAAGATGAGAGACCACCTCATCTAGCATAGCCCTTCAAACATAAGAGTTGCTCGTCTCAGAAAGGGCTCTGCTTTGACCACATTGACTTTGGCATTCCCAGAAGCCTTGAAAGCTAGCTGCAGTTGATTGATAACTTACGTAAATGCGGTTCTTTAATACACATTCATTTGATCTGAACCTTTGCTTTAATCTTGTACATGACATTCGTTGTTTAACCTACCGTTCGTAATATAAAATTCACTTCTTACCCTCTATTCATGAATCTAGAATTTAAATGCTAGTAGGTATACGTCTGGAGACGTGTAAGTAGACATGAGAGGTATGCCCCCTAAGCCTTACCCTCGCCAAGAAATAAAAGGTGTCTATAGATGTACCTACTTGATTACCTATGGTAATTGTATACCATTATACCTCTAATACGGAGTACTACGGGTATCAATCTGATTAAAGCCGCGCCATTGGGTTGCAGGAACGCCTTGGCGAACTGGGTGTAACCCCTTTAACCACGTGGTCGGGACATGCCTTGATGGCTACCTTAGGAGGTATGTACCGTATAGCACCCGTCGATACCTAAACTAATACCATTCCTCTAGTTATACCCCGTATTAAAGACTCAAGTATATGATATTTAAAATACCTACCTAGATATCTACTAATACCTTGTAGAACATTAGAACACTAGAATGCTATAATAGTATCTACAAGATATATGTATTGAACCCCACGTGTATAAGACAAATACTACAACGTGCGTAGTAAATATACATATAAAATGTTTACATCCACACGTTATTGGTCTATTTATAACATTCTCATTAGATAATTCAACAATGTTCTCAATACTATATACTATCTACATGTATCCTAACCCCTGCATCAATTGCATGTAGTATCTACCATATTATAGTGTCGGTAGGTATGTACCAAGGTCCAAGGTCAAGATGCATGATCAACTACTGCAGATTGGGCATCGAGGCGCGTTCGTATTACAACCATGGAACATTGAATACAGGTAACACCTCGTAAAGTACATTCTATTCAATGGATCGCCTATCGCCCATCACTCATTGCCTATATCACCTTCACATTCACCGATAGGTATATATCATGCAGTTATATTCCCGGTAACATACATATACCTCCCATACTATGTACACTATGTAGCCCTGTAACGTTAAAAGTTATGTGACCGGGTACCCAACAGTCAACTATCTTCGGTTCCTTGCCTCATGTAAATGTGCCCACGACGTAAACTGCGCCAACTTCATCCAAGTTTCAGCATCAACTTCTTTCATGGGATGATCATGATCTTGAATTGAGCTCTTTGTCATTAATTTTCTGTGGTTTGTTATTTTCTATCAAACAAAATCAAGAAAAAACAATCAATTATTCCTCCTTATATTCCCATATATCTAACACTCTCTACTAATCATAACGAGCAAGTCAACTTGCAGTACAACCTCTCGTGAATAACCCAATCGATTAAACAAGACCCGACGCTCTGGGGATAACGTACCTAGTCTTGTCAAGTAGAATGCCCTCCACGATCTCGGAACTTACCATGGAGAATGAGAAGAAGCCATCGTCATCTCCTACTCAAGGAGACAGAGCGTCCAACTATACCGATACTTCTTCAAGGGCTTCAACTAAGTCAGTCACCAAGAATTTCGGCTCGGTGACACAATCGATAATTCCTCAGGAATCCGATGATTCAATAAACTCGCAGGATTTCCAGGGCGAAGTACAAACTAGCAATGATCTACCGACGATGGAGACGCTGCGCAAGATAGAGACATACACAGTTCTGGACAAAGATGGAAAGTCGCATACCTTCAAGAGTCTCTATACTGGTCACAATATTCCACGTCGGGTGCTTATCATATTTATTAGACATTTCTTCTGTGGTGTAAGTAATTGACCGTCTTTTTCGTATGATCATGTACCGAAGCTCGTTATTTCGAAGTCTCCGTAGGTACTAACCATCCTATCACAGAATTGCCAAGAATATCTACGCACTCTTGCAGCCTCAATCACTCCTGAGTCTCTTCTGCAACTGCCAGTTAGCACGTTTATCGCCGTGATCGGATGTGGTAGCCACAAACTCATCAGCTCGTACTTACAAGAAACTGGCTGTCCCTTTCCAGTCTATTCTGATCCGACCCGTCGTCTGTATAACGAACTGGGAATGGTGCGCACTCTAGCGCTAGGCCCGCGGCCAGCCTACATGCAGGAAAAAACACTCGCTCATGCTGTCGCCGCCGGCGTAGTCCAGGGACTAAAACAAGTAAAAACGGGCTTGGTGACGAAAATGGGTGATCAGCGCCAAGTGGGTGGGGAGTTCCTTTTCGAGCCCGCAGATCTCTCTCTAGACCCTCCCGAACCGACACCGGTCAGCGAAGACAATCAATATACGTCTGCGGCAGACGACGACGATGCGTCGTTGAGTTCCGAGGGCCGCAAGGCAGAGGAGAAGCGCGTGACGTGGTGTCATCGAATGCGAACGACACGGGATCATGTCGAAGTACCGGAGCTGATGGCGGTGCTCGGTCTAGACGGAACCGGCGCTCCCATCAAAGACAAGAAACGATGGGAGAGGGCATTGCGCACCAGAAAAGGCACCGGCTTGAGCATGGCTAGCCAGATGAGCCGGCTCAGCATCGACACCACCTACACGGCCTATACCACCTACACTACCCGTACTAACAATGAAGATATGCATGAAGACACAAAGACATAGGAGCTCCAGCCTTCCTTCATGGCCTAGTTTGAGGAGGCACAAGTAGGTAAGTGCCTACCAGTGACTATATAAGCTAGGGTAGTTCTGGGAAATACAAATCACCGCAGGATATGGCTTGGATTTATACTCCTATTTTTTTTACTGGAGTATTGAGAAGTGAAGCTTTGACAGGTAGAGGGTGTTTGTGCATACAGGTGCGGTAACCTGAGGAGGGCTATCGGTGTTAATGTGCGATCTCAAAGATGCTGCTGATAGGTAATGCATTGTGGGATTTTGTCAGACGGACAGAATACCTACTTGTATGTGCCATGTGCACGTATAAGGTAGCATGTCAAGGAGCTCAAGAAGTATTGATACGCCGTAAGATATTTGTCTTGATATTCTACTATTACTTAAAAAACAACTAAGCGATGATTACGAGAAATACAATATAATAAATGGTAACGATTATACTTGATGGTCTCATATATGATAATTAATGGTTACAGCTAACTGGTAGATGTATATACTTATGGGATAGGGGATGTATACGGCAGTGCCAGTAGGCTTTTAAAGTGAAATATTATAGGGTAATACAATTATATAAGCAAGTGATACTCACCGTGGTCCACTTAAAAGATATTCGTTACTTCGTTTAAAGAATCAACTCTTACTTCCTCCCAATTTACTCCTTTACCTCATAATATCACTACCATCACTATCCCTATACTATGTATACGCTGAGGATGGCGGAATGGTCAAAATTGAACAAAGACTTTCATATACCCAAGCTATCTAATTTGACTTATTCTATGGAATTGTGTGACGAGCACCACATATACTATTATACCTACATCTTTACGGGTTAAGAAAAACGAGAATCGAGATACGCTGTGTTTAATAAACTACGCCTTCGTCCGCGCAACAATCACATCTCCCAAATCCATCACGTTGGCGCTTGTTAATAACTCTAGAATCTCGAGAGTTGCGCCAAGTTCCCTTGTAATCCAATTACGCACGTCGATGGCAGTCAGAGAGTCCAGACCATAAGATGCCATGCTCCGCTGGGCATCCACATCGTCGCGCGCCACTGACAGCACCTCGGATAATTTGCTTAGAATGCCCTGCACGGCCACCTGGCGAGCCTCCTCCTTGTTGGCTGCCGCACGGAACGCATTCCGATATGATATAGTGCTTTGTCCGGAATCGCCGCCTGCAGCTCGTATCTCGGCAACTATCTTCGCCTTAAGATGCGCAAATCGTGGGTCATCTGCGTAGTAGGGCAGAGCATCCGTATTGCTTGGAACGAGCTTCAGGCCAGTTAAACACTGTGTACCACACTTCCCAGACGTAGCGACCGCTAGAAGGGCTAAGACTTCGGCCTCAGAAATAGACTGTCCGCCAAAGTTCTTCAAAATCTCTTCTTCGCGTCCCACGTTCTCAGCAACGTAGCCGGCGCCAGTGACGGCTGTGAGATTGAGAGAGACTGCGGGCAGGCCCTGTGCCACCCTGCACGATGCAAACCCATCTAGGAACGTGTTCGCAGCAGCATAGGCGGCTTGACCGCGACTACCAACTATTCCTGCCGCACTTGACAAGAGGACAAAATAATCTAAGCGTCCGTTGATGGACTCGAGCGCATTATGTATATTCCACGTCCCTTTGACCTTAGCTCGAATCGCCGACACGTATGACTCTTGGGTCATGTCTTCGATTAACCCGTCCTATCGAAACAATTAGCAAGCCTGTTATAATATAGGCTCAATTGAGTCTGCTGTCGAATACGATGAGACTTACCTGAAGCATCATAGCAGCATGGATCACGCCGCATATTGGTGGAAGACTCTCAGCACACTCTCTTATAATTCGGTAGGCGCTGTCTTCATTAGCAATATCGCATGCTTTCACGACAATATTGGCCCTGTCTCGGGTCTCGTCGATAAGCTGTTGCAGTTCACCCGCCTTCCCTCCACTCCTCGATAATAGCACTATATGCCGAGCACCATGTTTAACCATCCACCTAGCCATGCTACGTCCCAACCCACCGGTACCGCCGACGATAATGTGAGTTCCGTCTGGACTGAGTATGTGTCTCGAAGTATAGTGCGTTGCCTAGGTACGACAAACATTATTAATGATATATTCACAGGCGTGTTGACGAGTAAGATATACGACGGGTACGACACTTACCATTATCGAGTCGCCATTCTGAGTAGATATGGTGATTGGGTGCAGATCACCTTGTTGAACCATCTGCAAGCCCCTTTCTAGCTCTCCCATACCCAAGATCACCGTCTTCTTCAAAGGCCTGAAAATACCCCGAGAATAGCACTCTAGGACTTCTCTGAGTATGTCTCTCATAAGACGTGGCCGTGTATTAGCTAGGCTAGGTAAATTGACCGACGTAAAACTTGTATTATCGGCAAGATCAGACTTGGAGTTCCAGCCTTCGATATCAGCATGAACTGCTCCTTGCACATGAACAATGCGTCCGAACGGTGCAATACCTGCCCACACCTTCTCCAGGATTTGAGCCGCCCCTGATAGGGTGGATGAGCTGGTAAAGACGACATCCATGCCCGCTTCACCGGAGGCATCTTGAAGCTCACGATTAAAGTAGATGCTAGCCGTGTCGATAACATTTTCTGGCTTAACACTGAACGACTTGATAGCAAAATCTCTTCTTTCACTACCGTGTACTGCAAGAAATATATTGGCACCGAGATGTTGCGCGACTTGTATCGCAGCGAGCCCCTCGGTACCGTTTAATTGGATTAGCACGCGTTCTGACTTTCGAACGCGCGCAACTTGTGAGAATGCATAAAACGCCGCGCCGAAGGCAGATGGGATCGTCGCGGCATCCTCAAAGGTTACGCTTTCGGGAAGTTTGACGATACTATTCGCCGCCACGCAAACATGCGTGCCTAACCGGCCTTCTCCTAAGACGCAGACCCTATCACCAACGCTGACGTCGATGGCATCGCGACCAGCGCGAACAACAATGCCGCTGCATGATCTTTGTGGGCTCCTGGATGTGCTAATTCCCATGTGTACGAAAACATCATCCTGGCTTAGCCCGCTAGCTTTAACCTCAACCTCGACTTGATTATTTTCTAAACTCTCATTCGACGGCGCGTCTTCGAAGTAGAGTTCGCTAAACGAGCTCAGGGCTGGTGCGGCTACTCGCAACCTACGTCCAGATTGAGGAAGCTCCTGTAGGTATGGCTCAGAATTCCCTAGCTCGCGGTGGACTCGCAAGTTCATATCGTCATCGATAATAAAGCGTGGCACAACCAAGTCTCCACCTTGCTCGGCGAACTCAACTTCGGCCTCGGGGCTATCTGCTAGCACGGCCCGCCTAAAGGCATCTTCGATTAGTTCGGCCTGGCCCTCGACATCTAGGGTGCTGTCCGGATCGAGGTCAAGGGTGACAGCAGTCTTGCCAAGCTCTGAGCGTACCGTTCGAAGTAGACCCAGAGCCATATTCGTGCTTGGATTCATAGGAACTTTAGACGCGCCGCATGTTACCCATAGAATACCTCCGGCTCGTGTCAGAAGGGATTTTATCTGCTCAAATTCAGCCTTGTTGATCGAGGCCAGGATAGCACGATCGAGCTCCGAGAGCACCACAAAAAAACCACGGAAATCCGAGACTTGGAGCAGGCTTGATATATTCGGCGTGATGCCGCAGTGTAGCTTGATGACTTCACATAACGAGGCCACGAGTGTATCGTCTCGGGTGCGCTCCGTCACTAGCGTCACTCGCTCCCCGTGGGAACGGATATGAGCATGGCTCACGCCATTGGCACGCCGTTCCTCGGTTTGCTCCCATTGCACCTTATAGCACAGCTCTCTAGGTTTGGGTAGTTTATGTGTCGCGTTCTTCAGCGGAGTGAGCTCCAATCCCAATATTGAGACAGCAGGTAACTCACTCTCCGCTGGCGCAAATAGTTCGGCCAAGGTTAACCCGGATTTGGCGTCTTTCGCTGCTTGTACAACAAACTTGGACCCGGGGTTCCTTTCCCAATCCTCGCTGACATCGACGTACACTTGCTTAATAGCAGATGGTAGTTGCGGTTGTGCGGTCCCGTCAAACCCCAAATCAGCCTGCGATATTTGAATGAGGGGTTCTAATGTGGCCGGATGGGCTAAATACGAGGACTCGTATATCAGGGGCATGATAAGTTTCGAGTCCTGGAGCGCGCCGTAGGCGGTAGCTCCATGTTGATCCATACTCACATTCAACAAATTCCAGAAAGTATGCGGATAACTTACACCTCCCGAGTTTAGATTAAAATAAAAGCCACCAGCGGGCATTGACGTCCCGTTTCGCTTTTGTTTAGGATTGAAGTATGGCTTAGGGCGGCTGGCAATCTCGTTGCTACTTCGCAGACTTCTTGCTTCGACAAGACCACGACAATGTTTTAGCCAACCCCGTTTCGACTCGTAGCTAGAGATATGAAATTCATCGCAATTGGTTTTGGACGAGCCATGCAGTCTAAAGGATAGCACGAGTTCAATCGGGTTATTATCTTCCAGAAATAGCTGCTCCGGTATAACAATATCACGAAGATCGAAACTATCCGCTTCAACTCCCCTGAGTGCTGCCTGTTGACTGGCCGCTTCTATAACCATGGAGATGAAGGCGGAGACCGGGAAGACAGGACGGCCCTTTATCTGGTATTCGCATAGCCATGGTAATTCTTCAGACCTGATAAAATTCCTCCATGTCGGCTCAAGATCACTACTCCAATCGGCCAACGTCCCGATTAGATCATGCCGCGCAAACGGCTTGAGTCGATGCTGCCGCGTGATCCGGCTCTCATACCAGTAGCGTTGACGCGACCAGGGGTACGTGTAGAGGAAGGGAATAATGTCGGGTTTTTCGATTTCAGAGCGAGCATGGTTGGCATTAAAGAAATCAATTCCTTCATATCCGCGGACGAAGAGTTGTCCAGCGAGCTCTAGAGTTGTCTCAGAGGCATCGCGACCTCGTACCAGAGTCGGGATATATACTGGAAATTTTGAAGCCGGCTGCTTCATTGCCTTAAGAGTCTGCATAATAGGACCTTTGAGCGCCGCATGTGGCCCAATCTCGATGAGAATATCTGGCTCACTCTCCTTACAGAGGGCTTGCAACGCTGTTGTGAAGCGTACCGGATTCGTCAGGTTTTCTACCCAATACTGGGGACCGAGCTCGCTATTGTGGACCTTGCGGGAGCGCAGCGAAGAGAAGAACGTAACGTCTCCGCTGCCTTTCCTTAACTTGATGTCTTCGATCATAGCATAGTAAATCTCGGATATTAGTTTCATGTGTGGGCTATGATAAGCAACGTCAACGACAAGTTTGCGGTTGAATATCTGTTTGCTTGTCATTATGTTGGAAAGCTCTTCTATAGCCTCGACATCGCCCGAGACTGTTGTCGAGCTGGGCGAGTTTTCGCAGGCTGCTACTGCTTGGAGCGGATGCCGCAGCTGTTCGAGAATAGGATGCAACTCGTCCGCACCCATACCCACGGCCATCATCGAGCCTCTGACCTCTGAAAAATTCTCTTTCAAGGCGATGATAGCCTGGCCACGATAATATGCTGCGGACATTGCCGCCTCGAGTGTTAAAGCTCCGGTTGCGTATGCGGCGCCAATCTCACCGCTAGAATGGCCCGTAACAACTGAAGGCGTTATTTTCCATGATGCCAGAAGGTTTACGAGACCGATCTGTATAGCGCTACAGATAGGCTGACTGATATGAGCCATACCAACACGAGAATCTTTCTCTTCGCGGGTGAGCTCCTCTATCAACGAGAAATCGGCCCCAATGGACTGGAGATGCTCATCCGCTCGTTCGATGGTCGATGCGAATACCGCGTGTGACTCCAACAGTTCTCTGCCCATGGCAAACCATTGTGCGCCTTGGCCCGTGAAGATAAAGGCGAGCTTTGGTGATTTAGCAGGTGCACGCCTTGGTACCACATCGGGGCTGTTAAGAGCAATTGCTAGCTTGCTACACATATCGGCCACTAAAGCTACACGCCACGATAGTTGGGAACGTCGTTGACAAAGGGTGTCTAATTACACATCAGTCTGCCTTCTTTCTGCTCTGCATGAGAGTGGTTGAGCGGCGTCGGAAACTCACATGCCAAGTTGCGAGGCATAGTACTCTGATAGAGCTCGGCGTGTTGCTCGAGGAAGATGCCTAACTGCTCCATACTTTTTTTCGCCGCGGTCTCATCGTTGGCGCTTAGGATGAATAATCTTTTTGTTTTAATATGTCCTTCGAACTTTTCAGCTTCCAGGAATTCGAGTTCGTTTTCTGCCGGCGGCCCCTCGAGTATCGCGTGTCCGTTCGATCCGCTATATCCGAAGTTGTTTACGCATATGTACTTCTTATTTCGAGGAAACGGATGTTGTCTTTGTGGGAGCTTGGCGTAGTAAAGTTAAGGTCAGTATCATCCCTCGGTCAAATTTCCAGGTCGGCTTGAGGCATACTAACTTTCAAATTCCATTCCGATAATGGGATGGCTGGGTTTTCCTTCTCGAAATCGGCATTTGGTACGATAAATCCCTTCTCAAGCATGAGCGCGGCTTTCATGACTGATATGATGCCACTGGCATTTTCGAGGTGGCCAATGTTTGACTTGACTGATCCGATACTTAACGGCTCGCGTTTGTCTAGGCTCTGGCCAAGTGCCCTGTAGATGCCTCTGGCCTCTATAGGGTCTCCGACTTTAGTACCGGTTCCGTGAGCCTCGAAGAAGCCTACGTCCTTCGGACTGATCTTGGCCTGCGAGAGAACGTTGCGCAGTAATGACTCTTGTTCCTCCGAGCTAGGTGCTACGATGCCTTCGTAAAATATAAGTCGTTTGCTCTCGGGATCATGCAGGACAAGGATACACACCAACTGTTCGACCGTTGTGACTGATGCCCGTATGGGAGATCACTGCCCTGACATAATCTCTATCATCTAGCGCCTTTTGTAGTGGCTTGAGGATGAGGCACCCGACTCCCTCACCTCTGGCGTATCCTGACTTGGCGCGATGGTCAAACGCATAAGTCTTTCCCGATTCCGCAAATAGTCTGCACGTCTAAGTTTATCGACCTTTTGATGATCAAAGGATTGCTTAGCTCACCTTAACTTGGCCATAGAGACCCAGACATCTGGTTGTGTTATCAGATGAGAGGCACCGACGATAGCCTGTTCCGACTCTCCTGACCGTATACTTTGCACGGCCATGTGCAATGCATGCATGCTAGACGAGCAAGCCGTGTCGACGGTGAAAGTAGGTCCGCATAAATTGAAGAAATATGATATTCTCCCAGCTAAAAATGCACCTTGGTTACCGGTGGGATCGAACATGGGCGAGTCGTCTAAATCTCTAAGATTGCCCATCCTGTGTTCGTTGTCAGGACCACCAATGAACACGCCGACTTTCTGACCGGATATGGACTCTTTTGGGATACCGGCATTCTCGAGAGCCTCGTATGCACATTCGAGGAGTAGGCGCTGTGTAGGGTCTTAGATGCTATTAGCCTCCTAACGCTATTAACTAGAGAGATGGTGATTACCCATAGTCTCGGCTTCTTTGCGCGTCATGTCAAAGAAGCTTGGGTCGAATACTTCGAGATTTTGAGACAAGAAGTACCCTCCTTGCGAGTTGATCGTGCCCCTTTTCTCTGGATTAGGATGATTGTATGCTTCTTGGTTGAAGCGTCCTCTGGGTATCTTGGACCATGCGCTGCGGCCCTTGGTCAACAACTTCCAGAAGTCTCCCGGCGAAGACACATCGCCAGGCAGGCGGCACGACATGCCGACGATGGCAATCGGCATCGGCGCCTCTGACTCCATATTGAGATCTGTGAGAGAAGGAAGGTAAAGAGTGGTGCCAAGGATTGAGAGCTGGAGAATCTCGAGAGGAGCATGATATAGGTCTGATCAAAAGCGCCAGAAGCCAAGTATAAGTCAGTGGGCGAGCGAACGCACTCAAATTCTACTCAAGAATGATCCGCTCGGTTCGAAAACATCGTTCAAACAGAGATTGGGACAAGCTTGCGTGGCATACCCTCACAAAGATCACTACAGTTCAGATTATCGGGACGATGAAACCAAACCGGTACTCCAATTACTGGCATTTTCTTCCCATTTGGGACGAAGGGTGTTTAGAATTGTATAGCAAGGTCCGACGTTCTGGGAGCAAGTAGTAGGACCGCATTTAGCTTCTTTCTGACACGAGTTACATATATCCTCGACGTGCTGCAACTCATTTGTGCTGGACCAGGTTGCCCCCTCCTCTATGAACATTGAGAGTTGATAACAACTTGCTTCTTCCATTATACACTTTTCTCACTGCTATCCCGGCTCTATCCTAGTTCTTTTCTCACCAAGTTTCCTCGGGGCCGCCCCTATTTCCTGACTGAACTCTATAGTATAACGGAATATGTTATTCAGCACACCATCTCGAGCCAATGACATTGTCAACTGTTTCACACGAACTCACAAGGTTCAGGTTCCATCGGTGCGGCACGTCGTGAACTTAGTCTCTTGTGGCTTCGCTACGTGGTAGTTCGCATGATAAGTCATGGATCTGAAGCAAGTGCGGATGAGCGTCGGAAGTCCGCGAACGAGTCATCTTCGCCTCTCGTCCCCTCGAAAGATGACCCCGCCGGTCACAAGCTAACGGTCTTTTTTTTTTCTTTCATGGTTGAGCCGCAATATGCTTACCAAACGATATCCAGTAGGTGACAACCCTGAGGTTTGATGGCTGTATTGGGTAGGGGTGGATCTTCGTATCGCTGGCACATGAGTAAGGCAACCTCCTCGTAACTTGACTATCATAATCTACTCATCCACCACACTCTAGACGTCAACATACGTCAATTACTTATTAATAACACATATCTACAGGGGTATAGGCACACTCTTACAAGAGACCGCCTGCATTAGCACTACCAACAGGATGTTCACATGGCTGCCTTCCCATGTGAGTTTACGGGTAGTCCCCACGGGCAGCAAGACAGCCTCAAGATCACTATTGCATCTAACTCTCTACCTCAACGAGTGGTCGATTGTTGACGCCCATCCAAGCTGCGATATATATGCCTCTCTAAGCCGTATAGCGTCCGGACTCGTGAGAGTAGCTCGTTTCTTTACTACGTTGAGAGAACTTGGTAGACGAACAGCTCGGCCGCGCGTTCCTTACAGGATATTCCTTTACCAGCTGGAAACTACGTAAGTAGAGGAGCTCATAGACAAGGTAGAGGCGAAGAAGCAAAAAGAAAAAAAAACCAATCCAGACCTCTCGCATTTTTCCGGTCACGATGAGATTCCTCTGCTTGCCCGGCGCGTACGGAAGCGCCAAGGTAAGTGCACGCACACACCTATGCCGTTCAACCGGTCAACCATAAGCGAATCTTAAAAAAAGAAAAAAACAAGTTGACACCAAAGCGCAGAACTTCGGCGTCCAGCTCGGACCGTTCGCCAAGCACATGGAGGACAGAGGGCTGGCGACGTTCACGTTCACACAGGGGGCGTACGAGGTGGAGCCGCCGCTGGGGTGGGAGAACTACTTCGGGGCGAGGCCGCTGTACCGCTTCATCGAGACGTCGACGGGCAGCGGGGACGTGTTCGAGGTGATACGGCGGGTGCGGCACATACCGCGCGGGCTCAGCCCGGAGGCGACGCTGCGCCTGTTCAAGCCGGACCGCCCGGCCGAGCACGACTGGAAGTCCTTCCGCGACGCCCTCGACCGCGTCTTCGCCGCCGTCGAGGACGACCCGGAGATCGACGGGATCATCGGCTACTCCGAGGGCGCGATGATGGCCGCCTCCGTCTGCGCGGAGGAGAAGAGGCGCTGGGAGGAGGAGGGGGTTCCGAGGCGTATCAAGGTCCGTCTAGCACACCGTTCTCCTTTTTTTCTTATTTTCCCTTTCATTTAATTACATACCTCGTAATCGCTACGCGCACTCGCTAACGCCGACGCGGCGACGGTGCGGGGGGGGGCAAACAGTTCGCCATCTTCTTCGCGGGCACGCCGCCGCTGGTGGCGGACGGCTCGGGCGGGTTCACGACGGGCCTGGCGGACGAGCACGGGACGACGATCGGGATCCCGACCTTCCACGTGTTCGGGTCGAACGACCCGCTCGTGTACTCCTCCGTCGCCCTGTACAACGCGTGCGACCAGGAGCTGGCGCAGCTGTACGACCACGGCCTCGGCCACCTCGTGCCCCGCGACGCCGACAACGTCGAGCAGCTCGGCGACGTCCTCGCCGACGTCGTCACCAAGATCGAGAAGGAGAAGGTCATCAAGGCCGTCGCTGGCGGCGCTGACGCCTCCGCCGCAGACGCAGCCGACGAGGAAGAGGAAGAGTTCGCCACCGAGTCCTCGTCGTCCGATGCCTTGGGCTCTTCTTCTTCCGAAGCTTCCGAAGCTTCCGAGTCCTCGTCTTCCGCCGGATCCGTCGCCGAGTCCTCCGACCTCGACTCCCGCTCTAGCCACGGCGTCGCGTCGTCGCCTGGGGACATGGCTCCCGTCACTGCGACTGCGACTGCGACTGCTGCTGCTGCTACTCCTGCCAAGGTCTTGGCTAAGGTACAGGTATCGTGAGAGTAGGGTACCTACCTGGAAAGGGGAATAAGAGGGGAGGCGAGAAAGTTGATTGCGAGGGTATACATTATTAGTTTCTTTTCTTTTCTTCTTTTTTTTTTCACGTCTTACTTTTTTTCTATTTGCTACAGGAATTCTTTTTTAATTAGTTCGATTCATTGGTTTGGTTTGGTTTAGTTTGGTTTGGGTTATAATATATACGTTGTTGCGCCGTACCTACCTACCTACCAACAAATATCTTCTATGTGTCCTAGTAGGTACCTAGACGACGTGACTTTGAATGCTCTATCCTACCTTAGGTACCTACCTATCTGTACTATACCTAAAACATCATCTCACACACAAGTAGGAGGGTAGGTAGACACCACTTAAAGAGGTAGGTATGAGGTAGGTATGTATGCAAGCGGAAGAGAAATATAAAAGTAGGTACCCTTCCCCCAAAAAACACAGAGAGGGAAAGAGATATAATAACAAGTGAAATACCCCTATAATTACAAGTACTGTAGGTAGATAGATACCTAGATAGATACCCAGGTAGGCAGGGTGATAGATATAATACCGACCTCCCTCTTCTTCTTCTTCTTCTTCCTCTTGTTCTTCTTCTTCTTCTTCTTCTCCTTCTTCTTCTTCTTCTTGTTCTTCTTCTTCCTCTCCCCTCACCACCCACCGCCATCGCCCTCCTTTTTTTGTGTTTTCATCTCTGAAAATTAAAAATGACCTACCTCCTATAACACTCGTCCCGGGTGAAGATAGAAGAGTGGAAGAGAAAGACGCACAGATCTCTCTATTACTTTTCTTTTCCTTTCTTTTCTTTTTTCATTTCTTTTTTCATTTTTTTTCATCGTCGTTCATCGACATCGTCACATTCATCTCTTCCTGTTTCATCTCCCCCCCCCTCCTGTACCTAACATCCATCTTTTTCTCTGATCTGCCGATAAAATCCCTATCCCTAAAACGCGCGACCTCGACTGACCGACTGAGCGAACGAGTCAAATTACCTCCCCTCCCCTCCCCCCCTTTTTCTTCTTCTTATGAACATATATATGGACGGCTTATAAGGAGGTATGGCTAGGAAGAGGGACATAAGGGAAGGAAAAAGAAAAGAGAAGAGAAAAAAGAAAGGGAGGTAATTATTTGTTTGTACAGTACAATACTAGCTGCTTATGGTTACACCGAGACGGTCGATCAGAGAGAGTGAGAGAAAGAAGAAAGTAAGCATGAGCCGAATAGCATCGTCATCCGGGGCCTGATAGACACCTTTCTCGGTATTTCTTCCTAAGGAAGCGAGCAAGCTAGCAAGTATATGTAGCGTAGTAAGACCTCCAGGCGCTTCCCCCTCCCCCCTTCCTAGCATTTTCCCGCGTACCTCAAGCATAGCTTTTTATACCTCCGATTTGCCAAGCATCGCCCTACCAACCCAACTCAAGATAAGCGTCGAGTCAATATGCGCTGCACTCTTCACTCCGTATGAAGAACTACTATGTATATCTAGAATTCCCCTGAACCTAGATCTAGTGGGCACCCGCGAATGCGCCAGGTCCCATTCCAGCGGCGCCGGCTCCTATGCCCTGCAGCTTGGCCGCTAACTGGGGATACTTTTCTTGGACTTGAATCTGTGTCCGCGTAGCCTCGGCGTACGAAAGAGCGTTGACGATCTCCCCGGGCGTTCTAGCAAGCTCGGCCGCGTGCTCGAAGTACTTCAGCGCCTCGGTAATCTTACCCTGCTGGAGAAGGAGTTGGGCCATTGTAGCGACAGCAATGTCACACTCGGGGTCGACTATACACTTATTAGCATCCCCCCTTGCCTTTGTAGATTTGCACGGGTATCCTTACTGATCAACGCTTTCTCACATAACTTTTCGGCTTCGGCGAATTCGGACTTTTGTTGGAACACGGCCAGGGCCTTGTTTATAAGGGGTAACACGTTCATGGCCATGGGCTTTGTCTGCTTTTCCATCTCCATGGCTGTATCAAACTTCTGGATCGCCTCGTCATACTTAGACTGGTCAAGCAATAGCTCTCCGTAGTAGTTGTACACGTCCGGAACTTTGTCAAAATTCTTAACACACCGACGGAACGTCGCCATAGACGATGCCACCGATCCCATCTTGTATTGCGTCACACCAAGTTGAATATGCGAGTAGATGAAAGAGCCGTCTAGATCGATCGACTTCTGGTAATCCTTGGCGGCTTCTTGGAACTCGCCGTGGATAAAGTGAAGCTGCGCGCGGTGATAGTAAACATCTGGATCGCTGTCGTTCTGGCTTAAGGCCTGCTCCAAGTCTGCAGCGGCGCTAGCCCGGTCGCCTATCGTATAGGTGAGTTTCAGTGCTTGAAAAAGGGGAGAAAGGGACCAACGCAAATTACTTACCCATTTCTAGATGCATGCTTGCACGTTTTACATAACTCTGGGTGTAAGACGGATCAAGTTCAATGCTCTTATCCATATCCTGCAAAGCTTGTTCTTGCGATCCACGCAGGTTTCTAAACGTGCCTCGCAAGTTGTACGCAAGGGCCTCGAACTCGTTCAAGTCGCCATATTCCAAAGCCTTTTCAAACGCATTCGCGGCCTCCTCGTATCCTTCATGAGTTCTTTTTTCCATGGCCTTCAAACCAAGTTGCAGTTGCCCCTCACCAGTCGATTCCGAGAATTCCACAGAATCATCCAAGCCTTCGGGCCGAGGTTTCGCTCGGAAACTTTGGATGTAGTTCGAGACGAAAGTTGGACTGGGCAGCTTGTTGGGATCCTTTGACTTGATGATGCTCTCGGCCTTCTGCTCAGCAACCTTTTTGAGCAATCTCTCGACGGCAGCAGTACTAGATTCGCTCCTAAATTCATCAATAATACAACTAGCAGTATAATCGAGCAACGACTCGCTGAACAGGGACAGGTGCTCGTAAGCGTTGGCTCTTCGATTCAAGGCCTTAATGTATGTGGGATCGAGGTTGATAGCAGCGGTGGTATCTTCGACGACCTTATCCCAGACGTTGAGAGCATTGTAGCAGGCAGCCCTGTTAGAGTAGAAAATGGAGTCCGGCTTGCAGAGGATGGCCTTGGAATATAGATCAATAGCTTGATCATAGTCTTTGGCGCCGTAAGCCTTGTTGCCGGCATTCTTTAACTTCAGGGCGTAGTCCCGGCGCTGTTCGTCAGTGAATGCGGCGACGGTGGTCTCGTCGATTTCTGGCAATTCCTCGGCGACCTCTACCGTAGCGGCCTTTGGTGGTTCGCCGGACTTGGCGGGAGACTTGGAGGCTTCGGCCTGGCGTTCAGCTTCTTTTCGCTTTCGCCTCTCCTTCTTGCTCGGCTTGGTTTGTGTGGCATGCTTGGGCTTCTGCTCGGATAGAAAATGTGAGTCGTTTGTCAGAAGAAGGAAGTGAGGAGAGGAGAGCAGAAACAATAGAGCAAGAATTTACAATATCGGTATTCAAATAGTAGACGACACCGGCACCGGATACTACTACAGCTACACCAGCAATGGTATAAACTAGTGCCTTATTCTCGGAAGCCCAATTAGTAAGACGATCCCAGAGGGTTGATTCGACAGGAATGGCAACGGGTTTTGTTGCTAAGGGAGGCATTGGTGGCGGAGCTGCTGAGGCACGAGACATGGCGGCGGAGCCGAAAGGGATATTAGATGAATACTAATAGTGCGGAAGATGCTGTGCGGAGATGAGAGAATGTGGTAAGGGGATGAGGGGATGAGGTGATGAGGTGATGCGGTAAGGCGGCGATGATGAAGTCTCGAAAGAGTAACGGGATGATCGGGTCGGCAACAAGGACGGCGAAGACGTAGTAATATACGGGAACATATAACCTTGGGAAAATTGGTCGCAAGTTCGGCGGGGTTAAAGGCTTGATGATGACAACAAGGATAACTAGGGATAAGGTCAAGGTTATTATTATAGGAGTTGTCGTAGTTTTCGGTATTGTATAATAGTAATTCTTGTTAATGATAAGTTTGAAATAGCAAGAAGCTTTTTTTTTTTTAATCGAAGAAAAAAAAATAATCGAGATTGTACTTAGGCGAATGTAAATGCACTCGTCAAAAATTGTTTAGCAGGCGCAAAAAAAAAGTTTACTTCTTTACTAGGATGTATACCTCGTAGAAGGTACATGTACATACCGTATGTACCTATATACTTCAAATTCTTCATCCTTGTATAATCCAGATGTCCCAGTCCCTATTACTAGTGTATTAAGGTAGCACAGTATCCACTTTTAACATGCGTTGTTGCTGGTGGAGCTAAGCTAGGCCCACCATTTCTCGTCATCATTCGAGCAGGAGCTAAGCAGCATCTTGTTAATAGATTATACATGTACATTTATGGCAGATCTAATTGTACTTATTGGTACATGTATGTAGTTATATGGAGAGATATCGACGTAAATATACAGATAGCTATAGGTAAATACATGATGAGATGCAGGTATGATGTACGGCATGTACGTGTACCTAATATATTCGTTAACTTCAATATTGCTCGTATTATGATATAAGAACTTCTAAGTACCTCTTACCATAGGTATTATATACATCATGATATACATACATATGCTGTAGGTACTGTGATAATTGAACCGTTGAATTATTTGTATAGGTACATGAAGACGATAAGATACGACATTTAACGTAAACGAAAATCTGAATTTGAAGACTTGAAATCTTATTCATATTCAAGATTTTATAAGAATTCGTGTAAGTCATATAATATACACTGGCAATATATTATATCCAAATCAGGTTCAAAATATACCTGTCTCACGCGTGATCTTCTCATAGAAACTAACAAAAATATCATCAGATATGCGATGAACGATTTCCGCATCTTCACTTCCATTCGATATGATCCCACTCTCTTGAAAGCCCCGGCTATGGGGTTTACCAATATTGGATGGAATGAGATCCCTTCACCCTTCTACATGCTCGACCTCCATCGAGATCGCATGTTAAGAGCTGCCATATACTGGGGCTGGTCCACTGCCGTCACTACCATATCCGGAGAGGAGGGATTAGTAAACTTGCAAGAGTTTGTTCATGGCATCACCGGCGAACTTGGCAATACACCCCATAGAGTAATGGTCACCCTGGCTGAGGATGGAACTTTGGGTTCGCAAACATCTCCCCTTCCAGGAACACATATCAATAATCTATACCCTACATATTTGCCCAGTCAAGGTTATGAAACCCCAACTCAAGTCAAAGAGTGCAAAACTCCGTTCAAATCCCCTACATACGATCTCCTCCTCGATAGCCAGAAGACGGCAAGGTCCGAGTTTACCCACTACAAGACCACTTTTAGGGATATGTACAATGACGCGAGAAGACGAGCACAGATCAACCCAGGCGACGAGAAAGAGGTACTTCTTGTCAACGACGATGGCCATATTATGGAGGGTACTATCAGCACTCCCTATTTCTGGAGAGATGGAATATGGGTTACCCCTCCCATCCCTAGCCAGTTCAACAACTCTCAGGGGAGCGGTGGGAATGATGGAACAACTAGAAGATGGGCTCTGGAGAGGTATTCTCGACTCGACTCGTGTCGTCTTCTCTCGGTCTAAGTCTTAACAACGGGTGCTAACTGACACAGGAATCTCGTAACTGAACGAGTCGTCCTCGCTGATTCGTTGGTCGATGGTGAGGAATGTTGGATAAGTAATGGTCTTCGAGGCTTCGTTTTTGGAAAAGTAAAACTACGGCAAACATCGGCTGCCATTGTCCACTTTCTTCCGGCGCCTGACCCGACTATTCTCGAGTCGTCGGTATTATAGAGGTTGACACGCACTTTATGACACGTATT
The DNA here is from genome assembly GCA_902806505.1 of Hypoxylon lienhwacheense. Taxonomy (NCBI): domain Eukaryota; kingdom Fungi; phylum Ascomycota; class Sordariomycetes; order Xylariales; family Hypoxylaceae; genus Hypoxylon; species Hypoxylon lienhwacheense. The sequence continues at coordinate 347,048 of CADCWW010000005.1, forward strand.
CGTGATATCTTCTCCCAGTACGAGTGTAGCGGTTCGGCCTTTTATACAAGGTATAATACTATTCTCCGAGAGCTCAGTATTTCCCACCAACGATGCAGCGAACCCCCTTTCTCGAGAGGCTTCGTAGGTTCCATTCGTGCCTATGAGACGAGATGAGATATGACCCAAGTCTGGCAAATAATGACATTAATGAGGATGACATAGGAGGAATGGAACTATCATGGGGTTTTGCGGTTACAGTATTACAGGGCCAGAGCGGTCAGTTGGACTCTGATAACTGGCGGCGGCATCTTTTACATGTGATCTATCGACATGATTCCCGGCTCACCCAGCGTACACCGCTGAAATCCACCCGTCTGTCCAACACAAATCGTCATCGCATATCACATAGCTGTGCACATCGTGTAAGACGTTAGTCGTTGTCTCGCTCCGCTTAGAGAAAATAAGAGAGGGTACCTTGAAGATACCAGGTAGTCCTTTACATTGAAAGTTACCTAAGAAAATATGTACGTATGTGTTATACAATAGTCACCTTATAAGTCTTTCTGATATGTAAGTGTACCATACCTACCCAAGATAACTAAACCTTTTTGGAATAAAATGCCAGAGCCATGGTTGCTCATTCTCGCGAGAGTACCTGTTTCCTTCGAGTTAGTCGAGGAACACACCTTCCAGCGTGGTATATCGTCATGCAAACATCGTACTAGTAGAAGAACCGAAACAAACTGTATTACATGATGATTCGTCACAAACTTTGCATGTTTGGCAAGAAGGGTGCTAGTATTGTGCCCCTTTCTCGTTTTATATACGTTCTTAGCTTTTTAAAGTAGGAGTGAGCCATGATAAATCATCAAGCACTTTCCTTTCATCGTTTCTAACCGACGCTCGCCCCTGAATTAGCAAGAAAGAACGAAGTAGACATCTGTCAGTATTTTAAGGTTAATATTCTTCCCATCTCCTTAGATTCTTAATTTCTCCCATTCTCCCTCTTCATGACCTGACATATTACTATCTAACACAAATATATATCACCATTATCAACATCATTATATGTACCCTACTCACCATTTGCTCAGATATCCCGTCCTGCGTACAAGACCGAGGCTCACATATCATCGAGAGCGATACTCCATAAACAAGCCTCACATAACCATGGATGCCGTCTATTCTGCTCAGGACAAGATCAAGCGAGGTCGTGGTCTTTCCAAGGTCAAGGTTATCCACAACCAGAACTATCAGCGTCATGGCACTAGGTCCTACGTCCACGCATTGAACCGGTTTAAGTTCGATCCTACCAAGCCCGGTCCCTACCTTCACGTCGACAAGGTGAGACATCATGGTTTCCTCCCCGAGGAACTCAAAGCCGCTCTCGGAGGTACCGTCCGCACAGAGCGAACGCTTGTCAAGAAGACAGGTCCCGGAGACGACGATCAGACCGGAGAAGTAACCGCCGACGACCAGCAGAATGATTCGATGTATATCTGCAAGGTCGAAATCGGTACTCCGGCCCAGGAACTGTTACTCGACTTCGATACGGGCTCTGCTGATACTTGGGTTGGTTGACATCTTCATACCTGCCTACCCCTATCCCTAGTTGTTTCGTATTAACGCTTATACTAGGTCTGCTCGACTCTGCAGGGCAAACATGCTCAGTCTGGCCACAACGTCTTCAATCCTAAGAAGTCGACAACCTTCCATCCGTTGTCCGGGAAAAAATGGAAAATCCAATACGGAGACGGCTCGACTGCTTCGGGTGACTGCGGCAGCGACACACTCGTCTTGGGCGGTCTCTCCATCAAGAATCAGACAATCGAGTGCGCGACCAAACTCTCTAGACAGTTCTCCAATGGGACGAGTGATGGTCTCCTCGGTCTTGCTTGGAGCAAAATCAACACCGTGACGGATTCTGGCGAGGCCGACCCTCAATCTACGCCCGTCGAGAACATGATCAAGCAGGATGATATCCCCAAGGAATCCGAGCTCTTCACATCGGCCTTCTATAGTTCGCGCGACAAGAGTCCTGAGTCGTTCTACACATTCGGTTTCATCGACCAAGACCTCGTCAAGAAGTCTGGCGAAGATATCCATTGGGCCGAGGTCGACAACTCGGAAGGCTTCTGGATGGTCTCGTCCGAGTCATGTTCTGTCAACGGCGAGAGCATCGACCTCAGCGGCAACACAGCCATTGCTGATACCGGTACCACGCTGGCGCTCCTGTCGGACAAGGTGGTCGAAAAGATATACGATCAGATTCCTGGAGCGACCTACGATTGGTTTAACCAGGGCTACATATTTCCAACTAGCATCAAGGCCGACAATATACCCGAGATCAAGGTGGCCGTCGGCGACAAGGAATATCTGATTCAGAAGGAAGACCTGACTTTTGCCCTCACGGACGACAAGAAGTACTGGTACGGTGGCATACAGAGCCGTGGCATGATGCCCTTCGATATCCTTGGGGATACGTTCTTGAAGAGCGTCTACGCAGTAAGTATCTTCTTCCTATCGTTCCCCTTAGCATATTTTCCAAGTGTCTCATGGTCACGATCTGACTTATTCCCCCCTCTCAATAGATTTGGGACCAAGGCAATAGGCGTTTGGGCCTAGTCCCGAAAATCGAAGAGGCACAGGATCTCGAGCCGCCGCCTGAAAACTCTGACTCCGATGATGGGGGTGAGAAGGAAAAGGCCAACGATGAAGACATCATTGAAAGGGATGCTGCTTAGCCCCCTCGTCGAACACCAACGCATCTGCAATTGTTCACTTTTACAAGCAGGTGACACTGAAGTGGTTCGGACCCTAAGCTGGCTACCCAGGATGGATGGACTTTCAGACTTGTTTAAATTTCAGATTGGAGGATTAAGTCTACTGTTGTTTCTTGTGACGCATACCTACCTACCTAGATCATACTTAAGACTATAGGTCCCTCTCCGACCCCTGCTTACCTACCTAGGTAGATAGAATCAAAATTGCTTGTCTCCCTTACATATACACGTTGACCCCTTTTTCTGCTTCGTCCGTATTATTGGCGTAGTGCAGGTAGATTCGACACTATCGTATGATTGGTTTGCAATATCAGGTAAGCATCTAAACTTGAGGGCCGTTGTTGATTTATTTTAGTAGCAGTGTATCCTTAATAAGAGGTATCTGTGTGATATACGTGGTATAGTCCATGCTAGAAGCTTCCAATCCATGTAATGTAATGTACCTAAGGTAGGTAGGTAATAGGTAAAATTCAAGAACTAAAGCAAGTGATTCAGAGGCAGACGACTCTTCCCTCCTTTCCCCTCTTTTCTAATATTTCATCTATTAGCAGGCACGATACTAGGTAGGTACCTACCTACCTCTAAACAGCATAGTACAGCATAGCATAGCATAGCACAGCATAACATAACATAGCATAACATAGCATAGCATAGCATAGCATAGCACTCCTCCCTCTCTCCCTTCCTCCCCCCCTTTTTTTTCAAAGTCGACGGGTCCCTCTTGGTTTGCTAAACGTGTCGGCGTATACCGATGACGATAGAAGATAGAAGATAGCAGATAGAAGAAGAAGTAGTAGTAGTGGCAGTAACAGTAGTAGTAGCAGTAGCAATATGGTTATAGAAACACATGTCTTTGCTTTTGCCCGGTATATTTACACTAGGATAACTAGGTACACCTACCTACCTACCTACCTACCCCTGACCTATCCTAAACGCAGGCAGACCAGACAGGTAGGTAGGTAGGTAGGTAGGTAGGTAGGTACGTAGATAGGTAGATAAGTACTCCGAGGGCAAGATCTAAATCACATTCAAAGAGAGCAAAGCAGATACGGCGCAAGGAGACGAGAGAAAGAAGTAAGAGAAGAAGAAGAAGAAGAAAAAAAAAAAGACGAAGGGGGAGGGGGAGTAATATCTTAGGTTTCCTACGGTTCCGCGCGCGATCGACTTGTGCTAACCGCCTAACCACGTTCCTCTTTACACTTCGTCATATTTCTCTAAGCCTCGGAGCAGGACTAGCTGAGTGAGTTAAACTTCTCCCGCCCTCTCCTTTCCGCTCTCTCCTCTTCCCTCCCTCCCTTTCTCCCCCTACCTTCTCCTTTCCGGTCTGGCTTGATATTGACCCTATGAACGGGCGCGTTCGTGATTGTTCCCTCCCCCTAAAACTAAGCTTGACTGGTCACCACTACCACACCACCTAGAATCCCCTCCCCCTCCCCCCTTATCCGACCCTATCCTACCCTCCCTCCCCCTCTTATGATGACCCGGCTCGACGCATCTGAGCAGAAAAGGAGGCTGAGTCGAGCGATCCTCCGACGGCGAATAACTCACTTATCATGCAAAGAGAGAGAGGGTAAAATGAAAAAAAAAAAAAAGGCAGTAAAAGCAGACGTAAACGAAAAGCATGAGGTGCAAACTCCACCGAACGCCTATGCGGTATGGAGCCCCTCCCGGAAAGTTCATCCCGAAAATACTGCAAGAACCAGAGTTGAAAGAATCGAAATGAAAGGGGTTAGGTAGGATTCGTGAGAAAGCACCACAACCCACTCTCCGAACCAAATGTAAGATAAACTCTAGTGGAGGTGGTGCTCGCCGAATGGCTATGCTACCGTAGAGTAAGGACGAAAGATTGCCGTCTATCGACAAATCCAGGGTTTCCGAAGTAGTAGCAAGAGAACCCCAGAGACGTATAGTCAGATTTAGCCCTCGACGAAAGAACAAACTACGATCAATGTCGTTAGCATGGACTGCAAGCAGCCGAATGTTCCAGAACCTATAGTTAGGTCATCGATGCTGAAGGATCAACGATTCGCCTCATTGCGGGTAAAAGACGACGCCAGGACCTGGCGGAGGGTAATAGTAGCCATCCGGGCTGGGAGTGACCATTCCATTCATACCAACCACCCCGCCGGGCATAGGGTAGCCCTGCGGCGCTGGATAGGGGCTGTACGCAGTTATCGGTGGCAACTGTGGCGCGTCGTAATAATAGACCATCCCGTTGACTTCCTGGGCAACCAGGCTCGAACTCGAGATGTTCGGAGCAGTCTGTTGGTTGGTAGAAGTCTCGCCCTGGGGCTGAGCTTGCTGCGTCCCTGGAACGAACGTAGGTGCGGCGCTGGATGGGGGCAACGTGCCAGGATAGGGAGTCGAAGGATAGTAATAACCCTGCTGGGGTTGCATCATCTGGTAAGGCTGGTAATAATTCTGCTGAGCGAAGTGGTTAGGCTGGAAAGGTGCAGCATGAATTGCACGCTCTGGAATCTGCGATAGCGGAGTGCCGGTTGAATGTTGAGATTGATACGAAGGGTGACGAGCGTGCGACTCTTGGCCGAAACCAGTGGATACTTGGACAGGGACCTGCTGGTGGAACGCCTGCTGATACGGTTGAGAAGGGGTTTGCTGAGCCTCCGGTGACTCGATGCCAGCAACCGAGACAGTCTTCTGGGGCCGAGGCTGGTGCATAGGAATAGGAACCGGGCGATTTTCCTGGAAAGTTGGGTTCAGGATAGGGTGCTGTTGTGCCTGTGGCATAGGCATGTCGTTGCCGGCAGGCTGACCGAAATTATTGGGGCCATCTGAAGGTGCGCCGTCGACAGCAGGAAGCTGTTGCTCGGTTCGAGCTTGGGGAGGAAGCCTGACGACGGGCCGGGTAGAGTCATACGGCAATGGTGGTCTAGACATCGTAGAACCAGTTGGAGACACTAGGAAATCTCTGCCCAAGTCAGGGGCAATAGACGATCGTCGGCTAAGGCCAACGCTCGGAGTATATGCGCTACCAGCATAGACACTCCCACCAAATACACTCGTCCTTCTTGAAAACCCACCCATAGACCCGAGACCAGACCTTGGCTTGCCACGCATGCGCTGGTTCGGACGCATCGCTCGAGGTATGAAGATAAACGACCTATCAGTGGCTGGGAAAATATACCGCGGAGGAAAATCGGGTAAGGAGATGCGGACCGGTTTGTCACGTCTCAACGGTGGTCGGTGGTCTGGTAATTTGGTATACTGTCGAATTTGTATACCTGGAAAGATGACGGATTCTCTGATTCCCGGGAAAAAGACCCGGATCTGTACATTACCAACATGTTTCTCCGTAGCCATCGTCCGGTTGATAGGCGTAGCACTCGTGGAACAGGTGGGAATAACACCATTGCCATTTGGAGGGCCGTCGTCAGTGAACGAGGGTCGTGGCTGTCGAACCTGTATAGGCTCTGCGACTATTTCATGCATATCGTGCGCCCAAGGCCCATTGGTTGTGGGATCGACCGGACTGTGCATTTGATGGCTGGACATATTAGTTAGTGAAATACCAGATGACTATTGGGTTATGGGAACCTACCTGACTGGTGCGTAAGGGCCACCGATACCACCACGTCCTCTCCCTCGAGGACCCCTACCGAAAGGACGAAAGCCATTTGCAGATGGTCCAGCATGTCTATGATCGTGCATGAAAAAAGCACCCCGGTTCGGAACGAAAGATGGATCCTCGTCTCGTTTGCGTCTATACTCATCGTGCTCCCTGCGTCGTCGATCGACGGAAACTTGGAGGGAATGATCTGCATTCGTAGCAGCAGAGTTCGAACTGACAACAATAGGAGCCGAAGATTTGGAACGAGGTTCCATAGTCTCGTCGAAAGATAAGACCTGTACCGGAGTAGAGTCGTCCATTAAGCTCATGTTACCCATCATGAATTCCGTGTCAGATACAGCATTTTGGCTCGACTTTTTGATGATACCCTTGGTAGGAGGGTTACCGGAAGACTTGGACTGCGTTCTCTTCACGTTGCCATTGCCATTAGTCCCTTGAGGAGACAGCTTAGGAGCTGCGGGTGTCGTAGGTGAAGCCTCGTCGACATTACTAGTGTCGCTATCATCGGCCGGGTCAGGATCTTCAGAAGCCATAGACCCGTCGGTTAAAGAGTCATCGTCCATGTCGGGATGGTCGAGACCTCCATCATCCTCACCTTCATCCTCGACCCGACGACGATGACCAATCATCTTTCTTCGTCGGATAGCAGCTACCATTGTGAAGGGAATGAAGTGTGTTTTTTTTTCGATGCGGTAACGCCGATATCGATGAATAATAGGATTAAGGGAGTCGGAGCCTAGGAAGGAATGAACGGAAAGCTTCCTAATAGAGCTGATGGGGGGTGCTTGGGCACGACGGAGGCGTCGTGATGGTTACGGATATCATGCGTCGTTCGGATTGGCGGACCAAAGAGAAATTATCGGACGACGGATCTCCTCGAAAAATAAAACACTAAAGGCGAAATAACCGCCTGCGGTGCAGAAGAGAAAGAAGTGTTAGTGAAAAGAATCGATTAAGAAACCAGTAATGCCTTATTTTTTATTTTTTTTTTCCTCTGATCCCTTTTTTTTTCGCCCCAAATTAAAAAAAAAAACGATAGACCGTCTCTCTCTCCTCGTCGTGCCAAGTCGGACAGGGCAGGATAAGGAAAAGAGAAGCAATCAAGAAGAAAAAAAAACACACAGGAACGACTTTTTTATAGAGAAGCCCCCAAGGCTCGTGAGAAGGATTCACAAGCACTGCGGGGGGATATTTTTGACGTTTGTTTTTCGGGTTAAGAAATGAATTCTTTAGGGTAGGTGATGTAGAATCGAGAAAGGACTTTTTTTTTTGTTGGACGGATAGAAACCAAGCCAAAAGGGTTTAATATTTGCAAGTTCGAGGTCAGGTCAGGATTCAGGTAGGCCTGCTTTTACTTTGCTTTGGTGTAAGGTTGAGGTACGTACCATACATACATATACAAGTGGTTATGTACATGTATATAGTGGAGGTACATACATACATACATACCTAACTGGTAGGTACCTACGTAATAGCTCAGTACACTGCAGTCTGGTGCTCTCTTGCTCGGTTTGAAGCTCTTAAAGCATTCATATAACGTTATATGTAACACGATACATGTAAACATTAAAACAAGCAAGTACGTATTTCACTACAAGAAGCATATGAATTATTAAGTAATAGAATATTGAAACATTCAACGTTGAAAATACATGTAGAAAGAGAAAGTATGCAATAAATGGAATCTAGACCATGTATACCTTCAACCATATAACTAGCATAAGATATGTAGCTAATTAATCGTACTATCGCGAAGTATGTAAGTATGTGGGATGACTTTTCTTCTCATCGATGATGGTCAATGCGTCTTTCCCCCATTATTCTGGAAACAGGGCAAATAGACCACATACATACATCCTCTTAGGTAGGACAAGAAGTACTTTAGGTAGTAGTGACTTGAATTTTGAGGTTTGAACATTTCGAGGTCTTTCCAACCTTCCTCCATTGTTCTCCAAATTCCCGAGGTCTTTGTCAATCCGGTCACAATAGGATTTTATATAAGCAGATATATGTATGTATCTACCTAGGTACCTATCTACATACCGGTACCGTACCACAACTGTGGACAACTTTAAAGGTCAACATCTCTTAAGTACGTATCAGGTATAAGTATCAAATAGTCTCAGATCAATGGGTCCTTTACATTCCATTATAAAACAATTAACTAGTTAGTTACTTTTAGCTTATGTAGTTATCGCTTCTTACTACATGTATGGAATTTTATACGAGAGATGCTGCCTGGACATGTATATGTACATATGACATATGTAGTTATCTACGTACTATACGCGCTGCATAAAGGTTAGGTATGTGAGCCTATAACCACTTAAATATCCAAGCCTGAAGCACACGCTGGCAACAAATTTAAAGCTTGTTGTTGTTGTTGCTGTTGTTATTGTTATTTCTTGTTTTGTTTTGTTTTTTGTTTTAGAAAAGTCATCCCGTAAACAAATATCAACAAATGAAACTCACGCAATATCGACCTCATATGTACGCCCATATTAATTACTTATACCTATGTACCTATGACAACATTGAATGTATATACTATTATGTATAAGTAGCTCAAGTACAGTAAGTATATAGTATATGTCTAGTATATATTCATTAATCCATTCATGCGTAATCTGTCGCCGAGGCCGCCTTCTCCTGCAGCATCACGTCCAAATCATCCGAGTACAACTGTAATGTACAGCACAATCCAGTCTCCTCTTCATCACTTCCCCCAACCAGTCTTTACACGTATCGACAATACGAATCAACGATACGAATCATGGCCTGTAGGATCCCTGCCCACTTTTTGAAGATGGGTTCTTAAAATGCCGCCATCGTCTCATAACAAACATGCCCAAGTCATTTCGTCCTTGTCTACTTCATATGAATACTTATACCTTGAGATCTCGTAGAGCAAGGTGATATCTTATAGTAGTATGTAGTGTATTGTAGTGTATAGTTAATGTATAATAGTAATACACTACTAATCCGTCAACGAGTACACATTCAAATTACCCACTTGTACCAGTTCCATATACCTAACAGCAATCTATTAGTAAGCTAATAAAGAGCTAGAGCTACATCTTTATATGTAGAGCTCCGTGATCAATGGTTGATACGTGCAGTACCTAAGTACGAGATGAGACATACATCTTTATGACCTCCGATGTCGCCAACTTGTCGTCATAGGTACCTCCTTGCCTATTACCTCTATATACCTTAGCCATTTGAACTTTTGAACTTTTGAAGACTCAAAAGTTTTCATCACAAAATCAAGAATAACGAAACATCTATCAACAGCTCAATCCTCACAAAGCAATCTTAATACTTATATAATGCAGGTACCTTCTATAGGCACCATGTATGTCATATGTACCCTTAACATCTATTATCGATCAACAGTTTACGCGCATCTATTTTCTAAGCACAATTCTCAGATCAATCGGTACGTGTGCTGTTAGTTGAACATCTCGAATAATATGCTAGCTTGTCATAAATATCCTTTTGGCCTTCACATTCGTCAATTTCTTCTTGTCCTTTGTTTCGATCTATGCAAGTACCTATAAATCTATTTTGCCGATCCTACCCTTTTCAACATCACACAAGATCACAACGCTGGGCCTAGAAGTATCTGTTATGTGACCTATAAGAATGCTCATTCAAGCGCGGCGCACTCGCGATTCTGCAACAACTCTTTCAAATTCGAATGCGCACCACGACTCTATGACGACGATAGTCTCCATACCACTATATCAGCCTTTTACCGATGGGTCCAGGTACTTATTTTCCTAGACAACTTCTGTTCTACCATGTTCCATGTTCTATGGACCGTGGACCGTGGTTGAGATACGCTCTGTTCTGACTGTAAACTACGACATACTTGACTACATTGGCTATAAGTGAGAGATATGCACAATGATCTTCTACGACAAGTACGTGCTTGCGACTATCTTTATACGTACTGCCGGGCTCCTGGGAACTTGGAACTTGGAACAAAAATATAGCTGGCTTACATATGCGGAACATATACATACCCATAGTAAGATTCAGTTGTGGTGGCTTCTGGTTGGACCTACTCGGTTAGAACTGCCAGCCATGCCAACAAGATGATATTCAACGGAGCCAGAGCCATAATATGCTGGTGGATGGATATCGTGGTAGGTATTTCCATTGGCCGAAGCCTTCCAACTGTCAAGGACGTGCTGCGTAGAAAATTCCATGCTATGGTTGGATTTTTTTCCCTTCGTGGGATAATAGGTTCTTGTGGATGCTAACATGTTCTACTAATACCATGCACCGGTCACGACATTATCATCAATGTTCCCAATTATCCTGTGCCCTTATGTACGATCCAGTGCAGGCCTATCTCAATATTTTGCTGCAACTTGGAGATCTCAACTTAGGAAACGCTCATGTTTGCATAGCAACGCCATGATGAGGTAAGTCATGAATATTACGCAGCGATTTTCTAGGAGAGTTCTATATCTGAGTACCTCTCACAAGATATTTACCGTACCTACTAAAAGATAAGCCGCGAGCTTCTTTCGATTAGCTTATAGCGATAGATAAAAAGTAACTCCCTTTTTTCTGGAGATGTCTACCTATGCGAGGCTTCCCAGCCTTGTTCAAGGTAAGAAGACTTGAAGAAGTATTAGCACGGGAAACATTATTTATAGCAACCTTGTAATCAGCCTCAAGCTCTAGAAAGAGAAAACATGACAGGCTCAGTAACAAACCATTAAAATACCTACAAAGACTTATCATTTACAGAAACATCTTGCTTCTTAAATACTATCATCTCTGAAATAACGTAGGTCAATTATAAGGTTAAGACTAATGATAATAATTCCTCTTTTCTATATCATCTATGTTCATCCCACACATTACCAATGCATCCAATGATTGTGCCCTATCGTTCTCCGGGGTTCCTATAGCCATATATTAATCTTCATTTGAATTGGGAGATATATTTTATCACAACCCGTTTTGATATCATATATGCTGTCGGTAATGAAAAGCTGTAATATCATATCTTCTTAGTTAAAATTTATCATCAACGATAGTATTTACTGCTGTATGTCACGCGTGGGTCAATGATGTCCGAGAAGCCGGCGGCATGAAGAGACAAATATGGATACCGACCGACCGGATCGGACATTAGAAGCGGTGTAGTAGAGTCCGGAGAATATATACCCTAAGTCGAAGATCTAGTTCGTAATTAGGTACCTCTAGATAGGTATTCGGCACCGGTCTCAACCACCTTGGACATAAGCTAAGAGAATTTCATGATTTTCTTCAACGTTGGCGTCTATGTAGGTATCCAAGGTCTGCATATGTATTGATATGTAAAAATCTAGACAAAAACATGATGGGATCGTGCACTTTTAGGCGGAAGGTAGTCGTAAGTCATATATGAGTCATGACTAATTTAGATATCGTGAAGTCGGTGAGAGGTTCTAGTGATTTCGATCTGTAAGCAATCTGGCAATGTGATGAGAAAAGACCTGATATGGACAATATGGACAAAGCGAGAGGCGAACATCGGACTCGGACACAAGCGACATCGTTCCCGACGTCATTTAGAGTACATACCGTATATGAATCGGCTTCGCACTCTTTTATCGATACCCTGCATAAAAAGGCAGCTTTTCGGTTATACGGTAGTTGTTGTTAGTGTTTCGGCGTTATGGGAAACTGCTGAAAGTTGGCGGTATTTTATATTACTTGGGTACCTAAATATAGGGTGTAAACGCTTAGTATATTCCCTGAAATATTTCAAAGTGAAAATAGATATAAGAGGTACGGAGTACTTATAGTCTTATATACATATATCAATATACATAATATATGTATCCTTTGGGTAAATTTATACCTTTTTTAATTCATGCACATATACTTACGGCCGTCACTACAGGCTGACGTTATATGGGTAAGTGTAGGTACTGTACCTTATATCACAAGCTTAAGCACATAAAAGAACGTCAGAACTTCAATTACCGCATCACCGTAATAACCTCCCTTCTGCGGACTACTGTCCCCGCTTCTGTTTTAGTGAAATGTCCGGTTTGCCCGCGTTACTTGGCCACCCGCCCTCCGCCGCCGCCGTCCTCACTAGTTCACGCCCCACCATTTTAACTCGCCTTCCCCACGCCCAACAGGGCTCCGTGCTTCCATTTTACAACTAGTGTAGGTATTCATATTGCCAGATTGCGAGGAATTTAGCTGCCTGCGGTACATGAATACCTGCATACGTACTCCGTACTTGCCTAGATACGTCAATAGTTAAATGCATACATATACATACATGTACATATAACCTACATGTACCTCTTAGGTACGTAAGTGCTCAGAATGTTCGTCTCAGGTTCCATTCATCAACCTGATAATGGCAGAATACGTGAATTGCAGTGGTGATTGAATTATCTAGACTTTATCTCCTATGTGATGCGAACCATTATGTATGTAGGCCAAATGACAATTAATTACATAAGTGCCTCTAGCTGGTACCTAGGTACTGTGTATGTACCTGTTTTTGGAAGCGAGTTGGCCCGGGTTCAACGTTCCGTACCTACGAAGTAATATGTACCTACCTATCTGCACATACGTATTGATTTAAGTTAAGTTACTTACCAGGTCCATGTACATTAATGTATGTGTGCGTATGAGTAAGATGCTGCATGTACTGTGTACATATATTCCTTGCGGGCATCAACTTGACAATATATGGACCCTTCACACTGCCTCCCCTCTTTTTGTTCTCCTCCTGGGTACAGAGTACCTTCCATGTTCAAATTCAATGTTGAATCCATGTTGGTATACAGTACCTACCTAGGTACCTGTTAGAAAGATCAAATACGTACCACTTACTTCGTACATACATGTACATACAAGGTATTGAAGGTGCCCGCGGTGTTTAGCTCGGACCATCTCTATCCCCTCTTGCTAAAAGGTCCTTAAGGTTTTCCATTTTACATTCTTCAATTCATCAAACACTTTAATTCCGTCATTCCCTCACAACCACAAAATCCATCCATCTTCTCTTTTCTTGTACCATCTCCATCAACTTTGTCGCCTTGTTCGCCATTACCACCATCATACTCCCATCTCCATATCATTCTCTATACCCATCTCCTTCATTTTCATTCGTCACTCATCATAGTCTCAACCATCTTTGATTCAACCCCTTGATTGAGGCCACGATACAGCTCCTCTTCCAAAAGCTGACCGCCTCGATCTGGGAGACCCTGTACCACAATAACTATTTCCTGATAAGCGGGCTACCAGACCACCTGACGACGCACACTTTACTTACCTACGCTAGGTATTAACCTGATTAGTGTACTCAAGTAAGTAATGTTCGTTCATCTCTTTCCCGTTTGTTATCTCTTGTTATATGCATCCTTCATCCCGTTCTCTTTCTCCCATTTCTTTACCCAGTTCACTACCGTTTGTGCTCCACCACTTAACACGACCCCATCTCACCTTACCTTTCTTTACCTTCCCTATCAATATCAATTGGCCGACCGTCAGATTACCTATCCTTCCTCTTCTCTCATCAAAACTGCCAAACCGCATAGGCATCTAAGCTAACCAAGAACTTCTACCATTATTAGTCCGGTCAAGATGGCTTCGTCATCGGCGGCTACACCGGACACCTTGATTGCCATAAAGATTAGCTTTGAAGGCATCACCCGTCGATTTAAGCTCTCCCTGAAGGAGCTTGCCGTGAGTACGCTGGAGGATAAGGTAAGAAGATATTTCTTTTTATCTTGTTCGACTATGTGTCGTGCAGTCATCATTATAGCCACCTTTCGCATTTCGTCCTCGTTTAACCTGTAATAATAATAATTATTATTTATTTTGTATCGCTATTCATTTGATTGCTAATATTACAACCGTCATAGCTTCGTGCATTGCTGCGTGTTCCGGTCGGAACAGACATCATTTTTGAGCGATATTCCGATTCGGCTGCCTCATACATCCTTCTTGACCCGAACAATATCCCTGCGTACAAACAACTTTACCGTGCTGCCAAGGCAAAGCAAAAGTTAAAGTTCCGAGCTACTATTCAACACAAGCCAGAGCCTGAACAAGAGACAGAGGCTAAAGAGGACATGACACCTAAGCCTGTTACTATTGAGGATGAGTCTGAGGCTCAGTCGAAGGAAATCGTTGAGCCCACCATTCAACTTCCTTCTCCTTCTCCAGCTCCTGCATCGGAAGATGCACCAGTGCCTGCTGAGCCAGCTCCTGCAGTCCTCGATACTATCGCGGTGGCAGATATTCATTCAAACCTGCCAGCCTTTATTAAGGTATGGCGCGAGCACGGTATGCCTAGCATCCATCTAAAGCGAGATGGTGAAGGTAGGGAAGTTGTCGACTTAATTCCTGGCGACTCTGCATCTGAAGCGGCACCTTCGTTATTGAAGTCTAGCGAGAAGATTTCGTCAGCCTTGCAAAATGGTGCTCGATGCCCGTTCGGCAAATCCCCCTTGAATATGTCTCAAGTTGACGACCTCGTTCAGGAAACCTGCAAAACTCGCGAGGAATTACGCGAGAGAGGGTATGCTGCTCTTGTTGCGAATGCTGAAGAAGTTGCCGAGAACAAGACCTCTACGGACGCGCCAAGTGTTCCTGAGGTAGAGAATCTCATCCCTACGGTAGAGGATGTCCTTCCAGTTGATCCTAAGCGACAATTTGCAGTTTGTTGCAATAGCTGCGATCGAACTATTCCTAACACTCATTTTCACTGTTCTACTTGTGATGATGGCGATTTTGATCTTTGCCAGGAATGTGTTAAACGAGGTATTTCCTGTTACAATGACGAACACTGGCTTATCAAGCGCACTATCGAAGATGGCCAAGTCAACTACAGCACTACTGAAGCTGCTCCCAAGGCGCTCCGCCGCCAGTCGCAGAAGAATGAACCTGTCACCTCTCTGTGTCTCCCACTCAGGCCCGCTGAGGGTCCGAAATGGGCAGCACAAGTGGCGACATGGGATTACACTATCAACGATCGCACTTGCAACTGCTGCGTCCAGGATTTACCGGGACAGGACTTCCTACACTGCACAACATGCGATGATTATGACCTGTGTAAGAACTGTTTTGGCAAAGATAAACATGGTCACCATCCTGGACACGGATTTGTTCCTGCCGTGAAGGGAACCGTTTTCGAGCATGCGATCACCTCGCGTCTCGCTCCCGGTCGGCACGCCGTCCACAACGCTATCTGCGATGGATGTGACAAATACGTACGGGGCATTCGGCATAAATGCCTTGACTGTCCTGACTGGGACTACTGCTCGGAATGTGTAAAGAATGCCAATTTCGTCCATCCGAACCACCGATTCGTTGCTATTTACGAACCTCTAGCTGACCGGGCATTCCGGCCGACTTCTCGCGCCACTCACTATGGCATCTGCTGTGATGGCCCTCTCTGCTCGGTTGCCCGTGGTGGCTCCAAATACATCGTCGGCGTGCGATACAAGTGTGCTGTGTGCCACGATACTGACTTCTGCGCCAACTGCGAAGCCAGCCCATCTAACACGCACAACAAGACGCACCCCTTAATTAAGTTCAAGACGGCTGTACGTCATGTGAGTGTGACCACGACTGGTGAGCATGAGGATGGCCAGCGTCTCCCTACGATGGGTGACCGCGTCAATCAACCCGTCCAGAATCGACCTGTGGCTACGACTACTCCGATGCATGACAACATTGCCGCCACGCCTGTGCAAACTGTAGTGGACGTGCAACCCACCGAACAGATGCCTCCTAAGGCAGAAGAGAGTGAAGAGGTTAAGGTTAAGGAGGAAGTGATGGATCCCGAAGTGGCAACTCTGGTTGAGAAGCAGCCGGACCCTGCTGACCTTGTTGCTGTCTTCCAGCGCGACACTGTTGCCGATGGAACGGTTCTACCACCCAATCACACTTTTGAGCAAGTCTGGGTGGTTCGAAATGAGGGCACAACTCGATGGCCGGCCGGATGCTCCGTCAAATTCGTTGGCGGTGACTACATGGGTGCTGTAGATCCCACCCACCCCGCCGGTATTCATGAGCTGGTCTCGGCCTCAGAGTCGACTATCTGCTACAACGCCCTTAGCCCCGGTCAAGAATTCCCATTCACCGTCTTGATGCGCACTCCTGATCGGGAGGGTAAGGTGATCTCATACTGGCGACTTACCACTCCCAATGGCGTCAAATTTGGTCACAAGCTGTGGTGTGACGTAACTGTCCAGTCGACCCTGCCTAAGCGTGTTGTTCAGGATACCCGATGCGAGCCCAAGGAGGTGAACGTCGCGGTATCCGAAGCTAAGATAGCCGAGAGCCAGATGATTATTCCTAAGCTTGACCACGAGTCGCCATCATCCAGCGTTCACGAGAAGGCCCAGGCCCGTGAAGGCGAGACGGAGATGGTAAAAGAAAAAGACGCATTCTCACAATCTTCGCGCGATGATGAGTCGGACGATTTCGAGGACTGCGGTGAAGATGAGTGGGCCGAGTCCGAAGACGACGACTTCATGACGGACGAAGAGTATGATATCCTTGACGCCTCGGACGAAGAGTACCTACCGGGACAGCACAAGCAAGTGCCCAAGAAGTAGGTCCGGAGCAAAAGTGGTTGACTATGTCTCCGCCACCACCCCCCCTTGGAGCTGAGGCGTAGGGACGATGATTTCGGGAGATAGGTCTAAGGGAGGATAGGGGTTTCGGTCGTAATTCGGTGTTCCTTTCGCCATTTTTTTTTCTCCTCTCCGTTCAGGTTGTTTTCGGGATTCCTTATTAACTGATATCATGTTTCTTCCTGGCAGCAGGCCTGGACGGCCTCAACGAATCTCGACCACAATCCACTCGTTAGTTAGTTGACAGAAACAGATTGGCACGCACAGGGAGCTCAAAAAAGATAGCTTTCCTTCCGATAGCTCAGCTCGACGTATTCGTTGCTTTTTTATTTATTTATTTGATACTATATAACTATGTACTACGTCTTTTTAAATGTGTATGTGCTTCGCATAAATTTGTCCGTAGTATTGTAGTCTGTAGTATGTGCAAGTTGTATGTACATATAGGTATCAATATCTATTAACATGCATTTAAGAGGTAGATACGAAACCCCGGATAGGATGGTAGAAGTACGGATACGTGCAGCATTGTAGGTAGGGATAATAGTCGTCCCCACTCGAAATTCAGCCGCGAGAGATATGGAGAGATACATGCATGTATACTACGGGTACATATGTAGGTATGTATTACTTATTATGAATATGTATGCAGTAAGGGCGAGGTACCATGGAGATATCTAGCCATTGACAGAGCTGATTTCGTGGGTATGAGTTTCCTAAATTGTTAGTTAGCACGGGGATTAAATATGTACCTGGTACTACCAGATATGGGGGGGTTAATTGAAATCGGTTTGGTGCAAGTTGTCCTTTACGTAGTACCTTGTCAATTGTACCATTCTACCAAGTAACTTTTCTAACATTTCTGTACCTTACCGTCATAGGGGGGGTTAGCAAAACCGTATATATGCGGAACATATACGGATGCCAAAATAAGCGGCTTAAAAAAGTAAAAGGAAATGATCGAGCTGTAAATTTTCATACGTAAAAATATATAGAACGGCTTAAAATGTTTTAAGCCGTTTGGTCAGATTAAGCGGTTTAGATTTGGTCATTCGTTTAAGTTTAGCCATTCGTTTTTGGAAAAAAAGGATTAATTGATTACTAACTGATTATATCAATGGAGGTATCCTTGTATATTATTTTATATGGTTTTATACTTATTGAATTATAACTAGAATTATAAGGTGTGTCACGTGATAAGGTGCTAGGTAAAGATATTTACTCTTATAGGCATTCGAACCTGGGGCTTTAATTGGTTGGTCTACGCATCTAACCACTAGGCTACGAGGCAAACTACGCGTATAGACATGAAATGCTATTTCGCAATATTATTCATCTAACGAGATAGATTAGGAAGGTGCAACCCATCACCACCTGTACCTGTATACTAGACCTGTATACTAGACCTGTATACTAGACCTGTATACTAGACCTGTATACTAGACCTATTATACTGGTTGCGCAACCAATCAGATTAATTGGACAGGTAATCTAGCCCTTGATCAATTGATTCAATTGATTTAATTGATATAATTACTGTAACCTGTATGTTATACAGGTTGTACGGGCTGTACGGGCTGTATGGGCTGTATGAGCTGTATGTGTACGGCTTATTTGAGCAGCGGTTTAAAAAACAGGAAACGTTTATACAAATAAAAGGTATAAATACGGCTTAATAATACAGCAGCTTATATTCATAACATTCAAAAAACGAGTGGCTTATTTCATTAAGCCGAATATCTACGGTTGATGGTTATTAAGCCGAAATAATACCGTTTTGCTAACCCCCCCCATGACGGTAAGGTATCTCGAGGTACTTGTTGATAATAATAATTTTTTATCACCTTTTTATTTTTATCTTCGTTCTTCATTCTTCATTCTTTTCTTTTTAACCGGCCAATGCCAAATTATCACCACTTCCTTAGGCCCAATTCGATATCGACTTCGACCCTCGACATATCTCAGACTCGATAAACCTAGTCTTAAACAGGTTTCGTATAGTCCCGAATTGAAGCAGATGCCGTGCTAAGGAAGACCCCCCCGTCAACCCAACCCAGACGTCTCGGGGACCCTGCGGTGCGTTTGAGAAGCTCGAATCGCGTATACGACTACGGCATTGAGGATAGAGGAAAGAGGTAGACAGTAGACAGTAGACAGTAGACAGGACAGAAGTTTTGCTTCTACGATGAACGGCTATAGCGAGAAAGGTCATTACGAAGATGAGCCGGAACCTGGTAGCTTCGTGCGGGCCTTCGATGCTTTCCGTAAGCGCGCCCGCCTCTCCTTAAGTCCAGGACTCGGCGTTCTAGAAATTGCAGCTAACCAGACGACATCGCTATCCATACAGCCAAGTCGAAACCCCAGTATGTGACGCGCACGTCAGGCGGCGGGAAGTGGACCGTCGTCATGTACGTCATCTCGTTCATCTTGCTATGGTCGGAGCTGGCGCGGTGGTGGCGCGGCGAGGAGACGCACACGTTCGCGGTAGAGAAGGGCATCGGACATGAACTGCAGATCAACATGGATATAGTCGTCAAGATGAAGTGTAAAGACGTGCACGTGAACGTCCAGGATGCATCTGGTGATGTCATCCACGCTGCCACCCGTCTCAAGGAGGACTCGACTAACTGGGGGCATTGGGTCGATGCCAAGGGTGTTCATAGACTGGGCAAGGATAGCCAGGGCCGCGCTATCACGGGTGCTGGCTGGCATGATGAAGGGTTTGGCGAGGAACATATCCACGATATAGTTGCCATGGGACGCAAGAAGGCTCGCTGGGGCAAGACTCCGAGACTCTGGGGTGCCGAAGCCGACAGCTGCCGTATCTACGGAAGCCTGGATCTGAACAAGGTCCAAGGTGATTTTCATATCACCGCAAGAGGTCACGGCTATAGCGATGCCGGTATGCCTGCGCATTTAGACCACAACGGTACGTTCAACCGACCTTTATTCTCTTGATAAATTACCCTCCCTTCAAAATTGGACAGTCATAAAAAAGAAGAGGAAGGAAAACTAACCCAACTTCTCCTATCTAGCCTTCAACTTCTCTCATGTCATCTCGGAAATGTCCTTCGGTCCGTATTACCCGTCCCTCGTGAACCCGCTCGACCGGACCATCAACATAGCGGGTACACACTTCCACAAGACACAGTACTTCCTGTCGTTAGTGCCGACGGTATACAGCGTCCAGCGGGGGTCCGGGGCGGAGCAAACCATTTTCACGAATCAGTACGCCGTGACGGAGCAGAGCAAGGAGGTCAATGAGTACATGGTGCCGGGTCTCTTCTTCAAGTACGACATCGAGCCCATCCTGCTGCACGTAGAGGAACACCGCGACGGTATCCTCACCTTCGCTATCAAGGTTATCAACATCCTCTCCGGCGTCGTCGTTACCTGCCATTGGTGCTTTACTTTCAGCGACTGGCTGCGCGAGGTCATCGGCCGTCGCCGCAAGGTCCAGAGCGAGGGTGTCATCGGTGCCAAGAGCAGCTACGACGAGTAGCGGCGGAAACGACAACGGCAATGATGCTGACGGGATCTGTCCGTCTGTCTGTACTACTACCTCGGAAGAGTGATATAAAAAAAGGGGGGGTAACCAAGAAACAATATATAAAATGCGGCAAAAAGGCATAAAAGATAGGGAGGGATGGGAGGAAAGGGGGGGACGAGATTTGATTTCGGTACCTTTGTTCTGGAAATTCCTTGATAATCCCTTTTTTTTCCTTTTCCCTATCCACCTCTCTTTCTTTTTCTTTTTTTTTAACACACCAAATCAACAGGCGGAGTTCGGAACGGGTTTAAGCGAGTTGTTGATATAAAGATGGGAAAGGGGTGAGGGAAGGAAAGGAAAGGAAAGGAAAGGAAAGGGGAAGGCTATCTGGTATGTATTGTACATATATATATATATATATATATACATATAAGAGGTATATGCTATATATCATAGGCATAGCGAATGCGAGAGATGCATCCGCGATTACGTTCCACGGACGAGGCGATTCTGACGTGATTTGACTTGGTTCCGGGGGTAGGTGGGTGGTATGGGTGTAGGTAGGTAGGTAGGTAGGTAATTTGCTTGGAGGTACCTAGGTAGGGTGTTGAGTTGGTGTCAAGGTTGTATATGTAGGTAGGTAGGTAGGTACCCTCCGTATAACCTAAATACCTACCTACTTACCTGTACATATTTCGTGTGTGGTGGGCATACCTATCTATAAGGTGGGTAGGAGGTTAGGTAGGGGTATATAAGGTTAGTAAGGGGGCATATAAAGTCAAGGTATGATACATATAGAACAGAGCGAGAGAAACATTCGTATGTAGAAGGTATTAACTCTTTCCTTTTTCTTTTCTTTTCTTTTCTCTTTTCTCTTTTCTCTTTTCTCTTTTCTCTTTTCTATGATTTATACCAGGTAACTAACAAATAGGAGGTAGGTACCTATACCTAGGTATGATTCACTTAATAGGATACCTATATAGTATCGATAGGTACATTAGGTAGGTATGTAGGTAGGTATGTAGGTATGTAGGTATGTATGTAGCTGCTATATCATATGAGCACCTGAGGTAAACAAATAAGGGTGGGTAAAGAGGTAAGGGTAGGTATGTATCTCGAGCCGAGGCTCTCAAGACAAAAAGTACCTAGCCTACCTACCCAGCCAGGTACGTAGGTGATATTGATAATAATAAGGGGGTAGGTAGGTAGGTAGGCAGGTAGGTACAGGTAGGTAGTAACATACTTCATCCTTAAATACTACAAACGACGACAATAAGGTTATACCACGACGCTAAACCGATATCTTAACCCTACCTAGGTACCTACCTATGTAGTTTTTATACCTCTTATGGGGAGATACCCCTGACACCAGACAAATACCTTAGGTAGCGCGACATAAAGAATGTTAAATATAGGAGGTATGTATGTAGGTACATGTAGGTATCAATGTTAAGTCAGAGAGCTACATGTACATTCTTGACGGATGTGATTTTTCAACGATACTACCTCAAGTCGTATACTCGGACAAGGTATCCATCGACATACATACATAGGTATACTTAAAGCACTTATACTGCTCCTGAATAGTACTCTTTATTTCCTCCAGAATAATAGGGGGAAAAAAAGCCCCCCCCTAAGCTTAAGCGGCATTCTCATACTCGACTTAAATACCAGGAGCGTTTAAGTAGGTAGATAATTCCTACAAGTAAAAAAAAAGAAATAGGGACAAGCATACCATACGACTCTATCCTACTCGGTACAACAACAGATATAAGCAGTAGCAGACGGATTCAGGACGACAGACATCTTTATACGTAGCGATATAATGTACATCCTGTTATATGCACATAGCTAGGGTAAGTAGGTACCTAGGTAGGTAACTATATAGACTTCTTCGACACCGATCGGTAGCAACGAGGGGAGTATATATATGTGTGTGTGTTAATCATGAGTCCGCGCGTGTATCTCGTGACCGGATGAATAAGAAAAAAAAAGACTTGACTTGGCTGACTATTGCAATAACAGCGCGTCCTCGTCCAGCCGTCCAAACAATACCTCGATCTCGTTCTCCATCACCTTGAGTTCCTTGGCTAGTTGGCCGGTGACTAGGGCGTACGCGTACAGGAGGGCGTAGTCCGGCTCTTCCACCGGGACGTCGCCAAGTTTCGGGATCCTGACTCGGATAGTGTCCTTTCCCCCGTGCGTGTGCGCATGCGTGTCCCCGTTCGCGTTCGGCGTGGACGAGGTCTTACCATCCTCCTCTGCCCCCTCGTGGTTGTGTTCCTTCCTAAACCGAAAGATCTTACCTAACAGTTTATCTCGGATCACCATGACACTGGGGATGGCGTCTGTGAGAGGATGCTCTAACATGATGCTCGATGCGAGTACCTGAAACACGTGACAGATGCGAGCACATAGCTGCTCCCGTTCTTCGGCCGTGTAATAGAGCAGCGCTTTCTCGCCTTCGCTGAGGCGGCCGTGCTTCTGCGTTACCAGACTCATAGCATGGAACGCGTCGAGCGCCCGTTGGGTCGAGGCCATGACGCGTCCGTATGCCTCGAAGGGAAATGGTCCGCGAAGCTCATACTCATTATTGGCGGCGACGCGGAGCGTCTGCAGTTGGGAAGCGTACCGCTGCATGGCGGCCTGCTCGCCCATCTTCATGTAGCTCGTGGCGGCGGCGTCGTTGCGGAGAAGGATGGCCAGCGGACCCCGCTTCCAGATAAGGCCCATCTGCAGATATAGGACAGCCAGGCCCTCCTTGAATTTCTGGCGCGCGGGCATGGGCCATATGAGGCGACATATGACCAGACCCCAGACAATCCCGACGGACACGGCGACAACTCTGTGGAAGGCGATGGAGCTGATGATGGGGTGAATGCCGCCTTCGTCGTCGTCATCGTCGTCGACGTCTTGTGTGAGAGAATACGCGTATAATGACGAGACGTTGTAGCTTAGTAATATGAAGCGACCGAACGCCGCATTACCGCGATCAACCATTATGTAGAACGCGCCAAAGGCGACCGTCCAGCCTAAGAAGGCGAGCGCGACGGCGTTGCCATTCGATATCCACCAGTTGACCAGCACAAAGGCAGCACCCATAATGGTACCCGTGAACCGAGCCAGTCCGGTAGCGTTAGACGCGCCCACGGTCGTCGAACACACGATCATGAAAGATAGGAGACCCCACTCGCCTCGCCAATGCGCATATATAGGCCGCGTCTGGGGAAGGAAGGCGAACATGGCGTAAAGAGCAGCACCAATACCGACCTTGAGGCCGAACCGGACTATTGTAAGTGTTAGTATAGAGTAGTTGGCAACATGGAACATGGTAAACGTGACTTACTATCATTTCTTGCGAGGAATCTGAAGAACTTCAACAGCGTTCGAGAGGAGGCGCGTACAAAATGATCCCATATACTCTCGCCTTGGGGCACTGCATCCCAACTAAAGGTACCGCGTCTGTTCTTCATAGCGTCAGGGATGCCCTGAGGCAGCTTAGACTGTCTCATTCGTCTGATTGGTTGAATCAGGGAGAGTTGTTCTGGATCCTCAACCTTTAGTTTTGATTTCAGGTTGATGCGCTTCCAGAACATTAACCACTTCCAAGACCTCTTATTTTGCTCAGTGACATCTCTCAAATCATCTAGGGTGTCCAAGTACACTTGCATCTCGTCTGCAAAACTAAGGAGACTAAATGAAAAATGCCCGCATGCTGCCGCCACCTCCTCGAAGTCTGCCTGGACAGATTCGGATCTAGTTCTACCCAACTCGATTGTCTTATATATTTCTTCTAGGGCACTTCCTCTAGCCTGGTTGAATAGCGCCATCGCGTCAGCGAGACTCTGTTTGAACTGCTCATTAACAGCGACGGGGGAGCCCGGAGGCCCGAACGGAGGTTCTCTGAGCATCTCGGCCATGGTATGAACCAGGGACTTCATCGACGGCCCGAGACGTACGATAAACAGTTCGAAGATATCAGATGGTGTCCTGAGGGACGAGGTGGAGCGTGTCAGTATGGGAGATGACGTTTCTCGTACTGAAGTCGGGCTCTCTTCTCTGTCGCTTCGCTCATCGGGTGACTCTTCGATGGCGCCGAGGGGGCCAGATCGTTGACTGCCACTCTTCAATGTCATCGAAAGAGATCTGCCAAATACAGGCGAAAAGACGATTCCCGTTGGAGAAGTAGTCGAATGAGCAGATAGCGGACAGTTTGATACCTCCTTAAGGAGTTCAAATTGGGTATTCGCCGCACTCCTCAATCCACCAATCGACTGGGCCAGGTTTTCCATCGACTTCGCTACAGCCTTATCTTGTCTATATATCTGTTCGTGACCTAGGAAATAGTATTCGTATTTTGACTCCCGCGCGTTCTTGTTCATCTGAGATAGGGTCGAAGTATACGTAGTAGAAGCTTTGGTAAAAGAACTCGAGGTAAAATCCTCTTCGGCACCACTCAGAAATCCGCTTGCGATCATAGACAGCATATCCCCAAGCGAAATAGACGCGTTCCGCATAGACTTGCGCAACGCCTGCCTCGCAGAGACTGGCCAAATAAGCAGGTTCACCAGCGTTGATATCGTAGTGGCCATAAGCAGGATTTTGAGTGATTGGATAATCTTTTGGTTGGTAAAGACGCCAGTATGAACCGAATTTTCCTTCGTCACGATTGTGATGATGCCGATGGACGCTATGCTGGCACCAACGCTCACGAGGGGGTTGTTTAATTTTTGCTTGACCCATCCGACAAAACCCAGGCCGCCTCCGATGAATATAATGAGAACTAAAATATAGGATAGCTCGACCATATCCCAGACAGAGCCGACGAGTACCGAAGTAGCCATAGACAAGGTGCCGATGAACATGGCGTAGCAGACGGCAACGACAGCGATAGATACCGCCTCCATCTGCGAACCAGTCGACCTCGCCGGGTGGAAGTAAACGGTAATGGTGGCTACGATATGCTTTCCATCCATCGGACCCAGGAAATGGGCAGCGGGCTGCCAGAAGGTTCCCATGCTCGCCAACAAGTACGCGATAGAGCATTTGATGGTGCCCCGGCCTTTAGGGGAGTTCATCCATGTTCGTAGGTCACCAACGGCCACGCAAGCATTGTGCCACATATTCCGAACCCTTTCCGTTATCGTGCTACCCTCGGGAAGGAAGCGCGTACCGTCATCGTCGCTAGGGCCATCGAAACGGGGATATCGCAAGGAGAACTGGCGCCGAGTACGTTCACCGGTGCCGGGAACGATCCAGGTGCCATTTCGTAGCTTCTGTCGTCGCGGAGGCATCGCGTCAGTAAAGAATTACATTACTAAGTCGAAGAATGAGATGAAGAGACGTGGTACGAAGCCAAGTCGCATACGAAGTTACAAGTCTACTAGATATCCGCGTGATCCGGAGATACAAGAGAGATTGAGGGTGAAAGAAAGGAAGAGATGAAGTAAGGGAATGAAGAATAAGAAAAAGAACCTAAGGGAAATCACAATCAATTGTAAGGATAGGGCTGTCTTACACTCCTCACCGGTATTCTACCAGGTCGTGGTGGTCCCGGAGCTCCACTGGTACCGGTATCATTACCAGTAGTAATGCTATCGCCAGTCATAACTACAGCCGGAGCTGGAGCTGGAGCTGGAGCTGATGTCGATATTGGACAAGCGACAGCAACCCTATTAATCTTTTTCTTCCTCTTTCGTCCCGCACGATATTCCTAAAATGATCGCGGCATCGTAAAAAGGAGAGATGATTTTCTCTCTCTTGACCGAATTTAAGGAGGGATGACAAATAACAAGAAGGCAATGTGTTTTTCGTGATTATCCAAAAAAAAAAAAGAAGAAGAAAAAGTGCACGGTGTAAGAAAATGATGATGACGGACTTGAAGAACCAGGGTCATTTGACGATGGGAAAAAGATGTCAAGTGGACAAGTTCTGGCGGATAACGGGAACCACTTAGAACCTTGGAAGTCTTAGGTACTTAGGTAATGTAACACAATACAATTAATACCTACAATACTGTGGCACAACGAAGTTTCGCAAAGAATCTTACATAGTAAAAGAACCAATAAAATGCCATCGTTTCCTTGACTAAATGCGTCATTAGGTACGCATGCCTCGTGGAATCTTGGAAGGACCAATCAAATTAAAGGTTATTACTGCATGTAACTATGTTCTTCGTACTTAGGTACAGTTTTCATTCTCCCTTCTCCCTTCTCCGATTCGTGCACAGCAGGTACTTCCAGGTAGATTACCATGTAGGTACCTCATTACATGTATGTATGTACCCTTTATAAAGCTTAGTAGGTACTTCTACATCACTAATGTGAAAAGTTCAAGTCGCGTTTCTAATGAAAATCCTCAGATCTGATACAGCCTATACAAGTACTTCTACATTTACTCTCCAACATTGAAGACCCCTTCTTTTTTTTTTATACTACGTACAGCTGCCCAACTTTATTTAACTCTTCAGCCTAAAAGAGCTTGAAATAAGCCAAAGTCAGTACCAGCGCTGTTACATACATCACCTATACAACATATACATATTATATCATACCATACCATACCACATCATAATACCCTACTTAACTCAGAGTCTAGACACTTGAGCTTTGCGAGAAAGGAAATCCGGGTTAGAGGAACGAAAGTAGAATAGGGGATATAAGGGATATAAAAGAAGAGAGAGAGAGAGAGAGAGAGAGAGAGAGAGAGAGAGAGAGAGAGAGAGAGAGAGAGAGAGAGAGAGAGAGAGAGAGAGAGAGAGAGAGAGGAACAGAGAAACAGAGAGGGAAAGGGGAGAAGACAGAGAAGACGAAGAAAAAAAAAGAATAACGAACGAACGAATAACCAACTACACGAGGATCAAGACAAATATAAAAAAAAAGAAAAAGAAAGAAAGAAAAAAAAATCTACAATGTCAAACCTCCCATCGCAACACCCGCATCTCACCCTCCACCTAACCGACCGCGCCCTAACGAATCTCGTCTCCTCGCCAAAGGAACCGTACCAGCAAAGCGCCGTAACAACACTATCCCACAGCGCCATCGCGGCCCACGAGTCCGCCCTGCGCCTGGGCCTCGGCGCCCCTCAGCGCATCATCGTCGAGTACCCTGGTCACGGTAACGGTCACAATCAAGACCAAGGTCAGGGCCAAGGTCACAATCAGGGTCCATTACTACTACAGTCCTTCATCCGTACCCATCCCTCCAACCCCAATACAAACCCTTCTTCCTCTCACTCCTCCACCGCTCCCCCTGCCGCTGCCGCGACAACGACAACGACAACGACAATGACAAACGCACAAACCCAAACCCAAGAAACACCACCACCACCATCAGCAGCCTCCATAGACCCCGCCGGCGTCGTAGAGCGCCGCCTGCGCCGCCTCCAGATACAGATGCACGATGGTATCGGCGCGACGGCCGCCGACGAGCAAGCGATGCCTCTACCCGCCACTGGGGAAGACGACGCTGACGACAACGAAGAAGACGACGACGACGACGACGACGAGGAAAATGACCCTAACGCCCCGCCCATGCTAGTCGGCATAGTCGTCGCGCCGGGCGAGGACGTCCGCGAGGCGAGGCGCGCGGCCGCCAAGATGGAGCGCGTCGGCAAGACCATCCAAGCGGCCTGGTCCGGCGCGGGCGCGAGCTCGGGCCCGGCCCCCGCTCGTCCGCCACGGGATAGCGCGCGCGGAGACCGTGGCGGCGAAGGAGCTGCGTCTTCCGGGCCGGTGACGCGGGAGACTGAGACGAGGAGCGGCGGTGAATGATATGTACATTTAAAAAGGTTTTTTTTGGTCGCATCGAAGGACAGAAAAAGGGGGGGAGGGGGGGAAGGGGGGGAAGAGACAGGGAAGAAAAGGAAATGTCTCGACGTACGTATGTTACAAACGACGAACATCACTCTACCTTGAGTCCCCCTCCCCCCTTAAAGGCGCAAGTCAGAAACGAGCGAGGAGAAGAAGGAGAAGGATCATACAAAAAGAGCAAAAGGAAGGGAAGGAAGGGGAAGGAAGGCAGAAGAGCTATCTCTACAGCGAGCTGCGCGCGCCTTGCCTTGCCTTGCCTTACCTCGCCTGGCCTCGGAACCACATCCCGCTCCCGACGCGAATAGCCCAGGAACTACGACGCCTCTCTCTCTCTCTCTCCCTCTCTCGCTCTCCGAGGAATAAAGAAAGAAAGAAATAAAGATGCTAGGCTAGGCCGGGCCAGGCCAGGCTAGACTCCTCCGCTTCCGAGGCCAGCGAGACGAGAAGAAAAAAAGGGAAAAGAAGAAGGAAGAGATAAACCCCAAAAAAGATTTTCGGTCCAAGAATCATCGATAACAGCCAACCTTTTAAAAAAAAAAAAAAAACGCCTGCAAGCCTAAGCTACACAGACACGGCGCTTCCTTTCTTTTGGAAGCCCTCGTGAAATTCAGGAGAGAGAGAGAGAAAGAGAGAGAAAAGGGGGGAGGGGGTGGATAGGATGGGATAGTTCTCCGGATAGGAGGGGCGTATCCTACTCCGAGCTCTACGATATACGATATATACATATATAGGGGTACGGTAGGATGGTCGATTATACATATATACGCCTGTACATGTATACAGTTACATATTTCAAGGTTTCACGCTAAGCCGTAGACTATAGTCGTAATTCATGTATAAGTTCGGATGAGTAGACACATCGAATTTTTGCATGAGCAGCACACATATAGAGGAATGCCCCTATTTACATTCGCCTACGAAAAAAAAAAGATTCGTTCAAAGTTCGTTGTATTGCATCTCATTTCAAAAAGTATTTTTAGGTCGCACGTCTATATTATCCGCGAACACCTTCTGATTCAATGCGCCAGCTGACTCGATCCTCCCAAGATTCGTCATCGCTACTCTACCAGTTTAAATAAGCTGCTGGAACGCACGGTTAACGGGTGAGCGAACGTTGGGCACGCCCTTCCAGAATTCGACGGTCGCCACCGCTCGCTTTGATACGCCTTCGGGGGTAAACTCGAACTTCTGTGGCATTTGTTAGTATTATATTTACTATGTAGAGATCGTAGAAGACTTGCCTTGTATACGTCCTTGTAGGCACCGGAAGCACCGAATCGGTTTAGGCCAAATTGCTCGTGGGTATATCTCTCCCAGCCCATTGTGCTCATCACTTCGACGGACAGAGACGGAATGCCGTCAGGGAGGACGCTTAGCCTGTAATCTTTGCTCTGCGAGTCGAAAACCTCGAAGCACGGCATAGAGACGACACGCGCTTTCAAGCCATGCTTCTCTTGGAGGTATTTGACGGCGTCTACGCAAATGCAGACCTCGGAGCCGGTCGAGACGAGCGTGATATCGGCATTCTCGACGTCGTGTAGCACGTAACCACCTTTAAGCGCTTTGTCGATGGTCGAGCCCTCAAGCTGAGGCAGGTTCTGTCGCGATAGGGCGATGATGCTGGGTGTCTGCTTCGAAGTCAAGGCAACATAGTAGGCGGCACTAGTCTCGTTACCGTCGGCTGGTCGCCACACCATCATGTTGGGCAGGGCTCGGAAGTGGGCAAGTGTCTCGATCGGCTGGTGAGTAGGGCCATCCTCGCCAAGGCCGATAGAGTCGTGAGTGGCGACCCAGATTGTTCGGATTCTAGATAGAGAAGATAGACGAACGGCGCCAGCACCGTAGGAAACAAAGTTCAAGAAAGTGCCTCCATAGGGGATGAGGGTTCCATATGCCGCAATACCGTTCATGATGGCACCCATACCGTGCTCACGAACGCCATATCGGATATATCGGCCGCTATAGTCACCCAACTTGGTTGATGGTGGCTGGAAATCAACAGCTCCCTTCCACCGCGTCAGGTTAGATCCCGTCAGGTCGGCGGAACCTCCGATGAGCTCGGGTATAATGGTTTCAATTTTCGAAAGGACGATCTCGGAAAGCTTCCGGGATGCAACTGCGGCATCCTTTGGCGTATAAACCGGGAGGCTCTTCTCCCAATCTTTGGGAAGTGCACCAGTCAGACGACGACTGAGGTCGTCGTACTCGGCCTTGTATTTGGCGCCATAGCTGGCGAACAACTTGTTCCACTCTTCCTCGAGGGCGGCGCCCTCGGCAGCCTTTGCGTGATATTGGTCGTAAACTTCCTGCGGCACAACGAAGGTCTGTTCAGGGTTGAAGCCAAATTTCTGCTTGAGCTGCTTGATGTCGTCGGCTTTTAACGGAGACCCGTGCACTCCGTGAGTGCCCTGCTGCAAGGAACCAAAACCGATAGTGGTCTTGAGCTTAATCAATGAAGGCTTGTCCTTGACATCTTTGCACTTCTGTATGGCCTTCTCGATGGCCGCAAGATCGTGGTCGCCGTCCGAGACGACTTCGACGTGCCAGCCGTACGCCTCATATCTCTTAACAACGTCCTCAGTGAAAGCACAGGCAGTGTCACCGTCGATGGTGATCTGGTTGTCATCGTAGACGGCAATCAAGTTACCGAGCTGCAAGTGACCAGCTAAGGAGCTGGCTTCGCTAGAGACACCCTCCATCAAGCAGCCATCGCCCAGGAAGCAGTAAGTGTAGTTGTCGACGATAGGGAAGCCATCTTTGTTGAAGGTGGCAGCTGTCTGGGCTTGAGCAATGGCAAGACCGACTGCGTTGGAAATACCCTGTCCAAGCGGGCCGGTAGTCACCTCGATACCCGGGGTGTCGTGGGCCTCGGGATGCCCGGGAGTGATGCTGTCAACTCTCTACATCGATGGTGTAAGTCTCGGCAGCAGCATTACGTTCTTGTCTTGAAACTTACTCGGAAGCCCTTGAGGTCATCCATGGATAGGTCATATCCAAAAAGGTGAAGAAGAGCATACTGAAGCATGCAACCGTGTCCGTTCCTAAGCCGTCCGATGAGCAGGTATAAGAAAATAATGAAAGATAGGCGATACTAACGAGAGGACGAATCGATCCCGGTTTAGCCATTTGGGGTTCTTAGGGTTGAACTTCATGAACTTGTTGAATAGGACGTGTGCAACCGGTGCCATACCCCTAAAGCAGTCAGTAACAAAAGAAGCAGGATTTTTCATCGAAATCACCGTAATGAAAATTTGAAATTACAGATTGCCACTCACATGGGCGCGCCAGGGTGGCCCGAGTTCGACGCGAAGGTGGCATCGACCTAGAGAGAGACAATTGTTAATACCATCATAGGCTATATTGCTCTTTTATACTATGCTATGAGTAAGGGGAGAGGGAATTGGTGATGTAGGCAAAAGAGGAGGGGAGCGATATAGCTTCTAATGAGCTCATCTAAGCCCATCTAAGCCTATCTAAGACCATCTAAGCTCACGATGGAGGGGCAAAAGTGAAGATGAAGGTGAAGGCGGGGGCGGGGTTCAGGAAAATTGAGGAAATTTGAGGAAAAGAATGAGAATGATGGTCATATTATCTTACAGCAAGAACACGAATCGTGTTAATGGCGAGCCAATCTTTCTCAGAGTATCCCATGATTACAATTTCTGTTAGAAGATGATGTCTCTTAAGAATTGTATTAGGGAAAAGAGAAAAGAGTGTCGGAAGAAGAGGGAAAGGTAAAGAGAAAAAGAGAGAAAAAAAAAGGGTTGAGGGGGAGAGGGAAGAAAGTGGAAAGATTTATGATGATTGGTTTTTATTTAGTAAAGCATTTCTTGGTCTGCGGAATACATAATGTATGCGGTACTGTACATACAAGTACCTAGTATACAGATGATGTATGATGTATAACAAGACCGGCAACGGTACCCTGATGGGTCTACCCTTGGTTGATGAGAGAGCTGTGAGTGGCCTAAGGATGATAAAAGATTAGTTGGTCGCCTCCTCAGAAGTACAGTAACTAAGCACCCATCAATCATGGTTGAGTGGGGGTGGGGACATACATGTATAGTGGGACGTAAAAGCTATAATCGGACCTGATTACCAGATAGTTACCAGGTACATACACTACATGTATTAACTTCTTACCTACATAGGTACCTACCAGGCACATATAACATTGAACTTAAACCTAGGGTAGAGATACATGTGGCTGATTAAGATCGGTATTCTTTTATCGTCTCCTATCCCGATCTTAAAAATAGGTTCAAGTACTTAAAAATACCTTCAACTTTCGTCTTTTCAACTCTTACAAGTCTTACATGTAATAAAGCTTGCCAAGCTTACAGCTCTGAGCTTCATCCCTTCTCTCTCTTCTAAGCTCGACGATATTTCTCTTCCATAAAGTGACTTCGCCACCGATGTTACTTAGTCCCGATCTTCTTCTAATTACGTCACCGTTTCGATATTCGATAATTTGTTGATATTTCTTTTTCGGCCTACGATCTTCAACGCTGGTTCGTATGAAGAATACCGCAAATTGTTACTTGCATGACATAGTACAGCTTCTATTACTACGCAAACCAATCCGGCAACTTCTCCGATTTCCAGGGGTTCCGACAACCTATAAGTATCTCATAATACCCTTTGTCATATTGTATTGAGGTATCTCGTCATAAATATATAATATGATAAACCCACGTCGCACCCTTGAAGGATATATTCGATATAACTAATCTATTATAATCTATTACCTAGACAAGTCGAAGAAAAGGCTCATGGAATCGGTGTCCGGTATGAGCTAGTACGTGACAAGCCGTCCAAGAAATTCGGGGGTTTATATCGTCGACTACCGTGTACGTACATGGCTGCTATCGTGAAGTATACTGGTAGTTCATCTATATCATAGTTCTACAACCAACCACTACCTGACATCTGATTTATGATCCTTTACTCACTTTACTCGCTCACGTACCACCGCATCGGTGTCTGACAGGCGATGCGTCATATCCGATGCTTCTAACTCACCAATGCACGTGAAAGACCTATCTAACAACGTGAGCCAGTGGAGCGACGTTATTCGATACCAGAAACGGGAGACGCGGAAGAACGGAACATGTGCTTGTACAAATCTCGGCTGCTTGCTCTTATCTGGATCAACATTTACACGTACTCTCACCTGGCAGAGCTCGAATCAGCCAACTCTGCCGGCATATTGGTACTAACTCATACTCATACCTTTTGGGTATAGATACCTAGGTAGATAGGCTACTTCGATATCACGACAACATTGTAAATTGAAGGTTGAGTATATTTTATAAAGCTTTTCAATACAATTTAATTAATCTTTATATATGAAAAGGACTGAAGAGGATGGGTTTTATACTGTCACCGTTAAAAGACTTATATCTGCGTACTAGATAGCATCTTGAGATAATTCATACCTAGAGATCAATGCAAGCGAATCAACTACCTACCTAGTAACCGAAACGACAATCCAAATATATTAGATATATTTCATAATTTACTGTGTAATTTATAGTTTATTTTAATTTTTCTCAATAAATACCTTACCGGTACGAGTGTAAATACTCCACGTTGATTTGAATTTATGTGCTACGCAATGAATAAAGTCCCTCTTTGAAATTCCACCACTAAAAAAAATTAACACGGCCCAAATCTACCTCCTGACAACATCAACCAAGAGAGAACAAGCAAACACAAGACCATGAGAATCCCAAATCTCATATATCACAAAATTGAAGGGGAAAAAAATATTTAAATAGGTGCTAGGAGGTACCTACCTAAGTACCCAAAAGAGGCGAAACAATGGTAAAGAAAGCCCCCCGATCCAACCCCCCCAACCCATCCCCCGGCTCCCGGTCGACCGCGAGGTCCTCGGCGGGCGAAGCCGCGGAAGCTCGATCCCAGCAGCAGCGCGTGCTCGAGGTCTTCGGCCGCGCCTTCGCGGCCGAGCTGTCGGACCCGGGCTTCGGCGGCGCGGCGCAGGCGATCAAGCGCGCGCTCTACGCGCGGGACTTCGGCGCCGCCTTCGCGCGCGAGCCGCTGCTGCGCGTCTACGCCGCGCGCTGGAGCCCCTCGCGCGCCCTGTGCTACGCCGCCGTCCTGCGCCGCCTCGCGCCCTACTTGCGCCCGCTCGTGCGGCCCGCCGGCCCTGCTGCTGCTGCTGCTAGTCGCCGTAGACCCGACAGCGGAGATGAGCAGAGGGCAGGAGGAGGAGAAGAAGAAGAGGAAGAAGACTTCGACGAAGTAGAAATGGGCCGTATATCACCCACCGTAGAAGACCTAGGACGACAAGACAACGAACCGAGTGAACCCCCTCCTACCACCACCCTCAAAATCCTCTCCGTCGGCGGCGGCGCCGCCGAGATCGTCGCCGTAGCCGCCTTCCTACAACAACAACAACTACAACAACAGCAACAACAGCAACACGCCGTCCCCGACAGCGTCTCCCTCACCCTCCTAGACTCCGGGCCCTGGGCGCCCGTAATCGACACGCTCTACGCAGCGCTCACCACCGCGCCGACCAGCCCCGCGCGCGCGCCGCTCGTCCAGCCCGCCGCGCGGCTCCGCCACGTCTTCGCGCAGCGCGACGCGCTCGCGCTCGACGGGCGCTCCATAGCGGAGCTGCTCCGGGCCGGGGCGCCGGGGACGCCGGTCCTCGTCACCCTGTTCTTCACGCTCAACGAGCTGTACACTCCGACGGCAGCCGACGGCGGTGGCGGTGGCGGGGTGGGCCCTGCGACGGCGTTCCTGCGACGGCTCACGCTCGCCGCGCCGCCCGGCTCGCTGCTCCTCGTCGTCGACAGCCCCGGTAGCTACTCGGAGACGGCGGTCGGGAAGGGGAAGGAGAAGGAGAAGAAGAGGTATCCGATGCAGTGGCTGCTAGACCATACGCTGCTACGGGCTCTTGTTGATGAGGGAGAGGAGGGAGAGGGAGAAGGAGGGGGGGTCAGGTGGGAGAAGCTCGAGTCGCATGATTCCGTCTGGTTCCGGCTCGCCGAGGGACTCCGCTATCCCATCGACTTACAAGATATGCGGTACCAGATGCACCTATACCGCGCTAATCCCCGGCATAGTACCGGCTGAAGCGAGTTACTCGTCACATGTTTGTGAATTAGATATAAGGTATATATATATATATGTGTATATTTACCTAGATATGTACACCTGTCCATACAGACCCTTCCCGCCACCCCGATCCGATGATTGCTGGCCACTGCGGCTCGGGTATGCTATGCTCTATGAATCTACGCCCAGACCAGTTTCTTTATGCTATGACCCAGCTGCTCCAGGATGCTCGTGCTCTTCTTCGCCTCGGCGAGGGAGATGATGTCGCCCTTCTCGACGATACTGTCCCGCTGCCCTGATCCCGCCAGCGCCGGCTGGTTGAAGAAGACCAGTCGCTCAATCTCCGCGGCGATCACGTTGATCTGCTCGTTCTCCGTCATCCTCTTCACCCCTTTCGCGTCTGATACGGCCGTCTTGGAGTGTAGCGCTTTGAGGGCGATCTTCCGCGGCGGTGGCGCCGACGGTTTACCCGTGATGGCGTTGAAGAGGCCCTGGTTTAGGATACCGGATGTGACGGCTGACGCTGCTGCAGGGCCCTCCAGACCCTTAGTTTTCCCTGGAAATTGTCCAGATTGTCCTGATGCGCTGGATAGGGATCGCGTGTTAGTTCTCTTAATGTCAGACTTGCCCGGTTCGTAGGTCACGACGATGCCGACGTTCTTTGACTCGTCCGCCTCCGTAGAAGATATGGCCGATGTTATGTACGTGCCGACCCGAATCCCTACTACATGTGCCAAGTCTACCCTCTCGAACGACGATACCTTGTCAAGCTTCCAGTCGAACCGGCATAGGTAGAGGGCCGCGTCAGTCAGGAGAAGCACCACCTCTTCGAATGACGAAGTCTTGATAATGTCAGACGTATGGGGACTTAACATTATCCACCCGCCAATGAAATCCTCTTTGTCGTCCCCTATGGCGATCTTCTGGGACGTCTCGATAGCTTGCTCCCTCATCTTTGACATCGAGACTCCGGGATCCTTGCTCATCATGGTTGCCTCGAACTCGTCGAAGACCATGGAGGAAACATTACCTAAGAAGAAGTCGATAGCGGCTTGGGAGAAATAGTCGTTCACCATTCTAGCACACAGTCATAAGCAAATGAATAATTACTCGACTTTGTAGTTCGCCTAGCTCTTACCCGTTATAAAACCGCGTTAGGGATAGGCCGAGATCATTCACCATTCCGCGATAGTCGCGTTTCCTCGTCCTGGTGTAGTCGCCCTTCATCGC
The DNA here is from genome assembly GCA_902806505.1 of Hypoxylon lienhwacheense. Lineage (NCBI taxonomy): Eukaryota > Fungi > Ascomycota > Sordariomycetes > Xylariales > Hypoxylaceae > Hypoxylon > Hypoxylon lienhwacheense. The sequence continues at coordinate 383,637 of CADCWW010000005.1, forward strand.
GGCAGTAGAAGCATCTAAGGCTCTTCTAATTAGCAAATATTCGTCTTCCGCATCTTCCTCAAAAATAAAAACATGGTGACTTGACTAAGTGAAAGCCTGACTGACATTGTTTGGATATCGCATCTCCGTTATCAGCCCAGAGCATATTGAACCACGAATTTTCCTGGTCAAGCTGGGCCGACATATCGAAGCCCTCTTCCTTTAGTTGTAGATCGAGCATGAACTTTCCAAAGGAGCTTTGGCAGACATTAGTTCGATCGAGACAATCCATACAGTTTGTTCTCAGAACACCGTTCTGCTTCCGTTCTATTCGCCCCTTTCGCTCCACGGCGCTTCCAGCCTCTTCGATCGGTTTACCCAGGGTATCTAGGAGTAAGCTTACGTTTTCAAACTTCATTCCACGACATGCAGAGTGAAAGTCGAACCATTCGAAGGCAAGCGGTCGCGAGCCGTCTGTCCTCTGATCATTAAATTTCTGTACGGCTTTCTCGTACTCTTTACCGATTATAGCCTCGACGCCGTGTTTCTCGACTAAATTCACTAGTTGTATAGATCCGTACGCCTTGCCCATCTGCTCAAAGTGCTTATTAAACGCTTTGAGATTGGCTTCTGGAGAATGCTGTAGCACTGGAATCGGTTTGAGGGAATATGGCGACTGAGTAAAGAATAGTGGTATGCTGCCTCGTACTTGGACAAATGAGAAGGTCTTAGACGAGGGGTCCCATGTAGGGGTTGAGAGTATCTGCTCGGTCTCAACATAATTCGCGGCGTGACCATTGTCATCTATACCACGACGTAGATATCGTAGCCCAGCTCGCCTTATGGACCTTCTAGAAATAATGGTGATAACATATTTCTTCTCAGACGGTCGCAGATCAATAGACGCCCTCTCAGGGGGGAGGAACTCGGCATTTGACTCCGAGGGAGGTGTCATGTCATCCATTTCCATAGAATCTTCCTGAGAATCGATCTGGGGCGGATGACGATCTACAATAAAGGTCCTCTGTCCTACGAAGCCCTGCATAAGAGGTAGCAATAGCGACTCTTCGCCAGTCCCACGGAAAGGCTTCAACAAGTTTTGATTCCAAAAGAAGGTTGGATCTGCCACTTGATGTAGTGGGATATTCACTGCCGCCATATCGGCCGAACTGTTAGCAACGCTTCTTGTTATATCCAGATCGTAAGAGAAGTAAAAGCTTCTAGACGACCCGAGCCAAATATGCGCGAATCGTAATAGTTTAGGCATCAGACTCTCCCCGGCCGACGGTGTAGGAGGTGAATCAACCTCTTCCTGCAGCACAGTATCAGTCAACTCCTTGTCTGAGTTGTCGTCCTTCGCCATATTTTCTGGGTCGTCTCCCTGCTCGGTTTCGACGCTGCTCATGCCTAGATTTCTCTTTTGGTCCATCATCCAACCCTTGCGACTGAACCAGCGCTGGGCAAAGCGGCCATAGCCTCCGCGGCGCTTTATTACATCTTCGGCTATACTACTTCTCCTATTGTTCGCGTCCGATAGATATCTACTGTCAGAAGTCTCGCGGTCGCTCAGCGCACCCGGATCCTCCACATCGTCGCCACCCAATATAGAGGGAGCATCGACCTCGCTCTCCGAGTCGCTGTCATCGACGAACCTATCAGCCGAAGCGCGTCGAAGCTTTGTCGCCGTATTCGCGACAGCCGATTCGGCCTCACGTCGGTTCGTACAAGGCGTGAGTGCGACGTCGGTTACGACATAGATTGGATAGCCATGAACTTGCGCGACTTGTTGACGCCCAGTAATGGTAATAAGATAACTCAGACGGGAGACAGTGAAGAGTCCTAATGAGTGAGTGAAGATATTAGGCACAAGATTTATAACCTATAGATATACGATCATGAATCATTCTATCAAAGACGAACCTACAATCCCGAAAGCCTCGAAGGATGAGTCTGGTTTCAGGGTATCTGGTAGATGATCGCGAGAGAGTGAGGAAATCGTCGCATCTCCATATTTGACCTTGACTGGTATAGGACTTCGTTGTCCTTTCGTTCCAAGAGGTTGAATTATGAGGCCGTCGACAGATGCGCATACAAACAGCTTTCGCGCTAGACTAGGCATTCTTCTTTAATACAATAATATTCGATCATGATACTTGTTATAATAAGTAGTACTAGTATGAAAGGTATATGATAAAAAAGAAGGTAAGAGAGAAAGATTACACTAAGTTTAAGAAGAAAACTTGTTGTAAGTGGTTAGATTATGCTTCTAGACGTTGTTAACAGTAATACGATCATGGTTTATGGTTATGGTTATAGTCATGATCATTAATGATTTAAAAAAAAAAAAGTCATTTTTATTTTATTTTGGGGGCGTCACCATAATAATGTCTTACTACTGATGCCGTCACACGGTGGGGCTATACTAGGTACGGTAATCTAGGTACTGTATCTAAGGTTGGGCCGGTTCCAGGCCGACTACACCTCCGCCAGGATGGTAAACAGTAACGCCCTCCACATTACCCACCTTGTTCCAATGTTAATGAGATAGTACCTACACACCTAAAATATATACAAAAATACATAATACATCTAAAGCCTTAACAAATATTCATATATAAATGGTATTATTATATGAATTAATTATAATTAATACTTATGAACTGTTAGAGCATATGTATTTCTACTATATTTCTGTATGGTTAAGTACATTTGTATCAACGTGGGTCCTAAGTGGAGGGCGTTACTGTTTACCATCCTGGCGGAGGTGTAGATGCACCAATTGAAACATGCACTGACTGTATAAAAGGTACATATACTTATAAGCGCATAACATCAATGTATGTACGTAGAGCCTACTTGCATGTACCTACATGATACTAACGTATACTACATGAATACGCTCATCGTATACTATTATGTATATTGTTGGATCTTAGACCTTGGAATCCTTCAATTGGTAAGTAAGAGAAAAAAAAAGAGACACTTGAGCAGAGGGCACGGTATCAAGTTGTAGATTATATTCCTTTTACGTCTGCACATATAAAATTCACTGTTCTCCTCTTAATGGATACGGTAGGTAGACATTTCCCTATGCTACACCTGGGTTTCTTTTAAACCTGGATGGTACCATCTTAAATCATCAGGCGTTCGATCTTGTCCTTGAGACTGCGGATCTGGCTCGAGAGGTCGCTCGCTTCGTTAGAGAGAATGCTTGCAGCGATGACGGCCCGGGAAACACCACAAGCCCTTCCAAGTGCGATCTGCTCGTCTTTATTAGTACCTGATTCACATGGACTTCATTCCTCAGAAATAGTTGTCGAGCATACCTTGCTAGGAATATAGCAATATATAACGTTCTTGTCTTCGCAAAGCAGCGGCAGGTGTAGAAGAATGGCAAGCGGCGTAGTATCCGCGGCTAAGATGACGATCTCGGCAACACCTCTGGACAACGCTTTGGTTACTTCGTTGGCTCCCTTCTTGAGCTGGCGGGCATCTATATAAGCACATAATTAGCCAATGTCGTAGATGATGAAGCTATTTGACATATACTCACGGCCGGCTTGTTGCACAAGGTCGAGGATTTCTTGCGTAAGGTTCGCATCAGCTACGGGCCAAGCTGAAAATGTGAAAATAAGTCAGTATAGGATCTAAGAATTAGGACAATAGAATTCTTGGTCATGGCTAAACATACCTGCGTTTTGTTCCTGATTGGCAGACATTGCGATTAGGCAGGGTTCCTTGCGGTTGCTCGCCCTGGAAAAAGGTATGAGAAGTTGGTGGGTGAGAGGTAGTTGGTGTTTTCGTCTGATGTCGAAGTTGGCACCTGAGATTTTTTTTTTAAAAAAAGAACGAAAAACGGAATAAAAGAAAAATTTGCCCTAGCTGAAGAATGTACTGTGTACCTATGTACAATGAACATGACTGGGTACAGCTGTAAGGTCCACTACAGGTGCATGGATCTTTCGGTTAAACTCTTAGCCCGGATTTGCTGACATAATGTAGCATAGGGTGGAGCTGACTCGAGCTGCAAAATCCAAACCCTCTTTAAGCTTGGCCCCAATCAAAGGACAAATCTGGAACAAGGCAAAGCAAAGTAACACCTTCTTTTCTTAACATCTCCCCGTAATTACAGAGCAACGCAACTTGCAACTCGCAAACTCACAAATTCGCATCTCACTTCTTCCCATACTCTACCTTTTTTTTTTTTATTACGTCTGCTATCATCAGCTCCCCAACTCTTTCTTATCATTCTTCTCGTCTATTTTGATACTTGATACTTGATCGCGTCAATCTTCTCTTTATTCTTCTATTCTCTCCTTTTAAGAAAATCATCTCCCTTTCGTCGTCATCATGTCTGATTACTCTGAAGCTTGGTATGTATTTCGCAACTTTCATCTCTCAACCACACCTTTACACCCTATCATCATCAATACAAGTTTGGAAGTTTGTTTCTTTATTGTTTCCACAGTCCTAAACTTGACTAAATTGATGTGCTGACACGTTTTATAGCCCGGTCTACGCGGTTAGTTACTACCCCTTCTCGTACTCGTCTTAACCAAGACCGATCAACCCCGATTCCCGAGCTTCGAAAATAACGCGACATCATGTATAAGGATACAGAACTAACGCTTCACAGCCCTTCTTCGGCGCCATGGGTTGCACGGCCGCCATCGTCTTTACCTGCTTAGGTGCTTCCTATGGTACCGCGAAGTCCGGCGTCGGTATTGCGGCCATGGGTGTCTTGAGACCTGATCTCATCGTAAAGAGTATGCGCCGTCTTCGCCACTAATATATATCACCAAGCAATACTAACTTCCGCAGACATTGTTCCTGTTATTATGGCTGGTATCATCGGTATTTACGGCCTGGTCGTTTCTGTCCTAATTTCCGACGGGTTGAATCAACAACTCCCTCTCTACACAGGCTTCATCCAACTGGGTGCGGGTCTCTCTGTGGGTCTGGCCGGTATGGCCGCTGGTTTCGCTATTGGTATTGTCGGTGATGCTGGTGTGCGGGGAACCGCTCAGCAGCCCAGGCTCTTCGTCGGCATGATCCTCATTCTCATTTTCGCCGAAGTCTTGGGTCTCTACGGTCTCATCGTAGCCCTTCTCATGAACTCCAAGGCTAGCGTCGACGTTAGTTGCTAGGAGAGTTACGCAAATACTACGGCAACGTCCTATTTAGCGTAATGGCTCATATATAGGCAAAGGAGGGGTGGCAAGCTTGATTCACGACCAACGTACCTCTACCTCGAGCTATTTCCTCTGAACGAACGCTACTTACTTACTTACACACGATGGGAGAAAGAAGACGACAAAGCCAAACCTGGCAACCGAGGAGCAAACTAAAAGTTGTTAGACCGCCAGGGGATGTGTTAAGGGTAGTGGGATGGGACATATGGTGATGATTGAGCAAGAACCGCATTTGTATTACTGTCGCTGCATATGTTGTACGCTCCGAAACGGTTTCGCATCATAGATTAATGGATGAGAAATCTTGTACTCTAGGTTGGTAATCGGTTCTCGTGGAAGAAAGTGGTTTCGATCATAAAATTCTGTTAATCTACGCGAGACCGTTCTATAATTGTGACGAAATGCCTTTCTGGAACCCGCCGTGTAGGGGATAGTAAGCATACGGCGTTCCGCAGTATCGAGGGGATAATATCTCGGTGTAGACCTAGGGGTATCTGACAATGCGTGTAATGACCGTGGCATAAATCTAGGAGTCGAATATAGATTCAAGATGGCTTTGGTACTCCATACACGGAATCTCCATGTAGATATCTCTGGGCTCGTTATGTACCTGATTACTCTCTAGGGGTATTCTCACTACGTATAAGCAAACTGGGAGCTGCGGTACGATATATCACATGAGCAAGACCTAGAGGAAGTAAAGATAGAGTACTATTTCGTACGGCTAATACACCATTTAAATGTCCCAGTCATACTTGTACCAGTTCTGTCCGGGAACACTGGTAGATATTGACAGACATAGGAGGTAGGTACATATGCTAAATATCATATCCGGAGGGTTTAGTACCTATATAGTTACTCTACGGTCTTTACCACTGTAGTGATTAAGTTGTATTCTTTGTTAGGTAGGTCGTTAGAAGAGAGGGAAAGATGTTGCTCTCGAAGACGAAGACTAAGAAATGAATGATGTGACTATCCTGTCGAGTCCGGGTCAGGTGTTAGTATTGACTCGTGCTTGGGATAACGTGACCTAGCACTGTTGTGAGTATAAGCACATATAACAATCATGTCAGTTCCTTTTGTCTCTATCAAGTCTTATTTTTAAGTCTACATATGTGTTGTCTCGGTGGTGTGTGTTAATATTTCAAGATGACTTATATAGATGTAGAGTATGAAGTATGATCTATGTACTATATGATCTAGAGTAATACATGTTATAAAAGAGGTAGATACAAGTTAGGATATGTAATTAAGCAGAGAGTGTGAGGTATGGCTTTACTACGTGTTTTGAAGACATTGTAAAAGGCAGCTGTCACGGGACTTTTTATTCACTGAAACAATAGACTTCTGGTCCGTGCATGGAGAGAAGTATATAGTAGGAAAAGAAAAAGAAAAAGAAAAAGGAACTCAAAAAAAAAAGGAAAGAGCCTTCTACACAGTACTATGTGGTACTTACAGGCTACGGGTCAACTCTGGGAAATCGATAAGCGTAGTACAAACTGCATTAGGTAAGAACTTTTTTTTTTTTATCGTCCTGTCATATCCACCCGAAGCTCCAAAAGCTTGTAAGGACGCGCATCTCAAGTTGATAACTCACGTCCTATCGGCTTGTTCTGTCCTCATTTTTCCCGCGTCGTGGAATGCCATCTGGCTCATAGCCTAACCCTTTGTTGACTGCCTCTCTATTTTCCCTATTGATAGTATTTATCTATAGTTAACTATTTTCTTTTCTTTTTCTTGTTCTTCTTTTTTTTTCCTCCTCAGCGTCTGAATCATAAAACCAGCGAGGGGTCAGTCCTTTCTACCTCTGCTTTGATTTGATCTATAATGTGCATTTTCGCGTTTAATAGGCGATGAAACGAACAAACTGACCTGTCTCATTTCTTAGATACTTTGTTCAAACCCTTCTTACTCACCATGTCAGAAGCAAATCGCGACGAGCGCGATGTCGCCGGAGATGACCCACTCGTTAACGAGGAAGGTAACGATGAGGTGCGCTTCTCCTTTTCAATCTCTTCATATATCACATCTATACAATTCCATTGTAGACTTTATTGGAGAAGGACTCGACCAAACTTTATCCACTAACTCACGATCTTGACGCGCATAGGAAGAGATTAGTGCGATGAAGAAGCGCGTTGCCGAAATGGAACAGGAAGCTGCTAAGCTTCGTGAGATGCACGCGGCTCTGGAGGAGAGAGGGCAAGAGGTTTCGGAAGACCGATCTGACGTTGATAGCCGAAGCATCTTCGTCGGTAACGTCGATTACTCTGTCTCTCCTGAGGAAATTCAGGCTCATTTCCAGAGCTGCGGGTCCATTAACCGTGTTACCATACTGCTGGATAAATTCACCGGTCAACCTAAGGGGTAAGTTTGTCTTCCGTACGCAATGTTTTCTATTCGAGGTGTCGGGTGAGCTCACGTTACGCAAACATCCAGCTACGCTTACGTCGAATTTACCGAGCCCAGCCTTGTTGCTCAGGCCTTAGTATTGAACGACAGCGTTCTCAAGGGACGCAATATCAAGGTTACCCCTAAGCGAACCAACATACCGGGACTTAGTCGTGGCCGTGGTCGTGGTCGCGGGGGATTTGGCGGTCCGGGACGGGGCTATCACGGTGGAAGAGGGGGTTATATGCCGAGGGGAGGATTCTATCGCGGAGGTTATCGCGGTCGAGCGCGCGGAAACGGGTTTAATCCTTACTGAGGCATACGCAACCCGTTTTCTTGACCCTCTAGCCGCAACCTTCGCGAGAGGTCCTTGTGTGTCGCATTAGTGGAAAGGAGAGGGGAAAAAAAAAGGGAGCAGGGTTGATAGCTGGAAGAGCCGTGTCATTTGATCATGGTTTCTACGATAACTGGCAGATGAATATCTGGGTACGTGGAACGCATACAAGAGTTTATTAAATTACCGACCTCGCAGGTGCGACACCAGGTTGTCAGGTCGCGGCCTCACTGCTTGCTCTTTTCTTCTAACTCCGTATCCAAACCCAAAGAGAGCATTTCCAGGCGAGGTTCAGCCGTAGCAAGAGGAAGAGCCGGTATTTTTTTGGAGTATTCCTGCGATTTCGACCTTCGTTGCCCCTCCCTCGTCAGGCGCCATGATTGTTGCAAACCAGACATGAAGATAATGTGGTGTTGATGGTATCTGGTCGGGAGCAGACCGCGTCTGTTAGACGCTAATCCAACCTGCCCGCGGATTTTTTAATTGATGCTTTGATGGTGGAAGCAATACAAGTGGGAAGCTGCTTATGATGTTGGTCTTGTTCGACTCGTGTATTTCAAGATGTAGAGGAGGGAGTCATCCGTAACAAGCAAGGCCAAGTCTGCATGATCTAGTTGGTAACTACGACGGGCGAGTCGACGATCGGTGATGGAATGAATGACTGGCCTCGCCATTCTTATCATTGTTATTCTGTGCGGTCTACCTACCTAGAGGACAGTAGGGGACATGACTAAATTACTAGGATCCCATCCCGTTACTGTATATGTTTGTTTCTGACCATGGTCACATCGCGTGTGCGGAAGAGGGGAGAGATTCGGGCATCGTCTTGACGATTTATAATACCCGTCACACTCCTACCTATCTAGAATTAATAATACCCGGACAAGGTCGTCATAGAAGATTGAAAACGACAGCCGCGCATGTTGTAAAAGGCTTATTATGATTATGATTATTATGATTATTATCATCATCATTAGGTATTATTATTAAAGCTAAGGACTACGTACGTACATACGTCGGTAGGGTACTGAGCCACTGATCGGGTAACGGCACGGCCCCGATCTACGAAGCCAGTTGAAAAGGCGTACGAATTGAGAGCCGATAGACAACCAGCGTCTATGCTCCTCTCCATGCCTTGATCGTATTGGTCTAAATTCTTTTTTGGGAGGGGGGGGGGAGGGGAGAAGGTATCTAAGACCTTGGAGGGCTGGGGTAGTAGTGTAGCATCGTAGCGACAGCAAGTGACAGGGTGTGTAGATGGGAGGCCGCCCGGGATAAGAAGCTGATGATCCAGGTATGATTTAGGTATGTGTTTGGTCAGGCACTTTATTCCGTATTTTCCTACAATGACTTAAGCACAGTATCATTTGCTTATAATGTATATACATATGTATGTTATCAAGAGGGAAGCAAGTAGGTAGGTACATATATGTACGCGTATGTAATCAGGAGCGGTTGGGAGATGGAACGATGAGCCTCGAAGCTGTCGTAGGGGGGGCAGGGGATGCGGGCTATAGGTACATACCTTGCTATTACCTCTTATACGCTCACTACTACATATTGTACGTAGGTCTTATACAAGTACATTAGGTATGTAGCTTCTTAGCAGGGTCTAAGGTGGAAGTACCTACCAGGAGGTACATATAGGTAAGGTAAGGGGTAAGGCTACATTTATGTATGCCCTTAGATAAAGAAAGGGCGCACGGGGGAGGATTGATAAAGTTTCTTTTCAAAGTTTCTGACGAGCGTTATCTGTATGAGCTTAATACAAGGTACTTACTATGTACTATGTATGTAATAGCGGCGTTGGCTAATTGCACGGACGGATAGATTGATGTAATGAAGCTAGATCAAATTCAATATTTCCCATTTTTTATGAAACGTATAGGTTCGAGTTTATAGAAGAATTTTGAAATGTATCGTGTAGTTGTACATTTACCTATAATATGTATATATTACAGGTACATACAGTAATTATATAGGTCCTTATAGATATCAAATGTAGGTACCTATGATATGCTTACCAGGTACTCCGATTGAGCAATATTATGTACCATGTTGACATATACCTGCGCGATCACGTACCCAAGGCTTAAGTACGTCCGTACAGTTAGGTACGTACAAGGTACCTGCTCGTATCAGAGGCTGGGTATACGGAACAGTAGCGATTTATCCTGATTCTTAGCGTCTTGCACAGCCTCAACTAAGGTAATAAATGCCACCACTAAGCAAGCAGACCCGGGGTTTAGACTTCAGCGAGGATGAGGTACATATATCAATGTAAGAAGGTACGACATGAATTTGATTCTAGGGCGTACTTGTGCATAATAAGATCACCACTAGCATGTACATGGTATGTACATACATGTACTGTACTGTAACACCTACATGTACATAATTATTACCATATACATTTGCACTTACCACACTTACCACTACCACACTTACCACCGAACCCACCAAGCCACCAAAACCTCGAACCTCTTTTTAACTTTCCACTCGTTAGTGTCAATCTGCCATCAATCCTCACGAGACCTGGTTTACACATATTAGAATTAATATTTACCTTAGGGCCAAGATATCATAAGAACACGATAGACGTTGAAGAATATTCATTGGGTCAAGTCTTATAATTTTATTTCATTTCACTCGTCCGCAGTGACCGAACGCGGACGAACCCCTCCTTTGGACGGGACGCCCAGGTGACGGCCCAGGACTTCCGGGTGAGAGAAAGAGAGAGAGGAAGAGAAAGAGAAAGAGAAAAAGACGGCAGAGGAGGTGATGATATTGTGAAGATTGTGCAGATTGTGAAGATTGTGAAGACTGTGAAGATTGTGAAGACTGTGAGAAGAAGATTGGGTTTGACATCTTCATATCCCAAGGGGAAAATAAGAAGAAGAATATAAAAAAAAAATAACATCGAAGGTATCAACATGACTGCAGGTCGCTCCGAGCCGGGGGCCTCAGCGTGAGTTATACTGACTTTCTTAATTTTATGACATATATTTTTTTAAAGAATAATTCTTTTTGTTTTTCTTCTCTTTCGTCTTCCCCCTTCTCCCCTTTTATACATACATCTTTCAAGAAGCTGCTGCTAATACCAAGGTCTATTTAACAGCCAACCGAACTTGCGTGTCACTAGTGCGTCCTAACCATCTCTTGACGACCATCTGTACTTTGGGAAGCATTCCCATTAACTGATGCCTTATAGTCATTGCTGCCGATGGTCTCTATAAAAGAGATGTTTTCCGTATGTCCATCGTTGCCTCAAGTAACTACCTAGATCATTCTTCTAACTTGATTGCCTCTTCTAGGTCTTCCCGATCCTTTTGCTGTAGCCACTATTAATGGTGAACAAACCAAGACGACTGTTGTCTCGAAACGTACATTAAACCCATACTGGAACGAGAGCTTCGACTTGTAACGCATCCTTCCTATCTCCGCACCCTTTCTTTCGTCCATGAACTTACCATAGCCTACAGTCGAGCTACGGAAGACAGTATCCTAGCGGTGCAGGTGTTTGATCAGAAGAAGTTCAAGAAGAAGGACCAAGGCTTCTTAGGTGTGATCAACATCCGCGTTGGAGATGTAATAGAGCTGGCGGAAGGGGCGGAAGGTATGTCATACCCCCTGAGCCTTCCCAATTCCCTTTCTCTCCACTAATAGACGTCGCATCTTCTAGATCAGATGCTTACCCGAGACCTGAAGAAGTCTACGGATAACCTTGTCGTCCACGGGAAACTAATAATCAACCTCTCTACCAATTTAACCACACCTGCCCGCCCTGCACAACAACCTCCATCAGCCAGTTCCAGTCGACCATCTTTAGCGCCCCAGGCATCTACGACCAGCGCCGATCGAGTTTCCGAACGACCAACTTCCTCGGCCTCCGGACCCAACGGACTTGCGCCTGGAGCGCAAATGGCTTTGCCTCTCCGACCGAATGGTGCTAATGGCACCGCGGCAAATGGCAACTCTGCCCAGAACCGTCAGGCAAATCAGATGAGCCCCTTCGAAGATGCCCAAGGCCGGTTACCCGCCGGCTGGGAACGCCGCGAAGACCACCTGGGGAGGACATATTACGTGGATCATAATACGAGGACTACGAGTTGGAATCGCCCGACCCAGTCAGGCACTTCTGCTGAGAACCGCGGTGAGAGAGAGGCGGCTACCCAGGTTGAACGACAAAGACATCAGAACAGAACCCTACCGGAAGATCGTACCGGCGCAAATTCCCCTACGCTTCAACAGCAGCAGCCGCAAAGTCAGTCTGGTGGATCTCCCCACAGTCCCGGACAAGGCACCCTGATGCATACGGGTGCGACTAGCCCGGGTACTGGTGAGCTTCCGCCGGGCTGGGAACAGCGATGGACTCCCGAAGCCCGACCTTATTTCGTCGACCACAACACCCGGACTACCACCTGGGTTGATCCTCGACGTCAGCAATACATCAGGATGTATGGTGGTCAGAACAATGCCAACGGAACGATACAACAGCAGCCGGTCTCCCAATTAGGCCCATTACCTAGTGGTTGGGAAATGCGGTTGACCAACACTGCTCGGGTGTACTTCGTAGACCATAACACAAAGACGACGACTTGGGACGATCCCCGACTGCCCTCTTCCCTCGATCAGAACGTCCCGCAATACAAGCGAGACTTCCGAAGAAAACTTATCTATTTCCGCTCGCAACCGGCCATGCGGATACTCTCCGGTCAGTGCCACATGAAAGTGCGGCGAGCTCATATTTTCGAAGACTCGTTCGCAGAGATATCTAGGCAATCTGCGACCGACTTGAAGAAGCGACTGATGATTAAGTTCGACGGAGAGGATGGTCTAGATTACGGTGGTCTCTCTAGAGAGTTCTTTTTCTTGCTGTCGCATGAGATGTTTAACCCCTTTTACTGTCTATTCGAATATTCCGCCCACGATAACTATACCCTTCAGATCAACCCACATTCTGGTATCAACCCTGAGCATCTAAATTACTTCAAATTCATAGGACGAGTGGTTGGTCTGGCCATCTTCCACCGACGTTTCCTCGACGCCTTTTTCATCGGCGCTCTTTACAAGATGATTCTAGGTAAGTCTGTCGTTCTCGCGGACATGGAGGGGGTGGACGCGGACTTCCATCGGAGTTTACAATGGATGCTCGACAACGATATCTCGGGCGGCATATTGGAGCAGACTTTCTCGACCGAAGACGAGCGCTTCGGCGTGGTGACCGTCGAAGATCTTATCCCTGACGGCCGGAACATCGACGTGACCAACGAGAACAAGAAGGACTACGTCGACCTCATGGTCAAGTGGCGCATCGAGAAGCGCATTGCTGAGCAGTTCCAAGCATTCAAAGCCGGGTTCCATGAGCTCATTCCTCAGGACCTAATCAACGTCTTCGACGAGCGCGAGCTAGAACTACTGATCGGTGGTATCGCCGACATTGACGTGGACGACTGGAAGAAGCACACCGACTACCGTGGCTACACGGAGAGCGACGAAGTCATCCAGTTTTTCTGGCAGACGGTAAGAAGCTGGGATGGCGAGCAGAAGAGTAGGCTTCTACAATTCACGACGGGTACCTCGCGAATCCCCGTCAACGGATTCAAGGATCTTCAAGGTAGTGATGGCCCGAGACGGTTCACCATCGAGAAGGCGGGCGAGATGGGGAACTTGCCGAAGGCGCATACATGGTACGTGTTTGAACATCTCCGACCCACCGCATCCGTCTCGCGCAAAGAGATAGAGCTAACATGCTGTGCAGCTTCAATCGCCTAGATCTGCCTCCGTATAAGTCCCTAGAGAATCTACAGAACAAGTTGACCACAGCGGTCGAAGAAACCATGGGCTTCGGTCAGGAATAGAAGGCCATCACGATTTCTGTTGCTCGTCGCTTTATCTGTATATAGAACGATGAATGATGGTCCCTTTATTTCCCCCCCTCCCTTTTCCGTTCGCGTGGTGGCAGAGCTCAACATACGGATGGATTCTGCATCTCTTTTCTGCCTGTGCTTGATTCAACCGTCCCCCTTTCCCCTTTTCCCCTCTCCGATTGCTCTTTAAACTTGGCCGGGGTTTGCGAAGGGAGAGGTTAATAACGTATAAGTCGTCTTCCCGGAGGGGATTGGTACTTGAGTGTGTGTGTATCTTAGGTATAGGTCATTGCAGGGAAGACAAGCGGAGAAATGAAAAAAAGATCCGAGACGGGTTATAAACATTCGTTTTTTCCCTCCTTATAACGGCATTATCGTATGCCTTTTTTTTTTATTCTTGTCCCTGTTATTGTTAAAGGGGGGTTAGGAAGGGAGGAGGGAAGGTAACAATATTCTTAACTTATATCACTTGGGCGTGTTTGCTGGTACTTGTTACGGTTTTTTTTATGACGAGAATTAACTCAAAATACCAATCAAGTAGTCAAGGTCTTAATTTACGAAGTGCTGTTGACTGCCTAAGGTACCTAAAAATTATAACTACGAATGTATTATGATTTGTTTTTGTAGTTGGGGAGTTTGTGTTTCGGAAATAGAGAGAGAGAGAGAGAGAGAGAGAGAGAAGATAGAGGTGGTGAGGTATTACTATAGATCCGTAGGGAGATGGTAGGAGATGGTATAGGTAGTGCTGGTAATGAGAAGGTAGATGGTGTAGAGGTTATACTGGTTCTACTTTTTGGTGTCGTGGATAGGAGGAGGTAGATACCGTGTTTGCCACCAGGGTTTTTCATAGATTACCTGCTAGAGGTATGTTGTGAAGTTATCTACTTACCTACTACTTAGTACCTGTACCTGTACCTGTAATTATTTACCTACCTACGTATCTTCTATGATTAACGATATTCATTCGTTCTTTTAGAAGAGTACCTACCTAAGTAGGTACCTATTAGAGAGTATGTCTGGTTTTGTGAGATACATACTTAAGTCTTGGGAGATAGCTCCTGATAAAATGATAGGGTAGATATGTTTATAAGGTAGGTAGGGTAGGTAAGGTAGGTAAGGTAGGTAGGGTAGGGTAAGTAGGTGTAAGGTAAGCTGTTATAGGTATATATAAAGCCCGGCGCAGCATCTCCTCTTCGTCCTCTCGCTACTACTACATTTGCTGCCTTTGGATACCTACCTCCCTCCCTACCTCCCTAGGTACCTACCTAGATCACCTGGTGTGATGTGCCTACCTTATTGGCATATATTCGACGTACCGTCACGAATCTGTAGTTCCTACCTGCCCGTAAGTAGGTACATATCTTGACCTGTCTATCTACTTCCTACTTCCACCTTACCTCACTTTATCTGGTAGAAGGAGGAAGAGGAGGAAGAAGAGGAGGAGGTATACATGCGGTGCATCTATTTCCTGACATTGTATGTGGTAGGTACCTACTTGCCTACCTACCTCCTTTTATACGGGCTCCTACAATGTAGGTACGGTAGCTGTACATACATACATACATACATACATTTACATACCTCTAGTCTCTACCACACACACACACACACATACATTTCTACTGGTATGGTACCTCGTATCCTTTCATACATTAGATAGGTATCTTCTACCTTGCCTACCCTACCCTACCCTTTATAAGAAGTGCCTAACGTACCGACCATGTCAACCGCTCAACCCACCTCAACCGCTCGCAATATTAACTTTTCATACTTATTATCTTTAAAAATTAATAACTTTACCAGTTTAAATCTAATACTTTTGAAATTTTAATATACCTTTTATAAGTAATTGTTTAATATAATATAAAAATATGAAAAATATTCGGCTTAATCTCGGCCCGATGCACATAATAAAAGATAAACTTTTAATTTTTAAATTTTCAACCTTTAAACGTTTATATCTCAACCAAATTAAATGATATAAAATTGAAATTTTAAAATCATATAAAAAATAAAATAATAAATATTGAAATAATTTTTTCAATTTAATATAAAATTCTTTGATTAAATTATATGAAATAATAGTGTCATTACGTAATCCGATAAAAATCGAATTTCTCTATATTAAAATCCGGAAAACTTTATTTTTAAAATTTCATAACTTAATCAAATTAGATTTAATTAATTCCAAATTTTAAACATAGTTTAATTAAGGAATGGTGTATTATATAAAAAATTAAAAAAAATATTTTATCCAAAAATGAATAAGTTTCGTTTTTAGATTTCAAAGTTGAATAACTTTTTAATGAAAAAAGATTGAATTTTTTAAATTTTTATATTAAATATATTTATCATTCATTTACCTATATCGAAAATTGTAAAAGGAACGGAGTTAGATTCGTGGTGTTATGAATTTTCAAAGTTATTAAGTCCGTTTTATATTTAACTTAGCTTTGAATAGCTGCATCGGGCCGAAATTAGTCCGGATAATTTTTATAATTTTATATTACCTTTACCCGATTATAATAAAGAATATCTCCAAATTGTAGAAATATTGGATTTAAATTGGTAAAGTTATCAATTTTTAAAGATAATAGGTATGAAAAGTTAATATTATGAGCGGTTGAGGTGGGTTGAGCGGTTGACATGGTCGGTACGTTAGACATATATATAAGGTATATATATACCTCTTATATATTACATTACATTACATCGATGTAAATCCAAGCATACATACCGTACCTACCACCTTACCTAGTACCACCTCAGGAGACACCTACCTACCTACCTACCTACCTACACAGCAACAGCAACAGCAACAGCCCATTAACAAAAAAAAGAAAAAAGACTTACATCATCTCTGCGTAGTAGGTATAGGAGGTAGTCACTGACCGCCAATCGCGCAACGGGGCGGAGGGGAAGTAGCCTGCCTGCCTGCCTATCTCCTCCGTACATCCCGTCTACCTACCTACCTACCCACAATGATTGGTCGATAGTCGAGAGAATACCTATGTATCTACCTACCTACGTAAAGCGTACCCATAGCAAGCCGCCGTCTCGATTCGCCGCCTTGGAAATCGGGACATGAAGTACCTAAAGGGAAAAAATGGTAGGACGTGGGAAATGAAGTACATATCCTTAATGTATGAGGTAACAAGTACCCCTACCTATCTACCTAATGTTTATGAGGGAAGATATACCTATGTATTAGATGTATTAGGTAAGTATACCTATATTAGGGGCCTATTTATATCATTGGTGTTTATAAGGAGAGACATGTATAAATATATACATATGTGAATATCTACGATAGGCGGTCTATTTTAATACGAGGCTTAGGCTTAGGCCTAGGCTTACGTTTGACGAAGGGTCTACTGGCATGGTCTTGTAGACGCTGCTACACACGATAGTATTGCTGAGACTTGATTTATAAACACCTGTGATAGTTGAACCGTAGTGACGGAAGATGGAGCCAAGTACAATGACATTAATCATGAATAGGAATTGTAATTGTAAAACGCATATATGTTCGATTGCGAAAGCTCAAGGTTTTCGATCATGTCTTTGTACAGTTGTTCGATGAAGTATAGATACAGCAAAACGGCTGGCTATCAGCCAATGCATCTCTCGAGTCCCCCCCTTTACCCCCTTCCCCCTTACCATCATTGCTGGCTAGCTTGCATGCCACGGATGATGGATGTGTCAAGGCAAATCATCAGTCCCACCCTTACCGATGACTACGCACTCTCTAGCGTCTACCCTCAAATATCAAATTGACCTGTCAACCTGACGCCACCGTGCTGAATTCCATGTCAACGCTGATCGAAACAACCTCATAACCTACTCAACACGTCGACTGTATCCCTCGGACACATCTCGCATGGTAAAAAAAAAAAAAGTCCTAAACGACAATGGTGTAATAAAAGGTGTATGGTAAAAGTAGAGGCTAAGGGGTTTTGGTTTAGTCCAATGAAGAGGAAATCATACGGCATTCGCGTTGCTATCAATCCTCCTGCTGCTCGTCCACAAAGAATAGCTGTTTCGTACTCCACGACAATTCATCGAGTCTCCTATCGTCCGCCGCGTCTGTGATTTCCGTTTCTGCTGCCCTTGATAGGGCTGACAAAGGTTACGTGTTTGGTATCATCCTTGCGCAAGCGCACTGTCGTTCCAGTTCCTGTGCCGGTAGAGCCACGATGATGGCGAATGGAGCGTGCCCCAGTGTGATCGTCCTCAATATCAATTTCGTCCACGTCGGAGATTGACTGCGCCCCGATACTGTCATTCACGTCCGACTCTATTTCTGAGTCGGCCTCTGACTCGTCGTATTCACCATCGTCACTAACAAGCGACGGCGCATTGTTACTGACAGCCGTGTGGGGGCTTGAGTCAACATCTAACATATCGTCGTCTACAATCATCTCTGGATCCGAACCTGTCATGATCTGCGATGCAGGGGTTGGCACCGGGGTAGTATATGGCATTAGCGGGGGGTGGTTCTTGCTACTGGATGGTCGGGTCGTAGCAACTGCAGGAGACATTGTAGCCCTTACGGGAATTCGCACAAGAGTCGGAGCTTGGTGTGGGGCCGATTTTCCAACAACGTGACGACGTTCATGACTGCCAGGGTCGAACTCGTCCAAGTCGTCCTCAGGGGAAGAGAACCGGTCGAGGTCTACCTTAGTCCTAGCATCGTTGACCAGTTCGCTCAGATTGCCATTAAAACCTCTGCTTTGAAGGAGGTGAGATAGATGGGGGGAATCGACCGAAGGAGAGAATTTTGACTGTGGCTGAGCCGTCCTAGAAGCTCTCTGAGAGCTTTTAGGAGCACCGGGAATTGATGAGATACCAGGCAGTTCACCTCGGTGGTACATGTCTAACGATTCCTGGATGCGACGCACGACAGAAAAACAAGCTTCGGATTCGGACATGGCATTCTCTCGTACAAGCGGATGTACGAGGCCGGTCGCAGATGTGCTTTGGCCAACGGGCTTCTCTTCCCCTACAGTACTACCAACTTCGGCAACCTCGATAGGATGACCGCAGTGCACCGCAGCTTCTTCATGGCTCTTGAAATCTCTCTTATGCGCTATGCGACAGTGGTTGATGAAACCTTGCGTACTCGAGAAGTTCTCGCGATGGCAGTCGATGCAAACAAGCTTCACGGTTTTCCCATCAGATCGTTTCAAAACACACGGACCATTCTTGTCTTTGGCAGGTGGATAACCGCTGGTAAGGGCCTGGAGCTTCTGACCCGCGGCACCCCTTACTGGTCGACCTCTGCCCTGAGGCGCGCCCGACTCGGCAAAATTATGCCGTGTTGATCTACCATCTAGCGGAGGTCTGATTCTCGAGCCCTCGGTTTGCACAGGAACGTGGGGCTGGATACCATCAAACTTAGGATCGGGTATAAGCCACTTGGCATAATGCCGCGCATAGGGACCGTCAGTAACGCCGAAGGGAGGTGCCCACTGAGGCAACTGGCCACCCAACTTCGGTTGCAAGGCTGCACCTGAGCCGTTCATTATATTCACCATTTGTTCGGGCGTAGGGACATTTTGCGGATACGGTATCAAGTGACACCTTCGTAGTTGCTCCAAAGCCACCTGGCATTTGGCAAGTTCTTGATTGATCAAGCGTAGCTCGCCATGCTTTAGTAAGATCTCAAGGCTGAACTGCTGTTCGATAGTATCTCTAGCGCGATCCATGCTGGGCCTATCCATCACGGGCTGCGATGCGACCCCTTCCTCTTTCTCTACCGACAACGCCACCTTCTTATGCGCCCTAAGGCAGTCACCCTCAACCTCAACCTCATCATCATCATTCGTCCTCGCCCGCTTCAGCGCGGGGGAAGAAGTAGCGGGTTGCGATGCTATCGCGACACTGCTCTGCTTACGCCGCTTCGGAGTTGTTGGCGACGTGGTGGTAGTCGCGGTAGTAGTGATAGTAGTAGTAGTTGTTGTTGTAAGCGGAGATTCCGACGACACCCAAGGCTGTAGCGGTTTGCTGAAATCAAGCATAGGCTGTTCAACGTGTAAAGTCTTATCACTTCCCCTTGATTCCGAACTCCAGAAGCGGAACATGAGCATACCCGACAAGATAAAATAAGAGGATCGATATTTGCGATTTGCGCTCAAAGAGGTGTTAGAGCGTGGTTGGCGGACGTATTTGTGGTCGGGATGCGAATAGACCTGGTCTAGGCTGAAGCGCACGATAAAGTTGTAAAAGGGGTAAGGATAAGGGGATAGAGGATAAGGGATAAGGGATAAGGGATAAGGGTAAGAAAAGGGGGTGAGAGAAAGCTATGTCAGAGGCAAGACAAGGCTGACGTAACTGAGGAATACGGCGTGGTACCTAGGATAGGTGCAAGGTACCTAGGTAGTTCCTAAGTAGTTCCTCCCTAGCGCGATGCAGATGCAGGTTGAAAGGGTGTAATCGGTGTAATCGGTGCAATCGTGCAATCGGAAGGTCGGCTTAGCCGGTGGATGCGATAACCTTTTTAGCCTGGAAATGCGCGCTATTGAATGGGTGCAAGTCTTAGGCCAACAAGTAAAAGGAACCGCAGTATACGTAACGGTACCTAGTATATAGTTGACTAATACCGAGGCAGAGGACAAGACTAAAAAGAAGGTGCACGTATCGAGTAGAAGATACGAGCTTCTGATGGGTCGACGATGCGCAGAAAAAAAGGAGTAGGACTGCCGCTGATGTGGCCACGGTCAAACCCAACGAAACCCAGTCTGAGTCAGGATTGAGGCAGAAAAGGAATGCGTAACAAGTATACACCAGAGGGAGTGGGAGAGAGGGATAGAGAGAGAGAGAGAGGTGGACGACGCAATCCAAATGGTTGCAATGCTTGCGCGTAAAAATTATTAGTATGTGTAAGTTTCGATTGTTATTTTTCTTGTTCTTATTTTTTCTCCTTTCTTTCCTTCTTTGATTGAATGATAATGTTGCGACCGGGCGACAACAATAAATCAAATATATCCTTTTTTGGGTTGAATGATGGATGTATTATTGCAGGATGCGTAAGAGAGAAATGAGCGCAGTGAAACGGTATCAAATGGAGATACCGTGGACGGTACCGTATTAGAATGCGCGTATGATGATCATCAGGGTGAGATCGAGACGGGATACGAAGTAGAAGATAAAATAAATAAATAAATAAATAAAAAAGGGCGTAAGAGAAAAGAAAAAAAAAAGTAAGTAAGTAAAAGGGTAGAAATGAGCACTCAAGGGGAGGAATCAGTATTAGCAAAAAAAAAAAAGTGACCAAAGGAACGCGTGAAATGAATTAAATGAAAAAAGTCGGAAGAAAGGCGATTGTCATTCGTTGCGAATATTCTTCCTCTTCTTCTTCTTCGGTTGTTGCAACAGTAGACTGCGTATACAGTAGAAAGGTAGAAAGGCAGAAAGGCAGAAAGGCGGAAAGGCGAGGAAAATTGAAAAGGTGGTAAGGTTGTAAGGTTGTAAGGTTCTAAAGGTTGTAAGAGGGCGGCGAGGTGCAAAGGTGCAAAGGTGCAAAAGGTGCAAAAGGTGCAAAGGGTAAAGGACAACCAAGTCCTGACTCTCGAGCATTCAAAGGGGGGGGCGTCTATGTAGGGTTTGTAGGCTACAACTAACATCAATGTTTAGGTACAGATCACTGAGTTGTACGGGTATGTAAGGTACTTCTTGTCTTTCTTTCTTGCCTGTAATGTTCTTACCTTTTTCTCTTAATTCTCTTGCCTCTTTCCCGTTTTTTTTTTTTGACTTACATAGTATGATGTGTGATGATAACCTTTTGGTCTTGTTGTTAGGTGGGTGGCTACATGCCTAGAACCAGGGAAAACAGGCAGGCGAGGGTACCTAAGAAAAAGAACCTTAGGACCTAGGTACTCCCGTACGCGTTGTAAATTTCACTTTTTGATTTGATTGCCCGACAAGTCCGATGGATGGAATTGGCATTAGGTACATTTGATATATGTACCATACATGTAAAGTACATATGTACATATACGTACATGTAAGTAGGGTGGTCGAAATCAAATCAAGTTCCATTCCTTTTTAGTGGACAGGGATGATTTCATTAATGTTTCCAAGACTTGAACCCGTACACCTCCCAGAATGTCTGTGCTGCAAGGTAAAGGGGGTCTTATCCATATCCGACCTTCGTATACAGGGATTCCTAGCATTATGCATACCTCTTAATGCATCCCATGTAAAGTACATGTATGTACCTATTGTCATGTACATCCATGTACCCTTTTATCAGATGCCTGAGCATCAAATACAGGTACATACCTGTTAACAACACAAAGATACATACATAGTATTAATGTGTTATTGTCACTTACACGTAAGGATTCCTAAACTTATATTCGTGAAATCCCTCGAATATCTCATATACATGTACATATACAGGTTAGAGATACTCTTCCTCTATGACTCATTTATATAAAGACAGAGATGGAGATAAAAAAAAAAGTCGCAACGAAACCCCCCTAAATCCGCCTATTTCATGTCAAAAGACTAAGACCATGACGATTCAAGCGATGAGTACGTGTGTATAGCAATGATCAGCTGAGGGTGGTTCGCGATAAGGCATACCAGTCACAAGGTTACTTTTAACTACAAGTGTGGGAAGCTGTTGGTTGCATAAATATAGTATTGAATGACGCTAGCAGAAACATGCACCGCATACATAAGAGAGATTGATCTTATTATAGACGTGTACCTGAGTACATTATAATTATACGCATGGGTAGCTTCCATACATATATGTACATAGGTACCTTGTTGCCTTCTCGTCACTTATATAGTACATATTACTTCGTAGACATTCTATAAAGGTATATTTGCTTGTTTATGGGTTAACTTATTTAGTCTGGTAGAATGAGGTAAGGAATATCTGTAAGAGATAAGTTATATTATAATGATACATGTACTTCGTATCTTCTGTCGAGACACGTAGGACGTATAACGAGGCGCCATTCGCGCGTAACTTTTCCCTTATAAGTGGAAAGTTTCCGTAACAACCAGAACGTCGATGTTATTGGTGTAACATAAAATACATAGATGCACGATATTGTCAACACGTAATTCGAAGAGCTCCGGTATCGAATTCGCAACTAACCCACAAAGGCATGAATCCTGCTCTCCTTCATCGGTGCCTATAAAACGTCACATCTTGTAATGCGTAAGAGGAAATGCATAGTAGATCGCACATCTAGTTTAGCTTACTATGCATTACTTGATATTTGTTTTCATGTCTGACTTTTGGTAGTAATGCCAATACGATGAGCAAGAATCAATCTCTGCCACTAAATGCTACCTATGGGCTTATACTCATATAGAAGAGGTATGGGTACATAGAATATATCAGCAGCTATCTCCGGTAAATATAACAAGGTGAACACATTATCATCTATACAAGAGCCGCGTTTGCATCGCAACATAAAAAAATAAATATGAGGATCTCGACCCTGCAATGTACATTTACACTCGTGGTATCTTGATCAATCCTTGGCGAACTCCAGGCTGCATTTTCTGACAGGCCCCCCTTCCCTGACGATCGACCAATTACGAATCGGCTATGTCTCGAAAGTGTCTGGATTATGGACTGCATTGTTCGGGCCAAGAAATGTTTGCCTTGTCCAAACTGATAGCTCATTTTCCCGGGATTTTTATCGATAAGTTGGAAATATGTAAGTGCATGGGTCTGTCAGGACCTCATGGTCGCGAAGGTAACATGGAAGATTTGGGAACGACTTCAATATTCTATCACATACAATAGCATTGAACGTAGGCGTGCAATGTTTACATTGAAATATAGGTAGTGTATTAGGTGCTATCTGCATGACGTGACAATACATATACGCTAACCAATTCATCATACTCAAGTTTTGTAAGAGTGGGACCAACGTATGCAGAAGATTAGGGGTAGCTTATGTAAACTAAACATACATAGGAGGTACACATCCATGGATGTACGTGGGTATCTCCGTACCTCGGTACATCAATCAGGTGTCATGTTTGAAGTTATCAAGGCTGCGATAGGTAACTGCCAGCCCGCGCTATCGATAAGAGACACGGCACTTTTTCTTCGGCGTAGTAGTAAGCAGCTTAAGCCTTAAAGTCTTAACCCTTAAGTCTTAAGCCTTTACTTCTTAAGAGAGCTCTCAATACGTGCACGACCTTCAACCACTTACAACAGCGACAACAATCGATGACGGCACCTCGTTCCGTTTCCCCGACGGCATCATGAGTGCCGCAGAAAGATCCCGAAAGAGCAATCAAGACAGCGGGCCGTCGGCAAAGAGAAAGCGTGCCGATACGGAGCCGTCCGCCCCTAACAAGCGAGCTCGGCTCGAGAGCACCCTCAGCCTGTCGTCGACCGACGACGCCCCGACGCTCCAGGCCTTGGAGGCCAAGTACGACGTGCAGGTCCACTCCGTCATCTCGTCCTCCAAGATACAGAAGAAAGTTGCCTCCGTCCTCCGGCACCTCACGCGGCCCGCGGGCGGCGGCGGCGGCAAGGCAAGCGTGTCTGTCCTACGCGCCAGATGCGCCGACACGGGCAAGCTGGTCTCGATAGCCGAGATCGCGAAGCGCGAGCTGGCAAAGGCGGCCGGCGACGAACGCGCCTGGTTCCAGTACATCGCCCTGGGCGAGGAGCTCAGGGAAAAGCCGAGAGGCGGGGACGGCACCGTCATCGAGGAGACGAAGTTAGGCGATGTCGACGGCGACGACTTCGAGGTCATGAAGACCCCGCTTGAAAGAGCGATTGAGGGCCAACCGCGTTGGAGAGGGGTGCCTGTCATGAGCCTGTTCCTCTGCCTGAATTCCATAGAGGAATTGAAGAGGCGTTATGGAGAGCAAACGAATGCCGGTTCGAAGAAACCTGGCTAGGACAACACAACAGTCATTCCTACGAAATTTTGTACGATTATCATCAACATCGAGATACCCCAACCAGAAGCTATAGATTCACACAAGAATTGTATGAACATTTTGTCTTATGGTCATTTATTTTCAGTGACAAGATATATATGTATATATAGATATAGATAAGTTCGATTCCTTAATGATGCTCACAAACTCCACCTAGAATATATGATAAACCCACAAAACCCATGATAAGTTGAATGCCGTTTGATATACAAGTTTTCACAATCGTTTACCCATAAATTATCCGGAAGATCGTCTCTGCATGTTGAGAACGCAGCCACCACACAAGATCACTCAGTCGTACTTCTCAAGAGCCATTCGTTTCTTGCACACTTTCACTATATGGCAATCCTTTATCTCGGACACGGATCCTAATGCTTCTTGCCGCCTTCTGCACCGGAATAGGATATGCGCAGCACAAAGTTGACGATGACAGCCAGGAGAAGGATGATGGCCAACACGGTCGGCCCGAATCGGTCGTCGAAACCGGCTTGGCCTCTGACTCGTATCGATTTGGCTCGCCAATGATATGTAAATAGCGCATATATCATGGTGAGCATGGCGACGCCGGTAAACAGGAAGGCCGAGATGAAGGCAGGGCGGTCACCGAAGTTCAACATGCCAATTGCCAAGGCGCCCAGTATGACGGTGAAATTGAGCCATGACAGGAACGTTCGCTCGTTAGCGAAGAAGACCTTCGGCTCGACTCGCGTAGGTAGGGCAATCCGTTTGCCTAGAATGTGTGACCGTAGCGTGTTAGGTCAAATAACATCGTGTGCTTCGTTTCAACTAAGGAGGTAATATTTACCGGGAGCCGTCTGAAGGAGAGGCTGGCTAGACATGATGAATTACAGTGATATAGAGTATTTTCTGGGGGGTATATTATTCGCGGGTTTATTTAAGATGTGATCGAAAAATCAAAAGCCGTTGCGCCGAATTGGGCTGGTTTAGAGATAGCCAGGGGAGCTTCGCGTATGTTCGCGACGGAATTGAAGATGATTGACCCGAATATTGATGGGAATGAGATAAGCCAGAGATGAGGAAGAAAAGAAGAAGTTAAGATGTAATCCTATAGACCTATAGAATGAAGTTATAAATTTTTGTAGAGCTAAGAAGGAGGAGAAGTAGGAAGAAGAAAAAAGTCAGGTAGTTTATGACGATGATATTAAGCAATTTAGCATTGAGAGAGCTTCGATAGCGGGAGTGCAAGTCACTTAAACCTCACTAAAGGTGGTTAGTCCATAGCATTAGCCACATAAAAAGTGACCCACGTGTGTCATTTAATCATTATGAGTGGCTGGTTGAGAGGGAGAAGAACAAGGATGCTACGGTTACAATACGCGTTGTGCATGCCCCGCGCAGGTAGATACAAAGGTACCTACATACAACATATCGTTCATGCCTCGATTGACTAATAAAGACCCGATAAAGCAAATGCAAGGGGTAATATGCACGATGTGAAGCCGGGATCACATAAGGGGACCCCCGGTCCGTTCTGCAAAGAACCTGGAAAACTTGCAGTCTTGCATCAACTTTTTACAACAAATAATAATTGTAAACGGAAAGAATACAACGTCAGAAGGAGAAGGCTGAAAGAGAATACAAGGCTATCATAGTCTGTTCCTGTTAACGCCGATTCATTTAATATTACCAGTTCTAATTTATGTAAAGAAACCCCCTACTATTATTCTACTTGTTATTTCGATATAGTACCGGGAATAGGTATTAATCGTCAACGTCATCGACATCGAGGTTCAGAGATGGCTTCGCAACAGAGCAATGCGGTATGTTACAATGATCATCCATCTACCTTTCTAATATCCTTCGAGAAAACTTATACAAATCTTCCATTAGCCAATCAGCGCTACTAGACTAAGGCAGATTGCCATGGACGTAGGTTCGCCTCGCCACCCCGGCCGGAAGAGGAGGCATCGGTGTACGGGACGCTCAATCAACTAAGTCTAGCTTCAACATTAGGCTTGTCAAATCGCCATCGGCAACGCGGAATTTTATGAGCATTCGAAAGTCGAAAGCTGGAATAGCACCATAATCGTACGTCCTCCCCGATCTGCCAGATATCCGAACTTACCGTCTCCCTACTCTACATACATACATACATACATACATACATACACCCCACGTCAAGCATCGCTAACACAACACTTCGGCGCCAGAACTCAACCCTCAAGGCCATCATATCCGAGTCGACGCCGTCCGGAGCGCAGAACCCGGCCCACAAGTACGTCGTCAACAGCACGATCGTCCAACACCTCGTCCCGACCTCGGCCCTGAACAAGCCCAAGGGCGGGAGCGAGGCGAAGGCGGCCGACAGCCCGCGCATCAGCACCAGCGACAGCGGCACCGCGACCGCCACGGACGGGAAGCCCCACGTCGGCCGGCGGGGCATGCACTCGGCCACCCAGGCCTTCTGGAACGAGAAGACGGACGGGATGTGGAGCTTCAAGTACGACGGCGGCGAGAGCAAGGGCATGGACGTCGTCATCAGCATCATCTGGATCGGCATATGAGGACACACCCAACGCGTGCACAAACCTACCATCTTATAACCATTCAACGATCGGCCGCGTAAATAAGGGAACAAGAAAAAAAAGAAAGTGAGGGGGGAGGTCCTTGTAAAAACGTGTGTTGTTGTTGTATGTTTTACAGAAAAAAAAAAGAAGACGCTCTAAGATTCTCTGCACTATATATACGCTTGCTTATCTTCCTTCTTCCAGGACGTGTCATTAATGATATATTCCATGTCTCTACCTATGGTGGTTATGCGATGTCGATTACATATGTACATGGTCTCGTCGGTATCTGGTTTTCAAAAAAGTGTATACGTGACCGGAATATACGGAAGCTACATAGGTCCATAATATGAACACTTTTTTTTTTCATGTATTGACCGAATGGTACTCCTTCTATTCCTTACTTCCTCACTTGGTCTGCCTGGGAAAGAGGGGAGGTTTAGGTGGTATACACATATGCATGAGACAATTGCTATAGTGTGAGTCTCTTCGAATGGATAGACGACTCCTAGCTTGATTCCTGGATACTTGAGTAAGTGGCTTGGCTTGGCCTGGCTTGGCTCGGCTTGAACTCCCTTTTCATGAGGGCGTACGGATGCGGAAGTTTGGTATTACGACGTCTCCCGAAGAACAAGGGAATAGGAGGTAGCCACCACCTTTCTTTGAACGGTGGCGCAAAAGTGAGAGCTAGGATTGGCGTTTTAATCTCGGCATTTCTTGTTCATGTCTCCGCATAAAGTCATATTGGCCTTGGACGGCTTACTGGTTGGTACCTCTTAGGTGTCTATAGGTCTTTTTCGAGGTGAGACTTAATTACAACAACACACGGCCAAAACGTGTATGTAAGGTACCTACCTCACTTGCACCAGCATAGAAGGTATTATAGGAGATACATCTACCTCTGCGTTATGTAGGTTTCTGTTGTATTTCAGAGAATAAACTCGACTGATACCTACTTGCTAGACACTTGATGAACTTGACAGTGCATAGGGATTATCCTCGATACCTCGAGTTCAGAAGTACCTGGTAGTCGTAGGAACTCGGGAACGTGTTGGATCAAAAATCTAACAGGACATCGTATAGTATAACGCCCGACAGACATCGTAATCGCATACCTCCTAGACCGACAGCAGGTTAGCACTTGTTTTCAACGAGGTCGGTATCGAGAAACTATCTCCTAGGAGGTAAATCTCTTAGGCACATTCCATCATCATGAAGGGTAAGGAAGTAGGTAGGTAGCTTACGCGTACCTACGCTTAAAGCTCAGTTAGCGGCGAATATATACAGGTACTTCTTATTCGGTTATTTCACTGTGATTTCTAAGAATAGACACAAATAACACCAAGTCTCCATTGACTATATTAGGTAGAAAGAGGAAAATAAATAGCAGGTAGGTATCTACATAGATAGATCGCGGACCGACTTCTAGAGCTGAACGCTCACCTTGTCTACCCAGGCCTACCTCTTATCATATCGATGGTATTCACAGCTACATTAGGTACCTATATCTTAAGGTCTCCCAGTCATACGTTCGTAAAGGGACTTATTTTTTTCCGAACACACGTAACGTGATTTACTAGGTAGGCGACTGCCATTCGTCTGGGTGAGTCTTGGGGGGAGGGGGGGTGTAACCGGGGCGGACCCGACGTCTAGATCAATGGCTCGAGATGATTTCCCGGAGAGACGGGCGGACGGCAGACGGGGGAGTACGGGATAAATACCTTACTGCATACTATGTATACCTACCTATATCCAGCCAGCCCTAAATGATGTCGCACCGCATAGACGAATTCGTGGAGCGGAGTTCAGCGACGAGAGAGAGAGCATGTGCTAATAAGAGGCAAGTGAGCTACCTATGAGCTAGGCGACTTACCCGGAGCAATAGGAACGCGGCGCTCGTCTTATATACCTATATGTAGGCCCAACGACCCTTATAATACGTCATATGACCTAGTATCTTTTCCTCCGAGGCCTCATACGGGATATATGTATGAAGGAATCTGATGTTATTCTCCTTCTCAGCCGTCAGCTAAGCCATTCGTGGTCATCAGTTTACCTATTTATTATTGATATATCTTTTTTTCTGGACGATGATGCACATGCAGGAATGCTCACTTGACCATCCGGCAGGGAGCGATGAGCCGTTGTACCACCTGTTTCGTCGACCTCGCGCCTAACATTGAACCACTACACACATACCACATACATACGTAAAAGGACGATAAGTCGACGGGTAAGAAAAGATCGCCTCCGCCATATGCAAAGAGACGTCAGCGGCCCCCCCCCCCCCTCTCCCGTCTAGCGTACATATATACATACATAGCTACATTATGGCCGTGGCTACGATCGCGAAGATCTGAGGACGCGGATAGGGTGCTGGGTCGCCAAGACGCCGTTAGCACGTACTGTACAGTACAGTAGGTACATACATGGTGCGACCCAGAACGTCCTAGAAGGGAAGCAGGACGGGCGTTGGAAGGAGAAGAAGAAAACAAGTTATTCGGTCAGGGGTCAGGGGTCGGGGGAGGATCTACATATGTCGTTTGATTTGATGGCCGTTGCATGACAGCGTTGACAATAACGGCAGCGATTAGACAATACTATGTACCTCCTAAGGCAGCGAGCGTGGCACCATGGCTAACGACACCGACTCTCTCTCACTCTCACTCTCACACTCTCCTCTTTTACGTATGTAGGTGTGAGATCTCTCTCCGTTGGAAGATCTGATGTATTAGGTTATTGGGATTCGTTATTACCCACCATGTCACAGCTCTTGCAAATCCCGATTCCCGAACCGTCCCAAGGAGGGCATGGGAAAAGGAAAAGAAAAGAAGGGACTTGTCGGATTTTGCATATCGCTGCTCTATCGAGTACCGGTAGGTTGGGCGGTCCGCCGATTCGAGCGCTCGGTTCCGCTCCATGGTTATCAGCGTCGCATACATGGGTCGCTTAGAAGACTTCCAAGGTTGCGTAGCATCTACCTACTCGACTTACATATAACATGGGGAACATTATTCCACCGCCCTGGAGAAAGAAGATATGATAACGATAGAGAGGTATGCGGCAGTGTTAGGAAGGGGAGCCGAGTTGGCAAGAATGTCATTACCTAGGTAGTTAGACCCTTGTGTCTTTTAAAAGGGAGCCCGAACTTGGTATCAGAAGCGAGAGAGAACAAGAGGAGAGTGACATACATACCTAGTATAAGACCAATAGCCGAATTCTTTGACGATACTGTGTAGGTACCTATCACCGCAACAAAGGACGGAAACAATGCATGTCTAATAATATAACATCATAAAACGTAGTCGAAATTTTATCATAGCTACCGACCTACATGATATAATATCGACACTAGAGAATCCGCCATCGCTTAAAAAAAAGCCTAGCTAGGATTTTCGGGGTCTCCTGTCAAATTAATCGGGCCTAGAAGAAAGGGACGATATTAAAAAAAAATTCTTCCTAAAAAAAGCTACTAAGACTAACCCGCTCATCCGGGTCGGTCCCGGCCAACTTTCAAAATTTCTTCCTAACTTGGCTGAGCCACTAGCCCGAATTCATAGCCATGAACGCTTGCCCTGACCAGCCGAAGCCAGCTAGATGATCCGGGTTTGACCCAAAATAAAAAGAAATACAAAAGAATAGGATTGTCCCGTGTCTGCCTTCGTTTACCGGTCGGAGGCGACGATGGCTGCGGGTCACACCACCCCCTACGTCTCCTCATTTGTCACGATAAATCTCCAGACGTCTAATCCACGACGCCTAGCCAAGTTGCCAGAAAGTGGATCAATTCTCCACCAAACCAGTGACGATCTTCGTCGTGTGTCTAGCCTGCGTAGGCCCCGTAGCTTGGACCCCTGACCGCTTACTTCCCACAGCTGATTTAATAACTCTCCCGTCCCACGTAATTCGAGGCTCCGACAAGAGCCACGAGTTGCCAACAGACCATCAAAGGTTATTTCTTCTCACGATATCCGAAGATTCACCCCGCAAAGCCTGAAACCCCAGACTCAAAGAAAGGAAAAGGCCCCCCTAGTCTACTCAAGCCTCAGCCGTGGCTTGTTCCCAACTGGAATTTGAATCATCGTCACCGCTTGTTGGTACCTAGCCTAGCACACAGGTGACCAACTCATACCAAAAATTAGCACCGAGGACCCTTATTATTCGGCCTGCCCCGCGGCTTACCCACTAGGGTTCGTCAGTCTCATCGTAATTCGAAGGTTTCCTTCTATTACGATCCAACTACCTATTTCAACCGCGACCTAGCTCAAAATACTTGAAGTGCACAAAGAGCAGCACTTATTCCCAGGCACATTTGTGTGCAAGATTTTGGAAATTTGGAAGAATCGCCAAGCAACAGTCAACATGGTTGAGATTCTCCGAGTCCCGTCACTGGGACAATCACTCTCGTCGGGCTCGTCCGACATGATGGATAATATGACGAGCCGCTTCCTCAACGTGGACCTCGGCCCAGTTTCCGAGTCGTCTGTGGTGCCACTGAAACAGCAGAAGACGCCAACGAAGGAAGCCATGTCTAAAAACGCGACGCAACGGGTACCTAGGCGTGCCTTTACCTCGCTCGACTACCCGGACTCGGTGAATCCGAGCGTAGTCCTGCAGCGGCAGCCACGTCTCATCACACCCGTCGCCGCGCCGACTGAGTCTGCGGAGACGACAGAATCATACTTTCAATTGCAGTCCCGCGGCTCGCCTGCCTTGAAGCCACAGCAGCTCGCTACCTCTCCTATCCCGCCCTCACCTCTCGTAGTAAGCCATGCACAGCCTAAACGGCCGGCCTTGCCCGGGCCGCTGAGGTCGTACTCGGTGATGGACGTGGAGCCGGTACCGTTCACGCACCAACCGGGGGTAGCGTTGACACTCTCGGACCTGCCGGCCGAGCTGCACTATACTATCTTCGACTTCCTGGACCCGATCGACAGCACATGTCTAGGCCTGACAAGCCAGCACTTCTATGCGATCCACCGGCGGATGCACGGGACGGTGTCGCTCTCGGCGCGGCGGCAAGGACCCAACGACATGGAGTGGGTGTGGCGAAACGCTGCTATCTCGGGACCTTTCGTCACGGACGGTGGCGTGGGGAAGCACAACTCCCTCGCCCTCCTATCCCCCCGCGGCCAGGTCTACTGCCGCAAGTGCCGTACCGCGCGCTGCGAGCTGCACAATCACATCCGCGAGTGGATCGGCGACAGTAACGAATACTGCGACGTCTCTCAGAAGTTCGGCCCCCCAGCTCCGGCCAACGCAAGGGCGTTCTGTTATAAGAGCTCCCCGAGACACCCGCACCGTTGCGGCAGACACACGCGCCAACAGCGAACTGTTCGGCTCACATAAGAGGGTAGTTGTGAGAAGTAGCGTATAGCATTTGACGTATAGCATTTGACAGAAATGACCAATCACATCATCTTTGTGTTTTGGTATATCAGTCGGGTTGAGGTGTAGCCTCCCTTGTTATCATCTCTAGCGAGTCCTAGAAGAAATACCTCACGCGAAATAAATATGAGCGAGACCACTTACCTCGAGTCGAGGAAGCTAGTCAAGAGAGGGAAGGAGTGCGCATTTTACGGAACATGAAAGAGGATTCTGTTTGATCCAATATCGGATAGATAGACGTACGCAAAGCGGTTTGCGTGAGCAAGCATGTTTGACGCAAACGTGTAAGTCGAAGATGAGTTGGATTGTCGTAAGGATGAAGATGAGGATTTGTCCGAGGTGACATTCGATAGATCATTATATCAAATTAGATAATGACCTGTAAGCGCTATGTCCGAGGGATAATAAGACGGGAATAATTAATAATTATACTTGTTGAAGATGTTCTTGAATTTTGGGGTTTGCTCCATCGAGTATAGACATCTCAACGGATATTTCTATTCGTTCTTGGTACACGTGCACATTCTCAACAGATGACAGAATATCGAAAGGAAGAAGAAGAAAAAAAAATAGAAATACAATCCACATTGAAGATGTACGGATACAATTATATATAATTCCAGGTTGCTTTGGACTTAAAAATATATACATGTCAAATATTAGTCACACAGGCGAGATTGAACAGTCCACTCTGATGCCATCTACTTCGGTAATTACTATTTAGACTTTAAGATCAAACGTACTTGTGAACTCTATGTTGGGTATTGCAGGACAGTCATGTGACCAATGGTATAAGAGGGAATTTCTCCTGTTTCGAGGTAGGGTACGGAGGTCGCGGCCAAAACTATACAGCGTCCGGTACTTAGAGCCCCACAGTGCGGCATTTCAGTCTCAATTCCACCCAGGTATAATAATAATACACTTATAACTAAAAATACCTTATTATATAACATATAATTGAAGTTTTTCAGACCTGGTTGATATAATTAAAACAATTGGTTTAATAACTGCTGTTATTGTTATTACTGCTGTTGCTGTTGCTGTTGCTGTTGCTGTTGCTGTTGCTGTTGCTGTTGCTGTTGCTGTTGCTGTTGCTGTTGCTGTTGCTGTTGCTGTTGCTGTTGCTGTTGCTGTTGCTGTTGCTGTTGTTGCTGCTGCTGCTGCTATCACTGTCTGAATCTTTAAGCTTTTCAGGATTTTTGATAATACAGGTCTTTACTTATGAAAGGTCTCTACTTTATCTCCTCGAGGTAATCTATTCAGTCCATCGCCAGGTCTTATCGTCAGGTTCTTTCTAGGTACCTGGTAGTTGTTGTTTCCTATATTATATTATACCTGATTATCGTTGCTATATTTTTTCTATAAACCGTTACGCGATACTGAAATTAGAAACCATAATTACATCGTGCAATTACATAGACCCAATAGACTATTATACTAGAATCTAATCATTCATTTAATTTTTCTTATTTTTCTAGTTTACGTTGAGCAGAATTAGAATACTTCGTACTATTCTAGGTGTTTCTATACAGTGCATTATTGCTGAAATGTGATGTACGCACAGTATAGGCTAAGTCACAGACGCTGTATAGTTTTGGCCTCGACCTCCGTAACGTTTCCTACCACGGTATGTATTAGCCGGATGACAGTCTTGAACTGTCGAAAGGCAAATCTGAGTTCTCTTGTTACATGTCTCCTAGTTACATGTATAATTTGAGTTATTGCGTCTGCTCCTATTATTACCCTTTCTTTATTCACTTATTATTACAAGTATAGACGCAGCCATGAATTATTCATAATAAACTAACTAAGTGTTCAACGAAAGACCTCTTAGCATGGTGTCTGGCTTAGATATGTATTATATACGATAGATGCGCTTGTAAGAGTATAGCATCGCAGCATGTGCAAGTACGCAGTATAGGTATATTATACTACGCAGTATTATATGTATCTATGGTGTATTATGTACATACACTAGGTAGGTAGTCTTCTATCTGGACGCTAACGTCGGATTGGGGCGTGGATTGAGCTAATTGGTAAATCATGACGCCATTTACATGGTCTTTAACGGGGATCGAATGATTTTTCGAAATTTTTGAAATTATGGAAATTTAAGCATTCATGGATACAAACAACGCAGTAGCATCCGTGCATACATACCTACCTGTGTATGTACTTTGTGCAATTCTATTACATTATTTATTACATAGACACTCATTTGGGATAAATTCTTCCTTAATTGAATTTAAACCGGAACCCCCCTTTTTTTTAATTGCTATGCACTACGTAGCATTATAGGGTAAGCTAAACCTAATAGTACACTATACCAAGTCTACCGTTGTATTACTTTAATACCTGTATGGTAATCTGTACATAAAGGGAAATCACATCTCTTTATCGATACATAATATCTAGGTACCTACATATATACAGAGACTAACTTACAAGGAGGTATGCTGTAAGATGAATGATTGGGCACACCATTAGGTATAGGTTTTAAGGTATTAGGTCTGGTGTTACCACTAACTATATTACATTTGAAGGTTGAAAGTAACTGAAGTACTTCGAGATTCTTGAGATTCTTCTCGTCATCGTCATTCCTCCCGTCTACATTTTTACACTCACAGAACAAGCTTCATTAACATACACCTTCAACACCTTTCATAACTATCATGACTACCACATACATATCACCAATTTCTCATAAATCATTCCCAAATTAAAAACTACACGTATAATAATCTGATACTCGACAAGTCAAGCAAACTCAATTCAAGCCATTCATCTTCATTACTTTGTCCGAATCTTCCCGGGACGGTTGAGCGGTTTGACGGCTCGGACGGGGAAAGGCAGGGCTGCATGTACAGTGTCTGTATCGTTGCAGTCTTCTGTCAGTCTCGGTTCTGACCTGTGGCCTGCGTGTCATCTTCTTTTTTTTTTTTTCCTCGACGTCAAAGCTTTGAACTTCGACGTGTCGATTCCCGAATCTCCCTCTTACTTTGGCACACTATCTTCTTTCTCTACCTCTTACCTCTTCTTTAACCGCTACCAGCTAGATTTAAAAAAAGATGTCTTCCCCCTCAAGCTCTTCTCACGCTGGCAAGCGCAAGCGACCAGCAACTGCAAGCTCTTCTAAGATGGACGATAATCCATTATTACAGCCTTCTTCTCGAGATGCTTCCGGCGAAGAGGGGGACACTACCGCTCCCGAGTCCGGAAAACTCTTACACCGCAAGTCGGACTCGGCCCCTGGCTCGAATCCGGCCAAACGTCAGCGTGCCAACTCCGACCGCGCATCTGCCCTCGAGTCGACAGATCATGCCGTAGACCCCGGCGAGCCCAGCGACACTACCGAAGCAAGCATTGATATTGCCGACCGCGTTGCCAGGAAGAGCAGGAAGTCTGCTAGTGCCCGAGATATGGCTGCGCAAGACGATGAAGAGAAGAAGAAACAGGCTGCCATGCCACCACCTCCAACTGGTCGTCTCACACATCCTGCCGGGTACAGGACGAACCCTCCGCCTACAGGTCGTACTATCAGGGTCTACGCTGATGGCGTCTTTGATCTATTCCATCTTGGGTATGCACTGAAAGACAAAGATTTCGATCTTTTATCATTCAAAGACAAAGCTAATGTCATGGTAGTCATATGCGCCAACTCGAACAAGCGAAGAAAGCATTCGACGATGTCTACTTGATAGTCGGTGTTACAGGCGATGAGGAGACGCACAAACGCAAGGGTCTAACAGTTCTTTCGGGCAAGGAGCGCGCTGAAACCCTTAGACACTGCAAGTGGGTTGACGAGGTTGTCGAGAATTGCCCCTGGATCGTAACCCCCGAGTTCTTAGAAAGGCACCGGATTGACTATGTTGCTCACGATGATATACCCTACGGTGCTGCCGAGGGCGACGACATCTATGCTCCTATCAAGAAGGCGGGCAAATTCTTGGTAACACAACGAACTGAAGGCGTGAGCACGACCGGTATCATTACCAAGTAAGTTACTATACTCCTAATCAACCTCTCCTACTAGGTTCATTTGGTCATTGGTTCTAATAACGGATCACACAGGATTGTCCGCGACTACGAGAAGTACATTGCACGCCAACTCAAACGAGGGACGTCGCGTCAGGAGCTTAATGTAAGCTGGCTCAAGAAGAACGAGCTTGACATCAAACGTCATGTTCAAGATCTACGTGATAATATCAGGGCAAATTGGACTACAACCGGCCAAGAGCTTAGTCGTGAGCTCCGCCAGTATTGGCCTGCAAGCCGTCCTCAAAGCCCGGCCCCGATTGGCCGCTCTATGCCGGCAACACCTGGGGCAAACGGCGATACTAGTTTACGGGAAGCCGCTACTATGGCTGCCGCCGCCAAGTCACCTACTACGCCAGGTGGTGAGAGAACTCAGGCCCCTAATGACTTTATCACCGGATACACCCTTGGTCTGATTGGCGGTGTAAGATCTTGGGTAAGTTCTCTAACAACGGTATGGAAAGAATTTGAAGTTAATTAACATAAACAGATGACGAAGAATAGACGCAATCTTAGGGACAGTCGGCCGCCAAGCGATGATGATTCGGAGAGCGACGATAAAAACAACGACCGCAGGCTTCCAGTAGCATCCGCTAGCTAGTTGCTTAGACCGCTAGCTCATCTCGCCGTTGAAGAGGAGGAAGAGGGCATGAGGTCATACGACGGAGACCGCTCAGAGGGAGAGGGGATGCCTATGAGCGACCTAGATAATTAACGATCAGGGGGTTGATCATCGGTTACGGAATACAAAAAAGCGTAAAACATAGTACGAGAACGGCGTTTACGGCTTCCCCTTTTCACTACTTATCTTAATGTTTCGCCCCTTGAACACCATGAGATTGAGGCCTCACTCTTCGCCTGCAGGATGGGGAAAGGAGGATATGAATGAGTTGGTGAATGAGTGAGGGATGGTGGAAGGAGGGCGGTAGAGGTATAGACAGACGAACACGACGACCCCATTGCTTATGTATGTACATACTTATATAACGTACGTATGTGTGTATGTATGTACGCGCATTAATCAGTCGTATTCGAAAAAGCACCTATTCGAAATAATAATTAGCATGGATGTTCATGATCACTCGAGCTCCTCTTCTCTCTTTATTTTCTGTTGTGTCTGAACGTCTTATAGGCCCGGGGAAAGAATTACTGGCTTTCTTGCCTGGGACTTGGTTTATGATGGCGATACTGATGTACGTCCGTTAGGAGGACAAAACTATCTACTTAGATATCTACCCTAGTTACATAGTCATAATGTCATAATAGTGCTGGATGGGATTTACTCTTCTCTTTCCCTTCGTCTTACTTTCTTACCTGTATACGCCTCACTGTTCGAGTATGGGTTGAAGCCGATCCTATGGTGTATAGGGGTAGGTATGGATAAATCTACCTACCTACCTACCTATCACAGGTAACAAAAAAAAAACGCGGTTTGTTTCCGGCTATGGTAAAGGAATATCATGGAAACGTTCCGTTACGTGGGAGGGAGATACAGGAGAGGGTGGGTATTTAATTTAATCCCTGATACCGTAGGTAGGTACTTCGCCGCAGACCCAGCGCGGCCTGATGAATAACTCGCCTCGATGTGTCCAAGACTCCAAATCACAGCTGTCTCTTTGGGTCAGATTCGAAACAGGTACCTTAGGTAGGTACTCGACTGCGTATTTCATTAGGCGACAGGTGTTTTTTTTTTTTTTTTGGTAGATGCCTAGCTCCTACCAGGTATTCATGAGCTTTGACGGGCCTCGCATCTACTCTTCATATCGTCACCTAGACGTTACTATGGCGTATACGAGGTAGTACCTAGGTATGTAAGACCATGCACGGGAATGACAATGGTCTATTGAGCCGACGGACGTCTTGTTTGTCCTCCCGCTCTCTCTCTCTCTCTCTCTCTCTCTATGGCATATCATAGATTCATGGTACGATACCTACCTATAGTAGTGAGGTAGGTATGCCGTAAGACGTTTGACAGCCCTCTCTCCCGTACCCTATCACACGCCCTTTCTGACGAGTCGATCTACGAAGGTTGGTTGTAGGGCTGAGGTACGGCATGATCGCCGCGAATCACGTCGTCGGGTTGCTAGGTCGGCTACGAGATGATGTCGTACCCGTGGGTGGGGATGGAGAGGGGGGCTGACGATGATCAGATACATATATTAAGCAAGTTGTCTCACCGGGTAATTACTAAAAACGGTTGACCTTGCCTGCGCGCTGCGCCGTATGGGAACTTAGCCTATCGCGTAAGGCTGCCGCTGCCTCTGCCGCTGCCGCCGCTGCCGTTTGTATAGGTTAGGTAGGTAGGGTTGGGGAGGCTTTATGCGCGCCAGGGTCGCATCGAGGTGCGTGTTTGCGCGCCCCAGCACGCGGGAGTGAATAAACGCGAGGGACCGACGGGATGGTAGGAGTGCCAGCCCCAGATTTCTACCGGTACGTATCGGTATCTTCCGTGTATGGGATGGCCCAGTGGACGCGATGGCTGCGTGGTGAGGGTAGGTACCTACCTACCTACCTACCTACCGTTACCCGGTGACTAAGACGGTAATAAAGACCGACGTTAGATGAAAGGAATGCTCCAAGATTGCTTGGAAGTTCCTTACCAGGTACCTAGGGTCGGCAAGTGGGAACTTTGTGCTTGGATGGGAGATTCCATCTGTTGGTGGAAAGGGAGGTAAAAAAGGTTACTCCTAAGCTACACTCCTAATATCCAGGGACGTATGAGAGGAAAAGGATGGTGACACGACGACGACGACGAGCTATCCCCTTTTAGGGGTATAAGCTTCGAGTGCCTAGAAAAGTTTCGAGTATACAGGAGGTATATATTACCAGTATAGCGATGACAAGCTAGCCGTTACATCGTTATTGGAGATATGAAGGGGTGAGAATAAAGGGTGCCTAGGTATCTATAATTTATCATCTATTCACGAATTGTTGGCAGGTACTAGAGGCTGTTGTATAAGAATATAGTCTCGAAGGGTGACATGGAGGCTGAAAATAGTAACCTTGATTCTCTTCATCGTGAGTCTGTAAAACCGCTATATGAGTGATATACCTCGTGAACACGTCGATTGGTAGATGAACGGTCCCTTTAATTCGTTGTTTCTGTAAGAATATGGCTAGGTAGGAGAGATAGTTACATTATAGCATCACTAGCCAAGATTTTATATTAGTATAGCTATCCGATTATAAATATCCTTCACCGGTTATGTCCCGGGTATGACAGGAGATCCATAATTCGACTCTAGTACTGTGTATGAACCCGACATAGATGGTCCCTATACGGGCTGTCCCAAGCATTTTAGATGCAGTGGCGTCGTTTGGGTGTTTCATGATGACGGGAGTATCCTTCTTCGACGCCGGGGCCATGCAGCACAACACCTTTTAGCGTAGGCACTCTTGCGGAGGGTCCAACTCAGAACGGACTGCGGCATCTGAAACTCGGGGGCGCTCTCCAGATTTCCCCCCTCCCCTTTCCCCCCCAAAGACCCGTGATGGGATTATGGGTAACATTTCGAGAAGCCGCTCCTAACATCTTCCAGGTCAACCGCCTCATAAGCGCCGCATTAGCGTGGGTAGATAGTGGACGTAGTGGAGTGCTAGGCATACTGTTATTCGTAGATATGTTTCATCGTCCCAACGAGAGACATACGAGGACGAGCATGCAAGTAAGGGCATGCACGTAAAATCAGGAACCTTGCCAAGAAGATCGATGCGAGAGGGTAAGAAAAGAGCATCATCCATTTCTCACATCCGGATCTAGAAATAGAGTCGAGCTTTGGAAGAGTACGATTTCCGCGGGGCAGACTTCCT
The DNA here is from genome assembly GCA_902806505.1 of Hypoxylon lienhwacheense. Lineage (NCBI taxonomy): Eukaryota > Fungi > Ascomycota > Sordariomycetes > Xylariales > Hypoxylaceae > Hypoxylon > Hypoxylon lienhwacheense. The sequence continues at coordinate 424,096 of CADCWW010000005.1, forward strand.
CGAGCGCCATTGCTCTATTTCGAAAACCAAAAAAAAGGTCATCAGGATATCGTAAGCACAGCCGCGTCCCCTGGCAGATGGCTACCTCTATCATGACAAGGGGAACTGTACGGCTGGTAAGAGGTATGTAAGAGCCTAGCCTATATGTAACCTGGTCTTCATCGAACGGGCCTAGGCCCATTCTAGATATAGTCGATAAAGCATATATGAGGCACAAGGCCATATGCCGGGACTCGTTCGCCAACGTTGGGCTTATCACATTACTCGCTAAACCCGTGGGCTGTTCGTATATATAGACTATAGTATACGGATTTAGAATACGGGACCGAAGACCTGCAGATATTCAGGTCTGTTCAAGCAGATGATGTCGGATTAAGATCCCAACGGAAGCGGGTCTAGAGGGCTCGAAAGAGGAATCACGAACTTGACGTGAGGTTGAAAGGCTACCAGGAACACCGGTTCAAGTGTGTGTGGTGTGTGTGTGTGTGGATGTGTGGAGGGGAGGGGATGATCACTGACGTATGTCTCTGGATGATGCAGGAGTTGCGGCGAGTGCCACGCGATCGTGAAGGAATCCACAATCCAATGCAGGGCGCTTGTGCGGTTAAGGCAAGACATGATATTGGTAAGACATGCATCGTGGTACGGCATCATATCGTGCATCATTGCTGGAGGCCATCTAGCTAGCTGAGACACCATTACAACTCGTATAATGAATAGGTAGAAGAAAGCCATTTTAGTCGTGAGCATCACGCCGATGTGGCTCAGACACGACCAAAAGGGGAACGCAGCAGAACCAAGACACGAAGTTTCTCACGAAGGTAGGCACCAGAGAGGATGGGTTTGGACGAGTACGGCGTTGGCAATATACATAGTAATAATTGCATAGTAATAATAAAAAAGACGTTGAAAAGGTAGCATTTTAAAAATATGCAAGAAGTATGTATGTACGCGGTAAGGCGTATGCATGCGTCTGTGTAATGGATGGAAAATGTGTGAGTATAATATCTGATTGGTTGGCCGGACGCCGTAGTTCTATAAATAATCTTAAGCGCCGGGGCTAAGGCTATCCCAAGCTAATATTACCTTACATAAAGTTACCATGGAGGGCTATGGTAGGTAATAAAGTTAAGGTTAGCAAACTAGGACATATCTAGGTAACGGGTATTATGTACGCGGGGAAAGGGCCGGCGACCTCCGGGCCTCACCGTTCGGCTCTCCGCAACTTCTATCCGTATGTCCGCTACATGAGTACATGTCTATATTGGTACCTACATATCATGTATTGTAAGGGATGTATACTTACCTACCTAGGTATGTATGGGTACGTTGTCTCAAGCTAGTCTGCAGATAAGATTTTCTATATGCGATGAGTGTTATGTTTCATGTGGACGTCTTAGTAGATTAACACCCTCCCAAGATAATACTTCGATCTCACGGAACTTCTGTTATGTGTATCGGAAAGAGAAAAAGACAGAGGGAAGAAAGAAAAAAAAAGAAGGAGAAAAAAAAACGTGGGAACCCTGTCAAGTGGAACGATTATGTGCTAAAGGATGGCTGGATGTGGTCATGGATAACCCAAAAAGAGGTTCATCGTCGACTGCCAGATCCTCCCCTGCGTAGTCTCATGCAAGTAGTCGCAAGCCATATCATATCAACCAAACCAACCGAGAAGACGGGGCAATAGAAGGAGTCTTCGCTGCGCATTTCCATGCATGTCATCTCGGCTGTTGTTGAAAAGCGAAGCTTGTCTTGACTCCGAGCGGATGGATAGGCGCTTATCTTCCGTGGTTCCTGGAGGTGCTTTAAACAGAAGCAGAGGCTACTTATCTTTGTTACTGTGTCTGGTAAACGTTCCGGACCCCATCAGATATTATCATTACCCCTTCGGATCGCTGCCGACGTCGTCGAAACAGCCGCCACATCTACATAAATATACGCGATCATGAAACATACCTATCGAAGTAGATCGCGGGAAATCTTGGCCTTTCCCCCCCCCTTTCATTCTCTTTTCCCCTTGCTCCGTTGCTCTAACTCATATCCTGCATTGGAAGTTATCTATAGGCATGTATGTACGTAGTATTAGGTATTCTACTTCTGGCTTACTACCACACCAAAACTACGAGCGTTATCCCTTATTACTACGAAGTATGTACCGCTGCTTGTGACGTCTATAAACTATTAATAGAATTGCCATTTTGTCCAATTATGGCTCGTGATGCATATCCAAGCCCCCTTTCGCGGTACTGGTACCTCCTTAACCCTGGCACACCACGGGTCGAGCTGGAAACGAAGGGCCAATGAAAAAGTCTGTGCCCAGTCTGAAGGATTCGATCAGCATGTCACTCCTTGTCTTACAGCGGGCCGTGCTTTCAAAGCTTAGGTGCTTTCCAGGCTCGTAGCGAACGAGGTATATACCTACATACATACGTACGGACAGTATTTTACTGCATACCGAGAAAAAACGGAGAGACGCAAGGCAAAGCACCAATACCCATCCTCCAAATACTACGTAAACGGGCGCGGAGCCCCGTGCCATTGAGAAACCGATGGATTCAAAAAAGCGTGGGGAATATCTTGAAAAAAAAAAAGGATAGTACTTCGTAAACCAGGTATCTATTGCTGTCATTTCTGGTTCACTACCTACCTCCTGGTATGTATATTGATGACCATTAGGAACTTATGCATTTTCCCTGAACATCTATTATGGCACTTCCTTTACTTGCTCTTTTTTCTAATTTTTTTTTTTTTACGAATTGGCTGTGTAAGCCTCTTTACTCTTACAAAGAATATTAGACTTAAAAAATTCCCGAAATATGTCCTTAGTAAAGCGTATCCGATATCCTGCGGCCGGCCCTCCCGGTGAGAACATGCGCTTTGGTATATCAGAATGTATGAAAACTGTATTATAAATGGCGGAAACGTGCCGATACCTGTCGTGAAACCGTGGTGTTGCTGGCCGGCTGTGAGTATACTACACCGTTTACTAACTGCGCCCCTTTGGTTCCGTTGCTTGTCAGATTAACAATGGGTACTTCGTGCGTGCGAACGGTATTGGTACGCTGGGCTCTCCATCGGCAAGCGATTGATTCTATTTCTATGTATGTAGGTGTGTAAATGTTCCTAGAATCCTAGGTTTACAGAGACGGCCATAATTGACAATGGAATTGATCAGGGAACAATTGTTCGTCCTCATCAGTTCCCTCGCAAATTTATTCTCTTTATGGACACGCCTCGATAGATGCTCTCAATTCGCTTGTATTATTCCTTTGTGCACGTCCGTGAACGTGTTGTCGTATTTGCACCAGATCCACTAGAGTCAGGTACTCTGTTAGAAGTCTTCCCTTTCCTACTTCTTTATGGTGCAGCCTTTGCCGTGAACCGGCCTGCCGGGTATAATACAATACGGTATGGGTACAATGCATACAACAGCTGTGAATTATGAGAACGCCGCCTCCGTATGTCGAGCTACGCTATATACAAGGTATCTACTTCCTACCTCGTAGGAGTTATTGCCAGAAGCATACTTACCTACCTCCGTAGAAGACATAGTGCTTATGTATGGTCAGCGGAACGCGCCATATACCTGCTAAAAAAAGGGAGACACAAACGAGTACCTGAATTTCATTCCCCTAGATCATCTAACGCAACGACTAGAATTTTGAACCTAGCTACCATATTAATTCATACACGAGTGAGATATCCTACGCACATATGTAGGTATGTAGGTTAATATGTGGTTACCAACGTGTATGTACGGGTACGGAGCCCCGTAAATAGTATCGAAATGAGCCACCGCCGTTAGGACAGTACCTTGCATGTCGCGCGACCTCATCCACCTCGACACCCATGCAGCCTGATCCACCGTCAGCTGGAGGCAGGGGTGCCTTACACTACAACCTATGAGTATGAAGGTATTGTACATGGCCAGCCGGATGGATTCTGTAACCCAGCCTACTTGGCCTGGCCATGACCGACGTTCCTCGTCGAACCTCTTCCTCTCCAGGCCATCTGTCTTTCCTCTATGCTCGCCTGTGCTGCTGCCCTTTTCGGCCCTTTAGGATCTCAATATAGCAATGCAGCTCAGCCTGCTTCTTGCTTCGCTATTGGCATTTCCCGTTTCATCGCAGACGGAGATGGTATTGACCAGACCTTTCCCTCGAACCAACTTGAATACTGCCGCCAGTTAGAAGGCTGAGATCTCTTCCTAGCCTTGCCCTTCTTTACAGATCCACCCCTCCCTAACTCCAGACTTACCCTTTGTGACTATTTCCATCACTATATACTCTTTATTTATCCAGGGCTGTGCGAAGATTTCCATTTTGAGCCTCTGCAGCCATGACTAGCCTGTACTTCATTATGGATATGGACGATGAAGAGGAGACCCAGATAAATAAGACCGATGCTGGCTCCATTCCACCCGGGCCATCTGGTAGTCAAGATCCTTCCCGCGCGGCAACGTCAAGCCATGAGAAGCATCGAGATCAAGACGATAGACTAACATCAGCCTCAACCAAACGGCGCGGTCCTTCAGGTCGCTCATCCAAATCTACTGCCGCCGCGTCGTCGTCATCGCCGTCGACATCTTCTGCTAGACCGGCACTTATGAGCAGACGGAGTACTGCGAGTATCGAGTCGATGGATGCTGCTTATTACAGTAGCCATGGTCAGGGCTCATCGGTTGGGGGAAGTAGCGGAGGAGGTATGCCCACGAGACCAATGGGCAATGTCCCAGGCGAAGGAGGGTTACCGGTGAAGTTGACTCCCGTTACCCGCCGTCTCAGCAGAGCCAAGAAGGGCTTCCCGGTCCACACTTGTGAAGCATGTAAACCACCCAAGGTGAGTGGACGTTGACGTCGATCTGTGAAGCTATAGAGGGCCATCTCTGACATCTAGCAGACATTTACGAGAGCAGAGCACCTTAGGTAAGGAAGGTTGGAAATGAAATCGTCGCGGTACGTATCACTAAATTCAAGTTGCAGGCGCCATCAACTAAGCCACGGGAACCCTCGGTTCCCGTGTAATGCTCCTGGATGCGAGAAAACATTTCATAGGGCAGACCTACTTGCTCGTCACGCCCAAAGACAGTAAGTGGACGTTTATTGATCAGGGTATGACACTTTCGTTGACCCGGTATAATGTAGTGAGCAAGATGACAAGGCATCATCGAGGGGCACGGGAGGAGATGGGAGCCGGCCGACTTCTGTAACCCCGTCAGACGGCACTCTTATGGCCTCGACTACAACGGCAATGCATTCATCCAGTATATCATCTAGCACTCCCTATCCCGGTAGCCAAACCCCGTTCCAGTCACTCGGTAATCATGGCGGCGGTGGCCAGACGTCGATGTCCTCTCCGCAGCATCACGGATGCCCCGACGATTACCCACCTTCGTCAAACGCCCCTCAAGATCATACTACCTATGGTTCGCCTTCCAATCCATCGATTATGGGCAACCATACCTCAAGCATTGGGGGATCTCCAGTTACAGAATCCGGTTATCATTTTGGAAGCTATTCGCCTCGAGGTGTCCCCCTGTCCTTCATGGGTCCCGAGATGCCCAGCGATTTGCCTAACTTAATAATACCAAGCGACAATATTCCTCCAGGTCTTGTTCCCGCTGGACACGACGGTTCCCCTTGGCCATCATCCGCTTCGGATAGCAATTACTCAACGCCTTCGGATATCGGTCATAGGAGGACCTTGACCGGGCGGTTCGAATCGCCCACAACAGACTGGCCCACCCCTAGCTACTACCCCAGGACTTCTCATCGTCTGCGGAGTCCTACCGATGGGTATAACATGGCCACCTCGGGCCTATGCTTCGAGGCCGCCTACTCTCCCACGGCGCATAATCTCGAGAACACGCTGCACATGCCGATACAATTCTCAGACGACACGCCATACGTTGAAAACCCGCCCCAATATCATCCCTATTCTTCAGTTCGTAGTCCGACCCCACCGACTATCTCACTCTCCGCTCAACCGGCTGAAAATCTAGTCACCCTTGCAGGCCCAGTTCCCAGCGCAGTTGGAGCGCGCCAGAAGAGCTCGGCGATTCTCCTCGGACCCTTCCAGGGGTCAGCCTTTCTAGCGACGAACATCTTGTCGTCGCAAGTCCGGAACGCCATCCCGACATATCTCGAAGTATACTGGAAGCGCTTCGACACGCTCTACCCACTGGTCCACCGCGAGCGCGTTGAAACAGCAGCCGAGGGGGTTTTGCGCTGTGCTATGGCCGCCATTGGCACGCAGTTCCTCCAAGGCAAGGAAGATCGTATCAGAGGCAACGAGCTGCATGAATTTGCTTGGAAGGAGGTCAAGACCGTAAGTTAGCCACTCTTCTAAGGATTCCCTCCTCCTTCATGACGAATAACCGCTGAACCGACAGATACAGTGCACGCAGTGGAGCCTCCAAGTCATGCAGACGATCCTCCTTTGCGAGTTTTACGCGCGGTTCCGTGGGCGGAGCGTACTGCGAACCGGGTCGGAGCAATTCCAGTCGTTATACTCTCGGGTGAGTTCTTATTCTTCTCCTTTTACTCTCGTTGATTCTCTCATATACTCTACTCTTCAGGGTCATCTCTTCAGTCATATGTCACCCCCTAGTCGCCAATGGTATCCATACTCAACGTCTTCTTCCTCACAGGTGATCGATCACCAGGCGCCGGACGATTTTCTTTTTTCTGCCTCAACGCGAAACGAACGATGGAACGAATGGATCGATAACGAGTCACGACGGAGACTCTTGGCCGCATGCTTTGTTTTGGACGTCCACGCGTCCGTGTACTATCAACACCATGTACTACAACCACCATTTCCTATGTCGACACGCTCTATCCCCCTAATTAGACCTACCGAAGATCTCTGGGCCGCCCAGTCGCCGAGAGAATGGGAGCGCCTCGCCGACACGAGACCGGCGCACCTAGGCCCTTTCACCCTGACCGACGAGACCCCTACCGCGGAGCAAGTAGCCAGCGCACCGCACCTCGACTGTGCCGTCATCCTAACCTCAGAAGCCCTTCGACTACCTAAGCGACCCAGCCCCTCCGCGCTCGAGCTTTCGGCGGAGGTAGACCTCACTCCTACCGAACGGATCGGCGCCTTGTTCCCGGGGTCAGCCATCGGATACACATACCTCGCCTTGCACCACACGCCTCTCCACGACTTGCTCGCGGTCAGCGGCGACACCTGGCTCTTCTCGAAGAAGGTGGCGTCCCCGCAGGTCTTCATGCAGCACAAGAGACGTCTGCAGCACTGGTGCGGCAGCCCCACGCCGGCGTCGCCGGCGAGTTCGCCGCCAAAGCCCTCCTCGCCTTCCTCGACAACGCCGGCCACGGCAATCACGACACGTTAAACGCGACCGCTTCTTCCTTCGGCTTGGAGAAAGAGAGGGTAGTGGAAGAGGAGGAGGAGGAGGAGGAGGAGGAGGAGGAGGAGGAGGAGGAAGAGGAAGAGGAGCAAGGCTGCGGCCGGAGCTGGAACATGTCGGATATGTCGGACTACTGGGGCATGTACGTGTGCGCACTCATCTGCTGGGCGCTCGGGAACCGGTCGAGGACGCGGAGCAGCAGCAACGGCGCGTATTCCAGCTCCGAGTCTGACAACGCCTCTTCCGCTCGCCAGCAACAACAACAACAACAACAACAAGAGCAGCAACAACAATACCGCAACCATGCTTTTGCCGCCAACGCCGGGGAGCGGGAGGAGCGGGAAGCGATGAGATGGCTCAAGACGGTGGCCGGGCCGAGCACGGAGAAGGCGCGGGTGCTCAGCGCACGGGGGCGGAAGGAGATCGCGGGCGTCGTGAGCATGGTCCGGGCCAGGCTCGAGGACGAGGCCGTCGGCGGCAAGAACCGGTTGCTTTTCGACGCCGTGTGGTCGTTGAAGAAGCTCGAGGAACGCCCCGACCATAAGTGGTTCTAAGGCCGGATCTTCTTTTTTTTTTTTTTTAAAAAAAAAGTTAGAGAAAGAAACAAAAAAAAAAGCGGGAAAAAAGAGAAAAAAAAATAGCATACCGAAAATGGGATGAGAATACGATGGCATGGCATGGCCTCTGGGATATGAAATAGGTTGGGACGGTGGTTCATTTCTTTACGTTCTCTTATTCCCCCCTTTTTTTACTTCTATATTTTTTTTCTTGTCTTTTCCTGTCTTGTATTGTTACTCTTCATACTTTTCTTCTTCTCTTCTCTTCTTCAGGAGGTATTCTTCCCTTTCGATTCTCTCCTTTGAAGTTGTTTTTTTTTCTAAATTTTACATCAAAACTTTTCTGTTGAAATTATTATATTATCATATTGGATAACTACCATCCATTCCTTATTACCTGTCTCTTCGTCTTTTTTTTCTCTTCTTCTTTTAATCTTTTCTGTGTCTCTATTACGTTCCTCCTCCCCAAAAGCCTTCTCTAACGTTCTCTCTCTCTCTCTCTCTCTCTCTCTCTTTCTCTCTCTCTCTCTCCATATTGCTATGTGCCTTTATAGACTTTTACGCGTGGATCAGACAGCGGCAGCCGGAGATACACTTGTACCATTAGAAACGCATTGTAAAGGGAAAGACAAAAATGCCCCGACCCTGGAGAACGGAATGTTCACAGCAAAGGGCATACCATATATTGGTTTTTTTTTTTTTTTTTTTCCTTCCCTCTCTCTTCCTACCTGCAACTTGGGGGCGTTGAGAGGATGCTGTCGATTGATCGTCCTTTCTTCTTCTTCTTCTTCTTTCTCTCGGATACCTAGGGGTATGGAGGATTTCATTTTATTTTTCTTGATCTACTGTTATTTCTCCAGAACTGCCTATGCTACGGTACTATTCAAGGACGATGATTAACGATGGGAAATGAGTGTATTACTAGGTTAGGGTACCAGAGCGATGTGGGATCACATATTTGGGTGACGGTGATGGTGGAATAAACAGAATACACGCTATGCTATGGGATTTAGTATTTGATGATTTTAGACGACTTCCGGCAAATAGCTGCTCTACGAATCGTACTACGTGTTATAGAATGTTTTCATTTATACTTGGTGGTGGTGGTAATAGTAGTAGGTAGTAGTAGAGGTAATAAATAGGCTGTTACTTATTACTCGTATTCGTGATATTGGATGTAATTGTATAGTCTCGGCTTTATTCGGACATAAGATTATATCAATATATATATATTATTAGATGGAAAGGAATAGATCATTCCACAGCATATCTACATACCTACATATAGGCTGTGAGACGTCGAGTGTAAGGCATCCAAGTATATGGTATATTGATAAAAAATATGAAATCCTCATGACCTTCACAATCTTTAATAAATAGTTACTTGTATACTGTATAAGTCATATAAGAATCTTACTAGCGTTATGTACCTAGGTATATATTATGTAGATAGTTTGTATGTAAGCATTGACATATGTAGACTTATTATATACATACCTACGGTTTGTAAGTCTGAATGTTCTTACTGAGGTGATAATAACGTAATATTGATCTATGGTCACGCAGATAATATAGGTACATGCTCATACGTACCATTTCGAGATATCGGATGGATGTCTGATGTTATCAGTGCGTGTAGGTACATATGCGGTGAGTCTTATCATAGGTATCGGTAAGATGGGGCGGATTCCAGGTTGCTGTACTGATAATAGTGCATGTACCTTGTAGGGGAATACATGCAAGTCAGTGGGGTTGTGTTTATCTTGTAGGTACAGGTGGCCTAGCGATCGATAGATCGGACTTTAACTAGATTAGGAGGCTAACAATTACCTACAGCGCTCCAAGCCATGCTAAAGCCTAGCGCAGTCGAAGCTCTCAACCTCGTCTTTTTCTTATTTTTTTTTTTTAAAGAACTTCTTTCTTTATCCTCGAAAAGCATCCTAACCAATTTTCAATTCTCCCTATTATCATTCATTCAACTATACTCGATCCTCCTTCTTGCTCATTCACATACGCCTTCGATAATGGGCACTTTTCTATTTAAGTGGTAAGTCATTGACGACGATAGAAGCTTATATATCTTGGATCTGCTGCTGGCATATCGTGGCCGCGAACTCGAGATACAAATTCCTTCACCGTCTTGCTTTGTTTAGTTTCCTTCCTATAACCATCCGAACAAGCCGAGTGCATTGTATCGTGGCCGAATTGGTGATAGAACTGAGCTAATTTGTTCACCTCCACTTGCTAGGGAACATCCCGCCTCTGTGGTCTACGTGACCGGTACATTCGATGAATGGAAGAAGACGGAAAAGTTGGAAAAGGTCGACGAGCATTTCGAGAAGGAGGTGACATTGCCAAATGCTTCCAACAAGATATTTTATAAGGTTCGTCGTAACATTGTCCTCTATCATATTAGCCATGTCTATTATTTGATTTATCCTCTTTTTTTATATATATGCCTATCTTTCTTCCTTGCCCTTTGAAAAAATGGTGGCCGACCGGCCCAGTTGAGCACAAGGTTGTTTATTATTATTATTATTATTTTCTTTTTCCTTCATAAAAAGTCCAGATAAGCGGTTAGCCTACCCAGCCTTGCGCAATGATGGAATACCGCTATACATGAGATATATGATCCAGATAAATACCGAAAAAGTCCACACGTTTTATGGCCAAGTTACACGTACCCGTTCAATTCTCTCAGAGCAATCGTTACTAGCCTGTGAGATTCGTTAATACTGTCTCAATGCGTTGCTATGGGTATTGGGTGCTGGGTGCTAGGTTCTGGATGCTGGATGCTGGAGCCTGGACTTGTTGGGAAACACCCCGCTGCCTTGTGCCTCTATGGCCCTTTGGCCCTGTGGCCCTGTGGCCCTGTGGCCTGTGTTCATCGATGCAAGACATTACTCCGTGAACCACATTGCGTATGACGCAAATCGTCCACGAATGCTACTACAATGAATGGAGCAATGTGGATTTCGACTCTGATAGGTCAATTGTTGCTTGAATGCAACATATCGCACAACAGTTAGCGAATGCGGCTTGGTCAATTTGATCGATTGATCGATTGATCGATGTCATAATTTCCAGTTTATTCTTCGATTCTTGGTTTTTGAAGAATTTCAAGAATCTCGTGACAATGTTTTTTCTTTTTTTTTTTCCTTTTCTTTTGGCTTTGTTTACGAAATTGGAGGCGCCGCTTATATGTTTTCGTCCTTTCATCAATGTTAAAAAGGAGCTGCAGCTGCACGTGTACGGCAGGCAAGTGCTATAGCATGTACTATTTGTAGCAGGCTACTTGCATTGTGGAGCATCAACTTCGTCATTGCTGAATGAGATGGTCCTACCTATTCGTTTCGTGGAAGGAATCTTGGGAAGTCTTGATGCATACCCCTGACGCAGCTGCAGTAGGACTTTTTTTTTTTTTTTTCCCTCTTTTTAACCTTACTTGTCACTGTCAGCACTGTCATTCTACATACAGCACCTGGACACTTAAGGTAGGTAGGCGAGGTACTGTACTTACCTCAAGCCATACCTACCTTGGACAGTCTAGAGCTCGCCTGTGCTCCGGGTCTTGCGGCATCTTGCATTAGGTGCTTAAACATAGGTGGATTGGACTTTCCAAGCCATTGTTGTTGAAATGTTGAACAATCTCCGACATGGACGCGCCATCCTTTTTTATTTTTTTTATTATTTTTTTTAGTCTTCCCACTTTCTTCTTCTCGTTTGTTTCTTCGAAGTCTCTACTTACAACATATCGCGTCCTGAAATAACAACAACAAAATACCCTCCTACCTTTTTTCTTTTTTATTCCTCTCTTGAACCACGCCTATAGAATTTAACATATTAAACTAACAATATACTGTCTTCATTCACTTATAGTTTCTTGTTGACGGTAATTGGGTTACCGACCATACGGCGCCAAAAGAAATTGATGAGAGTGGTAACGAGAACAACGTTTTAACTCCTGATCGAATTATCACGAAAGCATCCGCCACAGCTGCCATCATGAATACTGTTTCTCCTGATTCTACAACCGCCGCTTTGGCCGCTGCTGTACCACTGGAAGAGAAGAAGGACGGGGCTTTGCCGGGCACTTTCCCCGACACACCCGCTACCGAAGTTGACAAGGGTGCTGAATTCGGGGTACACCCCTTACCGGCTGCCCAAGGTGCCGTTAATCCGATCAAGCTTGCTCCAGGTGAGAAGATCCCCGAGGGTCTTGCCGCCGAGGGTGCCAATGGTAATGTCAAGCTCGATCCTGAGTCGTACGAGAAGAGTGACACGATTCCAGGTATATCACAATACTATCTTATCTTTCACGTTGAGTGCTTTAATAACAGTTTCTTAAAGGTGGGGTTCCCGTCATTTTGTCTTCTGCTGCACCGGATTCTACAACTGCTGCCTTGGCGGCTAGCGCGCCCATCGAGACAAAAGTTCCCGAGGTGGTGAAAGACAGCCAAGAGAAGGCCCACGTTGATCCCGAGGCTAGTGCGGTTCCCGAAGAAGTGAAAGAGAAAGCCGCTGTCGAAAAGGAGCTTCTCGACAAGGTGAAAGAGGCACCTACCACTTCCGAAGGCACCGCCGGCGAAGGTACTGAAAAGACAGAGGGTGCTGTCACCCCCGGTGAAGCTGCCGCTTCGGTTGCGGCTGCTGCGGCGGCCGCGGGAGCCGCTGCGGTTGCCGGAGTAATCGCTGCAAGGGAGATTGCTGCTAAAAAGGCTGCGGACGCTATCACGGCAGCACAGGCATCTGTGGCTGAATCCGCCACAAACTTGCCTGAATCGGTTAAGGAGAAGCTTCCAGAGTCGGTCCAAGCCGCAATCGAAAGCACGACCAAGGAGGAGGTCCGCGAGGAAGTTTCGCCCGAAGTGCCTCCTGAGGTTAAGGAGTCGATTGTCGAATCAGGAAAATCGCCGGAGGCTGCGGCGAACACGGAGGCCGTCGAGGACAAGAAGGCCGTCGAAAGCGAGCTACTAAAGGAGGTTCAACCTACGGAGGCTACCAAGGAAGAGGCTAAGCCCGAGTCGGCGGAGTCGGAGGACAAGTCAGCGGGAGCCGCCAACGGGTCTTCCGAAATCAAGACACCGGCAGCCTCGGAACCAACCATAACTAATGGCAATGGCACAAATGGTGCTAATGGAACTCAGGAATCGGCCAAACCAGTTGAGGTTACTAAATCAGCCGAGACGACGACCCCAACCGATAGCACCAAGCCAGGTGACAACCCGGCGCCGACGGAGAAGAAAAAGAAGAACCGATTCAGTGCCATCTTCGGCAAGATGAGAAGCAAGCTGTCTAACAAATGAGCTTCGAGTACTTGATAACTTGCTTTGGGTATTTGTTTCGGTACTTCATTTTCTTTTGAAGCTTATGATTCCCCATGTTGCGTCCACTCACTGCGACGGATTCTGATAGGATGGCGATTCTGTATCAGGCGTATTGTACATAATACCGACTTAGTCGGCATCTCTTAATCACCAAACTGCGAATAATATCTTGTTTACGGCTCGGGTTGCGACATGGCACTGTGTTTCTCCGGCTGGCGCGCGGGTGATTGTACCCCCCCCCTCCCCTTTTTGTTTCCCTTCTGCTTCGAGATTGGAGTATTATTGCGGCTCTGGTTAGGTCTCGACGAAGCATGTTCAACTTGGCGGCGACCTGTCTGTTGTTGTCTTGTACTACTTGGTGATTGGTGCTATCTTCTATCCTACATATCGGACCATGTCTAGATATTTTATGGGTTATGACGATCCAGAGTGATAGAAGGGGGTTGACGAAGTGTATAATCGAGGATTGTTAGGCAACAAGGTCGAATCAAGGTGTAAACACAAGATGAACACGATGGAAAGCTGGATGGGGCGTCTTTGATGAGGAGATTTGCTAGGATTCGAGATTGTAGAAAAATCAACTTGGTAATTAGAATTGGCCGTTTCCACGATCGAGCTGTCACTGTGCCTACCCCTATACTTTTATATGATAAAGATAATGGTGCGATTTAAACCCCTTGTCGTTTGTTCATCTTTGTTCTAGCAAGTAAATAATTTATGATAGTGTTTATACAAGGTGAATAAAGCGAGTAAAGTGAAATAAAACGTCAATGTTATATAATAGTAGTTAGATAATTACTGTAAAAAAGGGATGTACCTTATATTAAAAGGTGATTGATGGAATGTTTATTGCTTTAGGGGATGTAATTTGATAATACCAGTTGACCTATGGTATATGTACATACGGGTACCTTAGGTGGTACAGAGGTACATACATGGTACTTATCATTGCTGAACAGTGCTTCAACTGTTATTAACCCGAACTGATTACCAACTGCGAACGAACTGGCAGTGGACGTCAATGCACGTTCAAGTGGGATCAAAAGCCGTCACTATTACTAAAAGGTACATCCTACCTACAGGTAGACTAACACCTTTTTTTCTCCACGCAGCCAGGCCGAATGACTCCTTCTAAACTGCACTTTACCTGTTCAACTATTTCCCGTCTTAAAAAAAACATAAACATCTGGGGTCCGTCCTTTCTGGACCCCTTGAATTTCTGACCAACGAATTAACGAATTAATTACTTGTAGTTACCGCTGTACCAAATTGAATCATCCATTCTTAACAATATTTCTAATTCATTAACTACCCTTCTTTCTTTCTTTTCTGTCGTTCTTCGGACGGTGTTTTGTCACGATAATTTATCCTTGATCATATTAATTTATCGTCATCATGAGCTCTGGTTCGTCGAATGTGGGAGGCAAATCCCTTTCATCCCATACACCGTATATCCCAAATTCACAGCCTATTTCAATTCCTATTCCTAATTTTGAGTCCAATTCTCGTCGCTCCAGTCTGTTGAGCCCGTCCTTCCCCAGTTCAGTTCCAAGGAAAGGTCAAGGGTCGAGGAAACAGCACCGGAACCAGCGAAAGCCACCAAGAGAGACCGGGTTTCTGGATGATGATGACGGAATGGCAGAGATTGTGAGTCGGATGATAGATATTTTCCATATTCAAAAGAACGTCATGACTGAACAACCGAAACAGAGGGCTGTACGAAATGCCTCGAGCCGCCGAGGGCAGACATCTATCACTCACCTCTTAAACTATTCCATTCCGACCTACCAGCATCAAGACCTTTATAGACCAAGTCGCAGACACTTGACTTGGGGACCTGGTTCTGGTTACCATGCTGTTGATAAGGCAAGGTATGTTCATTCCTCGTCAACGCCATATCGCCGTATTAATACGACCCATGCTAACAAGTATCTTAGATTTGTTCATGCCAACTATCGATTCGTAGTGTCTCCTTCCAGTGATTATTCTTCTCAAGCCGCAGATGCCGATAAGTATCTGGAATGGTCCGACGTACTCCAAATCATTGCTTCCGCCGAATCCCAAACTACTTCATGCCCTATTTGCTTATCCGACCCGGTCGCCCCCCGCATGGCTCGCTGTGGTCATATATTCTGCTTACCTTGCCTGCTGCGATTCATGAATTCGACAAACGACGATGGGGCGAACTTGCGCAAAGATGCGAGATGGAAAAAGTGTCCTATCTGCGAAGATCCTTTCCGACTCTCCGAGGTCAAACCAGTACGTTTCTACTATGGCCAAGAGAATCCCCAGCCGAGACCGGGTGAAGACGTCGTATTACGGTTGATGGTGCGGGACTCGGGCTCTACCTTAGCCTTACCGTACGAGGGAGGTACGGACGTTGTTAACCTGGGCGAGGATGTCCCGTGGCATTTTGCAGTAAACGTTATGGACTACGCGCGCGTGATGAAAGGCACGGATGACTATATGGCACAGCAGTATGACCGAGAGATGGACGATCTACAACGTCAAGGAGAGTTAGACGAGTTCCAATTCGGGGTCGAGGAGGGAGACTGGGCACAGCGCGCCATTCGAGCTATCAATACCGTCAAGGTCAAGATCCGTACCCAGCAGGGTGAAGACGTCGTTCCGCCCCCGCCGCCGCTACTTAAAACTGTAAAAGAAAAGCAGCCAGCTGGCCAAAAGTTCTATTTTTATACTGCACCTCCACACCTCTACCTATCACCCCTCGATATTCGAATCTTAAAGACGAAGTTCGGCGATTTCTCCAATTTCCCCTCGACCCTTCTTCCGCGTGTCGATCATATTTCTACCGGCCACGTAGTGGATGATGCACTGAGGAAGAGGGCCAAGTACCTAGGACACCTTCCTCAGGGTTGTGTCGTAAGCTTCTTGGAATGCGATTGGACAGAGATAGTATCTGCGGAGATCCTGGAGTCCTTCTCAGAAGATTTGGAGCGTCGACGTCAGCTACACCGAGACAAGGCGGCGCAGGAAGAGCGCGAAAGGTTGCAGGCGGAACGGATGGAGGCCTCGGCCATCGGACGCAGCGCTAGGAGACATTTCGACCAGGTCAACGAGGACAAATTTGAACCGACCCCGACTATGAACTCGGAAGATTTCCTGCCGCTGAATGCGATCGAGGGTACGACCCCGCCGAACCCTCGACCTGGGTTCAGCCAACTCGCAGATATGTCGGCCAGCCCGTCGACGTCGAAGACAGTCTGGGGAACTCCTGCGATTCCCGTATCGCCCGAGCTAGCACCCGTGCCGCCGGGCCACGAAGCTAATGATGGGTGGCTCAAGGATGACGAGCTCTTGGGCGCTGCTGACTTGGCAATGCAGATGGAAGCTTTAGGGGTTGAGAGCGGCAGCGGGCCCGGCAACGGGCCCGGAGTAGCGGGTGGAAAAAAGAAAAAGAAGCAGAAGCAAAAGATTACTCTGATGAGCACCGGCAGCCGTCGTGGCGGTTGAAATCTGCCGGTAGACTGGCCAAAATTAAACCCCTTTCCACTATTCCGCAGTTCGTGTCAAAGAGCATCCAGATTTTTAGATGCAGATACGCTTGACATTATAACTACCGCGTAATTCACTCCCCGACCCAAGGTCAAAGTGAGAGGCGATGTCTGTCTCTCTCAGACCGGGTTGGCATAAGAGGAGTCGGGCAGGCTCACAACTTTTTTTTTCTTGGAAGCATGTCATATATAGCTAAGATACAGTACGGCAATTGACAAAGCGTATGTGAGATTTATAGTAATTTCTTCGTCGAAGAAACCCGTGTGCATGTTTAACGTTTAGCAGAGTGAACTTGTTTGTATACTCATTTAGTCTCGTAATTTGGCATCTTAATGCCAACAATAATAAGGGGGGGGGGGGAGGGAGATGATAAAAAGAGCTAGTTGATGGGTGTACTCGTTATCTACCGGTAGGATGGGATTCTAGGATCCCAGTTACCTGTCATCTACACGTATCCCGGGCTTCGGACCCCGCTCTCATCGTTCATTTATTCCTGTTCGATCTTATCTCGAGCCTTGACGTCCCTTACTTAGGTACCCTTTATACTTGCAGAGGTGAGTTACTTATCCTTTATATACCCCTAACCTACCAGGTACGTGTGCTTACCTACCGAGCTATATAACCGTCCTATGGAAACTAGGGGTACTCTGCAGGTATAATACTTGTTAGTCTCGTCTCGTCTAAGTCAACAGAGATAGGTATGTATGGAGAAGTGTGCCTTGCGATTTCATTATAACTTACATCGCTTTTACTACTACTACTACTACTACTACTACTACTACTACTACTACTACTACCTCAACACCTCCTTACTGTAAAGAAAAGGGATTGGCTGGCATCTTGGTTCCTACCTCTTACTTACTTACTTTACTAGCACGCCATAGGTACCTAAACAAGACACCTATCTACCTATCTACCATATCTACCTAAGGTATATATATATATATATATAGGTACCTCATACCTACCTAGGTATGTCAGGTACCGCAAACACAGCAAGGCCGCCACCGCGCCGTCCGCCGCGCCTGCGCATCGGCCCGCCGCTGCTGCTGAACGCGGCGTGTCCGTGGGCGACGACGCGGGCGGACCTGGCGGCGCTGCGGGCGTGCGCGGCGACGGGCGCGGCGACGACGCGCACGGCGCTGCTCGGCGGCTTCGCCCACGACCCCGCCGCCCACCGGCACGTCTTCTTCGACCCGGCGCGGCACCGTCGCTCCTCTTCCTCCACGGGAAGCGTGGCCGGGCGAGAAGAAGGCGGAGACGCGGACGCGAACGCGAACGCGAACGCGAGCTTGAATACGCTGGGCTATAGCCCCGTGCCGCTGGACGAGTATCTGGGGTATATACGGGATATAGTGGCGGAGGAGGAGGAGGAAGGAGGAGAAGAGGGGAAAGGGGGAGGGAAGTTGTTCATCGTGTCCGTCACGGGCGACCCGGACGACGTGGCGCTCTGCTACCAGAAGGTAGCGGCGGCGGCGGCGACGGCGGCGGTGCGGGGGCGGGCCGCGCTCGCGCTCGAGATCAACCTCAGCTGTCCCAACATCCCGGGCAAGCCGCCGCCGGCGTACGCGGAGGAGGCGCTCGGGGCGTACCTGGACGTCGTCGGGAGGGTGTCCAGCCTGGCGGCGGCGATGGGCGGTCGCGGTCGCGGGAGCGGGAGGGACGAGGATGGGGCGGGCGGCGTGCCGTGGGGCGTCAAGATCCCGCCGTACACGCACGCCGCGCAGTTCGACATGTTGGTTCGTGCCCTGCGGCGCGCGGGCGAGAGGGCGGGCGGCGCGTGTCCGGCGAGCTTCGTCACGGCGACGAATACGCTGGGGTCGTGTCTGCTGATGGAAGAGGATGAGGACGGCGGCGGCGGCGGGAACCGGCCGGTGCTGGATGGGCCGACCGGGGGGATAGGGGGGATGGCGGGGGCGGCGCGTATGTTTGTCTTCTTTTTTTTTTCTTCTTTTCTACCCCCTTTCTTTTTCTTTCTTTCTGGTCCGGTCCTTCATGTATGTCCGCCTTCTCCAACCCGTTGAAAAGACACACTTACATCCCCCCCCCACCAAACCCCCTGACTGACTAACCACGCCTGGCCGCAGTACACCCCCTGGCGCTGGGCAACGTGGCGACGCTGCGGCGGATGCTGGACGCGCGCGCGGAGACGGCGCACGTGCAGATCATCGGCGCGGGCGGCGTCGAGGACGTGGCCGGGTACCGCCGCATGAGGGACGCCGGGGCGGCCGCGGTGGCCGTGGCGACGGCGCTCGGTAGGAAGGGGACCGCCGTGTTCGCCGAGATCGAGGACGGGCTGAGGGCGAGGTCGGGGGATGGGGTGGTGAGGTGGTGACCGTGAAGATGAAGATAATGGGTGTTTTAGTGGATAGATCCTATCGAACTAATATTTCCGTGCAAGGTGGCACCTCGATGTATTAGTGATGTAAAGGAATGGTACCTTAGCTTTACCGGGCATAGAGATTCCATATATCATCTACCTGGCAGACGGATAATTACCTAAAGTACTTATTATTATCATCATCACTATTAATATCACTATTACCATCATACCTCCCACCAAACCTTTCAAAAGGACGTCCAAAACAGAAAATACCTGGTACCGGTAGAAAACACCAGCTTGCCACGAGCGAACATAAGACAGGTATGATGAAGGAGGTATATGAACCATCCAACTCTCTCTCTCTCTCTCTCCATTCCTGCTCGAAATACCCCATACCAAGACTTCTAACGATAAAGCGGCTTTTTACAAAAGCGCCGCGATGGCCCCGGCAGCCGCCGCGACGGCGCCCCCGACTCTCGCGAGGCGCTCGGAGTCGGCGGCCGCGTTGCCGGTGGAGGGCGTGGCCGTGGCCGTGGCCGTGGCGCTGCCGCTCTCGGCTGCGCTCGTCGTCGCCGTCTTCGTCGCTGCGGAGGACGAGATGTGCGAGGTGTTGCTGCTGTGGCTTGCGTTGCTAATGCTAGCAGTGGTGGTGGCGGTGGTAATGGTGGCGTCGCCCGACGACGTCGTGGCGAGCAGCTCGGCGCTTGCGCTGGGAAGTGCGAGGGGTTAGCTGTCAGAAGTGCTTAGATGCCAGGTAGGTATAGAAGGGAAGGGAAACGAAAATGGGACGGGGGGGAGAAAGGTGGTAAGATTATGCATGATAGGGGTAAGTATGTGCGAAAACACAACTCCTGTCCTTCACCTGCGTACAGCCAGGCAATGCGCGGGGAAAGGAATACTGGGCCGCTTACCAGTAGAGATCCATCTGCTGCTGGTAGCTCGGCTCCCGAGCGTCGTCGGGGCAGTTGTTAAAGCAGCTATCACGAACGCGGCGGGGTTAGCACATCCGGCCTCTCGTGCCACGGGACGGGTGGTTAGGAATCTGAGTACAAGGGGCCGCACGTACATGACGACGGCGGTGTACTTCTCGCAGAGGCAGGCGTAGTCCGTCGTGGCGCAGAGGCTGATGTAGCTCTCCGTCGTCTCGAGACAGGCCTCGAGCACGTTTGCCGCCGCGCAGGCCGACGTGCTCGCCGCCGAGGTCGAGGCCGAGGCCGGCGTCGACGACGACGCAGATGTCATCGTGGTGTTGCTAGTACCCGTGCCCGTGCTCTGGGCGCTCGCTAGGGCAGCAGCGGTGGCTAGGAGCGCGGCTTGGGATGGGATGGCTTTCATGGTGATAGTGATTGTATATGTCCCGCTAGCAGCGAATAGCGAAGGGAAGGGGACAATAAACGAGCTTCCTCACGATGATAGACAGACGATACACAATATGCACGTAGAGGCTGGCACACGTAAGAAATCAGGAGGAGGAGAAGAAGAAGAAGAAGAAGAAGAAGTGAGAAGACAAGCCTTTCACAGAACTATAAGGTGCCATCCCTCGCGCTCAAATAGCTGGGCGGAGGCACGGGACGACGCCTAATGTTGACGTGGCCGAAGGGGGGAGATAGTTCGCTGATGCATCGCTCCCGTCCCGTTTTCGAGCAGAGAGTTCTGTCAGCGGGAGGAGGCCTAATTCGAACGTTCGCCACCCCTTCTCACGTGTCTAGGTAGGTATCTAAAGTGTCTACCTCATAGGCCTAAAGCTTTGCGGCCGATCTGCAGGGCTCTATGGCCGACGACGTAATAGAAAGGTTGATATGAACGATGTGCTCGTCAACGAAGAGGTGGTGTTGGGGTTGACTCAGTATTATACGCATAGAGGGCGAGATGAGTATGTATGTGATGGTATGGGTTAGTATTGAGGTTGTAGAAATTATTGGGTAACAGCTATGATTAAAACCTTTGGACGCAAACTTCTCGTGGAATTGAGCATTGTGTTATTTTAGTTGAATGATGGGATCAGTTATCGAATTTCAATGATGACACTTGAACTTCGATCATCTGCATTCTATACATTAACACTTATACATGTAAGGAGGGAAAATAGCCCGGAGAAAATTATATAATTGCAAATTAGATATTTGATGGACAAGCGAAAAAGGGGGTATCTGTTTGATATTGAAAAACGACCTAGCCGGCGCCAAAACCTTCTTGCCTCCAAGCCAACCCTGCACAAAGGATAAATCAGTAAAGGGGGAAATGAAGTAGGCGAGTGAGGAAATATAGATGTGTTATTAGAAAAGACCATGCCAGCACGTAAGTGCCAGCAGCTGATCCTCCAGATGAGGTTAAGGTTTCCGCGTCCATCCATAACCTTAGAAGACCTTAGGTCAAGCAGCATCACCGACGTCCGAAGCACACATACGCCACCCCTGCCTACCTTTCTACCTACTTACGTACTCGAACCCCCTGCCCCCCCCCCCGCACGTATGAGAGCAGCAGCTACAGATCATCCGAGCTGGCTAGGAGGTCCCTCGACAGCCGCGCGGCTCTCGAGCCGGGCCTCCAGCGCAGCATTGCGCATCTCGAGGTCCTGGACGCGCCGGCGGAGGTCCTCGGTCTGCTCGGAGGCCTCGACGGAGAACTCGTCGACGATCTTGACGACGCGCCAGAGCCGCAGGACGACGACGAGGGACGCGATCTCCCCGGCCGTGTTGTGCTCCAGCAGGTCGACGGCGAAGCCCACGACGATCACGGCCGCGTCGAAGCGGTGGAGCCGGCTGGAGAAGTATCTGCCTCGTATGTGTGTGTGTGTGAGTGAGAGAGAGCCGCCGCGTCGAGGATCCCGTCAGACTTTGCGGGCCACGCAGAAAGGGATAAAAGGAAAACTATAAAAGCTTTTTGTTTTTTCTAAATATAGAGAATGTAGGTAGGTAGATAGGGTACATTACATAGTTAAAAAAAATAAGAAAGAAGGAAAAGAAAAAAAAGAAAAAGGCTTCGGCCCGAAGAAAACTCACCGCAGACCCTCGGCAAAGACGGACAGGCAGAGCTCGAGGAGGAAGACGCAGCTGAAGGCGAGGGAGGCGAGGGCGAGGGCGTTCCGGGTAGGCCGGACCCAGGGCTCGCGGCGGGCGCCGAGCTCGCAGGTGAGGAGGGCGATGAAGATGTCGGCGAGGATGCCGGCGACGTCGAGGACGACGAGGGCCAGGACGAGCCAGTGCTGCGCGCGCGAGTTGACGAAGCGCGCCGTCGCCGCGCGGAACGCCCGGTACCCGGACGTGCGGACTTGCGTCTCGCGCGCGTATTCCTCTCTCCCTCCTCCTCCTCCTTCTTCTTCTTCGTCATGGGCGCCGCTGACGTCTTGACCTGTCGGATAAGGGGTTATTGGCCTTGATATAATGATATAGTGCCTGGCATACCTTGTAGGTACGTAGCCGTACTACTTTGTTTTCTAGGAGGTATAGACCCGAGATAGGAGGTAGGTATAAGTTAAGACTTGTAAGTGGAAACAAACTCACCGAGCAACGGGGCGTAAGCACTCATATTTGTAGAATCGATGATGAACGAATTTAAACAAACCCGATCTTCTTACACTACTTCAACAAAATATTTCTGAGGAATATCTTGGTATCTTTGTGTTTGTAAATAGTTGAGTTGAGTTGAGATGAGATGAGACATAAGACGTAGTCTCGAATCATGTACAGTGCGGAAGACCGTGCTTTACAATTAGCTACCTACGTCATAAGGCATAATCCCGGTAGGGCTGGATACTCCATAGACAAGGGATACCCTTTTTTTATGCGTGTGTATATTACGTATGTGCGAGGTAGCACTTTTAGGATGTACATCTCAACACTGTACAAAAATATCCGACAATAACCTCATTCTCATTACTCTAATGCTATGTAATAGTCTCGGTTCCCGTCGTACCTGAAGCCAGCTAACCTAGGAGGACCGAGGTAACACTATAACAACGAGGTATCTGCAACTTATTACTAGGTATGTAAACAACAATTCCAGACCCAGCGACCAGCCAAGCTCGCCATCAAGAAACGAGAGCTATCCCAGACCTTTCCAACAACAACAAACATAACCCATCTACCTACATGTACCTAGTGGAAGGCTCGCCGGATTCGAGTGCACCTAGTAAGCACCTGCGGTCAGCCTTTCAGCCACGTCCCTCTCTATAGCAAAATCACTCCCACCTCGAGAGCCTTAAGCGTTCTCGAACCTTGCTTCCCCTCCCCTTTCCTCAAAGTAAGAAGTCTGAGCTAGAAGGAAGACCGCCGATTCGGCCAAAATCAGTGAAGATGCCGGATATTAAAGAAAAAAGACTGGTAAGCCTAGCGCTTCCACTTAGACCCGGCGTTGTGAGCATTGGGGTTTTCATACAAAGCCAACCGTTTCTTTTACAAGGTCGTTATATATCAGGACCGTCAGATGAGTTTCGCTATACAATAGGTATGTTCCGAGTATGATGATACCTACCCCTAATCAGATACAAGAACCCGGAACTACCACCTACTTTGTAGTGATGCCAACTACCCACAGAGGCGAATGTTAACACGTAAAAGCTTTAGAATAACTATCGTGGCACATGTCAAGCAACACCCTATAACACGGAACTACACCCCTCTCACCTTCTCGAAGCAGGCTCGAGACATAGTTGTCACATATTTCTTGCTCGTTCTTTGTTTGTAAAAGAAGGTTGATATTACGACTGGACGTAGGAAGTGTGAAGGCTCCCGTTGCGTAAAACCATGTACATGCATGCAGCCCGCGGTGTCTTATATACAGCGCATCACCCCGTGACAAACAAACAAACAACCAAAAAATAGGACGAGGTGTCGTCTAGCATTGCCACGTAGTCGAGGACTCGGCTCGAGTTGGTCCAGGAATATGAGATAGATCCATCTCCCTCTCTCTTTATTCTTTTTTACTTCCTGTACCACATCCTCGTAATCTTGGTGTTCCTCATCTTGCGCTGCAGCTGGAAGACGCCGTACATGAGGGCCTCGCTGGTGGGGGGGCAGCCGGGGACGTAGACGTCGACGGGGACGATGCGGTCGCAGCCGCGCACGACGCTGTAGCTGTAGTGGTAGTAGCCGCCGCCGTTGGCGCAGCTGCCCATGCTGATCACCCAGCGCGGCTCGGGCATCTGGTCGTACACCTGCCGCAGTGCCGGCGCCATCTTGTTCGTCAGCGTACCGGCCACGATCATGATGTCCGACTGCCGCGGCGACGCGCGGAAGATGATCCCGAACCTGTCCTGGTCGTACCGCGGCGTCGACAGGTGCATCATCTCTACGGCGCAGCAGGCCAGGCCGAACGTCATCGGCCAGAACGACGACTGCCGCGCCCAGTTCGCGATCTGGTCAAGTGTAGTCCTAGAGGGCGCGAAGGTGGGTGGTAAAATTAATTAGCATCGGCTCTCTCATAACCTTATCAATGTACTCCTTCGTGTCTTCTTTCTATAGACATGTACACAATATATACATGTATAGCTGAGGTTACTAAGTCGTGACGTGAGGCAAATGTATGACGTACAAGGCATATTGGATCACACCCTTCTTAGGTTCTTGACTAGGGAGTAGGACTTCTTTGCGTTGGCGGGCGACGCCTGTCGAATGAGGCGTTACGGATGTGGCATCCTTTTTAGAGGAAGTCGATATGGCAGCGAGGGATTGGAAGGGGACAATGCGAGGCGTCGGCTTGGCTATATTCGCTATAGATGACAGGTTAATGGGAGGGTGGCTCGAAGAGAAGAAGTGGTAGAGGTAAAAGAAACGAGGGGCGACAACAAACCTCTCAGAGCCAAAGTGGCTGCTCTTCTCGACGAAGATAGCATCGTCTTTCTATTCTATTGTAAATTTAATCCTCTCTCTTTCTTTCTCTCTCTCTCTCTCAAAGATATACCTAGACTATTTAATAGGAAGTTATAGGATGAGTGGAGAGTGTTCTTTAAAAAGAAGAAGAAGACAAGAATTGGGTTAATATGAGGATTGTTGTAGATAACAGGAATAAGAATAATTCAATCCACCGACGTTTTCGATGCTCGATAATAATATTCAATTAATAACGTTTTACTAGTTTGACTAAGAGCTACGTTTTTGCCTCTTCGCTAATCAAGAAATGCCTCGATCCGATTGGTTTAAAGTCTCTCGGGGCGTGGGTACTTCCATCTACTCCGATTTACTCCACTTTTTACTCAGAGAAGTTCTAACGTTAGGCCAGCTGCCGACAACTGCTCTCTCCGTAGCTAGGTGCTTTATATCCTTTATATGTACGTAATTAATACTTTAGATCAATTGATGTTTACCTATGACATATGTACCTCCTACCTGGTAAATAGGAGATAGTACCTTATAAGGATACGGATACCGCTATTAAAGACGCTATAAAAACATGAGTATTCATTCATTTTTCAACAACACAGATGGTAAATATAAAAGTCACGACGTAGGAATAACGTCACCTAGACAATATCATAGATACCTTCTCCTGCGTGGCTTGCTAATTATTTGCACACCTGTTTATACACTTCTACCTTGTGCTGTCTTTTTCCCTTTATATTCTTGCCATATCTTCGATAGGAAGAATATCTGGGCATATAAATCCCGAAAAGGAAAAAAAAAAAAAAAAAAAAGAACCACGGTGGTATGTAGGGTCAGAGACTCAGAGTAAGTGACCGAAATCGAATCGAAACCCATCAAGGCGCTAAAATGTACGCGCCAGCCCCCCGTGCCCCTCCTAGACTTTAGTACTCCTAGTTGTCTGCCACTCACTTTACGTGTGAATCCTCTCACTTGCTCTCAGATTCTTCATATCATTTTGAGGAGCCTCATTCCGTTAAAGGCAAGTCTACGAGCTGGTTGCCATATATGTTTCTGCCCGTCCCAGTAAACGTACGAGCATCCGATCGCCAGTCCTGCTAGATGCAAGCCATGGGAGGCCTGAGAGAACGGGAGTCCGAAGAAGAGCCCATATGTTTCGATGACCGC
Source organism: Hypoxylon lienhwacheense (assembly GCA_902806505.1). Lineage (NCBI taxonomy): Eukaryota > Fungi > Ascomycota > Sordariomycetes > Xylariales > Hypoxylaceae > Hypoxylon > Hypoxylon lienhwacheense. The sequence goes on from CADCWW010000005.1 coordinate 450,177, forward strand.
CCAGGCCATGCACATACTCTGGGCAGAGAAACTTCCCGGGATGAACGGGAAGCCCATCCGCGCCTGCGGCTCAGACACGACCCATGCTCCGAGTACTGGGACAAGGTTAGCAATAGTCAGTTCTTAAAATGAAGGATATGGGTAATGAGATTTGGAGATGCCTCCGCTGTCGTAACTCCTAAGCTTAGGCTAAGCTATGGTAAGCGCGCTCGGTACGATGACCCGACTTCGGAGAGATACTTACGCAGGAAGGGAGAGACGGCGAATACAAAATTACCACTTACGAGCCATGACCACTCCACTGTTTCCCATGGATGGTATAAAACGGTAGAACCGGTACTGCGCAGTTGGCAGCTTCATTGTAAGATGGTCCCCCAGCGCCGATAGGATGCTGGTTGAGAGGTAGAAGGCTCCAAAGTGTCTGCCGTTTCCATCGAAGACGGCAGATTCCGCGACCCGGGATCCGATCCGGAGTAGGATATAAGTGTTGAAAGCAGCGCCAAGTAGGTTCTCTTGGCCAAGCGAAGACGTCAAGAGCGTATAATTGGGGCTGAAGGCGGGCGTGCGGCCGAATAATTGCACGAAACTAGTTGGCGCGAAGGAGTTGGCGCCAGCGATGCCCAAGTTGATGGCCGAGAAACCTAGTAATATCTTCTCCGTAGTATTATACCCTGAGAGGATTCCGGTCAGCTGTTCGGGCAAGTGTAAGTACGGGTTAGAGTTAGAAGATGACGATGACGATGACGATGACGATGACGAGTATGAGCGTCCCCGGGGGTTACGTAAATAACCACGGCTCTCGAGCCTGTCTAGGTCCTCATACGAGACGGGACCATCACCCTCGAAGAGCTTTCTCTTCTTGGCATTTTGAACCTTTTGACGGACATCGTAGGCCGCGTATCCAAGATAGATGGTAGCCGAGGTGGCGAGAGCCCACAGGGTCGGACCGACGACCGGGAGCGGAGGAAGCTCCTGGCCGTAAGTATAAGACCCGAAGCTACGTCTCGGGGAACTAGTCTTGTTCCTGGCTACCTGATAACGAAGTGTTAATGAAGAACTTGTTCTAAATTGAGTGCGCAGCATTGTTTTTTTGGTGGGCCCATCAATTATGCCGCCTTATTAATGGGTTGTTCGTTTGAGAGGAAGTAGAAGAAGTAGAAGTTAGGAGGCGACGAGAAGGTTGGACAAGGAACGAGGGATGATGGATGATGGATGGTGGATGGTGGATAAGTGTGAAAAGGGTACAATTTTACTTGGAAATATTTATTACAAGTACCACAATCCTTGACGGTTGTCTGTCAACTGCCCACAATTGTCACGTTTTCTATCTCGTCATTCCTGCATGTATCTACTATGTAAAATACCTAAATACATATAGTTGCTCCTTATACATAATGTTCATGTTATCGCAACTGACTTCAAGTGAGAGTTATGAGTTCCGGCTACCTATTCATTTACTGAGACTTACTTGGGTACCTAAGAGTATATATGTATATATATATAATTAACTATGTAGGTAGTTACATATCTTATAGGATATGATCACTTACACCTTTTCTTATATCTTCCCCTATAACTATTTTTTATATATTTATAGTCCCTTAGGTATATAGTCCCTTAGGTATATGATAAAATAGGACGGGACAACATAGATCTCTATACATGACCAATTCACAGCTATAAACCTCTCACTGTCTAAACTCTTCCAGCTTCGTCCTCTGTACACCTTCGTCATCGAAATTCGCAGGATCCAACCAAGCCTCGAGCGCATATCTCACACGAGGCCATTCATCATCCACCACGGAATACCAAGCCGTGTCTCTGTTGCGGCCCTTGACGACCAGGTGCTTTCTAAAGAGACCCTCGAACGTGAAGCCGAGGCGCAGGGCCGCGCGCCTGCTCGGTGCATTCAGCGCGTTGCACTTCCACTCGTATCTCCGGTAGCCCAGGTCTTCGAACGCATGTCGCGCCATGAGGTACTGTGGTTGCGATGGTCAGTTACTTCTTTATAGTTGGCATACAATGATTTTATCTAAGATCTATAGTTATAAGGTAACTAGGTAAAAACAAGTAAGAAAATTTCAGGAGAGAATGAAATTTGGGTGTTACGTGCCATGGCCTCCGTGGCGGCTGGCGTGCGCTGTAATCGCGGCGAGAAGAGGATGTGCCCGACCTCTATCGAGCGATGAGTCGGTTCTATTCGCATGTAACTAGCCATGCCGACGACTCTTCCGCCATCGTCGCCATCTCCCGCAGAGCTTGCGACTTGCTCGTTAGATATGATTGCGTAAAAGACGGGATCTTGGCTAGCCTCTTTCGCCTCGAGGCTGGTGCGAAAGGCGGCGATGTCGTCGTAAGGACCGTCCGATAGGTAGTCCCACAGATGCGCGTTTTCGGGCCCTGATATATGTGGATAGATCGAGTCCGCATGCGCGGCCGATAATCCGGTTAGGGTGACAGATCGGCCGACTAATCTCGTGGCCCGGGACGGACGTTGCGCCGGGTCACCACCGATTATGGCCCCGAGGGGGTTGGGGGCGCGGCGAGTCATGGGTAAGGGAGGACGGGAGAGGAAGCTAGGTATGTAATAGGGATGTTGTATTAGTGAACGTTTAATGTGCTTGTCTATATTTACCAATTATCAGCTAACCGGAACGTGAATTTATTGGCTCTTGTAGCACACCGTACCTAAGACTTACATAAGTTAGTTACCCTATCCTAAAGAGCCCTAGACCAACGCCATGAGTCAAAGATATCTGGATGCAACTTAATAATTAATGGTATAAGGTGAGACATGATGTTGGTATTTTTACTTTAAGATATATTAAATATTATATTATCTACTTAGCGTAAAATGTCCGTATTTATAGTGTTCGCAAAAGTTCTCTTCAACAAGTCACCCATCAAACCGTCGACGGGAAGCTGTTTGTACCTATCCCTACTATAGCAATTCCCGCTTACTTACCGGTACTAGTTCAATGATGCATCTTCGAATTCCTAGTAGTCTTTAATCCAGATAGCTTCAAATACATTTTACACACCCAGCAACAATCCTTTCCATCCAAGAGACGGATTATCTTAGAAATCTTACCGACGTTTTTAACCTGGAGACTACCTAATATCATAATATCTTATATATCTACCAACATGGACACCGCGTCTCATCGCATGGCTACGAAAGATCTAACTAGGGGTAGTTATGTAATGGTAGAATTAAGAAGTAAGCTGAAAGATTCATGTACAAAAGAAGTGCAACCAAAACATCACCAAGAATCCCCCCCTTTAACACCGCGCCAGCCTCAGCAGAGGTTACCGCGTGTAGGGCTCTAAAGCTACGGGGAATGTTGAGTCCCCGAGACACGGTTCGATATCGTGTATGTGTGCTTATCACGTCCCATACCCCTAGGGAGGTTGGTGATCTAGCCCGCCGGCAGATCCCTCAGACGCTAAACACTTAAACAAATAAAACAAGCAAACAAACAAGCTTCGTGTTCCTACATCTCGGGCAGTCCCAAGTCCCGAGTCCTCGCCGCCATCTCGACACGAGCAAACCTGAAATGAGCGCGCGAAACTCCCGCCGCTTAAGGGGCGGCGCACGCGGCGTTGCAGTCCGCGTCGTAGGTGCACGTGCCGTGCCCAAGAGTGCTCAGGTCGCACGAGTCCTTGTAGATCATGTTGCCGCCCGGCTGGCACACGACCTGTTTCCGTCAGTTAGTCCTCGCCCACGTCGGGCGCACCGCGAGCGCCCGGGAGGAGGAGGAGGAGGAGGAGGAGACGTACCAGGATCCCGGCCGGGGTGCAGCCCGTGGTGAAACCATCGCACGGGTAGTGGATCTCGCCGGTCCAGCACGTCGCTCTCGGGACCGCCGAGAGGCCGCTCGCCGGCAGCGCCGACGCCGACGCCAGGGAGGAGAAGACGAGGGGGATGACGGCTAGTGTGAAGATTTGGAACATCATCTTGTTGTCTTTGATGGGGGTTCTTTCTGCAATGGTAGATTATGATGGATTTGGCTTCGTTCGGCGTGCTTGTCTGACAGGTTGGGAGGTAGGTGATCGATCAGGATTTGGGCATAGAGGTGAGGTGTAAATCTGTCATCTTATATAGACCTCCTACCTAGGACCTAGGTCCTAGGTATATATACCAGCATCGCCCTCGCGTACAACACGTTTGCTGCATAGATGGAAAGGTGGCAGGCGTTGCTGGACATGATAGGTAAGGATATACATAACGGGCTGCTTATGATTTAATTTAACCGCAACTCGGACTTTCAGTTTACCTACATCGTGATAGCAAAAGGTCATGACATCTAGCCTGTAGCATCCCAGGACGGACAGCCAAAGATTTGGCGTTATTGCAAGTTCCCGGTGCTTGTTTAAGGGTGAGATCAGCACTACAGATGTACCTTTTAGGTTGTATGACCCTGGATTCCGTGCTGCAATCTGTAAGGTACCTACCTTCGATCGCAAGGGGTTGCCAACCCTATATATTGAACGCCTACCTATTTCTTTAGCCAATGAGATTTGCGGGTTAGTAGATCCGTCTACTTCAAAGCCGTGGGCAGAGGATCGTTACCTTGCCGGAGATGGAATTAGAAAGGACAAAAGTGTAAGTTCCTTAGAACCCGCATCTCTAGTTTATCCAAACCACAACGTGGCATCGAATAATTTTTTGAACTGGCTACTCAGCTAGCCCTTTTTCTTGATCAGCTCTGATTTTGAGAGAGAGAGAAAGATGTTGGAATATTAGGTGACTAAGAGCCTACGCCCTGTACCCACAAGAGCATACATGTAATATCTATGTGTAATATCTATGAACCTGTACTTACTACCACAACTGAATCTTCTCAATATACAAGATAACCCTCATAATCTGCCTCTATTACAACAAAAGAGATGACCCCTATATCTCGGATACTTTTCGGACGATATCGGACCGCATTCATGAGGTAGCAGAAATCTAGCGTTGACGTTACAATAAGGTCAATAGATGGACATGGCAACTTCAGATGGAAGAGCATTTCTCTGATTCCATGTTTTACTTAATCAAAAAGTCTCGGTCAAGGATATCTTCTTTGATCATCCTCAATGAACTAGTAACGTACCTAAATAGGTAGGTAGGTGGACATAAAACATACCTGTCGATATAGTTAATGTTACAATTTTTTATTACGTACATCGTTCTTTGGGTGAATTGTTTGCGAGCCCCTGTTATATAAATGGAACAGGCATCCAACATCCATGACCTTATGGTATTACTGTCAGAAATAACCTGGTGTTTTAGGTATATTAAACATCTTTATCCAAGAACTCTGTAAGGACCCGTGGTAAAAAGTATCATTCAATACGTGAATGGAAAATGGTTATTTTCATGTAATAATAAAGGCATTGATTTATACAGCTTAGGCAACGTAGTGGCAAGCATGCCTACTGTAGACAATTATATCGTCATTATATCGGCAAAAAAAGAGGTTGTACGTTTGAAGAAAGAAGAGTTTACGGATGTAACTTCACGAGATTACTGGTATAAATGGGTGTTAAAGGTAATATGTTTTACCTTATATTATGTGCAGGAGGTATGCCATCGCGTCATTCTTTGCTTCTTTGCAAATATTACGTCTAGGAGTCCAGTGTTTTCGCGAAACATTCTTTCTCTCTTGAAAGGTACTGATACTGAGTCACCATAACAAACTACCTCCTAGGAGTAAAATACTAGGGTCTAACTCACGGAGAGCATTCTGAAGCAGGCTTCTTGTTGACTGTTCAAAAGCCGTTGTCAGCTTTTTGATAGGTAATTACCTGATACATACAAATGAGTATAGATATTTGAATGTATAAAGGCTGTGATTGGACTCCTTTGATTCATTGTGAAATGGCATCCTGATAGAGGTGGGAGAAAGATGTACCTGGCACTGCCCTGGGTGAAAGGAGAGAAATGTCAGATATTTCGAATGAAACTATTGGTAAGATATTGACCTGTTGCAAAACAACAATACTGTATGAAAATCTATACCTGCGTATTATAACAACAGAGGTAAACAAAGAGACGTGTTTAGGACACATATCTAACGTATATAAGGGAGAGAAAGGCTTCACGATCAAAATCAAGACTTGCTAGGCAGGACGGGTGAGTTATCTACGGCACAACATCTACATAGAGATATTGGTCTCACTAAACCACAATGTATCCATCAGGATCTCAAGCTAATATGCCTCCTGGCCAAATGCCTCCTGGCCAAATGCCTCCTGGCCAAATGCCTCCTGGTCAAATGCCTCCTGGTCAAATGCCTCCTGGTAAATTGCCTCTTTTCGGGCATTCGCTCGGGGTTGACACGCGGCCGAAAGTTCCGACACAACCGTCGGGAATTATGGCCCAGGGACGGTATACACCTTCGCCAATGTTTATGCCACCATCATTAGAAGAAGAGCCGGGGGTGGAGAACGAGCTGGCACAAAATGTGATAGCAGCACTAACAGAAGCGATAAATGAGGCACAAATGGCCAATGGAATTCCTATTCAGCAGGAAACTCTAGTCCCAGTGACACCGCAGGGATCTCTTTCACCGCACACACCGGAAACGATAGTGACACCCCCAGTGCCGTCAACGATACAGACACCGCTTCAACCACTGGACCCAACACCGCCACGATTCCCGTTTACACCACAAGACCCGGTTCCGCCAAATCCGCCATTAAAACTACCACCACCACTCACACAGCCGATGAAGCAGGCGACGGGAGAACCCCGATTTCACTCTCAGCGGCTGCCGCCGTTACTACCGCCGCCAGCATTTGAACCGACTCCTATTACTATGTATCTGGAAGTGGTTCGGCGGAGTGTTGGGACCCAGACGGATTTAACTATGGAGGCAATGGAGCAGTACATGTCCAACCAGTTACCGGACCAGCCATTTCCCGGCGGACAAGGCGGGCAGGGTGGACAAGGCGGGCAGGGCGGACAGGGCGGACAAGGAGGACAAGGCGGACAAGGACCCGGACAAGGACCGAGTCAAGGGCAGCAGCAGATGCAGGGACATATGCAGGGCCAGCCGCAGTTCCAGGGACAAGGACAGCTTCAGGGACAACAACAGTTCCAGCAGGGCCAACAGCAATTCCAGCAGGGTCAGCCGGCGCTTCAGGGAAAGCAGCCGGTTCAGGGCCAGCCGCAGCTCCAGGGACAACAACAGATGCAGGGCCCGACTCAAGGTCAATATCAGACCCAGCAGAACCAGTCGCCGTTCCAACAGGGTCAGCAGCAGATTCCGGCACAATATCAGACTCTGACATGGCCGCAGACTCCAGCACAGCAGCAGATTCCGACACAGCAGCAGATTCCGACACAGCAGCAGATTCCGGCACAGCAGCAGATTCCGACACAAACGCAGGTCCAGGGACAACCGCAGGTCCAAGGACAACCGCAGGTCCAAGGACAACCGCAGGTCCAGGGACAACAACAGGCGGGCTCGGCCACGCAAACCGCGTCACAGCAGACGCAGCTAAGCGAGGCCGACGCGGAGCTGCAGCAGCAGCTGCAGGACGCGCTGCCGCCCGAGCGCCTGGACCTCTGGCTCACGTTCACGCCGGACCAGCGGGACGTGTTCCGGATCCTCGAGGCGGACGCGCTGCTGCAGAAGAGCCTGTCGCGGACGGAGCCGCTCTGGGAAGGGGAGGAGGGCGAGCTGATCGACGACAACGAGCCCCTGCTCGTGATCTCCATCCAGAAGGGCTACTACAACGCGACGGCGGCCATCATAGACGCGTACGAGGCCGCCGTCCCGGGCGCCCTCAACTCCTTCTTCCTCTACCGCGCCCACTCCCCGCCCATCCACACCGCCATCATGTCCCACCAGCCGCAGATACTGGACTTGCTCTTCGCCCGGGGCGCCTCCGCCAACCTCATCTACGCCCCGTCGCACACGCGCGAGGACGTCACTTGCATCTTTGCGCCCGTGTTCCAAACTCACTTAGAGTGTAATATACCTTCCAAGTCGGAGCGCATGCCGTGCCCGACCCTGCTCCAATGCGCGTACGTGGCGATGCACAGGGCGGAGATAGAGCTCGACCGAGGCGTGACGACGTGGCAGCACTTCTACAACGCCGAGGCCGTGATACTGTCCTTGTGGAAGAACCACTACCGGAGCCCCGTCATAACCGCTGACGGCACCCTCAGCGAGACCGTCGCGTCCTTTATCCGCGCCAGGTGCCACACCGTGGTTGATAACATCGTCTCCGAGCTCGCTCATGAAAGAGCGACGGGGACGAACCGTGACGAGGCCCAACGAGGGCTCCAGCTCATTCTCGAGGGTGTCGTCTTGACGAGCGACGAGGTCTATTGGAATCTCCCTCGGACAAATTTCGAAGGCACCATGAGGCAGACGGCCTGGTTTATGAAGTTCACCAGCAGAGACGCCCTGATCCGCCGGCTGGTCGAGTTAGACGTCCAGGTCGTGATGGAGAACATGCCTCAAATCATCCGAGAGAATCACCACAACGCGCTGGTGATGTTCCGGGCGTTCATGCAAGAACGGCCCCTGAGGATGGACATCCTAGGAATGATGTTCTCCGCGCTTACAGAGCGTCCGGAAGGCTTGAGCGACGCGGACTTCAAGTTCTTTTATGCGATATTCCCGCGAATCAACGGCGTCAGTTTCCGGCCGCTGAAAGCGCGGATCCTCGCCGCGGCCATCCGCGGCAGAGCCACGAGTATTTACACATATCTCGTCGGGAAGCGCTGCCAGGTATCTCTGCAAGCGATGATATTAGCGGTGGAAAAGGACGACGCGATATTGATGAATCGCCTCGCCAGGCTGCACCTCGGCGACGAGCCCACGGAATCTGAGCGTGACTTCGACGACCTCCCAATATTCTTCGCCCCGGGCCGAACGCAAGAAAACCCAGGCGACTTGAGAGAAGACATACTCGTCGCCCAGGGCTTTAGGTTGCACAGCTCCAGCATGCCGGATATGTTCGCGCAGATCGCCGCGAAGAGCGTCGGCATCAACCGCCCGAATCCTTGATGTCCTTTATAGCTATGAAATATCGACGATTGACCGGGCCATAAGGCACCAATGGCATGTCATGGGGGAAGCCCGATGAGCAAAGCCCGGGGGCGCTAGGTACGTAAACCCGATAGTCATGTTGGTAAGAGGTTCAGGTTATTCTTGGGTGCGGAATTTTAGGGATTATTCTCACTCTTTTTCTTTATTTCTGCCGAGAAAAATGATACCAAGGTTAGGTATTATTCGCTGGGAGGCATATTTGTGATTCGGGATACCCAGATAGTGGATTGCAGCCGGTCTGGCCTTCGATAGGAAATCCATAGGTATGCAGACACTGGTACCATAAACTTGATTTCTTAAGAATTTTTTGCTTCGAATTTGATAAACCAGGTGTCTTTGACACTAAAAGAGATTTAGGGAGAACGTACAGTAAGATACCGTCCTTAATTCTGCTAGCAACTTCATGTTGTGATCTGAGCAACGATTACTAGATAGTATTATAAACGATTTTTCCACCTGCGAAACTGATTAAAAATATCGTTTATAGAATCCCTAATAAAGTTGTCTAGTAAATCTTGTCAATCATCGTGTCGATCATCGTTGACCCCAACCTCCTGGTCTACCTCTTTATCCGTCGGTCCTTTCCATCCAGTAGCAGCTTGGACGACACAGACGAAGACGGACAAGATTACAGCAGCTTGAAATAATACTTTCAGCGCATCGACGTAGCCATTTACTGCAACTGCCTGCTCCTCGAATCCGAGACCGCCATTGTATACTAAAGCCGGGCTACCAATAAGTTTTCTGATCAGCTCACTACGGTCTTGATTAGGATTGTCGATTGCCTTGAACCCTTTCTCTAGAGATTCTCGCAATGTCCTGGCAAAGATGCCGCCACCGATAGCGCTGCCGAAGCTGCCGGCGAATCCTCTAAACGTGCCGAGCAGGCTCGTGGCTATATAATGGGTATCTGGCAAGGTCAAGTGCAACAAGTGCACGAGCGTGTAGTTTAGTGCTGCACCTGTGAAGACGCCGTTCAAGAGGCCGATGCTGATATATAGGGAAATAGGGACATAAGGAGTAGAGGCCAAGGAGAGCACGTATAGGCTCATGGCAAAGAGAACGAAAGAGATTACGCAAGAAGACCAGAAACTCCCAACACGACGGACATGCAGCCCCTAAATCATATGTTAAAAACGTCCCAGAAATTAAACGGCAGGTAGTAGAGAAAGAGACCACTTACACCAACAAGAAGTCCACCGAGGCTAAATCCCAAGTTCGTCGGGATGAGAATACTACCGCTTGTCGCAGGGGCGAAGCCGCGTACCGCGAGTGCTGTGATTGGAGCGTAGAACAGCACTACCCAACGCGCAGCCATAAATCCGAGCTGCGCAAAACACGACATCAAGGCACCACGGTTTTTAATGACGGTGATGGGGATAATAGGATCAGAAGCGACATATAATTCGATTAACACGAAGATGACGAGGGTTGCCAATGAGACAGCTAACGGAATGGCCTGGATGTTGCCCGATAGCCCAAATAGAAAAAGCACAACCGTTGCAGTCTACGTGAGGTTAGCAGGATACCAAAATACGCGCAAATCTTTTCATCTTACAAGAAATAGAGCACCGAGATAGTCAATCCGCTTAAGCTTCGTGGCCAAGGAATTCTCGGAACCTGGGCCTGACGAAAATGAGCTTGGGATGCTGAAATACATCCCAAGTCCTGTAAGCAAGCAGGGTACAATTTGGATCCAGAAGAGAGCCCTCTGTACAGAAGATGGCGTGAGCGAGTGTATCAGAGCATCAAAGAGGATGACCTTACCCAGCCAATAACAGATATCATCCCGCCAAAGAAAACAGCTCCTAATGAAACACCCATGGTGTAGCCGGTGTTCCTAGTTGATAGGATTAACACATTTCTTATCAACTAGATAGGTACGTTCAATGATCTGACTTACAATAACCCGATGTACAATCCCCGCTGCCGCTTCGTTGTCAGCTCGAGGATAAGAACGATAGCTAAGGCCGTGAAGCCACCTCCGCCGATCCCAGCGACGAGTCGTCCTAAGATGAATACGGGGAGTGAACGGGCCTGTGACGTGATGAGGCATCCGGTAGCGAAGATTACCGACGCAGCCAGCACCATGCTACGAGGCGAGAACACGGAAGCGAGCCTCCCAGCAAGAGGCGTCGACGAGGACATCGCTATGAGGAACGAGGTCGTGAACCACATTGCGTCCTCATATGCGTCCAGATCAGCTGCTATCGTTGACTGCGCCATGGTAATTCCAGACATGTTGGTAGCTTTGCAGACGAGATTAGTATCTACTCTTGTGAACAAGTTCTAGAAGGCCACGATGACGCAAACTGCACCCACCTTGTATGAAGATCAGTAGGTATACACCAAGCATGATGACTACGGCTCGTCGCCGACTGATCTTTTGGTTTGGCGTGTCCAAATCAGAGAGTCCATGTTGAGAAAGCTCAGAAACTGATGACGACTTGCTATTCGCAACGGGAGAGCTAGATTCAGACCTAATGAGCGGCGTATCTTCCGTTGCAGTATCATCTAACGAGGGCCAATCATTGGTTATGGGAATCTGTCTCGAATTGTTATTGGGAAGGGAGCTGCTAGACGACTCGGGTTGATCTGTCATAATGATTTCTAAGAATATTGGGCTCGTCTTATGAAGTATTACTAGGTAAAATAGGGGGGATGTGTGTGTTCTTTAGTAACGTAGATGCAAATATCTATATACACGTGATATATAATTGCTTCTATACTCCTTCATAGTAGGTGTCTATTAAATAAGAAGAGAAATAGTAAAAGGAAAAAAAGAAAGAAAGAAAGAAAAAGAAATAGGCGTAAGAGTGATGCTATTGAGTTAAAAGTTACTTTAGAATGTTGGATGGAAGACCATAAGTTACTTTTTTGTGGATTAGCCGATTGGTAAGCTTCTCAGCTAGGTCCCTGGCCTGTCTGGCCTGTCTGGCCCCCTGAATCAAGATGACGCGCCCTTCTCAGGGTAGTATGTACTGTACGTACTGGTGTTTTACCGTTGTATTCTATCCTAGCTTCACCAATAATCCTATTCTTTTTGCCGAATATAAGCGGTTAATTCTATAATCAAGACATATATATACACATATCCAATGTATTAGGTTATGTGCCTTGAACTACATATATTGACTCCATACTTTTCGGCGGGTCTGCTATACCGAGAGTTCCGGCTTCAATATTTGATTATTCCTTTTTAACTTGGAAGCCAATGTATTTAATTACTTAATACCTGATATTATTACATCGTTAAAATTCTACTGTGTACATAGATGGCACGGAATCAGCCCCTGATTCTCGATTCAGCTATAGACTGAAAGTCACATATCATTCAATGATTATAACTATCTTGGATTGATTATGCTAACATATAAAATCCTCGTAATCAGCATGCATCGTCGTGCCACCGCTTAACATGAATGCCAGTTCAGTCCCTTCGATTATGTTTCGCTAAATCAAATACGCAGTCAAATCTAACACTTAGAAGCGCAACTCGAACTCTAGGTAAGGACCTGATATCTGTAGCATTTAGAACAGCGAGTGGACTTCGTGACACCCGCTAAGGGTACATTTTATCCCAGACACTCTGTTCTAGACGTAAATCGACTGCTTAAACGCGTGGCACTTATTTTCGCTGTTCTCTAGAAGCTTGTTAGTGTTTTCTTATGAGTGCAGAGAATAAAACCCCTTCCAGTGATAACCTATTATCATACCTTTGCAGCAGTGCATCGAGCTTGTCAGTTCCAAAATCACATCGCTATATCCAGCACGTCTTTTGAGACTATATCAATATGGTAGAATATCTCAATTATTCATCAATGTTCCCAAGTTGGCGACGTTGACCATTCTAGTAGTTAGGTTTTCAAATTCCAGATGGGAAGAAGCCTCACTGTTTGGTGTTAGTAGTGGAGGCTGGAGCATCAGGGAACTCCTATTCCTCACACGCTATCCCCACCAGCTTTTGGGTAGAGCTGATTTAAAATCTTTCATCTCTGGAAAATCGGTTCGGGGAGAATATCATAGCAGTTGGGCGCGAGAATCCTTGAAACAGTCGAATGTCGACAACCCCTATAAGGGATTCACAAGAACTGCTACTCTTCGCTTCTCGGTGATTGTGATTGTGATTGTATAGCTATGGCTCCTTCGTCCGGGAGGTGCCTATGGCTAATGCGACTGACTTCCTCTTGAGGAAATCGGCTTTCTCGTCATCACCCGGGAGTCTATACATCGAAGCTCCGCATCGGGCTGGGAGAATAGAGTATCGAGGTCCGCGTCTCGATTGGCACGGTCTTGTATTTTTAACTGATCTTCAGCGCTGACGCGCGCGGCGACTATACCTCGCGCATCCTGTTTCAAATTCAAAAATAGGGAGAAGAATCCAGTGACGACAAGAAGAGCGGGAACCAAGCTGAAGGCTGTCCGAACACTGCCCCCTCGCTTAGTGATCGCGTACATCACAAATGGCCAGAATGCTGGGCCAGAAGCTCCCGTAGTGATCCATGCCGCCGCCCGTTTCGTGCGTTTGCCTTGTCCACGAAGCCCCAACGCGAAGATAAGAGGCCACATCGGCCCCTCAAAAAAGAAAAAGAGAACAAGCGGGATGATGATCAGGTTTGGACTGGTATGGCTGAGAGCTGCGACTGATATACCACACACAATACTCGATATAGTCGTAATACTCAGAACTATATGCGGCGGCGGGATTCTTGGATGGTTCGGTGATAAGTAAGCGAGATATGCAGCGAGGAAGCGCGAGACAGCAAAAGCGGAATGGGCAATAAGAAGGTAGTTTGGAATGGAGAGCGCAAAATCTGGCAGAAGCTGCAATGATTGTAAGACCGGGTTTTTAGAGTCTGTGGGTGTGGATATTGATAGTTGGTCTTGCGTTAAGAGATCCTGGAAAAATATGCTAGTGCTTTCTTGACCAGCCACGTAGGTCCATTGAGCTATAATTGCCAAAGCTAAGGTCCATGTTCGGAGTTCTAACCCGCCAAAACTACGCTTTTTGGGGTCGACCGGAAGATACTGAAGAGAGGCTTCCATCTCGGCTTCGGTACTTTCAGGTAACGGTGTGTAATAAAGGAAGAATGCTAGAGCCGCACAGAGGAGTGTGATAGACAAGTATGTCCATTGAACGTCTAGTAGAGACACCGAACTTGTTTTGCCGGAGGTGTCAAGCTTGATGAAAAACACTTTCTCGGCTAGAAGTCCGCTGAGAACGGTTGTGACTGCCTGTACTCCTTGGGCTAAGCAAAGCCTCATCTCCGAATAGTTCATTGGGCCGCAGAAAACGAGGAATGGATTGGCCCCGGTTTCGATGACCGCTAGACCAAACCCGACGACGAAGTTACAGATCAAGAAGCCGGTGAACGAATTGAGGACGGCACTTGGCCAAAACATGATCGTTCCCACACCGTAGAAGCAGAGTCCTACGATGAACGTTGCCCTATAGCCGCCGACACGGCCTGGACCGGCCTTCCTTGATCTGGACCGTTCGTTACGTCGTAGAATCCACTCACCGACGAGTAGCGGTCCGAGTAAATATCCTCCTCCGAAATACATCGAGGAAAGTCCCACAGTTTGAGTAAAGGACATATGCGAGACTAATGAGATGGCATTGTTAAGTTGGTTTAGGAGACCGTAAGAAAATCCCCATAGGAGGAACAGGACTGTGACCATGGTACAGTACTTGAACGAGTCCCGAACTGAAGCTCTAAGCATGCTTTCCGGCCGACGCATATTCACGAAGCCGAAGTAGACAGAGGTTCCCGTGAGACTTGTCAACGCAGTCGGGGAGCGATCAAGGGGATCTGGGATATGCATATTCACGTTTGCCGTTGGTGGAGTAGTGAGGAAATCGACAGTAGACACCTGGTTTCCTAGCTCAACCCCAGCATGTGATGGGGATGGTGGTGTTATATAATTATCGGTAAAAATCCCAGCGGTCAAGGGCCGGCTGTTGTTAGAACTGCCATTCCCATCGGTCGAGCTATCTTTCTCGAAGGTGCGAGCCGCGCTAGGATCAAGCACTGCAGGTAGGATACACCGAACCAGCGGTTTCAACGTTGGGATACACGTACAAATTATACCAACATTGACCTCGACGACAGACCACATGAGCGAGAATGATGCATTCCAAGCAAACCCCGGGGAATTTCCAAAAGTGTCTGCTGAGTTACTCGATACTGCCGAAGAGATTTGGGTGATGGCCTGCTCCAGATAGTAAATGCGGACGACATCGACCACGGTGACAAACACACCTAATCCGAACGTGAAAATCAGGACGATTTTCTGTGGGCGGGGGAGCGTCATGCCAGTGAGGACAGGCAGCGGTAAAGCAAGGATGGCGAGATCCGATACCACGTTAACCGGCGCCGAGCATATGAACTCAGTAAGGAGTGGGATGCAGTATACTGGATCAGGATACGAATTAAACGCCGCGCCGATGGGACGGCACTGAAAGATGTTCATCAATGTTAAGACTGCGCCGGCTAGGTTGACGACCGCTAAGACGGCCCACGACGCTATCCGCAGGACCTTCTGCGTGGCCGTAGACAGACGAAGATAGAATATCAGGATGGACGTCTTCGAGGCCATCAAGGCTGGATTCTGCAGCGTGGATTAGATTCGGGGTCACTTATCCCGACGATTAGACGTACGTATAGCACTGAAAAGGCATATTCGCAGCGCCGTAGTGTGTTCCAATTCTCCGGGGGCACGTTTGCGTCATGCCGGCCTAATCCCTTACTGACGCCGTAATCAACAGAGAAGCTCAGAGCGAAAGTAATGAACCAGGCAAGTATGATGAAATAGTCGTCCCACGTGACGCTTCTCACGATACGGGTTCGACAGAGCACCCTAGCAGAAACCATGCAAGTAGAAAGGACAAGCATGGTGGTGGTTACGGCGAAGACTGCGGGACCGCGGTCGGGAAAGGAGTTCGACGACATATTGAGCAAAGGGGTGCCGTTGTGCGACTGGAAACTTGGAGCAATGCCATTAGAATGTATCAACTCCTCGGAGGAGATGCCATTAGAGGAAGGGGTATGTAAATTAGAATATGGTCGATCGAAGTAGCACCGACGGAGCGATCTTTCTGCTTAGGTACTATACTACACAAGAGCGACATGAATGGTGAATTAAAAGTATGCGCTGTCGGCTGGCCCGTATGTAGGGTGCCCATATATTTTTTTAATATTTATATATAACCCGTAGAAAAGGGAGACGTCGACACGTTGGGAGCCAATGTTATATTGAGGGGTCCGGCAGAAGAACGACGAGTTTTAACTGCCCGAATGAGTGAGTATAAGTGACCAATGTCGACTGGTAAACGTTGAACAAAGTGAGGAATCGAGTGAGATCGAAGAGTAGGAAATAGAAAGTAGAAAATGGAAAGAAAGAAGAGAAGAGAAGAGGGATATGAGAAAACGGTAAAACGGCATCAAGGATATACTGTAGCGGTGAGGAGAGCTGGAAAAGCTGGATCTTATTTGTAGCGATGCAGTCTGCAGAACAAAATCAATCTTGATTCCTACCCTGCGGCAGCCATATGTATAAGTGAAGACGACGAGGGTGACGACTTTAAGCTGAGATATCGAAAATAACAATGGTAATAAGAGATTTGATAAATTAAAATTATAATTATACAGCTGGAAACATATGCACGAGAAATGTACGTGCGCGTATTATGTGAATATGTAAAATGTGTTGAGTGTGAGTGTAAGTGTGAGTGTGATTGTGAGTGTAAGTGTGGGTGGATGCGTGAATGTGTAAATGTGTGCGAGGACATACGTGTATAGTACCGTACCATGAGGTATGCAATCGAAAAAGAAAAAGAAAATAAAATAAAAATAAAAATAAAGAGAGTTAAGAGGTCGACTAATAACAGGTCAGGAAATGGCCCCAGCGTTACCTATTCTCGGCTGAGACGTTTGCTCTGATTGCTCGAGTAACTTCCTTGACCCGGTAATATGTTCCATGGATGGTACCTCCTCGTTTTTATTTTATTTCCCTTCTTTACTTCTCTAGTTCTTTTTTTAGTTGGCCTTAGCCGGTACTGCAGGTTCGGAAGTTATGCAGTGAAGCCTTCCGGTCCTGCTCCATGTAGGTACACCCAACTACACCCGTCAATGGTCAGTAGTCAGTGGTCAACCCGGAACTTCAGATAAGAGGTACCTAAGGAGGAATATACATAATGCACATGTATAAATCAATATGTGCACGTGTTCTGCGTAGTACACATCATTCAATGTATTAATGGAAGGCACATGATACCTATACCTAATACCTAATATGAGTATTGATCCACTGGATGTACTGACCGACTCCGTACCTACCTACATATGTGTATGTACATACATGTACCTGTAATGAGAGTTTTGTTAGTAGCAGGTCTGGACCAACTGTACTGGTATATACTGCTAATAGTCTGCTATACTAGCTCGGTTAGCGGTTTGTGAAACCGATCAGTTTCCGAGAGGTGACGTCGTTAAACCTGGGAAGACGGACAGGGGAGAATAACGGTTCCCCATATTTTATCTTCCTTGCTACCCCAGATTGGCCCCAGACTCGCGTCACATTTATTAGAGTAGAACGCTAAGCGAGAACCGCTTAAAGGGACGGCAGTGCGGCTTATTAAACTCGTCATTCGGGTGAGAACCGTCCATCGAAATCGCGTGTTAAAAAGTGTTTTGACTCGGCCTATCTACCCTACATGGATTTATTTCACGAATCAACGATTGTCATTTAAACCCGACCCCGTGTTTGTCGCTTACTAATACCATGAACTGAATCGCGAATACATGCTATATATTAACTAGAAAGATTTGACAAGCCTACTAAGATATTAGTTGGATACTCCAATTTTACGCATCACACACTCAATTATGGGGCACGGCGGAAGTGTATTCGCTTTATACGACACAGGCAGCTTAAAGCTACCTAGATACTATAATCCAATAGTAATATATTATCCCGACGTCTCCCAGACATAGTTTCTATAGATTCAGAACAGGGGACTAGGTCGTTCTAATCACTACGCCCAAATAGGGGATATCTATATTACATTGTACATACCTATGTACGGTAGCAAGGTCAAGGGATAATGCTAAGCACTACTATATTCGTCCCTTACAGCACATGCGATATTACATGGCATACGGAGGCCGAGATTATAGGTTTTAGATGGAATTAGTAGATTATATCCCATGGAAACACCGATATTTACATCTTTATATAAAATAATGGATTGCCTCATACCCCTATATGTGTACAGGTACTCCTCTGATAAAGAACCAAGTTGAAAATCTAGGTAGGTACCTTATAATTAACTATAATAATTCTATCTAATGTGTAACTAGCTTCTTATGTAGTATGCTCATGTGATATTTAATCAGCAAATTTAGATTCAACGTGGTCGTGAAACAGGATGCACCAAACATGATCAAACTGCTGAGGAATATGACATAAAGTATGACCGCTTCTTATGCAAACATCCCTTCTAAAGTTTTTACTATCAGAACCTTGCCCATCTGTCCACTGTCTACATATCTATTTATGTATATGCCGTATAGGAGGTATTAGGCGGAATAGTGACGACCTTCTATATTTTATATGTGTGTATTAAGTGAAGGTGGTAATGGCCAGGTCCCTACTAATAAAATAAACTAAATATGTCAACATGTCAAACTACCTACCAATCATGTAGTTGACCAAGGACTCTAGGCCAGCATTAAAGAAAAACCAGGCTGTCAAATAGATAATCCGTCAATGTTAATACCTACCAAGGAAAAGTCGTACGGTACGGTGTGGAATAAGTACCTCACTGTATTTTTTTTATTTCATTTTCATAAGTTGGCTCGATGGTGTTTATTAAAACTACCTACCTAAGGTATACTTTGAATTACTTACCTAGTAATGATTTATCTTATACCTTAGATCATATTCAACATTGCTAGGTATAGAAGGCATAAATATAATAGATTTTGTCGTTCGAATAAGTTGCGGCGCCGATGCAATACGACATAAACCACATATGTTGATTTATGACCGAGACAGCTATATTAGGAAGGTCAAATAATCAACTATAATAGACAGTAAACTATAGACAACTAGAGAACTGTTCTTAATAAATATCATCTGAATATTTACCTTAGGTAGGAACTTAACTTTATGGAGATTTTCTATATTATTATTTCTAATTATTAGGAGTTAGTAACTTTAAAATCCTTACGATTTACCGTATCTTTCTATTCATCTCCGTACCTTCTTCTCAAACTCGATTAATGAATTAAGTCTTACGACACAATCATTCTCAATGCTTTATCCCCACTCCCCACTATTGTTTCATTATGTCTACCTGATGTCTACAAATTGTATTTATTAGAAACTTAATACATCTATGATTATCTATCACACGTACAGCATTAGTAAAAGATCTTAAATGATAAACATTAGAATATTAGGTATGTAGGTAGCTAGTCCTCTTACATGGATAACCTTGTGCTTGAATTAAGATAGGTCAGCCTTCATATGCATATAAATGGCCGGTTTAAATCGCAGTTGCCTGAACAAGAGTTTTTGTATACAAATAATTAGGTAAACATCGGTTCATGACAAGTATCAGCCAAGATCTAGGTGCCCCAGAGCTTCTCTCAAAGTAAGAGCGATAAATATAAGGAAGGGGGGACTTAAGGTCTCAACCCCTAGAAAGGATCTTAGGAAGTAGGTACCTTTGGTAGACACATTTCAAACATTAATAAGTTCGGTTGTACATGTAACCTCCAACTTTGAACTGTTTAACATTGTGTTCTAACGTAAGGTGACATGAGAATATGTATATTATGTAGATGGTACCTGCAAGTGCCTTATATAATGGAGGTAACTACCTACATGGTAACCATGATATTTGGGAAGTATCGATGGCAAGATTTATCTGAGGACGTTTTACCAATAAATCTCTTCAATGTGTAACAATGGTTAGATAATTTCTCCTATAAGAATACTTTCCCAGTCATCTTGACCTATCAGTTTTTAGATATCTACCAATATTCATCAACTCACCCTTCAACTAAACTAATAACTACCATATATCTACCTACCTACTACTTAGCATAGAAGCCTACCTCATTTATTGTCAATATGGGGACTAAGTTTCCTTCAATCCAGTCTTTTTATTCGCAAGAGGTTCCGCTAAGTTCTCAAGACGAGAATGTTGAGTGTTCGTCAACCTCGCAGATCCCAGGTGATGGCTTTATACCATCTGAGGCTAAAGGAGCGGCAGGCTCCCTTTCACGATCCTGGCAGCCATCGCGGCAATACGAGAAATGTCCTATTTCACTACTCGAGGCGGGCCCTTTTAACTATCAGATTGATGGACGAGTTGTAAACTTTTCTCATCCTCAGGAAAGGGGACATTATTTTCTTGTTGTTACTGACGGGTCAGCTGCCATCGCAGTACGTTGATCAACACCTAGATAATCAGACCATCTTTTTGTTGATAAAAAACAGGTTAAAGTATACTACACAAAAGTATCGGACTATCAATTTTTACTCGGCCAAAGGGTGACTGTATGGACAACATTCATTAGCGGCTCAGCCACTGCTGGATCGCGACATATTCCTTTCTGTGCATCAACTACCTCTATCTACCCCTGGCGCCATATTACAACACACATTGATCTCCATAATGACGCCCCTGGATCGGACGGCGATCAAATTCTACGATGTCCTTTAGAATGCAATCTAAGGGAGTACGATTATCTCCCTGCTCTCATGAGCTTGAACGCCTTTCTTTCCTCGGGATACGACATGGAAGAGGGTAAGATTCTTGTTTGTGTGCAAAGCGTTGGCCCACGCAGAACTATCTTCTCAAAGAAACGTCAATGCAATCTTGATATGGTAGATATAGGTATTTTTGATGATACAGCAACTTGCGTCCTCAAGCTGTGGGAGGATAAGGTTCCCTCAGCTAAATGCTGGATTCCAAACCAGACTATTCTTCTCATCTCTAAACCTACCTGCCGAGAGGGCGGCTTACCTTCCGAATTAGGTATCGGATACAGCTCGATGGTCGACGTCGACCCCCGATTTCCTGATGCCGATTGGCTCAGAAATAGGGTGAGCAGTATATCCAAGAAGCAACAAGTCTACATCCCTTTTCCTTCTGATAATTGGGATATCGAACTTGCTAAGCACGGCCCGGGTCGAACGTTATTCACTATCGCCGATATTGAGGACGAAGTCCGTCATCCAAACCTTACGTTGGACTTTACTGGAAAGCTGAACGTCATTATCTTTGAAATGAGATTGATGGAATACTGGCGAAAAGGTTCTATCTGTTACTTTGAATGGTAAATGCAAATACTTAAAATACCTATCTTCATCAACTGATCTGGATCTGCAGTTGTGGCATCCCAATTTATGCAAATAAGTCCGTCGCAACATGCAAGAATTGCGACTTGCGGCATGACTTAGTGCTCAACCCACGTATTATTGGGTCAATGATTGACGAAAGTGGCATGATTTCCGCTAGCAGGCTCGTATGGTATGGCGATGCCTGGACCCAATTCCTTTTCGGAAGTGTTGCGAGCGGAGCGCGTGCGGAAGAGGATTTGGAAGCTGAGTTCACTGAGCAATCATGGAAAGACCTAACTTTTCTTGATATTGATTCGCTCAGAGCTATAGAAGAGCGGCTGCTCTATGACCGGGTTACCTTAACTTTCGGTTGGTCTTCCAAGCTCGAAAGACTGTGTATCTTGGGAGCTGAATGGTAGAGGATAAATTCTATACAAGCTTATTGGTGAAGCTGTTGCATAAAGACGATCTCATTTAATATCTTTTTAAGTGTACGCCACAGGTATTCCTGGAATTTGTTAAAGCCAGCATAACCTCGGCCAGCTCGAGCGACCCCCGAAACCCCAATAGGGGGTACTCAGGTACGCGATTTACCCACACAATGATAATCATTTACTAACAGCCTGTCTACAGCGAAGGAAGATCTGACTGACTTGGCTGATATGAAATCGACATAACTATTATTGCCACTAGGTATGGTATATCACACGGCAGTCCCTTCCTATCATCCACTCCGAGTACAATCACACCACCGTTTGGCAGCTGAGGATGATTCAATAGAATTCGACTCCATTTTCCAGGCTGCCCGTCTAAATGCTCTAACTGCCATTATCATTGCCCTATCATTACACACTAGAAGAAGTATAAGACGTTAGCGTAAGTCATTAAGTCCATCCATATTTTTTATCACACGTAAACTTTTCCGGTTTCCTGCTGTCTCAAGTGTTCGATCATATGTCAGGTATGCTATTATTCCATCTATTTATCTCCGAACAGACTAAATCGGAATCGACCACCAGATCTCATCTTCTGTGAGGATCGTCCAAAGGATTGCTGGGAGTTGATGCGTCGGTGGGACGATAGCGGAGGCGCCAGGTCATCGTCGTCGTCATCATCATCCTCCTGAAGACTCATAGGTCGGGTTTGCTGGCGTGATAATGGTATCTGCTGCTCCCTGGGAGTAGGAGGTGGAAGCGGATCGCCACGCATGGCACGCTCAACATCAGTGTATTGGCGCTTGTAGTCGTCATGCTTGCCCTTGGCCTCTAAGTATCGCGTCTCGGCATCGGCGCGCCGCTCCTGCAGCGCCCGAATCTCGGCGTCTAACTGGTCCATCTCGTCCTGCTCCCGGTGCATTAGCTCGGCGTACTCGTGCACCTTCTGGTCGAGCGGCTGCAGCACGCAATCCATGACGCTCGGGCTCTTAAGTCGCTGGATTGAAGCGCCCAGGTTCGCACCCGCGCCGGGGACTGCAAGGCTAGGATCAGACGTCGAGGCCGATTTGGTCTGCGCCTGGGCATGCTGAATCTGCGGATTGGTTGAAGAGTAGCTTGCCGAGTTGCGGGGAGGGGAGGATCCGCCAGAGCTACTAGTAGGCGGTCGAGGTCCAGACACGGGTTTGCTCGGCCCAGCGCGGCGCCCATTTTGGCGTTGAACCCTAGCGCCATCGCCGGAGCGGTCGGCGATAAGCATCTCCTCAGATCGACTGCTGCCCGAGTAAGACGGAGGTCGCGATCGATCCGGGCCACCGCCTGCTTGTGAGGGAAAGGAGTTGGTTAGCGGAGGCCTACTTTGAGCTGGACTCTGGCTGGATTGTCCGCCCTGGCTGAAGCGCTGCTGCTGGGGTATTTGAGGCGGTGGTGGTTGGCCTTGGATCGCCGCGCTGGAAGTAGGGTTGGCGGTCATGGGCATGGGCATAGACATAGGGCCTCGATTATTGTCGAGAAATTCGTAAAAGTCGTCGTGGCTGTCGAAGCGTGGGGCTTTCCCGGTGTTGTGATACAATGCCGATGGTGCTGGGGCTGGGCCGTCGTCGTAGTCGTGATCACGTGGCGCTTGAGCCTGGCGTGGGCGTGGTCTGCTGGGGGAATTCAACATGATGGTGGGGGGGTGTTGATTACTTGGCTGCGCCGTATGTTTATTTTCATACCAGGAAATGTGTGGTTACACACTCGGGAGCGAGCGCTTGAGCTTTGTGAGCGTGCGCGAGTATGTCACAGTATGAAGATTGAAGATGCGAAGAGATGAGAAAACAAACAAAGGAATTTGAAAGTGGAAAAAGTTAGGAACGGTCTCAGTTCAATATCGAAATACTTGATATATGACAACAAAACTTCGTATTAGGAGGAAGCGCTATACGTGCGTTCTTGTATTGCGCCTATATAGGGGAGGTTGGGCGATACATATGTTGCGAATTATCTCCACTACTTCTCACTGGCCCAGCCTTCGTTTTTTTGGGGGGGTTATTCTCTAGTCTTACCAAAAAAAAAACATACACCAGGGATTCGAATAATCGGTGGGCTGAAATGACGAACACATTTCCCCTTCTCCTTATTCCTCCACCAAATTTCCCAATATTCTTTTACAACTGGACGGGGTATGTACGTGTCATATGTCGCGTTCGATCGATCTGGCGTACTATGTAAATCAATCTTTTTTCTAGACCGTAGACCGTATCCGTCATGATGGCTCGTCTGTGGTACAGCGGAATCAGATCCTTGCCCAGCCCCCTTTTTCAAGACTTACTATAATACGACTTACGACTTATCTTAATATGTAGTGCACCTATATCTAGATAGATACTTCCAGACGTGGCCACATGTTGCAACTTGCAAGACATGAATACTAATAGGGTGTGCCCATACTATGTATGTATGATGGTATGTAGGTATGTATGTAGGGTGTGCTGCGGGCGTCCGAGCTGGGTACCTCTTATACGAAGTTACATACATGATAACCGTCATGCACGATATTAATCTGGGCTTTTTATTTTACCTTATTTTATTTTGCAATAACAGGTATGTTGTTGGTTTGCTGGCGACGCCGGCTATGTTACACGGGTGGGCTGGGACTCCTTTTATTTTATTTTATTCCATTATTATCTTGTTTTAAAGGGTTTTCATTGAAAAAAAAAGAAAAGAGTTGATGTACCTAGGTATCCTTATTATATTCATACATATAGACGACGTCTCCCGCTCAAACGAAAGGTTGAGGCTGGCGTTTGTCTTAGACGGGGTGTGTGTCAATTGAAGCGCACCTGTTCGTATCTCGTACGTCCAACTAGGTACCTAGCCCTTTTTTTCTTCTCCCAATAAATTTGCCTCGCTTGGTTTTTGAAAGCGAGGACGCGGGAATTACCGTAGGTCTTTTTTTTTTTTTCGTCTATCAAAGTGTGATTTCGCTCGCGACAAGTATACACTACTAGGAACCCATGCCATATCTTATGATCATATGTCTACCGCTTTTTACACTACAGTGCAGGATACAGTGTATGCACATTGTGACTTTCCGGAGATCTTCCAAGTATTGTCTTTTCATCCAAAACACTCTATACTTAGGATTCTTATAGTTCATTAAATAGTCTTCTACGTTAAGTTGTTATGTTAACTGTAGAAGACTATTTATAACGGGTAGAAAATAAGAAATTACACAGCACGCAGTTCAGGGGAGATGAAGATTGTCACCTTACATAGCAGTCTTCCCCGATAACGTAGAACTCTACTTTATCCAATCTCTAGTAACTGTGTTCAAGCTGATCATCGCATAGCCTGTCGTGGAATTAATTAACTCAAGGCACATCATTTTAGCTACCTGTTAAAGAAAACTCTAGCAAAGACTGATAGGCTTATTACATACCTGTGGTATTGACGAGACTAACATGACTTACATTAGCCTGGAAAGGACGTAGACTAAGTCTTTCTATAGTTTTAATTTATAAAAATTGATAGGACTTCGTGTTGCCTCTTTTGTTGTCTCTTTCTTCTTTCCTCGCAGTTATAAAGAACAGGCCTTTAGTACTCTTGTTCGAAATGGATTTACTTTGACTTACCTGGACTAAGTCGTTCTAACTGTCATAACGTGAGTTGCCTATATAGGGGTACCTAAATCAGCAGGTTTAAGTATCGTGTAGGTAGTTACTGTTATACTTGTTTTACTGACCGACAACTTGTATAGCAAGGCAACTGGTAATCCTACTAGCCAACACTAGCATAGAGAGAACAAAGTATTGTTTCAATGACAATATCGAAAAACAAACCATTGTTTATTCCACGACAACATAGACTCGAATTCTGTTGTGCAGCCAATATGTCCTATGTCCAGAACCCAGTCTTTATCATTGTCTCGCTCCCTAAAACTTAAATAGAGTCTTCTACATGCTCCCCGCTTCCGCCAGCGCTCGGTTTCTCTTGGTGGTCTGGCTCAGAACCATGTGCTGTGTCGCATTAGCACTATCTACCTTATAAGATTCTCTAGAAGCGCAGAACCATCTCACATTCATCTGTTCCGAGTACAAGATGCAGTCCCTGACAAGCACCCTCACGGTGGACAATGTCGTGCTGAACGTCGCGCAATACAAGGCCATGAACCCGCAGACCTACTTCGTCCTGGGCGACACCGCCTCCCTCGAGGAGTGGCCGGAGCTGTGGGAGAAGAGGCTGGATTCGATCTGGATCTACTGCAGGCCGTCGGCGGACCTGGCCGCGTCAGTGCCGAACCGGTGGAGGATCGCGTTCGAGCTCGAAGGGGGGAAGATGCTCATCGTCGAGCTGATCGACACGCGGTCGCCGGAGGGGGCGGTGATGCTGGTGCGGTCGATGACTTCGAACCGGCAATCGATCTACGACTTCATCGCGCTCTCGCACGTGGCCATCGGCCTGATCGGGCGCAAGATGCGGCCTGGCGCGACGCTGGCGATGGTCATCGGCACCGTCCAGCGCGCCGGCCTGCTCGAGTACCAGCTGCGCGCCGGCCGCGGCCGGCGCTTCTGGGTCTACGCCTTCATCTTCAAGATCCAGGACCTCATCCACCACACGCCCGAGATCCGCCTCCACTTCCACGAGGAGGCCGACGACATGATGCGCCAGTGCTGGGCCGCCAACGGCTGGCCCGTCAAGGGCTACGGCGAGAAGCACCAGCCCGACAACCCCCTCTTCATCGTCGAGGGCTGGTGGCCCCACGAGCGCCCGCCCCAGGAGTCCCCCCAGTCCGGGTATGGCCACCTCACGACCAGGGAGGCTTTCTAAGGCATCTACCTCGGTAAGCTACCTAGGTAGTTGCCGGTACTCGCTCGCACGACGAAGCTTCCGCGGTGCTCCGTAGCAGGACGGCGTCTTTCGTAGGAAAGGAGTAAAAGCCGTGTGTCTAGGCCGGAAAGAAACTTGTTGATAAATCGATGTAAGATATCGGTTAAGAGGGTGAGGGGATGGGCTTCTACGGCCTAAAAACACGTTGTGAAGGTATCTATCATTACAAAGATCATGTTATAGGCGTATTTTCTGCTTCGTTATAGCCCACCTCCTTGTTGCGAACCTCTTGACTAATGGTTAAATCATTTAGAGTCAGGAATTCATAGCTGTATGTAGCACGGTAATTAATTAATATGATCTCGTTAAAATGAATGTATGAGTAGTAATACGTAATACTTGAATTATTCGACGTGTTGTTTTATGGTGTCTTTATAGTAGATTACCCCTGGTATGGAAAGGCATGTAGTTAAGATAGATCATACCGCTGTCTCGTGTGAACTAAGACCTCGTGGATCCAAAATCTATGGTATAAGTGTACCTATCAACGTGTTTAAGAGACAACGACAGACTTTTCGAGAAAATCCTTTCCTGAGATTGACAAATTCGTTCAACCTTAGATCGTCATAGTTTATGCGCAAATTCGTGTACATTATCATTAGGAGGTAGTTATCACACAATACTAAACTCAGCCCCAACTAAAGTTCACACATACCCCTTTTCACCCCGAGAACGAATCGGAAAAAGGAGAGACGCGAAAAAAAAGTACTAGAAGAATTTCGATCAGATCCAACCTTAAGCGAGCTTCGCTGCGCTCGCTTGTCTGTCGCCTACTTCTTGAACTGCTTGTTCTCTCAAGACCTTGCGGAGAATTTTACCAGACTGTTAGAATAATTGTCAGCTTGTTATCTTCTCCTAGCACACGAACTTGGTGAAACTTACTGGATTCCTGGGAATCGCCTCGACAAATTTGATGCCGCCACGCAGCCGCTTGTAATTGCTGACTCTTGACTCCATCCATTTAGCGATCTCCTGTTCTGTCTGTTTCGACCCGTCGTTTGGCACGATGTACGCCCGGGGGACCTCCTCGCCGCTGATCGTGACCCCTACGACGCCTACGTCGCGGACGCCCTTGTTATCGAGGAGCACCGATTCGAGCTCGGCCGGCGCTACTTGGTAGCCCTTGACCTTTATCAGCTCCTTGATGCGGTCGACGATGTGGAAGCGCGCGCCTGGGCCGTACGTTTCCACGTACGCGATATCACCGGTTTTCAGCCAGCGAGTGCCGTCCGGGTCGATGTGGAGAGTATCGGCCGTAGCTTCGGGTTTGTTCCAGTAACCTTTGAAGAGTACAGGCCCCGTAACCCACATCTCTCCCTTCTCATTTGCCTTTGTGACTTCGCCCGAGCCATCGATCCTCATGATCCGCGCTTTGCAGTTCGGCAGTAGCTCGCCGACGGATGTTGACCTGTCTGTTGAATCTGGAGCCCATCCGGTACACCCACACGTGAGCTCCGTCATGCCCCAACCTTGGCTCAACGCTACCGCACCTGGAGGCCAGAGCTTAACGACCTCCTCGCTAACCTCTGCGCCTAGCGGTGCGGCACCGCAGCCGATGCTCTCGACGCTGCTCAGATCATATTTGCGACTGAGGGGGCTCTTAACAAGCCCCACCAATATGGGTGGCACGGCATTGATAGAGTCGATGCGAAACTTCTCGATACACTGTAACATCTTCTCAAAGTTAAACGGAGACATGATGTAGACTGGAATGCCTTCTTTCGGAAAGTTGCACAGAAAAAAGGTCTGGCCGTATGCGTGATACATGGGTAAAAAGCCGAGCCGGCGAAATCGCTTCCTTTTTTCGTCATACGTAGGATCTAGTCTGTTGACGTAGTTAATGTCGTGGCCGTTTGCTATGTAGGAATAATGCGTGATTTCGACGCCTTTGGGTACGCCCGTTGTACCCGAGCTGTAATTGAGAGCGCATATTGTTGTTTTCGAGTCCACAGGCTCAACCCAGTCGTATTTTGCCGCGTCATCTTCAGAGGCTAACAGGGACGTCCAATGCTGCGTCCCAAGTCGCGCCTTTCCCGGCCTCTTATCAAGAGCCGTGATGTCGAAGCTATATATCCGACTTTTCGGCAAACCCGCCTGAATGGCGGCTTCTACGGCAATTTCCATGCTGTAGTCAGCCGCGATCAAGAACGAAGCACCACTGTCCTTCAGCTGGTAGGCGAGTTCTCGGGCCACGAAAGTGGGATTAGCGCCGGTGAAAGCTCCTCCGGCCATGATGATACCCATGAAAATCACAGGAGTGAAGATCGAGTTGCCAGAGAAGAGAAGGACACGATCACCGGGTTTCAGGCCTGCTCGTGTCAAACCCAATGCCATCCTCTTAGACCACAAGCGAAAAGAGGACTGTGTGATGAAGTGCGTATCCGGCCGGTCAACATCGATGAATTGAGGCTTGTCTGGTAAAGGTCCAAACGAGGAGCCGAACACCCATTTTTGCAAGGAGCCTTCTGGTATTGGCGTGGACCATCTAGACTCGATCCCCATGGTGATAATTAGATCCGTAGGTAGTAACAAGTCTTGACAAGATGTGTAACCAAGGCAAGCAATAAGACTGAAGGTTGACACGTAAAGAAGACTGCCCCTTTTCTTTTACTCAACACTGAGATTGTGTCCCAATTGACATTCAAATGACGAAACAGAGACTTGATGAAATAGACACTATCGATTTTTTTTTTAATTTGCAAGGATCCCCACCGCCGTAAGCATGTAAGAGTATAGGTAATTTACCTGTTGCCCTTCTCGCTTACCTTGTTGTCATATAGGTAGGGAGTAGAAGTATTATAAATAGAGGAAGTTTAGTATCTTCAAGGGGAAAAAAAAAGATGTAAGACTGAGAGTTAAAAATGATGTGCAGTCATCAGGAAAATGAAATTATTGGAATAGATGGTAGGTATTCTTTATTCTTATATACGTACTTACCCTTGACAGGTAGAAGAGGAGGTAGGTATATAAGAATCTGGGGTAGGTACGGATGCATCATGTATGCTCCTTCTTATTACCTAGTCGACTGCCTACCTTGGTAGATCGGGGGTAGGCGCGGAGAATGGCCCCGCTGGCGCCGTGTCCGTACCCTCAGATAGCCGATTATAGCGAACGGACTTTTTATTTTTCGCTATACATACCGTTACATTAAGTATTCTTATTATTGGTTCTGATCTCGTAGGTATGCTCCGTAATCGCTGTCCCTCGTAGCTAGAAATTGCGAGCGCTGAAAATAGAGAAACTGATGGCGGTCAATTCCAACAACTTTCCTTCGATACCAGTTATGATCACCTACCTACACCTTGCCAGGTAGGGTTGACACTTGCGAAGCATCCCATGCAGTCGTTCCATGTGTAAATTCGTGTACCAGCAACATAAGAAAGGCTTTATCTGGACTTCGGATTTGCTGTGTGGTACCCATTTGCCTTTGTTCATACCTCGGTGACGATACGTACATACCCATAGAAGGTATTCAAGTTTTCTTCACCCGGAATCCGGACAGAATCCAGATCGTCGTGTATAATACGTATTCATTGCCAATGTTTGCCAAAGTCTTTTGTGATAGAGATTGTTGCACACAAATCCCTTACGTTCGTGTCGCGTTTGAGGTCTTCGGTGTTAAAGTCGGATATTGCTGCCGAGGATATTCGTGGCATTCGGCACGGATGGGATAGCCGAAATCCGGTTTAGGAAAAGAACTAAATAGAAAAGGTTAACGCTTGTACGCATATCCGTCTCGTTGAGCTACGAGCGTTACTTTCTAGGATACGCTCGCGTATAGTCCTCGAGGTAGCGTACGGCGTAGGACCTAGGTCTGCCTTATAAAGGCAGTTGTTCTACGCGTACTTGGCAACTTGCTGATGTTAAACATAAGCGACTGTTACAATGAAACTAACGATGAATGCTCACAAGTACTCATAAACATGTCAGACTATTAGATCATAGGATACATGGAATAGCGCCGAAGAATCAATCTCGAATAACGAATCATGAAATCTATTGGACGCCTCTCACTCCTCTTCACTAATGGTAAGACTTGACGTGTCCATCTTGCACGACGACCGAAGGGTTTATACAGATGTCTTGACGATCCCATTCGATTATCGGAGCATCCCTCGTAGAATGGCGTTGATGAATATTTTTCTTACTATTCAAAGTTGTATCGAACCAAGCACCCGGTCATCACCAGCTTCTGGCTCCATGGCAAGGTATATTTACTCTCGCGGGCGCTCATTGGTCTGGAAGTTAAATTAATATAGTAGTCAGAATAGCTTGTCTTATACGCGAATCTCTAAACATAACTCAATATATTGACAAGCTGAGGACGAGAAAAGGTTTCTTTACTACCTAGGTTCCGGTCTTGACAGGAGACCTGTTTAGGTGCCGGTATCTAATCTACTGAAGCTATCACAGCTTCTCGGTATCAATGGTATGTTTGCCATAGCAACACTATCCCAGCATGTCGCCTAGTACAAGACCTTTCCACTGGCATCGGTGACGGGCATACCGCCAGGAAGTTCCGTGAGCCCTGGGTGTTACACGTTAGAAGTGTTCCTCAGAAACGTACGAGAAAGTGGAGAGAGACGCAGGTCAGAGACGTATATACGTACAGCCGTCGATGTCCTCGTTAACGCTGACATCCTTCTTGCACTGGTTGCCTTGCTGGATGCTCTGGGTCTTGAGTTGGGGGCAGTTGATGTTGCAGTTGGAATCCATGGCCTTCTGGAGGGCGTCGCCCTTCCAACCGAACAAGTAGTCGCCGTGGTTGCCATAGCCCGTCGGGTCGCCAAAGGACCAGACGAAGGGCTGGCTGCCATCCGCCGGCCAGTCTGCCGGGTTGTTGAAGGCCCGCGTGTCGTGGATCACCTCGTAAAACAACTGCGGGATCTTCACCGGGTGCGTCGACGGACACGGCCCGCCGCTCTCGAAGGTTCCGCTTGAAGGGTAGGCCACATGGCTCGAGTGGTCGGCCGTGTCCAAGTTCTTACCGTCCCAGCAGCTGCAGGTTAGCAGGTTAGCAGGTTATGGCTCATCGACGTGCGGCCGGCTGAGGCCTGCCGCTCATGATCCAGAGTCACCAGCGTAGATAGACACTTACGTTGGGAAGCGGATGTTTGCCATGATGCCAACTTTGCACGGCTTCTTGGGCATGTCCATCGTCTCGCCGCTGCGGGTGAGGATGGTCTCCAGACAGGTGTAAGTAAGCTGGCGGAACTTGCTGGCCTGGGCTTGGGTTCGGTATGTCGGGTCTCCGACAATCATTCGGAAGCCCTATAGGGTAGCGTCGCGGTCAGCCTTCTCGGTGTACCCTCCACATACCTACATTAGTCTTCGAGGAACAGGAAGAGGCTAACATACAGGCTGGAAAGCAGTAACCTTGCCGTTGTTATAGCTGGGTGTGTAGTATACAGTCATCCCGCCAGTCGAGCCCTCGAAGCCTGAGTTGGGCATCAGCGGTACTCTCTTGTATGTTCCATTCCGTGCGCGGAAGTAGAGGACAGCGGTCCAGTAGTTAGATGTGTCCTCGGCGAAGGTGCATGTCGTGCAGGTGGCCTCGCTGGGGATGTCCATCCGCGGGTAGTCCATAGACGCGTTGAACGCGTTGCCGCCGATAATCTGATGAACGTGGGGTGTGCCCGTGAGACCGGGGTTGACGAGAGGGTCGAGGCGCTCGACAACGAGCTGCGAGCACGAAAAGCGAAGCAGCCCGTTGACGCTTGGCGCGAGGAGCGCCAGGCCCGCGGCGAGAAAACTTACTGACAGCTGCATCCTGAAGGAGGGGATGGCGTTGTGGTATAGCACAGCAATAGGTCTCCCAGAATTCTTTTCGTGCATGCGAACTCTTCTCCTATTTAAACTCGCAACCGGGTGAACGCACCTTTCACTCCATGCTCCCCCGGATTTTCCTTATTTCGTTCCATTTTCATGCCGTTGCCGTCGTGCCCAACCCACCGCCGTATAAAAGGTCAGCGGTTAATATCGTGAATATAGCCGATACGATCCCCTGGCCCTGGCCACCCACGAAGATGAGCGCTCCACGAATAGTTCACTCCCTAGCTTCATAGAAACATATTAATTCATAGACACACATAATTGCCATGTCGTTCTTGACGTCTGGCCCAAACATGATTGGTGTTGCCACGCGCCGCAGAAAATCGTGGGAGCAAGCGCAGGCACAACACAAATGACAGGACTACTTGTCCCTGTGTTAGCTTACGCTGTTATTTCCATCGTAGAAATGTGACTTATGAGAGACTTGAACATGTTTTCTAAGAGTAGGCCTAGGATGACCGTAAGTAGCCAGAAGATGCGTCTCAACTACGGCTCGATGACTGAATGGCTATAGAATACATCTACAACCGAAGTTTTTCATTCGTTATAAGCCGCGACAATAACTCAAGTATATAAATGAAAGCTCATACACACCTGGCTTGGATAGCTTGTACAAGAAGATTTGATTGCGCCGGGTAAACGTGAACTTTACCAGCCCCTGTCTGACTATTTATGTCTAAGTCGTTCATAGATGGACTTCAAATCTGAGAAGGGTTACATGCTATGCTGCGGGTTGAATATAAAAATTTGACAGATGGCAGTGTGTGAGTTTTAGTCAAGAGCTTTCGACGCTGGTGTATCATGAAATGGCCCTGTGTTGATGTCGAGGTCTAACTCTCGTCTCGCGGTTAGACATGACGATATATCTTGCGACACATAAGTACCTCCTCGAGCAGCGTCGAAGATCTTATTATGAGGAGTACTGGATACGAAAATGCATCCGTGTTCCATCATTTCCAATATTCAGAGGGTACTTTAGGTATGGTCAAGGGACGGTAACCAGTCAAACGAAGCCTGAATGGGGGCTCGACCATCCGACACTTGCACGTCGCCTTACACAAAGTCGTGAAAATAAAGATAGACTTAATCTGATAATTAATAATAGATTAATAAATCCCACCGTTGATTGGGCCGAAAGTCCGAAAGGAGTTATGACATTGCGCAAGCAAGCGGCGCAGAATACTCTTATGTATCTCTTATAGCAAAGTTCTCATAAGCTGACTGTATGTTCACAAAGTGTTGGCCGTGTTGCCGATTGAGTCGCTGCTCGGAAGGGCCTTACAGCTCATTTGGGGTCGAAAAAGTGAGCATCAACGTCAGAACGCTTCATGAAAATAGTGTTCGTCTACAGACATGGTCGGATTTTCTCTCTTAGATATTGGTAAGGTACCTTATCATGTTTGAGCATGTCGCTAGAAGTACATGAAAAATTCTATTTCGATAGAGAACAGCAATCTCTAGTATCTACGCTCAGGCATACATTAAAAGGGGCTCGATACAGCATCTAGCATACATCCATCTCCCCCCCTCCCCCAAACACCTCGCCTTTCTATTCTAAAACTTACTCCTTCTCCAGAACTCCTCCCGATCCTCATGGATTATGTCACGGACCTTAAAAAGGACCATTCACACGCCACAAACTCCCTAGCCCCGGACGAACTGTCCAGCAAGCTCTACCTCAGCCGCCATAAATGCCACCCGCGTCACGATCTAGAAGGAAGCGCCGCGGCACACCCTCGCCGTCGCAGCTACACCTCAAGATTCTCGCCCGGTAGCGTCCAGTATGGTCCTTTTCGCCAAGCGCGCCAACGTGCCGCGCGACGCCCTCGCAAACCCCACCGGCAGCAGCTACGTAGATGGCGCTCGATCCGCCCTCGTCGATGAGCGCGTCCAGCTGCTCACTTACCCTCTCGTCCGGCGGTCCGCCGAGTTGTCATCGTGCAAGACTGCGTCGGTAAGCCCGGCGCCGGGCCCCCTGCTAGCTCACTGAACGCCAGGCCGATGGGCACCGTGTGAGGACCGGGACGGGATATTTCTCCCTGCCCGAACTAAGAGAGAGAGGAAAACCTGGGGTTGGTCGCCGCGATAAGTAGGATGGAGAGGCCGGCCTAGTAATATAGGTGAGTAGGTAGGTAGGCAGTTACCGCCGCTTCGGCGGATGTTGGGAACTACTTAGGAAGCTACCTACCTCCTAAATGAAGAGGAGAGGCTTGTTATTGTTCCGTAGACGGCGTACGGGGGCGCCTGTACCCTTAGACAGGCATCTGCCTAAGTATATTAGACCTCGAGGTGGTAATACTTGATCGCTACAACTAGAATATATGCCATGCCTCGGTGCCACGAGGAATTAGTAGCATGAACGACAGTTCATTTTCTCGTCCTTAGGTACCCTTAATAGAACCCACCTACCAGTTATACTTAAGTATAGGTATGGTAGCATCTTCGAGTCCATATTAAAGTGTCTAACGATTTACACAATGTAAATCATCAAGAAGCTACAGACCATCAGAAAGTATTGGTAAATAGGGGCGTCTGCTTCGCAGAGAGCCGTCCATGATGAGTGCTGGCCATATACAGACAATGTCCGTTAATTTTCTGCAACTCTAGAAGAGGCCTTCCTAAGACAGACTTCCTACTGGGAATTATGATCCAAGTTGCTTCTTAACAAGACTTTAGGAATAACTGGGTTACATTTATACGAAAACAACAAGTAGGATAGAAATCGTGTGCATCCTTAGCAGTATCTTAGGGCAACAACTCTAGATAGACCAATAGTTAGGTATCTTGATGCTCATAAGGCAGATACTTAGCGGAATATAGTAGAGGATACATTTAGTATCTTCTGTATTTATATTCATTATGTACCTACCTTGTAAATGGTACCTGTTGTTATTCTAGAGGCCCTTGAATCGACAGTTTACCTGGTATACAAACCTACAGCTCCTCTCCAATCTTGCCCCTTTTCACGAATTAAGATGAAGGGGAAACCGAAATATGGCAATTCTATCAGCAAATCATGGAGAGCATAGATCTCATAGGACCCTTTGCTTTAAAGAGGTAGATACCCCTGCCTTACACCGGATCAATTCTATATGAGCACATCGTTTCGTAAAGTTATAGTAATTGGGTTTCATTTTTCATAACCTTTTACGTCTAATAAGACTTTTTTTTCAGAATAAGAGGTAGCCTATCCATAGAATCTACCTATAGACATACCATTGCCTAAACCGTTAACATAAACAGTACAGAGAAGATAGCCTATATCTACCAACCCCATTTATCACTGTCATGCATCTTATTCAACGGGAGACCAAACTCCCGAGAACACGAGGCCGCTTACTTTTTAGCAAAGGCAGCTTTCAACTCGTCGACACAGTCGCTAACGAATTCTCTTGATGTCGGGTTCGGCCCGTCCATATGTGGGAACGGATGTCCTTGTCCCTTATATATCTTAATCTTGCTCGGCGTTCCGGCTGCCGTCAATTTCTCGTGGTACGCAATCCCCTCGGAAACTAGAGGGTCGATTTCGGCGCAGCGAATAATAGCCAGGGGCAGGTTGGCGTGCGACTCTGCGAGGATAGGCGAAGCACGGAAATCTTCGGCGTCCCTCGCGCGGTTCTCGCCTGTTCCCAACCAGAGATTGTAGAACCAGGACAAGCGGTGGAGCGGTAGCATGGGGGCAAACTCGAAGTCGATGTAGCTCTTGTACGGTGTTGTCGCAGGGTCACATGAGCCCTCCTTCGGGACGAATCTCGCGTCAATCACCGGCACAATGAGCAGCTGCACCACGAGGTTTGGCACATTCGGATCATCCCGAGCTTGCAATGCCAGGACCGCGGCGAGACAACCGCCAGCAGAAAGACCACTAGCTCCCACGCGCGACGAGTCCACCTTCAACGTATCTGCATTCTCGAATATCCATTTCAAGGCAGTCCAGCTGTCAGTGGCTGAAACTGGATGCGGATACTCCGGTGCAAGTCGGTAGCCGACATTGATTATGATGCAACCAACCCTCTGGCAGAACTTGCGGCATAGGGACTCGTCCGAGTCCAAGCCCCCAATTACGAACCCGCCGCCGTGGAAATTTACGAGTGCCGGAAGCAATCCTTCATGTTCTAGCCCGCCGTTGTCGATCGCTTCCCGCGTAGGTACGTATACCTGTACATCTATCTCGCCAGAAGGGTCCAACACGGGCACTTTATAAATAGTATTGCTGGCTACGTCTGGCGACTCAGAGGAGACTTTTGCAGACGGAAAATTGTACTTCTCGGGATCTAGTTTGTAGACATCGTACGAGACTTGATCTGCTCGGAGTCGATGTGCTGTAGATTCGCTTGTGAGTGACATAAAATAGAGAGGCCAGAGACAGGTGGACGACGAGAAAATTACCTTGGTATTGCATGTAGATCTCGGTAAAGCTCGGGTCGATTTTGTCGACGATAGAAGGGTGTAAAGGGTTGATGAGAGATGAAACGTCGCTTGAACCCATGACTGTTGGAATATGTAAATCTTTATTGAAGTCGTAGAGTTGGATGAATAAATTGCTTCCACACCAGTTGTATCCGTCGTATCTGCCGTATAGTGAGTACCTAGGGAGGATATGATAACAGGCTAGAAAATTCAGAAAGGTCATGAGTAGTACTACAAGACGCAATTGTTCTCTAACCCTTTTGCACGACCTTGTAAAAAGAAGAAGAAAAAAAATCAAGTTCCGATGAAACCCCCGGAATTCTACAAACAGCATATTCAAGTTACCAAAACATACCGAATATCGTCTGTCCCTGATCCTTTCTCGTTATACTCCACACGCACCACACGCACCGCATACTACCTCGTCCAATCGTGGGGGTCAGTGTAGTAACCCGATGCGGGTAGGTAAAAAGTGCAGACAGCTAAGGCATAACAATCATTATCTGTACCGAAATCGCATTCCAGTGCCCTATGAGCGTTCGTTGGCTTTTATCCACGTACGCTCGTAGAATTGTATGTGGAGGAGGGGAAGACGAAGATGAATATTTACGTCTTCAAAGAACGTGTAAGTCTATAAGTACGCCAGATGATCAGCTCAGTAACACTAGAGATATCATTATAGGTATAATGTTGATCAATAGATGTTAGTACGTA
Organism: Hypoxylon lienhwacheense; assembly: GCA_902806505.1. Lineage (NCBI taxonomy): Eukaryota > Fungi > Ascomycota > Sordariomycetes > Xylariales > Hypoxylaceae > Hypoxylon > Hypoxylon lienhwacheense. The sequence goes on from CADCWW010000005.1 coordinate 487,849, forward strand.
TTATCATCGCCCTTGCTTCTATGAAAATACCATGGAAAGAGCTAGTTCGTTGCATGATCGTTTGGGTTCACGGTTAGGCATCAAGCACCATAAAAAGGGTTTGGATGAAATATTAGGATTCAGCATTCGAGGTAGATACCTACAGACCTAAACCAAGTTCGAGACATCAAGTCGAATCCACATACATACCTACAGCTAATATAACCATTGAATCGTTTATCAGGTTCGAGATGTGCTAGCTACCTGACGTATCCCTTGTAAAAGGTACCTACATAAATATCCATATACTGCCTGAGGATATGAAGAACATGTCTCGTTCTTACCCTATCTTCTAATATAAGTCCACCACGATCACGATCACCATACTTGCCTATAACAGCGGTCGAAGGATGTCCCAGGAAGGCTTTACATGGAAGTCATCACATAATATGGCAGGATTAATACGTTGAACCGTCAGGCAGAACTTGAATGGGGACAGGAGCCTCGCGTTAAAAGCTAAAACGATAGGGGAGATTACTATTGACTTACAGACGATTATAGTTTCCTGCGAGTAGGTACCTATATAGAAACATTGTAAGTAGATACATAGGTATGCACACATCATCGATCGAGTGTTACTTTACTGCAGGTACGTTTTATACATGCAGGGACTTGAGTGATATGAATTAGGTACCTCGTTATACTTAGTACCTGGTTGATAGCATATCCGTGCCTATTGTTATGAAGAATTCATCCAGTCTCTTCATTCATATATTCAGCAATATATTGTTATTTGAAGACTTGATTGCCTATTCAAATATCAACAGTAACGGTGACGTCAGTGAAGATATACAGCGGTTGACATTAAGGTGAATAAACTGAACATTTTTACTCTCTTAACAGGTACCTATCTTAACATTATTGACGACAGTAAAATGCTTCAAGTAGCTCCTGAAGTCAATGTTGACATATTTAATATATAGATCTCAGGGGAAAGAGAAGAGATGGCCCAAGGAGCTGATCAAGGCTGAGGTACAAGCACGAAACGCTCCTCAACTTGTGAAAGCCATACGTGCGGATAATATAGGTACTAACAAACATCTATAACATCAGTTAAGCTAGTTGCAAACTGTTAGAAAACCTTACGTACCCCTATGGATATAGAGCATCTCTTATGTATACGAGCCAGCAGCATGAAAGGGGTATCTTTCTGCGTACCTACCTAGGTAGGTACTTATCTCTATCTCTATACTAAATCATATCCTTATTGATTTCTGTGAGGTCTCGAACGATTTACTCAAACTGCAAAACTGCAGACACTGCTTGTTAAAGCGTGCTGCGATTTTAACAACGTATTATCCTCGTCATAGCCGAAGCCTGTTACATAGGTATGTAGGAAATAAGTTAGCCAAGTTTCTCGTTACATGCTGTTGTATGAACTTGTTTCGAAGAGTTGAGCGGGAGGACGAATGCTGATACTGGAATCCTACGAGGTACTACTAGGTGGTTTGTCTGTCATGGGTATCTTCTTATACTACTAAGATAGATTGCTATTTTTGATGATTGTTGTATTTGCTAATTGGACCCTATTACGAATAAGTAGGTAGGTAGCCAGTAAGAGAGAAAGACATTGCGTGTTGACTATCGGTAGTAAGGGGTATATATCATTGTAATTACCTACCTATAAGAACACTCTCCATTCTACACCTCCTTCCCGTACCCCTGATTCTAAAACAACCTCGAACTACTAGCTTTGATATACTCAGTAGACTTCCCGGTTTCTTTTGTGAGACTATCCACGTTAATCAAAAGCTCACGGGGATAACAAGGTATCAGCCCTATGGAATTTTGACCATGCATTATATATGTGCCTTAAGGTAGCTGAGCTGATGATGGTGCGCTGACTTTGCTTGATGATCCCTTCACGCATATAGGTTACATGATTAGTGCCGTGACTCGAAGATAAGCACCTAGCCTGAGGCTCCCGAAGGGTGTTAGGGGCATGTAGAATGACCGAAATTCTCTTGGATAAGCTACATGACGCTGAATTGCAGGGGCTTGGAGTTAGAGCATCTAGTTGACTGTGTAGCTGTTCTACGCTGCGACTTATAGACGATATAGTTAAGCCGTTCATCGAAGCCCGATGTGTCTACATAATGTTTAAATCGATCATACAAGGGTAAAATCGATGATAAGCTATGCTATCTCAGAATCATGAAGATTATATGTAAGGTGTTAACATGGCTGATGTGATTTAATTGAACTACTCTGTACGTAGATGTTGAATGCTCATAAGATGGCGACAGCGGATTGTGAGGGTTGGCTCATAACTCTGGTTTTATTTTAGTCCCGATCTGCGATGCAAACCAAGGCTGAGACAGGATAGTCATCTGTAGAATACACCCAGGCCCATAAGTGATGAGGCCACGATTAAATACCAATACTTGCCACGATCCTATATGCGATTTAGCAGAAACTTGCTTATCCATTCAAGGTATGTAGCTTCCATGAAGATTGGGGTTTACAGACGCTAAAGTAACTGGGAAGATTGAATGAAAAAAAAAGAAATACTCCCACTATGCATTGCGTACCAGGTTGCTGATTAGCAAGATGGACGAGGCAAAGAGTGGGCGTTCAATGTCTGTGTGATGTGTGTGTGATTCGATGTGCATGGAGGGATCAAATTCATGGTTGACTGCTCGCGACGAACGAAGGCCTTAAGCTCAGATATTGCCTTCTATTTGCCCTGAACTATTTGGAGATGCGCAGATTCTTTCTATCGTTCGATTTGAGGCTGGTACGTCCGATTACTGGCTTGATCCAACGACCTCGTACTTAAACACATCCTGTGGCCTCGCGGCATTGCGGCATTTGTATGCCGTGCAATTTCTGCAACAGGACGGGATCCAAGTTTTGGTCTCCCAATAGTGGAAGGTATCTAGTTTCCGGCTAGAATACCTGTCTCGAAGATGCACTAGTCAAATGTGACGACACCGACTTGGAATTTAGTACGTCGATTCCTAAGCTTGCGAGTAATATATCCATGATATGTCTCGAAACCGAGTGACTGGCCGAATCGCAATCATAAGCTAAAGGTCTGAATACCTAACCCTACCCCCTAAAGGTAACTGTAACTTTGGCGAGCCGTCGGCGCCTTGGTTCCGCGCGATGCGTACCTAAAGTACTGTAAAAGACGTAAAAGACACCCTTGGCATCATCCATGGGTTCCGATCACCAGCCCCATTACTTGGTTGGGCTCATTTGCTGCATTGACAAGAGGACAAACGGAGTCAGCCGGTGATGTTAGACTTAGTTTTTTTTTCTTCTTTTTCTTCTTTGTATCACCGTTAGTGTGGTATGGGGCTGAGCACGCATTCCTCCTGGTGAGATACATTGGATTTTGAACTAATATTTTTTCAACGTTACTTGGGTTACGAGGAGAAGAAAAAAAAAGTAAGGAGAAGAAAAGTAAGGAGAGAAAAAAGGAAGAAGAGATGATGAACGGAAGCGGAAAAGGACGGAGTAAAAGTGTATAGTATGCACGTCTCGAGGTTAATTGATATATGTTAGGTACTTTGATTGAAGTACTTGACTAAATGGTTTGAAGAAGAAGAGGTACGATACGATGTATGGAATAGATACATACATACTTTCATTGAATGTTGAAACTTTACTTACAACCTTGGAACCTTGTTGAACTTTGATTGTGTCAATATGATTCGTACCTACCGATACTACGTACATTGATATGTACTCTGGGTACTAACACGTGACGCGGAAAAGGGATTGGCCTGTGGTGGTTCGTGCACCGCCAGCCTGGACCTTTTTTTCCTTTCGCGACGAGCTGGATGTTGAGCCATGAGCGAGAGAGAGAGCAGCAGGCCGGGAAGCCGTTTTAAAAAAGATTGTACAGTTTAGACTGCCCCAAAAACTTATTACATACCACCAACGAGCACAATGGCTGCCCCCGTAATTCATAATTTGACCCTGCCATCGCACCCTCAACTCTGTTTCTCCATTCCCATCCCATGATAATTTACCTCAATCCATCCCCAGTCATTATCATCACCACCATTCCTATCGTCGTCCTGGTCGTTTTTTCCTCTACCCAGGTCTGCCTTGTCGTGTCTTGCCTTACCTTGCCTTACTCAGTCTAAAGTCGCCACATCGCATCACTTTACGACCCTATCTCCGAAAGGCCGGAAAAAGCGAAAAGACTAAGGGCCAAGGGAAAAAAAAATTCAAAACCAAAAAAGGCAGAGGAGTCATCAGATTAGCACCTACGCCTACGCCTACGCCTTCTTAGGACAAGAAGAGAAGAAGAAGAAGAAGAAGACGAAGAAGAAGAAGCACTTGGGCACTTGAATGCTTTGGAGACACGAATCAAGAGTGGATCACTACGCACACTACTCACACCACGCACACCACGCACACTTCGCACTCTTCGCACACTTCGCACACATTTGCCGGGTTGATGACCTGAACCGACCCAACCTGAACTAAATACAAAGTGCACACGCAATCCTACCAAAGCTTTTCCCTCCCACCTGGAAAAAGATCTTACCATCTCTTCATCTTAAACCTTGTTCCCTTTTTCCCACAACACCATCTTTCTTATTGTTCCATCCATATCGCGATATCGCGACACCACGCCATCGCAATTTCACCATCAACAATCTCATCGCGTATTTGTCGTTATCGCCATGCCTACCCCAAGCAAGGCTTCTACCTCCAACAAGGAGAAGGACCGCCGAAAATCTTCTGGCAAGACTTCGGCTCTTGTCACCTTGCGCGTGCCGTCTCTCAAGCTGAAGAAACTTCTCGACCCAACTTCTGTCGAGGAGGATACGCCCATGAAAGAGTCTCCCACTCCGACAACGCTTCCTAGCGAGCAGGCTCAGACCATGTCGAATGGTGACAATGCCTCCCCGTCGAGTCCTGGCACACCCGCTGCCGCCGGAACACCGTCGCAGACGCCCATGGGACCGCCGACGGAGGCTCCTAAGAAGAAAGGCGTGAAGAGAAGCGCTGCTGCCGCGAACGGATCCGACCCGACGGCTAAGATTCGGGGCAAACCCGGCCCCAAGAAGAAGCCTAGACTGTAAGTATCGCCTCACTCTTTACTATCGGCCCAGGATATTCTACAGTTTGCACGGCGTACCCGGTCATCGTGTCGTTATCCTTGCCATTAATTTACTAACGGTCTCTTCCAGGGAGGACGGCACTATCGACCCCAACGGACGCGCCAATGGAGGTCCGTATCATAAATTGGGCCCCAAGGCAAACCAAGGCGCTATTAACGCCGGCCTTCGGGCACTTGATCGTTCCGGCGCGCCCTGTCGAAAGTGGAATAAAGGAGGCTTCAGGGTCAAGAGCTTTACAGGCGTAGTTTGGGAAGTTTCTCGTTGGACCGCGCCCCCCAAGCCTAAGCCCCAAGCCGCGCCGGAAGAGCCCGCTACGTCTGCGGAGAGCAGCAACAAGGAGAATAAGGACGGTAGTCAGCTGAAGAGCGAAAACAGCGCCAGCCATGCCGACGGCGAGCAACGAAGCGTACCACCAAGCGTACCGCCCAGCGTCAATGCTAGTTCGCCGGCTCCCACACCTATTGTTGCCGCCTCTTAGGGCAATGCTTTAGACCAAGTTTAATTCTAATAACCCACGGCTGTGATTTTATGTTTTGATAAGGGAGGTGGATCTGGAGTTACCGAGAGAGAGAAAAAAGCACGGCGTTTACGGTTAAGTTTGTGAGGGGAGGCTAGAGATGATGATGGCACAGGTCACATTACTCCTACCTACTAGCGGGATGCGAGGAATATGCCTTGAGGGTATGGTACAGTCTTGGTTTAGATGGCGAGTTCAGCTTCTTCATTCGGCGTTAACGGTTCAGGGAAGGGATGTACATTAAAGCTTCTATGGTCACGATACGACCAAAGCGACGGAGGGTCATCAAGGGTCAATAACAAAACAATTCGTACGCATATTCTGCTCGTAGCCTTGGGATTCACCCAGTTTCTCGTCGCGTTGCTTGGGGATAATCAGTATCAGTCACATAGATTATGTGTCATGTATGGTAAGGGGTGCGTGACAGTAGGTACTTAGCTACGCCCTACCTGATACAAGTATTATAAGTTTCTGGGTGATGTCGACGTGCTCTCAGCTGTTAGTGTGCTTACACCGCCAAAGATATGATCAATATTTTCACGTAGGTAATTACGGTTTTCATAATGCCTGTGCTGTATCATCAAATCTAGATAGCTGTACTAAGCGCGATGTCGGTATTATGAGATATACAAGTCACGCTACGGATCTTGATGAGCTGTACCTGTGAGTGCGGATATGCGTCCATCCTTACCTGGTACCAACGCTGGACAGTCTCTAAAATGTGCCTACACTAATAAATATAGGTAATTTTGAAATGACAACCTACCCTTACTATCAGACGTTGTGGATTTTTGGCTATTAAATCCCAAATTTGACGAAGAATGAGTAGCTAAGACCGGGTACCTTGTTACCAGGTAGGTACGCAGTCAGGGTTACGAAAGGCAGAGAGTCTTTGTGTTGTCTCAAGGTTGCTTTTTATTTGGAAATTGGCGCTTGGAGAGAAGCGCATGTGCTAGACCTTTCTCTCTCTCCCCCTCCCCCCTTTTATGGCACATGAGCAGCAAGTACCGCGTCCGTCATGTTCCTAGCTCGCGAACAATGAAACGTCGAGAGTCAATGGAAACTTGAACCCCTCTCTGCTATATCGAGAATCCTTAACCCATAGCCTATAACCCATAACCCATGGTGCGTAACCTGTAATCCATAAAAACCCGTACTTACTTCCTACCTTACATGCGGATTATATACCTCTTTGTCGTCGTAGGGGGGGTTAATCTTTGCTCGATCGAGGCTGGCAAACTTGGAGTACATGTAAAAGTGATTCCTTATGATAAGCAGGAATTCTTGAGGATCGGCAGGAATAAGAAGATTGAAGCGCTCAGACACGTTCAAGGTCAAGAGAAGATACCGGGAAGTCACCCATGTTTTTTTATTGATTGATCTGATGTGTCAAGGTCGACGAGCTGGTGTTCGCGCTTAATTACCTCATAGGGAAGTAAGATATTGAAAGCGTGATCAGTGTAAGAGCGTTCATTATTGATGAGAAGGACGGAGCAGAGATGCAAGGTTTTATGTTTGCTCTAACTATGTATGCTCTATTAATATTTCTTGATGTACCTTATCAGGGGTATGTGATAGATACTATACATGCATGTAGTGGACATTGCATCATTGATAAGCTTAGTCTATGCATAGTATAGATAGATGCATATTTACTTCTCAGATGTGTACAATCTACATGGTGTTTTTGCTTAATCATCCTATAAAAAGACGTGCATAGTACCTACCCTAATTGTGTAGAAGGTATGGATTTGGAGAAGATATATAGGTACCTACCACAGTATCTATTTACGTCAAGATACATGTATTTTATATAGTGAAACTTTTGCACAATTATTAGGTAACTACATATGTATACGTAGGTACTCACACAATTGCTCGAGTTTCAATTTGTTACGTACAAGTACTGTACTATAAGTACATATTATAGGGTACGGAGTACCTGGTGTATGTAGGTTATGCTTACAACTCTACTACGTACACGCACCACATACCTCATACCACATACAACATACATGTGCAATCTTTTGATCCATTTCAACTCCGCAACAACCTATCATCATTTGACAAGAACGCCTCGGCACCAACTACACTACTACCCATTCAGCCATTCATCATCTCAATATACGACCACGACCACGACCACGACCCTGAGGTTACCTTACCGAGCGAATCTTCGTTGGTGACTATCTACATCTAACACATAGTCTATCCATTCTATCCAGTCTACCCAGTCTACCCATTCTATCCATTCTGTCCATTCAACCCATTCTGTCCATTTTATTCAATCTACCTAAGAGGTATTCAATCTAATTAGTATCCTTACCCTTTCTAATCCATTAGATCCAAGTTGATAGATACCTTAAGGGTAGGTAGGTACCGTCATAACATATACCCCAGTTACCGAATAAGGTAGTTCCCCTACACAACAAGTTCGAGTTCGACTCATCTCTTTTCCTTCGCATTAGCTCGTACATCACCAACAACACGTCGGGTGCACATCATACTCGCCCGCTACTTACTTCCCTCCGCTCTCCCCAACTTCCACATACCACACGATTAGTTACGGTCCATTACGATCCATTTACGATCCATTACGATACCCGCACTTTACATTAACGTTTGTTTTGCTCCAATTCTGACTCCTAGTCCCACGCCTCACGTCCCACGTCCTACGTCTCTTCCTTTCTAGTCTTGAGTTGCCGCTTCCCCTACATCATTCGGGTCGGTGCGTTCAGGGCAAGAAAGGGTTGACACGGGAGTTGAGCGGGTTCCTGGTCTTCCTTGGTCCTGCGGCCATCCTGCCAAAACTGAAGATTGAAGGTTGAAGGTTGAAGGTTGAAGGTTGAAGCTAGACCATGGCAAATCACTTTCATAATGGCTCTTCGGGCTTCAACCCAGATGTGTCACATACAAGCTTCCTTCCTCGATACAGCAGGAATCTATCGAACGGTACCCTCGCGCCTGGTCCCAATGCGGCCTTTATGCCATCCTCGCATTCGTCCCTTACTCGCCTTTCCTACTTCCTCAACCCACCCTACGCATCAACCTCAGATTTCTATCCTGGAGACCCTTCTTCGCGAAGACATAGTAATAGCATGGACACGGAAATGAATAATACTGGCTCGGACGGAGGAGAACCAATATCGCACGCTCGTACCATGCATTTACATCCGTTTTCGAGGGCCTTCGCGCCGTGGATTGAAGGCGAACGCAACATGAAGCACCGCCTTTTCACGCCCTCCTACTTGGAGGGCTCCGACTATATGCGAAAACTCGACGAGGCGTTCAAGGCGAAACAAAACCAGAGAGATACGCACCAAACACTAGGGTCCAGATTACCAGCCAATGCTACGACGACAAGTGCACTGGGGAATAAGACGCCGGCTTCTCACCTCGGTATGACGTATGATTTGATCGAGCGGGCGTCGAGTTTGGAAGAGGATAGCACAATTCCTCCCCTACCTACTAGGTGGAATAAAGAGGATCGACATGCTTCGCTGGAGGTTGTAGCGGATGGGCTAGAAGTCAAGTATGTCGCGGGCCGCAACTCAAGAGAGCAGGATCACGAAAGTTGCGCCATTCGTGCGGATCACCCGATGCCATGGCAAGCCGGCATCTACTATTTTGAAGTAGAGCTTTTGTCTAAGAGACGAGACGAGTACGTGTCATCTTGTCGCTCCGTTTGCTCCTAATGATCATCTAACGTGAACATAGGACCACGGTCTGTATCGGCTTCTCGACCAAAAATGTTCCCTTGGTACGGCCGCTGGGTCACGAGCCTGAGTCCTGGGGCTATCATGGCGACGACGGCGAAGTTTACGCCGGAGAAAAGGAGGGTAAACCCTATAACGGAAAGACATTCGAGACGCCTGACATTATTGGTTGTGGGCTCAATTTCCGAACTCGTGAAGCGTTTTTCACCAAGAACGGGAATGACTGTAGTATGTATTCCATGCACATACAAGCACGCGTCTAGCTTGCTCTTCAAACCCTGCGTGCCTGCGTGTCTGCGTTGCCCCGTCATATTTTCTAACCCGAGTACAGAAACCGCATTTCGAGAGATAAAGGGCGACCTTTACCCTACCGTCGCTATGAAGAAAGTAGGGGAACACATCCGGGTCAACTTTGGCCAAAGACGATTCCAATTCGACATTGACAAGATGGTGAAGGTAACGAGTCACTCTCTCGACAGCCGTTTCCCAATGTAATAGGACTAACGATTATGCTCGCAGAGAGAACAAGTAAAACTCAAGTCGATTATCAACAAGACAAGGTAAGAAAGATGATTACGATGGTCCATGATATCCATTCTAACTTGAGTGATTCAGTATTGGACAACTAGTATCACCCCCAATGAGCGAGACGGAGCTCATCCAACAACTTGTACGTCGGCAGACACAACACAGCGAACACCATGTTTACTAACATGACTGTATTAGGTCTTGCAATTTTTACAACACGATGGATACGTTGAGACGGCCCGGGCATTTGCGGAGGAGATTCATACCGAGAAACAGGATTTACAAATCGATCAACGAACCCCCGTACCAGGGATCAACATCAAGGACGACGAAGATGCTCATCATAGGCAACGTACGTATATGCTACACCGGCAACTCGGCTTCTGCTAAACTGGACTAGGCATAAGAAGGGCTATTCTCGAAGGTGACATTGAAAAGGCCGTTAAATACACCAACACCTACTATCCACACGTATTGAAAGAGAACCATGACGTATACTTTAAGCTACGATGTCGAACCTTTATCGAAATGGTACGGAAATCTGCTGAAGTGGGGAACCTAAGCGGCAAGAAGAGCAATGGACACTCATTCGATGATGCCCCTAATAAGATGGATGTCGATGAGAACGGGTTTACAGACCAGATGGAAGAAGAAGACGGATTAGAATCCCAAACGGAGCAAGATAACTGGCTGCAAAAAACCATTGAATACGGGCAACAGTTGCAGGAAGAGTTCAGGAACGATCCGAGACGGGAGGTCAGCAAAACACTCGCCGAGGTATTTTCACTTTTGGCGTATCCAAACCCGCTCCAGGTTAAGGAAATCGCACCTCTACTCGATCGTAAGGGCAGAGTAGTTGTGGCGGAAGAACTTAACTCGGCGATTCTTTGTAAGTCCAGCCGCTGACTTGCAATGCTAGATGCGTAACTAACTGGTTGATGTAGCATCCTTGGGCAAGTCGTCACGGTCAGCATTAGAAAACCTCTACGGGCAAACGAGCGTATTATTAGACTACTTGCGGGAAGATGGCGGGCCCGGCTCCCTCGTCACTATTCAGTCGGTGGTCGACGAAGTACCCCAGCCTCTTTAATCTGGGAACCATTGGTCCAAGTCGACGTTGCTGAGAAGGATACGGCTATCTTGCGATTTCGTTGTCGCTACTCCGATCAATCAATACACAGCGAGCTGTAGAACCGCAGAGCTTAGGTGCTATTAGTATTCAGCTTATAATTTAAACAATAGCCTTAATATTGATATTGGACCGGTTATCGTTCCTTTTTTTTTTTTTTGTCTTTTTGGTTATCGATATTTGGCTCGGGAATACCGTGTCCCCCCTTTTGGAGTTAGTTGAGCTTATATCTCACCTCTTTTTTTTTTTTTTTTTCGATATAATCAGGTGCTTGATGGATGATGATACAGACCTGAATACCTCTTTGTCTTTGTCATTGGTATTTTGTCATTGGTATATGGTACATATATAGCTCCTCCCCACACACATGCACATAGATACCTCACATACCTGGTAGCCATCGATCGACACTTTATTACCTTCCTCGTCCGCAGACATGTCCTCCCTCCCTCTGTATGTAAGAGAGTCGCTAGTTCGGCGTCGGGGGGGTTTTTTTTTTTGGAATGGTTTTATGTTGGGTAGGTAGGTAGGTAGGTATAGGAACGGCGTAAGGGTAGGTAGGTAGGTAGGTAGGTAGGTAGCCTACGTGAGATGGTTCTTTTATTTTGTAGGAGGTAGGTAGGTAGGTACTAGGAGGTAGGTACAAATATATAGGGCTCGCTGCTTTCCTCACTTCCACTTGAGCTGCTCGTTGCCCTCCCCCCCTTTTTTTACCCCACATAGGTAAATATGCCCATAGGTACGCTTTGTGGCTCTTGCTCGTGTGCGTGTGTGTGCGTACCTACCTGGTAGGTACGTACATAGAGGGGGACTATGAGGTAGGTAGGTATGTACCCAGATAGGTATGGTAGGAAGTACATATGTGTGAAGTATGCTCTCGGCATACCTTTCTTGCGATCGAGCGCGCGGGATGGAGGAGGTAGGAGGTACGTAGCGTTGTAAGGAGGTAGGGAGGTAGAGGTATACACACGTGCGTCGTGAATGGGGGACCGGATCGTAAGATCGTGGGATCGGGATCGGGATCGGGATCGGGGGTCGGGGGTCGGGGGCCATGTGGCGATTAAGTATTAAGTATTACCTAGGTATAGGTATAGGTATAGATAGGTAGGGAGGTAGATTAGGTCGGGGTATGCGGGAAGGATAGAGGGGGATGGGGGTTGGTTCCGGTGTATGACCTCGCGCTTTTTTCTACCCTTACTTACCACCACCACCACCTCATACACGGGGTAATACCTACGTACCTACCTACCTACCTACCTACCTACGCTGGTAGGTACATCCCCTAAACCCTAAGGTATACGAACCGGTTTGCTCTTTGGGGCATGCCTGGCGAAAAACGTGCGCTCGGGTCTAGAATGCCCATGGGAGGCTGGGCTAGGCCGGGGCGGGCAGGGGATTTTGGGGGGGCAGGGAGAGGTGTTATGTTATGTTATGTTATCATTTATGTACGGCGTACCTACCCCTTATACCTGGGGTATATAGGAGGTGCGTGGGGAAGGGTGGAGGGGCATTGACTGTGGTCTCTTCTCTTCTCGTCGTTGGGGAGGGGGGGGGGTTTATAAAGAGGATATAATCGTGGACACGTGAATTTAGGTATATATAGGTAGGTACTTCCTTAGGCGTCTAACGGATACGAGGTAGGTAGGTAGGTAGGTAGGTAGGTAGGTAGGTAGGTAGGTAGGTAGGTATATATCAGCCGCGTTCTTGGTACCAAGGGAGCGTGGGCATCTGAAGGGATGGTAGGGGACGGGTACATATATCTCATAGAAGATGAAATATACTATATATCTACCACCTACCTCTCAGGGGTACCTAAAGTGTACTCACTACGGCATCTTGTAAAGTGACCCGAGACCCTACCGCGTATATTCATATATTTAGTACCTCGACAAAGACCACATCTCATAAGAAAAAAATACCTACCTAGGTAGCTTACCTCATGTCATTAAGGTAGGTTAGGTAGGTAGGTAGGTAGGTAGGTAGGTAGGTAGGTAGGTAGGTAGGTAGGTAGGTAGGTAGGTAGGTAGGTACCTACTCACATGAACCATACCATACGCCTGTAACGGCCGGGCCGCGCTCGAGGACTATCCCTATCCGATGGAGCAGGCGTTCACGGCTCGGAGACGGGTTCGCCTACCCTCTCTCTCCCCTCCCCTCCCTCCCTCCCTCACCATGCTAAAACCAAGCGGTTCTCGTAGTAATGTAGATCGTAGATGGCCCTAGACAGCCACGTGCATGAGACGGAGAGTATAGTCCGGGCATGTACACGAGAAGAATACCGACGGGATACTGTAGATAGGTAAGGTAGGTAGGTAGGTAGGTAGGTAGGTAGGTAGGTAGGGATACAAAATTCGAAGCAACTACCATGAATCGATCGATCTATCTTGGAAACCCACGAAGCCCCGAAACCCCGGATACATCTTATAGTAGGTCATGTCTCACCCATCTACCCTGCAACCTACAGGCCACAGGTCATTACCTACCTCCAATGGCATGCAATAAGCAATTTCACTCCGGCACAATAGGAAGATGGGGCCGTAGGGTACTGTAGTATAATTCATCGATGTAACCATTAATCATTATCGCCCGCGCATATGCGCACGCACACGCACATGCGCAAACACACACTATATACTACTACTGTCCTGATATGTAGCCGTGAAGAAAGATGATGAGCAATGAGGAGACGCTAATCAAGGAGCAGGCCACCTGGTGCTTGGCTCGGAAAACAGAAAAGGATCCCATCGAGAGATCTCGATTTTTCTTTCTATGCTGAGAATTCCTCGTCGTCCCTTGACCGGAGTAACCGTTTCGCTCGCCCCGCGCCTAGCCTATATCCCTTTCTATCCGGAAAGGATCCCATGCGCATGCATTCATAAACGAGAAGGGAAGAAAGCATAGAGGAAGCATGGAGGAAGAAGAAGAAGAAGAAAAAGGAATTAGATGCGATAGCTTGCGATTGCTGCAACTGCCCCTCCGATACTCCCCAATTCCGGCACGCGCTGCAGCATTGCATCGCATCGGCCTCATGAATTGCATTGCGCCATCACTGCAACGGTGCCAATTAAATGCTCAATGTCCTTGCCGCCTCTCGCAACCAGATAATCGTGAAAATAGCGTACTAAGCGCCGAGATACCCCTCTCGTTGTGGTGCTTTCTCCACTTGCTTTCCAGCATCGAACATCTTTTACTTATTTGCCAGGGTAAAAAAGGAAGTGTTGGTTATTTCTCCAATAACTTCCCGAGCAATGCCGAAGATTGGGGTTTCTCACCGAAGGATTTTCGTTGCGGTGAACGTCGTCGTCGTGGAGGAAAGGCGAAAGGTCTAACGTCATCATGCCATCGTGACACTCAAAAATATCAAATGCCAAATCCGTGAAGGTGCAACAGTTCCACAAAGAATAGCCATGAGCTAATTTGTCTTTGTTCGCAGCTCGCCGCCAAACCTGAGCGCTGCCTAGCGATCGAACAAGCCGCAGGTCCAAGGCAGCGACGAGAAAATGGGGGGGAGGGGGAAATGATTCATATAGTTTTTGTACAAGCATTGCAACACATGACGTACGTAGAGGTCATCGAGCGCAGCGGGGAGAAAAGGGGGAAAGATGAAGGCGAGTGTCAAGTTATGAGATGGCCATGCCATCAAGATCCCTCATCAATACCGCCATCTGAGCACGTTTCGCAGCTTCCGCCACGAGATTCAAGTCGCGAATATAGACATCTGTGCCAGTTGCCTTCTGCGATGCCGGTGGAGGTTGTGCAAAACCTTGCGTCGTCGCTGCTGTCGTCGTAGTTGTTGTAGAGGAACCTTGGCGATTTGCCATGTTGGGCAAGGAAACGTGGGCGTCCATGTCGGTCCGCTATTATTCGTGTGTAGTATATAAAATTGTATATGTAGAGTCAATACAGGAGATTGTGATATTCTCCTGATGACTCTTGAGTATATAGAGAGGTCCTCGGTAGGTTTATTATCTCTAGATGCCTCGGTAATCGGAAATTGTGTGATTCGAAAGTTGAGCTAGAACCAGGTCCGTGAAACTAGTCTTTGGTCCTTGGTCTGTAAAAAGACGAATGCGTACAAGGATGCGCACAAAGAAGATGTAGCTTGATCTCGCGTTGCCTTTTTATTCTTCCTACAGTACAACCAGGGAAGTAAAGAAATAAAAAATAAAAAATAAATAAAAAAACCACGAGATGGTGCGATGTCGTACGACAGGTGGAGTTTGAAGTTCCTATCAAGTCCTTATGGATATATAGAGGGGGTTATTATAGAGGATGTTATGTTGTGTAGAAGTCCGAGGCGCAGACAAAAGCGTTGAATGAACTTGATTCGGTGATGTGATATGAAAATTGCTTGTTGAAGAAGAACAGAGGAGGAAAAATGGAATACCGAAAGATTTCTTGAGCTTGGCGTTAAGACTTTTCTTTCCTTCTTTTTTTTTTCCTCCCTTAAGAAAAAAGAACTTTAGGAAAGTAAAGATTTAGGAGAGGAAAGAAATAATACCAGAGAGTCGATTAGGTCTCAGGTATTAAAAATCTTAGGTCTCGGGCTTTTGGATGCAACGCAAAAAATTAATAAGAAGAAGAAGAAATACAAGGCAAGAACGGTAAGAATTGTAGGTAAAGTATTGTACTGTATGTACCTAAATTGATAATGTATACATAGTAACTACCTCACAGTATGTACAGGTAGTTACGATAGGTTATGTATGTGGTAGCTTAGGCGGTGACGAAATCTATGGGAACCAACAGCGTCAAATGTCGAGCATCAAGTGTCGCGATTTCCTTTTATAGGAAGGCGGAAAGTGGGATGAGTTGGAGAATGGTTGGTCGTCATTTCTTCCCTTTTTCTTAGTCGAGCAGAAAAGGGTAAGGGACGGACAGGCACATATGCATGTAGCGTGGGGATTCTGAGTGCTCGTGCTACACAAAGGTACATATGTATAACGCGAACTGAACACTGATACAGGCAGCTACACATACCTATAGTAATACTTAAGTCTTAGGTAGTATCTATTCGTGCCTACCATGACCAGTTGAGTGTGCCTCATAAAATAATACAATACGTATATGCATGTACATGTAGACGATAAATCAAGATTCAAGATCTTTACCTTTACATAAGGAGGTATGTATTCATATGATCGCTCGCTTGCTTTTTCGTCGTCGCCTGATATTATGTACCAATAAAAAATATTACTGTAATGACCATCAATTTAAATTTGAGACCGGGACACCTAAACCAGTCCTTTACTCTTCCTGGTGAGTCGAATGGGCTGGATCTAGGTGAATAAGTCAAGATTGATAAACCACCAAGCCATCCAATATAATACATATGACGACGGTGATGACGATAATCATAACAATGACCGAGAAGGCCCGTATAGGACATGGCACAGTAACGAGACAATATTTGAACCTGCACTTACATGCAACGCCTCGACCTCCCGTAATACTCATGTGCTATATATGGGTACACTACATGTATGTCATCAATGTCGTACATACCACATACATAAGTATGGGTACGTTTGATAACTACGAATTAAGACACCACTCATCCTAGATGCCCAGTTGAGAACTTGGGCAACTACCAGGTAAAGGGTACCTAGCTGAAATATTGAAGAGCAACACAACGGATCCATGTCGAAAGTAAGTACATACATTACTTAGTCTTAACTTTGTTCTGAGTGCCTGTAACATTACATAAGGGTATTCAGTTCCGAGGTTGTACATGTATATAATGCATTAAGTACGGGTATTACAACGTAATTGATCGATGGATTACCTAGGTACATGTAGGTTCAAAGTTAGTTACCGGTAGTAGGTACATACATATGTAGGTAGGTAACCGTAAAATCCCCTGTCCCAACTTTCTATTTAAATGGTGACATCTTAAACAACGCACTTATATTTATCATATGCTAGGGACGAATATTTCCATTCCATTCGGTGAACAGACTTTCAACACACAGCAAGGTGAACAGGGACGGTGACAGGGACAAGACCAAGAATCAAGTAGGTAATTTAACAGAATATCGTAACATGAGTACCACGCCGCCGGGACAAGATCGCGAATGCGACTTGATGATGGAACACCGACTTCGGGTTCCCAACCTTTGATCCCACTCCATGACCTCAGATTGTATAATGTATATACATCTAAAATGGGTTACGGGATTATTTCTTCGTCGATGTCGCCATGTCGATCTCGTCAACCATGTCCAGAAACAGCACGACCTCTTTCCTCCGCCGTCCGGTCGAATCCGCTTGGATATCATCTTATGATTACACAAGTGAATCGGTAGTAGATTTTATCTATCGAGAATTATATCCGCCATTCTCAATTGCTCTAGACTGACTAGTGTCTTCGGTAGTCTCTAAGCTCTTATGGGCGGATGAACGGCTCGCGCACCGACTTAAAGTACCTAAGCGGTTGAAGCGATGAGGTGGTCTGATATGCTGATGTTCTATATCGCATCGTCCGCTCCGTCGAGATATCTTTTCCACCAGAAGGCTGAATGGTTGGACTATTCTAGCTCTCCCGCTTTCCATGTATTTTGCTTGGCAATGAGACCACGGGACTTTACGCGACGTTCTCGAAGGATTGCGGATAAGCTTGGAAGCTCCATGAGTTATTTTACAATTTTTTTCCCTTCTTTCTTCTTTTACCTGGCCAAGACGATCTATATTTGGATACATTAGTTAACAACTCTTCAGTGGAACAAATCGGAATCGGTTGATGCCCAACTAAATATGAAGAACTTCTTTGATAGATTTCGGTATATTTTTCTGCTCTATTTCTCGATGGAAATTTCATCATCATCAATACGCCATAATACAATACCTTATACGAGCCACTCAACTAACTACCTGTTTTAAAGAAAGATATCAAAAATAAAACACGGCCCCCCACGGATGAGGTAAGGTACCGCAGGGTTCGAATTCCCCCGCCATGCGCCCCAGACTTCTGGGTGTTTGTCACATCGGGATTGGCTTGTGATCGGCGTTTGCTTGCTTCTGCACAAATCCTCCGGGGCATTGTGTGCATCATGTGCATCGTGAGTTCGTCTCTTCTCTGGTTCCTACAATGTATTTACAGTCGAGGGTAACAAGAAAAAGAATTTGGGTACCGATCGATTGATTTCCAAACTTTCAAGGGCGGGGAATATTCATAACAATTTTATTTAATATATTTACTGCTGGATTATAATCTATAGGTGAAGAGGAATATTTCAGCTACCAAGTATTATTATAGACACCTCGGCTTTGGAATTGTTACATTATGATAAGGACAAAAGACCCTGAAAATGGCATTATCCTTAGACCCTGAAAGATACTTCGGTACATGCATTCAAAGACCTGGAAATGTAACTTTTTGTTGGAGATTCGCTAAATTATCGGTTAATCGAAGTTACTTACTATGTATCGTATACGTCCTTCACTCACATCTTATCTTCATCATCATGTTTATCGATAAGATGTAAATCTCATAGACTCCAACTACTTTTTTAAGTCTTTTACGTATTTCCAATGCGAATCGCGAATTGCGAAAATCCCAAAATGCAAAAAATGCAAAAAATGCGACCAGAAACATAAAATACCTATATACAGCTTCATTTCTATACCACCAAAGCGATTCTAATCTCGGCTAATTCTTCGTCAGTATATGGCAATATCCAAATACTAAATATTTGTCTCAGTTTTTCAACATGTCTTCAGATACGTCTAATGCAACTATTACTACATCGACAACTACAACTACTACAATTACAACTACACCTACAACTCCAAGACGATCTGGAGCTTCCGGCTGGTTAACGATCCCGGCGCCCTTAGCTCGGTTATTTAAAAGATTTCCGCTTCTAACATATCCCCCAAATGAACTTCCTACCCGATCACCCAGTTCTAGAGATGTGGCGACTCTATATGTATTCATATCCAACCAAGACGCTCTCAAGGGTTTACCAAGCTTCAACCCGTCTTGCCTAAAGTGGCAAGTATGTCATAAAGCGCAGTCTCCTAACCCCGAGGCCCTGTAGCTAATAGTCTGCCATAGACATTTCTCAAGCTGGCGGGAGTTGATTTTGAAGTAATACCTTCAACCAACCATGCTTCTTCTACTGGCGCTTTACCGTTCCTACTTCCGCCATCGAGCCCTCACAGTCCTACTGCTACTTTACCTATACCATCCAATAAACTCGAACAATACGCTGTTGATAAGGGCCTGTACAAGGCCTCCGGCGCCCCAGACCCCAAGATGGAAGCCTACGAGTCGTTACTCGACCATAGGATACGAAACGCGTGGCTCTACTCACTTTACCTATCCCGCTCTAACTCCGCCCTCCTTTCCCAGCTCTACGTCTCATCAGCCTCTGCGTCTTGGATTGTAAAATGGACGATACTGTATCAACTAAGACACGCTGCAGAGACGGAGATATTAAGATCGATAGGGACGCCAGCCGTAGATGCGAGAATGTTATACAATGAGGCGAGGGATGCTTTCGTGGCCTTGTCGACAGTGCTAGGTTCCGGGGACTGGTTCTTCGGGACCCAGGAGCCTAGTTTATTCGATGCGATGGTATTTTCTTATACTCATCTTTTGCTCGACGAACAGCTACCATGGGTCGATCGAAGGCTCACAGAGATCGTGGAAGAGTTACCCAATTTGACGGAACACCGTAATAGAATATTCCAGAAATGCTGGGGCTAGATGCAGATGCAGAAATGAGCTACCTACGTAAATTTATACGAGGCGGGCTAACCAAGACGACACACGTTAGACGTCCGGCAGACTGTCTACCTCTTACCTGGCATATACCTAGGTAGGTCATATATATTTGATCTATAGGACCTCGGAGATAGAAATTATACCCCTCTAACCACTGATGCCTATCACACACTAGCCAGTTCAACGAGCATTATTCGAGCGGTATGACAGAAGTCAAGTAGCTAGCAGATAGGATCCTTCTCCCTGTCATACCGTGCAGTATAAGGGCCAAGCGTATTCCGTATGTTCATATCAAACTAACTTGATGTTTAACCAATACATCGGTTACACGTATGGTATCGATCAGTTAGAGCCTACGATTGCAAATGAGAGCTTCCCTATTGAGATTTAGCCTTTGCCACTTATTAATTTAGTTATTCTTCTGTGTGGCTCAATCTATGCAAGGGAGGGGAAAAGAAATAAGCGTAATAGGGTCGATTCACGAGATTATTTCTTCGTTAACCCGTTATTACCTTTTTTTTTCTCACTTGTTATTTAGTCTTACTATGACCTGTCAGATAAATGTGGACATTTAATGCAGGCAGTTAAGGAATTTTTAAGCTTGAAGCTATCTTCTGATTCGTCCCCGGGTTTTAGGTACGTTAAACGTTCGATCAGTCTCCTTTTCGTCGGCGTCTAGTAGGCCGTTACGAGAACAAGTGATTATTACATCGAGGATAAGCTGTTTCTTTTCACAGGTGCTTATGAGCAGGTGACCTCTTGTTGGGAGATATCAAATATCGTGATATTATCGTCTAATAAACGATATACAGTATACGACTTAAGGATAGCAAAGTTGTCACCTTGGTACCTCATAATATTGGTTCAGAACGGAGTTCTGTATTGGGATTATTGTTAGTACTAGATAATCTAGGCCTTCGAGGAAGTTGGGAAATCAGTCATAAGCCATACCATAGTATTACCTCCGTACGATGGGACTACGCTAAAGACAGAGGAGACGCAGGATGCTAGGCACGTATATGGGTATACTAACATCTTGGGCAGGAAAGCTAAAGCTGCTCACGCGACGACGCTGTTATCCACTTCATGTGGTCTGCCTCATGACACCCACTAGGCATACCAATTTCTGTCTGGGCGGTAGACAGGAGGTAGACAGGTGCTGTAATCGAGACGACCCTTGGAGACATTCATCACACCAAGACCAGATTAACTCTAGAAACACATGTACTTGATATAAAATACCTATCTATCTTGACAGTACTTTCATATTACCCAAGTTTATAGCTCAATAATATCCTAGGTAACTTTTCCTTCCCATTAGACAAAATCTCTAAGCAAGCAAATATGGTAGATTAGGTACAGTATTCGTAACCCGGACCCAAGTCGTGACACCGAAAATGATCTAGATAGTCTGTCGTTCTTCGTGCATGCGTAAGAGGTAGTCATCGCCCCAAGTCAAACCCGATCTAAGAGCCAAACGCCAACTCGTAAATACCTACCCCTATGTGTGAACATGATAGACGTCGCCCCATACCATACATTCACGCTCATAACCAGGGATTCCACCTCCTCACGCTATGTAGCTTCTCGGCGCTGCTGCTGCAGACCGAGAGCCAGTCCTTCTTGCTGTTCTGCTGCCACGTAACGTTGTCGTCCTGTCCCAGGCACCGGTGGCAGTTCCAGCCGTACGCCTCGGCGTACAGGTCCAGGAGCTCGTCGCCGTCGATGCGCTCCCAGCCGTCTAGGCTCAGCACGACGCTCTCCTCGCAGGAGACGACCTCGAATATGGAGGGTCCGGTGTGGCGGGAGCAGATCACGCAGCAGGTCCTGTACGGCCGGGACGACGACGGCGGCGGCGGCGGCGGCAGGGGCTGCTTGTGCAGGTGCTGCGACTCGTGGGTCAGGCTGCTTAGCTTGGCCTTGCCGGACGGGTCGTGGCGTTTTAAGCGGTGTCTCTGCACCGCGACCCGCTTCGCCATCTGTATGTCGAGCACGAGGTACTTGATCAGGACCAGCCTCTGGATCCGGGGGAACGGCGGCCAACGGAACTCGGCTGCGAGCTTTGCTTTCTTATCCAGCGTCTGTCCGATGGTAAGTATAGGTGCCTAAGCGAATAGAGACTAGACGAGATTTGGGAGGGGGGGATGGGAGAAGAGGAAAAGATCACGTACCATCTCTTCCTGGAGCTTCCGCATCATCATCTCCTCGCGGAGTAGGGCGTCCAGGGTCCGTCGCCAGTCAAATGCGATACATAGCCCGTCATCTTCTACCTCTAATCCGACGATATCGGTGTCGTTGACGATGTAGCCTCCTGTCATGCCGCGGTTTAAGACGCCCTCTCCCAACCTCAGATGCGCGACCTTGTTCTCGAAGCCGTACTGGCTCCATAAGAGTTGTAGGTCGTCTTTGCTGGGCAAGTCCGAGAAATCGGCTCCCGGCGCCTCGAACCGAACTTTGCCGGTCGCGAGGCTGTCGTCGTTCAAGCTGTCAGATATTTTGTAGTCTATCTGGCATCGCGGCCCCGAGTACAGGGTGATCGTCAGCTTCGGCATCCAGTAGCGCAAGAAGTTGCGCTCGATGCGACGCATCTGCCTCCTCCCCGTATGTCGTAACGCAGTCCATTGGTAAGTAGGGTCGTGGTCGAAGTCTTCAACCAAGAGATCTAATATTCGGTCGATCAGCTCTAGGGGGAGCTCTCCCCAGAAATCAGCCATCCAGACCATGGCGATGGGCGATTTGGTGGGAAAGAAAAAAAACGGCAACGAATCAAGTAAAAGTCAAGTCCTATCAATGACCCGGAATGTCCAAAAGGGGGGGATAAGCGACTTCAGCTGAGGGATCGTAATGATGATATATGTTCGTGACGAGAACGTCCGGTACGTATCGCCCACCCACCCATCATTGAGCTGTAAAGTCCAAGAGGCTGCGTATTGGCCAGGCATTCGCATGAAGACGCTAAGGGGCATGTCGGTATTTAGCCAAGGAAGGAGATCCACAATCCGTCTCGCAGGAGTCGAACACATATGCCCATCCCATCCACCCGCCTCCCCAGCATACCTGGCGCTGGCATATTGGGCCTCCGCGGCGTGACATGCCGCAGCCGCAGGGCCCAGGCGAGTACCGGGGTTGCATCGACGATGAGAGATGTCGGGACTTTGGGGCAATGCTGCGCCGGTTGTATGAAATGCCACCGAGCCAATGAGTCGACGTCCGGGTGGTCGTACTGCTTCTGACCACCCGGTAGGTCGGCCCGTTTTGCGTTTGCTTATAGGTATGTTTCCCAAATAGACGAGGTGCTCGGATCTTCCAAGAGCCTGCTGTCACACTTACCACATACCTCCTATCTACTGCGCATATATAAACCTGTTCCGAGGAATTTCATCCAGAAGGATAGTAATTCTCTTGACGCTTAGACAGCCGCGGTCTTTTCCGGTGGGGTATTTTTTCTGATATTATTGGCGGCTGCCGCGTCGCTTTGCTTGCTCAAAGGATGATGGGGGAAAAGGGGGGGGGGGGATCGAGGTGCAGACATCTGTTGGGTCTAACGCCGAATCGTCGAACAAAGCCTCGAATCGAAAATAGGATATATCAGATCTGGGTTTTTCCTGCTATAGCCTTGGGCCAGCGCGTATCTGCTTTATAAAGCAGCGCCATGACAGATGCCGTTAGTATTTGTCCTAGTTATATGTAACCTACCTTGTATTTTTGCTTAGCCACGCAGTCCAATTATAGCTCCGACTATCCTCGACATGACCTCTCGTGCAGTAATATTTGAGATCTAATTCAGTATTTTTTTTTCTTGAAAACCAGGTTGAATTTGCTGACTATTATAAAACTCAGCCACTCGGCTCACCTGCCAACCGAGAAAAGAAATCGTGTATAATTAGTATCACTTCCTAATTATATTTTTTTCTCTCGTTTTTTTTTTCAACACTAGCTAAAGATATCACGAACTCGAAGAGTCAGAATTAATAGTTCGGTTTAAAAAAAAAACTTGACGTAAATTCATCATAAGTGTTATCGTTTAACTGTACCTTGACCTCAAGTTTGAGTCGTTAGAATCGTAATATACACGTTGAGCCCGTGGCCATGTCTATGGTTGCAGTGGAAATGCTCGAGTCCCATCCTGAGTGATTATAACTCCCTCGCCGTTACGCCAAAAACCATGCTCGGTGAAAAAAGGGTTTCGTGTCGATGGGGACGGAGGGGGAAAAAAAAGGGTGAGAGAGAAAGGGACTCTCAAGAGGTAAGAAAGAAATGAAATATTTATTCGTGTTTGTCCCCTCTTTCTATTTCAATCCCGCCATCGCGACGTTGTGCATGGACTTCGCGTCGTAGTCGTAATCGCCCCGGCCGTCCTGGAGACCGCTATCCCGCGCCGGCCGTACGCTCGCCTGCGAGTTGGCCCTCTGGAGCCGGGAGCTGGAGCTGGAGTTCGAGTACCGTCTACGCCTCCTCCCCTCCCGCTCGTATTTCCTATCCCCGATCGTGCTCGCCGTCTCTGATTGTTGGATGCTCTCCGACGCGCTCATCTGGCCGTCGTCCCCGTCCGTCGCCGACTGAGGCATCTTCGACACCCTGCTCCCGTCCACCTGGCCCCCGCTCGCCCTCAGCGCCTTGTACTCTTCCAGCGCTCTCCTCAGGATCTGGCGCATGAACGCCTTGTTGACGTTCCTCCGGACCCGGTCGAAGTAGCGCACCACGTCGCCGACGACCATGACCTGCGCATCGTGGTCGACGTCGACGATGTCGGCGTAGTTAGCCCGCGAGTCTTCCTTCACGCGGAGCTTGCCGGGGCGCAGCTCGATTCCTACGGCCGAATAGGGTAGGCGTCCGTTGCCGGATTGGTCGTTACCCGGCGTCGGGTCGCCGTTGGCGAAGACGTACCCTTGCTGGAAATGATCGATTCCGGGCTTAGCAAACTCGTGCCTACCACCGACGGATATAGGTCTGGGAAGACTAGTCAGCCTATGATGATGACGACGACGAGAAACCAGACCTCTCGCCGGACAGACGTCCTCGGCTCCCTCCACACTTATACCTAGATGCGCAAAGAGATATCCAAAGGGATAACCATTGACGCATCACGAAGATTAGGGCGCTCACTTACATGCAAGAGCAATGATGAGGAAAGGTTTCGCTATGGCGCAAGACGATGAAGCGACTGTATCCTAGACATTTCCATTCCCACTCGAACTCCGGAGCGTCGGCCCAGAGAAACTCGAAAACCTAGACCTTCACGTTTAGCATACCTCTGCGTCTTTTATAATGCGCGTCGGGTAGATTAGGGGGGGACACTTACGTCGCCAATCTGTAATTTAGACGCCGGACCGATGTCGTATCCTTTGAGGGCTGCGACACCAACGTCAGCAGTGCGGTGCAACACGGCGTCAAGCCGCCCAACTAGATAGGTAGATAGGATTTGGAGATGCGGCGGGAGAAAGAAAAAAAGGGGGGGAGGAGGAGGATGAGGATAGAGCACGAAAATTCCCGCGCGGAGGGCTAAGAAAAGACTACAAATCAACTTACTTAGAGGATGAGCATCGGGCCCATCGTGCGGCACTTCGGACGCATCGTCCCCATAACCTGAGTCACTTCTAATAGTTGCTTGATCGCGTAATCCCATCTCTGACGAGAGATCAGAGAATTTGGAAGGGAGAGAGGAGAAGGAAAAAGTCATTAAGAGAGAGTTGACCGATTTGGTTCGGAATTATATTTTAGGTATGCTTTTTCTTTCCCTTGGGGGGAACTTGAGAGGGGGTGGGATCCGGGCTTAGGGGGGGTGTGGAAAGGAGGCGAACGATTGGAGAGAGGGAGTGTTTCTTCCTCTTCTCTAGTCTTATTGTTTTGGTTTTTTTGTTTGTTTGTTTTTTTTCTTTTTCCTCTCTTCTTCTCTTCTAGCTATTTACATATAGTAACGATCTCTAGGCTCTAGCACGTGTTGGTGATTTGATGAAACCCCTTACTACCTTTTAACTACTTAGGTATTACATATACATGAATGTTTTACTTTCTTTAATAAGGGTGCCCAGTCGGTGATGCTGCCCAACTCACATATACTCCACCGGAGATGCATCTGACCCTGTCGTTGTAAATGGTCACCGCCAGAACGTGAGGCTCCACCGCGTGCCGATATCCTAGTCCAACGGTACGAGTTGTCAGCCCAGATCACAGGGGGCCAGCGGATGCCCGGGGAATGAGGCGGCAGGAGTGGATCGGGTGGTCCCTCAGTTAACCAGCGACAGTCGACCACATCGTCACCGCTATTTGGGTGGCCTATGCTAAGGAAGATAAGGCCAATTTCCCCCTCTTTTAACCCCCTTTCCATTTCCTTCCCGGGCCTGCTCGAACTTTCTCCGTTCTTCGGAACTGACGAATCCGACGCCGCTTATTGGGAATTTCGATCTGAGGGAAGGAAAAAAAAAAAAAACCAAAGCTCGAGAGCACGACCGAGTTCGAACTGAGCTCGGTTCACGTCCGGGCCCGCTGCGGGAGAAGGAGGGGATGAGGGGACGAGGGGAGAAAAAGGAACGAGGAACGAGGAAACCATTCGTTGATTTACCGTACATACATACAGGACACATATGTAAGTTACATACGTACGGCGTAGGAGGGATGTAAGGTTATATGCCCGACTCTTACTCGTTGCGGTATCGTGAAACGACTCCTCTTCTCTCAGGTCCGCGGGAGAAGGAAGCGGATGATGCGAGGCATCGATTCCGCGCTCGTGGCACGCTGACGTCAAAATACGAACGCTCGCTATCGGCGCTACGAAGTGCGATGACGGGAAGGAGGCGAGGCGAAAAATGAGCGACTGATCGCGACGGCCCACGGGGGTCGTTTATGTGCTTTAGTTCAACGGGGAGGGCACTCCGCCCGCTAGCGACTGCTCCGTGACACCCGGGGTCCGGAGTGCAGCGACGTGGACGAGCACATCATGAAGGGCCGAGTCCACACGAGAGATATTGAATGAGGTTATCGCCCCCTTTTATGAAGTCGATTTCTATGGCTTCGTCTGGCTGGAACCTGTATGGCGTCATCGACCATGCGCCGACCGTTCCATTCGTCGAGTTCTGGGACGTTGTGGATAGTCTCGCATGTTCGAAGCCGGGTTTTGCATCATCTCGCCTCTCTGCTCTGCTACCGGTTAATATGGCTAAGATTAAGAAGATGAGCACATGCGCGACGATGTAAGCGGTGGGTACATTTATAAGACGATCTGTTATTAGAAAATACTGTTGCTACGGCACCTGTGGCCTTTTATATACCTATCGACGGAGCCCCTATTCATCTAAAAGCTGCATGTAAACTTTTGCGGTACGTGCCGTCGTCCGATGTCGACTGTTCTTGAAAGATATGAAATACTTGCCCGCTGTGACGAAGTTATGCCTTAATAGTGGGTATTATGAAGACATAAAAGGCCAATGATGAATACCACATACTTGTGTTGAGACATCATCTATTGTGAATCTTGACATCAGGACATAACTTCATCTCATAGATGATAGCTTGAAGCTACCTCCACCATACTTCTCGACAAGTGTTTGTAGCTTATTGGGAGCATATGACATAAGAGATAATGCAGGAAGCGCGAAATATTCAAGATCTTTTCTCAAGATATGATCGAGTTCCCTTTCATGTCTCGTGTTGGTGAAGCTTCTCGATAGGGAGGTCGTTGTCAAATCTGTCAACAAGCACCAGTTAGAAGTGATCCAACCGTGCTCTCCGAACGCTTATGCGATCTGTCCAAGGGACTCGAATTGTATCCGCCGATACCTGGGGCGAATGATCATTAACAATGCGTCTAAGGGACAAAACGATGGCTACCAAATAATTGGCCAAACGTCCTCGATGTCGCAACGAGTCAGATACGGACGGATCCTCAAATTATTTCCGGTATTGAACGACAGCTCTTGCGGTAAATACTAACCTATGCTTACTACGCAATAACTCGGAAGACGTCCTGGACGTCTGTTATGCCCTCAAGTGCCTAGCAACTAACAGCGGACTCCACTAGAAAACGGTCAAATACATCATATAGATCGACCATGGCAGTCTTATTATGCCTAGCATGGTCCAAGAAGCTGTGACAATCTGTAGTTGTACCTGGTTGCAGGGGCGCTGCCGTGACTATTTGCCAGTTGAGGGGATGGGGATGCATTGAAATTTCCCATGCGCAGAAAGCATTGACGGAAATCTTCGAGGCTGGCGACATCTGGGATCTTCGTGGACAATCCAAGCGAATATATGATATGGAGAAAGCTCGTGTACGGAGCTCGGCTTGGGGAAGACATATTCTGGGGCTGGGGGCACACTGGTAATCACTTGGCTCGACGAAAGGCCCGTCCTCAAAACGTAATCAGACCAGCCAAGAGGCTGTGTTCCAGTCTCGTGCTTTATGTTCTGGGACCGCATGCAAGACTGCTTACCTCCAGATTATGTGCTCGCGACCCTTTCGAAGGAATGGGCTATGAATGTATCTACAGGTCGATGAGAAAAAAGGGGGCTGGACGATTTCACAACATCAGATCTTCTGTCGCCACTAGTTATCTCTGATCCATCACGATAAGAAATAATACGAGAATAGGAGAAGGATGCCTTGTCTTTCATATTAGTAAAGTCTTGATTTGTTGTTATAAATGAGTATTCGGTATGAAAAGGTATGCTACGCGTAACTTATGTCGGTAAACATGGTAGGTAGTTACCTACCTCGGTACTCTGAATTTATAGCCGAAACAGGTCTTTAAATATCATCACGGCTCTCTGAACAGCTGGGGTTAACTCAACAGTATAGCAAAGGAGCTACTATCATCAAGTGTCATTACTGTCTAGGATCTCTGCTGTTGAAGCCTCTGAGTCAGCAACGACAAACCAGAACTACAAATCCAAGTTCGAAAGACCAATGAGAGAATAATATAATCTAATAGTACCTAATTTTAAGGCTCTTTGTCATACTTCACTTTAGAGTACCTAAACGAAGCGTCACCAACGAGTCTAATGTTTTGAGACTTGATGATTTCTGATCGAGGACCTATCTAAAGTTTTGCCCACGTATTACGCCGTGCTTCCTGAATGCAACGAAGTTTGAATAAATACATCGCCCGTTAGATAATATACTTGTACGTAGTACGTTGACTACAACACTTCATAAAGTGAGCTTTTCATGCTTGAACCTTTTCTTCCCCTCGCCTTCGCCGTACGCCGTTGTAACATGACCATGCCCCCGAATCTTGTACTTGTATATCATCAAGCCCTCCAGTCCTACGGGGCCCCGTGAATGGATTTTATTAGTGCTGATGCCGACTTCCGTCCCAAACCCGTACCTCATGCCATCGGCGAAACGAGTTGAGGCATTCCAATATACGCCCGCCGCATCGATGCTAGACATGAACAGCTCAGCTAGTTCAGACGAACTGGTCAAGATTGCGTCCGTGTGCTTGGAGCCGTGTGTGTTGATGTGAGCGATTGCTTCGTCGATATCTGCGACTGCCTTGACAGCCAAAGTGAGACTGAGAAACTCGGTGTCATAATCGGCATCCTGCGCATCCTGCAGTCCTGCAGAGATGTCAGGAGACAACTTGCTGGTAAGCGCCGCTTTAGTCTTGGCGTCGCAACGCAACTCAACTCCATTTAAAACCAGTGCTTCGGCTACCGAGGGAAGGACGCTGTCTAGAGCTGATTCCTGAACTAGCAACGTTTCTAAACTGTTACATGCGGCGGGATAGCTAGTCTTTGAGTCTATGATTACGTCCGTGGCCATCTTCGGATCCGCCGAGTGCTCGAGGTATATAGAGCACAAGCCATCTGCGTGGCCAAGAACCGGGATCTTGGTAGCAGACTTGATATATCGAACCAAATCATTAGATCCTCGGGGAATGACAAGATCGATATATTGGTCCTGTGCGAGAAGCTGAGGTATCACATCTCGCGTGGTGACGAGTTGGATGGCGTCGTTGGGGACTTTTGTCTTGCTTAGAGCTGAGGAGATGACTTTGGAGATGGCAATGAAGGATTCGGTTGACTCTTTGCCACCCTTTAGAATAGCAGCATTGCCTGATTTGACTGCCAGCGAGGCAATGTTGGCAATGACTTCAGGCCTCGCCTCAAAAATAATGAGAAGCACGCCAATGGGACTTGTGACTCTCGTCAACTCCAACCCATCATCGAGCTTAGTCCTCAGAGTGATCTTTCCAACTATTTTAAAGGGGTAAGTTATAATTGCACAGTTTATTTTAACAGTACTGGTAGCTCACCAGGATCCTCAAGATCTCGGACATCTAATATCCCTTTTAACATGTCGTCCCATTTCCCCTTCTTTCCAAGATCTAATCTGGATACCAAGCTCTGGCTTAGTTGACCATTCTCTGCGGCCAAGCGTGCAGCTTGGAGATCATGGCTATTGGCTGCGAGTATATCATCTCTAGCAGCACTTAGGCTAGCATGAATAGCCGTCAAGGCATCATTTCTTTCAGATTCAGACAGGGTAGCGAGGATGTGTGATGCATCTTTGGCTGCTTTAGCAGATTCTGAAGAAGACGCATTCGTGAGAGACATTTCTTAGTCGATAAAGAATTACATGCGTAACCGAGAAATGCAAGATATGGCTTAATTATGCCTATACGTGCATAAGAGATCTATCTAGGTACCCTTACACCTAGATAGGGGAATGTAGACTATATTCCGTATATCGGATGTCGACTTTTTTTTTTTTCTTTCTCTTGGAGAGAAAAAAAGTTGTCAAGCTTCGAGAGTCAAAAATCGAAAACCGAAAATCGAGAATTGATGATTGATGATTGGTAAGTGGCTAATATCGGCTATAATGTGTATCCACATGTTCCCTATTAGGTATCGTCGTATACCTTAATTCCTTAGGTACATAATGTATGTACTACATAGACTGCATCTACAAGGTACAGTACATACATTATGTAGGCTACGTCTTACACAGTAGGTACTACAGATACATACACATAATCCGTACCCTGATTATTATAGTTACTCCAGATTAACTAGATCTTAACTTGTACAACAACGAGGAATCTATGATTCTATCTACTGTAACATCACACGATCTTCTCCTTTTATATGAACCACTCCAAGTTAATACGTGATTTATATACCTCATAACTCGTTATTAACGAAAACATTATAAGAGTAACTACCGGTATATAAAATAAGTCATGATATTATTAAGATTTCGAACTTGGTTTTCATCGTTGTCAACCTCAATGTTGGTCCTCGGTCTCGGTGGCGGTGTCAATGCCCATACCCATGCCAACGCCAACGTCGACTTGAACATTAACGTCATAGGCAACTCTTGTACAGCCACAGAAAAGCTTCTTTCTTCGTCCTCGTTCTTGTTAAAGGCTTATAAATCCTTTATAACCCTACCTTGTACAGTTCAAATCACCGAGATTACAGTTTACGATAGATATTTATCGCCTCTTCCCGCCAATGGCTTTCCAAACCAGCAGTCTGTTCCGCGGAAATAGGTCGGTAATAGGCTTGATACTAGCAACGATCATGCATCCCGTGCTACCTAGCGATTATCGCGAGCATCTCGAGTGCGGGATCTATTATCCTGCCGGCTACGGCCTGGCACACTTACATAGTATACCCTTATACACTAACCTGAAGAGATCGTTGCCCCAGCGTTCATTCCGTGGCCTCGGTTTTTTCGGCACTTAATTCACCAGCACGTAGGTACACAGTAATGTGATGACTTGTCCATCGTGGATTTCTTCCCCACAAACAAGAGGATCAAATCAGTTCGTAGGATTGGAACATATACGTGGTAGTTAGGGCAACCTTAACATACCCAAGCCAGATCACCGTTTCTTTTTTTTTCTTTTTTTTTTTCATAAGTTAGGTACTGGATCGTATATACTACTTACTTCATGTCACTATGAGCTCGTATTGTTACTTCACGGAATCTTGCTCTGATTAGGTATATATCTGTATTAGTTGCTCATTCATCCTAGCCTAGTTCTCAACTGTTTACTTACCTCCTACCTGGTAGTTTTTGGGCCTCTCCTTCGATTTTGTAGTGCCTCCTAACTATAAATACTTGTTTTGTTAGGGACTATAGCCCAACTACCACTAAGCCTCCTAGTTGAGACTGAGAATATATTATTTAACCATACGACGGTCTCACTTGCCTGATTCCACCGATATCGCTCATCACCTTTAGGTCTGACACTGAACCAACATCGAATAACACTGCGCCACCGAAAACAAGCTTTTCGAACATGACTGCCGACTTGGAAAAAACGGACGAAAATATGAATAAACTTGGAATATGTGGTCAACGCCCGGATGAGAATACGGCGTCATCAACCACCTTGAGCCGTGATGCGGACGAGAAGTCTGTAGATTCCGTCCCCGAGCTGCCGGCGGCCGCGAGCTATATCCCGGTGGACGAAGAAGCCGCCGTGACCGTACCTCCGGAACGGACCCGATCACGGACATCGTCGGCTCGATCCAAACCACTGTCCGTAGTCCCGAGACTCAAGCGGCGAGGCTTACTCGCCCAATTAACATTTATCCCGGAGGTCGAGAAACCTTACGACTATCCGAACAAGATCAAGTGGATGATTACCCTCTTTATAGCATTAGCCGCATGTGCAGCTCCCATGGGCTCTGCCATCTTCTATCGTGAGTAAATAATATAGCCCCTTTTACATTTATACTATAATGTTCTACCTTTTACTATCTATTGTTAGAGGACGTAATTAACATGTATCAGCCGCACTTCCTCAAATGACGGCGGAGCTGAATGCGTCGTCGACGGTGGTAAATCTGACCGTGGCATTATATATGCTGTCCATGTCGATCTTCCCGCTCTGGTGGAGCAGCTTTTCGGAAACTCTAGGACGAAGGAACATTTATCTCACCTCGTTCTTCCTGAACATCGTGTTCTCTCTCCTGAGCGGTCTGAGCACTAGTATCGGAATGCTGATCGCCTTCCGTGTCTTGTCCGGCGGGGCGGCGGCGTCCGTCCAGGCCGTCGGCGCCGGTTCTATAGCAGATTGCTGGGAACCTCGAGAGCGCGGGCGAGCGATGGGATATTTTTACCTTGGGCCCCTGATGGGACCTCTGCTAGCCCCTATCATCGGCGGCGCGCTTACGGAAGGGTTCGGCTGGAGGAGTACCATGTGGTTTCTGACTGCCTACGGCGCCGTCGTGTTCGTTCTCATTTTATTCTGCGTTCCCGAGACCTTGACAAAGCACAAGCCCGTGGCCGTTGCCGATCCGTCTCATGAAGCCAACCTGACGCGGATTTCCACGGCGCGCTCCGTGCAGGTGCATACCAAGCAGGCGGTCGTGTGGCTCAAGCGGTGCTTCGTCGATCCGTTGAAGATCATCCTATACCTCCGATTTCCCGCCGTGGCGTTGACCGTCGCCTACGGCGCCGTTACCTTCGGGTCGCTGTACATCCTCAACATATCGATCCAGTCGTCCTTCTCCCAGCCCCCGTACAACTTCTCGGCCATCATCATCGGCCTCCTCTACCTGCCGAATTCGCTTGGGTATTTCGTGACCTCGATGCTGGGCGGGCGGTGGATGGACAAGATCATGGTGCGAGCCGCGGAGAAGGCGAACCGGTACGACTCCGACGGGAAGCTCATCTATCTCCCGGAAGACCGCATGCGCGAGAACGCGTGGATCTCCGCCACGCTGTACCCCGGCGCGCTGATCTGGTTCGGCTGGACGGCGCAGCACGGCATCCACTGGATCGTGCCGTCCATCGCCAACTTCTTCTTCGGCGTCGGGTCCATGCTGGTGTTCGCCGCGGCCACGACGATGCTCACCGAGTTCATGCCGCGGAAGAGCAGCAACGGAGTCGCCCTGAACAACTTCGTCCGGAACATATTCAGCTGCACGGGCGGTATAGTGGGCCAGCCCCTGATCGACGCCATGGGCGTCGGGTGGCTGATGACCATGGTCGGCTTGGTCTGTTGGATCTGCGGGAACCTCAGCATCTGGCTGCTGAGGAAGAACAGCCGGAAATGGAGGGAGCAGATGGACAAGGCCCTCTCTCAATAAGATCCACTCGTTGGTTAGTATGGCATGATAGATTTGGGATTATGGGATATACGAGACACGTTTACGACGTCACGAAATTAACGCCGCTTAGATTCACCTGCAGGCGCGAGTCGAGGTGAAACCCGCGTGGGAATTATAGCTTAGGTACATATAGGTAGCATTACGTTCTTGGACATAGAGGTCTGGCCTCGATGCTTTAGCGGATTCGCGTCCGTAATATTAATATTAATGCAGGTATATACCTGACACATCATCTGGAAGCAATATAGGAGGTGCCTGATTTACTCGTTACTCATGTCCAAGTATGTATGTAAACTGCGAGGCAGCATTAGTACCCCATATTTACCCTATATACGAACTCACCCGCTCTCCCCATGGGCGAACAGCTTCCCCAAGCTCTCCAGCTCGACATTGCCGCCGCTGAGCACGATGCCCAGGTCCCAGCCGTCCTCGCCGGCCTCGCGCTCGGCGGCGGCGCGGAAGTCCTCGTCGAAGAGGGCAACGGCGAGGGGCACGGCGGAGCTGGGCTCGATGACGAGCTTGAGGCGCTCGTAGGCGAGGCGCAGCGCCGCGACGATGGCGCGCTCAGGCACGCTGTGGAAGCCGTGCACGAGCCGCCGCTCGTAGATGACGGACCAGGGCACCCGCCCGACCGGCGTGCGCAGGCCGTCCGCGACCGTCAGCGACGAGACCGACTCTACACGCGCCCCCGACTCGTACCCCCGCTTTGCATCGTCCGCGCCCTGGAAGGACGGCTCCGCCCCGAAGACCCGGATCCCCGTGCCCTCGCAGGAGAGGGCTACGCCGGAGAGCACTAGGGAGGTTAGTAAGTTTTTCTTTTTGGATGTATACCTATGGAAGAAAAGTGGGAGAGCAACGTAGAGGAATGAGTATAAACGAAGGAGGTAAAAAGGAGAGAAGATACACCTAAAGAGGAAAGTTCCATAGTACATCAGACCAAGATCCTCGAACATCATACAAAAGAAGTAGAAAAAGAAAAAAAGGAAAGGAAAGGAAAGGGGAAAAGTCAACAAACGAAAAACAAGCCACTCACTCCCGCCCCCGCCACAAGGGGCAATAATAGCATCGAGCCCCTTCCCCTTCTTCCCCTTCCCCTTCCCCTCCTCGGCCATCATGGCGGCGACCTGGTCCTGGAACTCGAGGCCGAGCGTGCCCTGGCCGAGGACGATGTCGGGGTGGTCGTAGGGCGGGACGAGGCGGGCGCCCGTGTCCCGCACGACGCGCGCCGTGACGGCCTCGCGCTCCGCGCTCGTGCTGCCGCTGAACACCACGCGCGCCCCGTACCCCCGCGTCGCCGCGATCTTGGGCGCCGCCGAGATCGCCGGCATCACCACGTGTGCCGGGATCCCGCTCGTGCGCGCCGCGAGCGCGAGCGCTTGCGCGTGGTTTCCTAGGCGGCGTTTAGTTATTTGTCTTTCTCGCGGGTTGGGTTGGTGACGTGATAGGGGGGGTGAGCGAGTAGGAGGTATTGGGGATGATGCCAAAGTAGGGAGATATGGAATATTAAGGAGATACTATCGCTGAAACTCGGTCGAACTTAGGAAAAGCACTCGGGTTCGTGAGAGGTAGATATCGCAACATCGGATAGCTCACGGTGATTAACCAGGCCGAACAGCCTCCCCATTATACACTCTCGTCGTCTTCGCTGAGCTAGTTGCAGGTACCAAAACATACCTGCCTACCTCTCAACCCCTGACATAGGTACTCGCCATGACAGAAGCCCAACTGTCGAAAAGATGTAAAAAGAGAGAAACACATCCCAACATCCCGCAAAGAAATATTTCCAAACAAACAAGCGAGAGAGAAAAAAAAAAGAAAGAAACAACCAACCAGAGCTATGCGTGACAACCCCCCTCTCCCTCCCGCCTCCCTCCACCCACCCCGGCTCCATCTTCAAGCGCTCGATAGCGTGGAAGGCCCCGCGGGCCTTGAACGCGCCCACCTTCTGGAAGTTCTCGCACTTGAACCAGAGCCTGAGCTTAGGCCTCGCCCTGCCCTTCCCGTCTCCCCCTCCCCCCCCCTTCCCCTTCCCCACGATGCTAGAAAGAAGCCCGTCCTCGCCCGAGGCGAGCGCCGACAGGCACGCGCTCGTGAGGACCGGCGTCCGGTGCACGAACGGCTTGATGAGGTCCGCCGCCGCGACGACGGAGGCCCGCGTGAGCGGCGGCGATGTGGAGGGGTCTGCCATGTATATAATCTACCGCTAGGTATATATACCTAACCTAGCTAGGTAGGTAGACAGGTAGTATTATATCAGGGGTGCTTAGGTACCTAGGTAGCTAAAGATCTGGCGACACGCCGTAGCCGCGCGAAAGAATCAATAGGTAAGGATCGAGTTTACTTGATTGCGTAGGTACCTAAGCTACTACATATAGTCTAAGTACGGAGCTGATCCCTAGGAGATCGAATCCTACCTCGACCGGAAAGGGTTGAGAAATTGAATTACATCCAAAATGTCAGGTCGAGCTAGGATGAGAGGTACGTATGTGGTGGCGTTTGTGGTAGTACGAAGGTTCGCGAGGCTTGATATGGAATCAATCGGTACACAAAAAAGGAAGAGACTATAACGGTCCGTTTAATGTACGATCCGTCGCTAGTGTCCGATAACGGAGGGTAATGTCGCTTTGAGGGAACCATAGGACGAGTTCAAAGCAGCTCCAAAACAACAACAATTCTTCTAGACATGTTGGCTGAAATTTCTCGACTAAACTACCTCCTAACCTAACTTTTGGTCCATATCCCGAAAAGCGTCGTGGGAGATGGCATTGGGGAATCCTACATATAAGTACAAGAGCTCTTCCTCTCTTCCCGGGAATGTGCCCTCGTCCCTTAGTTTACCGTTCCGATGACCCTTTAATTTTTTAATACCAGAGGAAATTATTTTTGGTTTTCGGGTCGGAGAGATCTGTATAGTTACACACTAGTTAGTCGATCATCCAATAATTCACAGGTTCAAACTTCTTAGGTCTGCCGAAGAAGGGTTCTTACCTCACAGCCTTTCCGGCCTTCCAGATCTCCATGTTGCGGATCTCGTCCATCTCAGCCTCGAATTTCTGCCTGTAGTCCTTTTGGCTGTTATACTCGAGCGAACGCTTGGTCTCCGTACCATCTCGGACGGAGTCGTATAGTTTGTTGAAAACTGGTTTCAGAGCATCCTTAAACTTAGGCGTCCAGTCAATAGCACCTCGTCGAGCCGTGGTAGAGCATGCCTCGTACATCCAGTCCATGCCGTTGGCTCCGATCAGGGGGTATAAGCTTTGAGTGGCTTCTTCAACGGTCTCGTTAAAGGCCTCGCTGGGGCTGTGACCACGTTCTCGGAGAACCTCGTATTGAGCGAGGAACATGCCATGAATACCACCCATCAAGCAGCCGCGCTCTCCGTACAGGTCGGAGTAGACCTCCTTCTCAAAGGTGGTCTTATAAAGGTACCCGCTACCGACAGCGACACCGAGGGCCTGGGCCTTCTCCTCGGCCTTGCCAGTTACGTCTTGGTAGACAGCATATGAGGAGTTGATACCTCGGCCCTCACGGAAGAGCGATCGGACAGTTCGGCCAGAGCCCTTGGGGGCGACAAGGATAACATCGATATCCTTGGGGACGTCTACTTTGGTAACATCCTTGAAGACGGGAGAGAAGCCGTGTGAGAAGTATAAGGTCTATGATTTATTAATATATCATGATGACGATTGTTATTATCATAACGGATGACTCATAGTTAACATACCTTGCCCTTAGTGAGCTGAGGCTTGATGGCGGGCCAGGTTTCGCTCTGGGCTGCATCGCTAAGAAGGTTCATGACGATGGTACCCTTAGAGATGGCCTCATCGACCTCGAAGAGATTCTTTCCGGGGACCCAGCCATCCTGTTGGGCGTCTTTCCACGATTGGCCGTTCTTCCGGACACCGATGATGACATTGAGGCCGTTGTCACGGAGGTTAAGGCCCTGACCGTGACCCTGGGAACCGTAGCCGATGAGAGCGAGGGTGTCGTTCTTGAAGTATTCCTTTACGAGTGTTAGTTATTGTGTTTACAAATATACCTCGAGTTCGAGTTCGAGTTCGAGTTCGAGTTCAAGTTCAAGTTCAGGTTCAAATTCGAAAACGTACCAAGAGCTTCTCCTTAGGCCAGTCGGCACGTTCTATGGGTATAAGGTCAGTTACTGATGTCTCTATTCCCTATATAATATCCAAATCACCCGAACGCACCGTATACTTCCTCAGGTGTCCCGGCGAAGTCAATAGTCTTGACACCACGAATCTGCTGCTGCACAGCACCGGCCAAAGCAGGACGAGCTTTAGGAGTAGATCTGACGAGGTTCGAGGCGACGACGAAAGAACGTCTCTGAACAGTTGGCGAGGCTACTCTACGAGCCAATTGGCTACGGAGAGCCTTTGAAAATCCTCTCGAAGACATGGTAGAATATATGGACTGAGTGGGGATGAATATAAGAAAGAATGAAGCGAAAATCGATATAAGTCTTTCTTCTTCTTATTTTTTACTATTCAGAAAATTAAAATATTTTTTTTTCAGGGTATCGGAAGCTTTTGCAGTAGTTTGATAATTCGATAATTCGATAAGAGTTTGTACTGCGACTTCGGCCTTTAATTCAATCTGTTGTCATTGGTGCATTGGTGGGGTTATGGGGTTATGGTGGGCAATGGCCGGACCGGCCAAATAGATGATACCTATAACCTTGGTGCTTAGGGGTACCCTACTTGGTACTTGGTACATACCTTGTGGTAAAACGTCTTATACGACCAGACCTAGAGCTGCAATTAGGTACATGTACACTATCTTATATGTATAATGGAACATTCACTTGAACATTGAATGTAATAGTTCAAGTTAACGGAGATGGGACAGTTATTATAAACCCATGTCATCATCATGGGAAATTTCCAAATAATCTGTCAAATTTTATATACTATGTAGCAAAGCGGATATCATATAATCTTCATCGCATTCATTGCCAATATCTATCTGCCGTAACGTAATTATTCCTTGTCTGTACCGTGCCTCGCCTCTGCCTGCTTGAATGCTTTCTTTACTCCCGCAGCATCCCAAAAACAGGGATGAGAATCAACGGTTACCTCGATGCCCTTCAAAATAAATGCGGTCCCTCATAGAACGCCTTGCTATATGCCGCCCGCAGGAGTGGTCTAGTCTTTCCTCTTTCCTCTTATCTGGCTCATGATTCTGCCGAGAAGTACGTCGTTCGGAAAGGATCTTGATTCTGTCAACCCTTATATTTTTAATACAGCTGTCCGATCGAATGTCCGCAATGCTGTTCACGGCCGAGCCACTACCAACCTTTTCTTCTCTCCTAGATTTTACTTGCTAGACGTCACACGATCATATGTAACCCCGCGTATCGTACCACCGTTCATGGTATGCCGTACGTTTCGCCGGAATACATCTCGGTTCGCACGTAAATCGTCAGCTGCCTCTTGGTTGAGAGGGTCTGAGGCGTTTGGCTCCAGGAACAAGAACTGAAGACCGACAATGACGGCATTGAGGTTGAGCACTGGTTTCCAGTCTTCGCGCAGAATATTCAAGCACACCTTTCCCTCCTGGTCGATGTTGGGGTGATAGATCTTCTGCTGACATCGCACCTTGGGCGGCTCGTGTGGGTAATTTGGGCCCATGGTGAAGGTGAAGGTGAACCGACCGCCTTGGTAGATGCCCTCGTCTGGCAAGATCTCGAGCACAAAGTTGAGGATATCATCTGGGTCAGAGAATATCGTCTTCATTGTCGATCCTAAGGATAGCTCAGAGAGGTCTAAGAAGGGGAGATCAATGTTAACACGCCAAGTCTAGGCTTAAATTAAGCGCAACTGATGATCGGTCAATGTAGCGCCGTCATTTACCTTTCTGTACCCGTAGCTGCGCGGGCGTGACCTTTTTTTTCTTTCCACCTGCACCCTCGGCATTTTCCGCCTTTTGTTGGGCTGATTTCTTCGCAGGCCGTTAGAATGCGTCACAAAGAAGGTTGAGGTATGCAACGCGACTAACCATAGACCATATTTTTAACATCGCGACAGCGGCGGGGTTGAAATCAAGTATTGACAATAGAAAGAGATTCGACACAATGAAGATGACCTGAGAGGAAGTGGGACTGGTTGAATTTGAGGATCGTAGATGACTCGTATGTACTATAATGGATGGTTTGCGGTGAAGAGAAAGCGACGGGTTTAGATTTTAAAGCACCAATACGGTAAGACAAGGCCGTTGAGAAAAGAGGAGAGGGAACGGAAAACCACAGATTTCAAACTGTCTCGCCGTGATACTACCTTGACAGGTTTGTGGTTGTACTGCCGGTATGATGTGTGATGTGTGGTATGGGATGTATAATGTACGAGAAATAAAATAGTAGAATAGAAAGTCTCAGGCAGTGATTTAGAAGCCTTGTCTACGACCTAATTTCCTTACCGTATAAAGTCTTATCTAATCTTCTTCTACTTTGTACAATACATGTCCTTAACAGGTAACTATCGAATTATTAGATCTTGCCCCTCAGTCCCATTTTACACAGTTAGGTACCTACAGTGTACCTAGGTATCAGGTAATCATGCAACAGCCACCACCTACACTTCCCTACACAGTAGGTACAAGGTTCTAAGATGTGGTTATGTAAGGTAACTGGGAGGTACTTAGATCTTGTACTTCCACTTTTCAAACATTTCAACCACTTGAGAAACATCACAAAAACCCACATCTTCAAGAAGATTCGATATTTTTGGTTTCTTTGTAATTATACCTACGTTTATGATATACGTAAATGGTATCCCAAGAAAAAGTTACTTTGAGATATCAAACCAACTATTTCTAAATCTCCACAGGTCCTGAGACCGGAGCTGATCGCTCTCATCTAAGGTTGCTTGCCTAGCCCAGGTTAAAAACATCACGGGCTATCCGACCACCTTCCAGTCCCAGTTCAGTCCTGTTCAGATCCTATCCCCAAGATTCCAACCCCTCCTCCTTTTTTTTCCATGACTTGAGAGATGGTCCAATACTTTGGTCAAACCAAAAAAAAAGAAAAAACATATTGTACAAGAATATTTCGGAAGGAAAGATTGTTAGCATGAGCGACTTATCCCTACAGGTGTATAAAAAACATCAAAAGCCTGAATAAGTTCGACGAATGGGAATGATAATCAAGGAAAAAAAGCTAGGTCGTGCTCGTACACCGATACATCGGCAATTGCTTCAAGAGAATGATAAGTCAAGCCGAACTCCTTAACTCCTAAGGAATCTGGATCTCTCATCTTTTTAAAAAGTAAAGATGTAATCCAATCCTCTTCGCCTGAAAGATAACGACACCCGACATAATGAATCCCTGGGGGTATCTCCACACACGCAAATACCAATAACGGTAAGTAGTTCCTAGAATCCCTTGAAAGGATCATCTCGGAAGTAATCTTCTTCTCCTGCCCTGCTTCCGGTATAATATGAATCGGTACCGCGTGTACCACGAGAAGCATAACTGTCCCGATGTCTGCTCCGACTACGGCGACGCCGTATTTCCTTGCTCCGTCTACGAGCCCTGTATCGCCATTCCTCTTGCTCGTCCGGGTGCTCGTCGAATCGTGGGAATGCCAATGGGCTAATAAACGCCTCCATCCGCACCGTTCCGATTGCTTCAAAGAAGTTACCCGGCGGCCGCGACGACGCTTCCGAAGTCCGTTGAGAGCCGGCCGTGCTCATACCCCAGGTGATATTACTAGATGCCTGAGACTGATAGATGTCAGATGAACCAGCAGTACCCACGCTATTACCAGCTGTGCTATTAGACGATGCATGGTAAGAGCTATGGCTCG
The DNA here is from genome assembly GCA_902806505.1 of Hypoxylon lienhwacheense. Taxonomy (NCBI): domain Eukaryota; kingdom Fungi; phylum Ascomycota; class Sordariomycetes; order Xylariales; family Hypoxylaceae; genus Hypoxylon; species Hypoxylon lienhwacheense. Next base: position 529,474 of record CADCWW010000005.1, read on the forward strand.
CCGGTCCCGAGAATCCCCGGAAGGAGATTGGTGGGGGAACGTGGCCACCGGTATTGCTCCTTTTTCGACCATGGAGAACAACCTGGTTAGCTTTCTCGTGTACTCTATCATGCGACTTCTCGTGAAATCGAGGGATGAATGGAGGTTCTGCCGCTTCGCGCGACAAGTCACGCTGGTGAGATGGCATGGGAGGTAATCCTTCCTGTATGAAGGCCAGTCCTTCCTCAAGCTGGGTGGTGTTCACCGCAGCACCATGACGAGCTGTTAGGCCGGGATTCTTTCCCTTCGTTAGTCTTATCGAATCACGAATCCCCGGCCTTTTGACTTTCGTCTGTGGTATTTCGAAATTGGGTGCTGGGCTAATCTTAACTTCGGTGGGTGTCGGAATGATTTCAGGCACCTCCTGTTGCGAGTGAGCAAGGAATGACAGCGAAGTCAGCCACAGATAATGACGCTCAGCTGTCGAGGCGGTAAATTTCAATGCTCTCTGAGGCGTAAGGATAAGGATGGATCGATTGAAGATTTGAGAAACTCCCTTGGGTGGAGGATTGTCGTCCTTCACATCAAGCACGGACTGTATAGTCACTATAACGCAGTCAGCGGCAATGTCCGTAGTCTGGGGCTCGAATGTATTACTTACGCTTCCGTCCTGGTTTTCCCATCAACGCATTGCCAGATGCGGGTTGCTTGCTGCTCCATAAGATGGAGCGTTCATATGGCGCAAGCCATACCCATCGCTTGTGGCGATCGTTGCTATTTTCTTCTCCACGACCGGTGCCATCAGCTACACCAAAAGACTTCCGCCTCCTGACATACTTGAACATCCATTCACCAACCATCGTCTGTGTGATGGCTTCCACGACAGTCGACGTCTGTTGGTTGCTGCCGACAGAATCCATGTTTGTATTTTCAGTATTAGCTGTGTTTGTCGAGGGTTGAGACCTGTGACTTTGATACCGGGATGTACCACGGTCACGTCGTGGAGTAGTGATATCGTTTGTCGGAAGAGGCGGGATACCTGGGCTTTCAGGGGCCTCTTCTGAGGGTGACATGGGCGGCGGCGGCGAACGGCTACCGTGCTTCCTATGCCTCTGTGTCCGAGGTATTGCTGCGACAGAACGGACTTTACGGACGCTGCTGCTTCTATACACGCTTGCCTTCCTTCCTCGACGAGGCCAAGCTTCAACGTTATAGGTAGGACTACGTTGGCCGTCGCTTGGAGCACTTGCGCTGAATGGCGGCCTCCTTGAACTAGCTCTTGTCGGGATTGGGAATGGCGGATCCCGAGATTCAGGCAAACCGGGGCTATGTGAACTTCCCTGATGTGAGGCGATACCGCTTTGGATCATTGCTGATTTGCGCATGACACTCGCTCGGGAACCGGTACTGTATCCCATCGATCTATCGGCTGCTCGGGTAGTCACTTTGAGAGATGGTTTCCGCGTCAGCCCCTCTGGCGCTTCAGCAAGGCGGAACGTACTGTAAACTTCCGGACTTCCGATCTTATTCATAGTACTTGTCGACTTTCTAGCTGCCGGTCTAACCTGTTCTGGCGAAACGGAAGACGAGCCTAGAGACGTCCGCTTACCGGGTTTAATGGGACCAGTTTTAGGTCGCGGGGCAAGGGCTGTTCGATATTCGGAGTCGCTCTGATCGCCGTCAAACTCATCGATCTCGTCAGAGCTTTGGACGTCAAAACCAGCGAATAGACTACTGATCCGGTGTGGTCGTCTTACAGGAGCTCCGTAGCTCGACAGTGGTCCGTCGTCATTATTACCAGGATACGCATCACGTGTCTCCGCATCATCTATCGCAGGCGATGCTGGGGGCGACGATAGCAGCTCGGCTGGAGAATCTTGTCTACTTTCAAGTCGGCGCGGGTTCCGTGGAGGAACATGTCCAGGAACGGGAGTAAAAGGCTTCATTTCATCCCCTATCGCCGAGGCCACAGGGGATGAAGGCCTTGAGGAGATGGCAGACGGGTGAAGGTGAGGCGGTAGTTTATCAAGCCTCTTATCTATCCGGATCTCATCAGTCTGCACCGATACAGACTTCATAGGGTTCAACTGTAGGATGGAAACCTGACACCCGAAATCCTTCACGTATTGAGGCAGGCGATGTTCGCGCGGAGTTGATGGCCGACTAGTTGGCGGAACGATACTGATGCTCGGTATCTCAAGCGGTGGAGGGAGTAGCCGTCGTTCAGGTAAGGTAGAGTCCGTTTGAGTGGCAACCGAACATGACTCAACTCCAGCAACAACAGGCGTTGTTTCCACGATTACCGTGTTGGATGTGACCAGTATCTGTGCCTTCTCTGATGTCTGCGAAGATGCCGAGACCATTGACTTTGAAGGCTTAGGGGTTTCGACGTGTACTGGCTTGCTCGGGTATACCCTCTTGCGACTCTGATTTGCTTCGATCTCGCCCTCGACTCGAGACGGACTGTCTGAGTATGTTGACTTGTCATTTTTCACAGCTGGCTCTGGGGTTGACGGCTTTGCGGGGGATACTTTAGGGGACGGCGGTGGCGAGAACTGCACACCTGTGTCGATATACTCTACCTTCTGAGGTATTATCACGTCCTCGTCATCCTCACGAATTCCTCCTTCGAGCCTTTCTAGTACAGTCTGGTTCATGAAAAGCCTGCTTCGCGCAACACTACCTGGCCGTCCTTGGCCCTCGCTGCTCTGGTTGCGTCGATGAGACTTCGACATCATACTATCCCGGCTCTGATTTCGGTTGTGTCTCGTATTTGAGAGTACACTTTGACGACCATCCGGATCCGTTTGGTAATCGTCGTCGTCGTCGAAGTTAAGCTCGTCAGCGAGACTATGACCATTAATCTTGCCTAGGCCAGGCCCACTCATCATCGAATACCGGATACTATTTGTTAGGCTCATCGTTCGAACGCTAGCACCGTCATTCTCTTTCCCAGTATCCTCCCCGTCGCTCTCAGGTACACGGTGAATTGCATTCACCTGGGCTGCTTGCAAATTGGTGACCTCCTCCAAAATAACCCTGAGCCGACTCTCAGCAACGTGTAATTTGCGCTCATACCTACGCCTTTCCTCATCCCAATCATCCTTCTCCTTGGCCCAGAGATCATGGACTCTTTGCGAATCCTCCTCTTGTGTCCGAACCCTCTTTTGTGCGACTTCGAGCCGCCTCCTAGTTTCGGTTATCGCGTCCACCGCCTCATCACGTTCTCTTGCTAACTCGCCTAAAGCAGATGAAGTTCCTCCTTCGAGGAGAGCCAGTTGTCGTTTGAGTGATCTGGTCTCTTTGGCATTGTTAGAAATGGTTGCCTGTAAAGATTCCTGGTCTTCCTTAGTCGTGTGCAGCGTGCTTTCGAGGCTGTCGATTATCTTGAGCTTTTCTTCCTGGTCCCTCCGCAACGCCAGTATCTCTGATACGAGGTTCGCGTGGAGAGTTGGCGTGAACCGGCGAGGGTCGAGGATGCTGATATTTTCGTCGATCGCGACATCTTTTGACGCCCTTTTGCTGCTCTTCTCAAGCTTGTCTAGGGGCAATGGCGGTGGAGGTGAGGTGGCCCCTGGCGGCGTAGCAGAACGACGCGACCTCTTGGAGCTTCGCGACGGAGTCCGATAAGGTGTATCTGTCGGAGTTGGCAACGACGCGGCGGCGGCGGTGGTCAACTCGTCTTCCGTTTCCCATACGGCCATGTTTTCTGGCATTCACGACCTAGTCCGGTTTCCCGGCCGAAAGTGCTAGCTTCTATAATATGAGAACAGAGAACAGCCGCGTTCGTAGACTTAAGATTGATAGTCTGTCTCTTGTTCAATCTTAGAAAAGGGTCCAAACGTCGGGCTCCACTATGAAAGCCCCTGTCGGCAGTGGGGTGATTGTTCTGGGTGTGAGAGAGTGACGATATACGTATATAGACGAGCTGTGCATTAATACAACTAACTCCACAATTAACACTATTCCTTTCAGAGCCGGAGTAGTCAGGGGTAAGATAGGAGTTTGGATAATTTCAAACTTACCGAATGTCAAGAAACGGCAAGTAATAGAAATTACGAGTTTGCCTTTTTATCGTCAGCCTCATTCGGTCATTCAGTTATTTAACAAAGTGACATTTGATCGTTTCTGATTCAATTGAGGTTCATGCCCCAACTCTCAAAACTCTCTCTTCACTCTATAAACTGATATATTTAAGATACAGGACTGATTTTGGGGGGGATCAAGGGTATGAAAGCGATAGAATGAACTTACATGAGCTCTTCAGGGCTGCAGGAACCCTAATTTACTCCGCAATACTCTGGTTGAGCAGGGCGTTATAGTCGATAAGACTCAAATACCAGCTTTAAAAGCTGGTCTCCATATTGGGCAATTCAATTTAGAATTCGTTCTGGTTCGAGAATGCTCAATCCTACTTAAACGAATGGGATGAGGTTTGAACGACCAGTACATAAATAAGTGATTAGTTCATGTGATAGTAACTCCTATATGAACAGCATAGCATGGTCAGTCATGAAACCACAGTTAGAAGCTCTGAGACAATTCTGGAAGCAGAGTTGTTAATGACGGTGTCAACTTACAGAAGTCCAGTTTAAAATTGGAGTAGGTATACGGCGAAATAGAACGACGGTTATGATATGTACTGTTAAAAGGAAAGATGGCGACCCAGGAGAATTATATTCAACTGAAGCCGTAACTACCGCGCTGTCTTAAAGGTGTAAGACGCTCGGTTGAATGTGCAAGAAATTTGGGGTAACGTTGTCCCCCCCCCGGAGAACGCAAGGACGGAGAGGACAAGACAGAATTAGTGAGTAGACGTAGTGTATACAGGTGGTAGAACAGGCCAAGAAAAGAAAGCAAGATCAGAAGGGAAGCCAGAAGGGGAATGATACAGTTGGTCGACCACAGCCGTTCCGGATCGTCGCCGCAACTGAGACGGGAAGGGAAAAGCAACGAAAATGACAGCAGGACGAATAGACGGACAAATAGATAGGCGTGGTATCGTGGAACTGGATGTCAGAAGCAAAGAGGAAGAAAAAAAAAGAGCCTACGACCAACCAGGTTTCCAACGTCGCATGTATGAACGTAGTCCGTAATGATACCCACACGAGCTATGGAATACAAGGCCAGATCAAAGTGACGCCAGGAATATTATGTTGTATGTACATACGTATAAGAAAGTGATAGGTAACTCAGCAGTTAGAGGGCTTGCATAGTGATGGCCAAACACGATCGAGCGCGGAGCATGGAAGGGGACGCGGGATGCTTGCTATGGACCTATTATTACTATGTAGACATGTACTAATATGTAGGGTATCCTGTATTATGTGGAGTACAGCGTATGCAAGAGAAGCAGCTCCGTATCTTCTGCGTGTGTTTCCATGCTCGTAATGGCGAGCACTTGTGTGTTTGCATAGACCAATCATCAGTTCGAAACAGGGTTACTTATTTCACACAGCGTTACATGAGAGTTGTACATACATACATACATACAAGGTCTCTCTCTTTCTCTTTCTCTTTTTTTTTTTTTCTTTTACCCTCGCTCTCTTTATGTAGGTAATATGTACAGGTATGTAACAAGGGCAATCTTCGACGAGATTATTAGGGGAGATGAATTTTGAACCAAGCGGTTCCAAAGCCGCGGAATAAGCAGGTGCCAGAACCAAGAAGACCATAGACCATACCCGGACGAGGGTCCCCCCTGGATTGACAAGGAATGGAGCTTGTTCATCCAATGGGTCCGCCATAGTACCTTGCCTACTTGGCAAGGTAAGTCCTAGTTGCGCAGCGAGGCCTATCATCTAAGGGAGGTTAAAATAAGTTAGAAGGGGGGGTATTTGGCCCCCCCTAGCATTTGGCCACTGGTCAATGCAGCCAATGGGATCATGGTCTTTTACAGGGATTCCTTTATTTATAGAATATATTCATGTATTTCTGGTTTTCCCCCTTTTCTCTACTACCCCTGCTTTCAACCACCTTCAGCCAATTAAAACACTCCTAGTGGACTTATTTATGAAATGAACCAATTGCCTTGTATTATTTTATCCTTAATATTTTATCCTCATTATGTTAAACCTTTACGGCTACGTAACTGAATAAAATGATTGGTTAATATTTTTGAAAATATGAATTTATTAAACCAATAATTTAACAGTTTCTTCTGAAAACTAGGAAATGTATCGACTTTTTCTCGTTTTGATTGGTTATATTTATGAAGTGCGGATAAATAGTGAACAATTTTGCTTAGAATGGAAAGGGGATTGACCAGGCCTAATTGAGACTAGTGATCAGATTGTATGAGCCAGCTATGCTCAAAATGGCAGATAAGAGCAAGATCTAAGATGTACTGCGCTATACTAAAAGGGGCTTAGTCTGGTCCATTTTTCCCCGGTGGCCAAATGCTAGGGGAGGCCAAATACCCCCCCCTCTAACTTACCCCAAACAGGCAGCGGGGGTTACCGCAAAGGGATGGCGAGGTAAAGAAGCTATTATGAGTGGACGGAAACTTGATGGTTAGGATGAGCTAGAGAAAAAAAAAATTTAATAATAGGCCTGGCTGGGATCGAGAAGTTATGGTGGTCACAGAGAAGAGGCGATGGCAACTTATCAAGTCTAAGACTCCTGAGTACATCGACGGTTGTTTCTCATGCAACAAGCATATCCATAACAACAGAGATAGAACATCGACGCTTACACACACATAGGAAGAAAGCCATTGTTCTCGTCACCCGGCTAAACCACGAAGGCGCAAGTTGGTATCTTACAAGAACCGCTTCTGGGCACAATCAGCGCGATGGCACATTAGAGAGCCGGACGAACTGCAGAATGTGTGGACCAGGCACGAGTAATTTACAGGGAATCTAAGCAGATCTCTTTAGTGCGAACCGCTCAGGGGGAGGGGAGGGGTGAGAGAAAAAAAAAAAAAAAAAAGCTCACCTGGAAAAACAAAGAAGAAGTGAGGCGCATCACGTTCCTTCGGAAGGTGACGAAATGTCGAGGAGGAAACTCTCGACCGAAACCCGAAGAAGCTCAGACGGACGAGAGAGGGCTTGCTAGGTTAATTCGAGGCAATTTAGGTAGCTAGGGTAATCTCGATCGTGATGTCGAATGAGACGCGTTGGTAACTTTCACGTCCAATGCCGATCCGCCATGTATTTTCCCAAGGGAACCTCCTATTCTAACTGCTACGTCCTGGTAGTACATGCCATATCGCGTATGTGACGATTATGAATTGCTCGACGATTCGCCAATTCGCGATAATTTATATGTAGAAAGCCTCCGAGCGAACCAGCGTAGAGCGATTGGGACTTCAGCAACGCGCGAAGTTGGGCACTCTTCTTCAAATGATCGCCTGTCCAAGCACGATCCTTGGGCACCCAAGCGACATAGCAGTTGCATGTATGTACCTACATGCAAGGCACCATAGCTTTTTTTTTTAACAAGCATGCATGGGACGGACCACATACAAGGCCAGCGACAGGGAGTTCGACGAACGAGCGAGGGTTTGGCCATGATCTGTTAGCCTGCTTGAGAAGAGGATACGACTTTCAAGGAATATTGCTGACACTGTTTATTGTACGAGGACGTGGTATCGTTAATAATATTGACTGCTATCTTCTTTTGATATCTTCAAGGACTGCGTACTAGGAGGTAGGTATGGAGTACGCGTCCTCAATCACGGATTAATTCCTGATTTCTATTTTCCAATTTCCAATTCCCCAGAATGCGAATGTGTCTGTGGGTGATAAGGCATAGATTATCCATGTGAATTGACTCCTCAGATCAGCTAATAATATCCTATGGTAACTTGTCTCGGTAGGCTCAATTGCTCAAGTGGCAGACGGACAAAGGCTCTAAAGAGGTACGGTACCTATTTGACATCTCGGTTCACTGCAAGATCCCTTCGTCATCATTTGATGCTGGCCTATATTATACTTGTTAAGTTTTACTATCAACCAGCTTCAAGGATCTCCTCATATTTTGACAGATCCCCTCACTTTGGGCTTCTGAGCTGTGTTTGCGGAGTGAGCAGCGAGCTCGTAGATCCCTGATCCTTTACTTCGTATGTACATAAGTCCCTCATTCCAATACACTAGCCTATCAAGCTCGACACGATCGTCAAATTGGTAATTCGTACAAGTTAGGTACTATATACGAAGTACTTAGGGCATATGAAGAAGATGTTGGTGCACTTCATTTCAAGACTGCCCAAAGAAAAGTAAATTTATGCCGGCATTGGTCCAGCTAACAAAGAACAAGGAGTGCTACAGATTAGTCCTATCGGCATCGACATCACATTGCTTCAATATCACCTCCGCGCAGGCGGGTCAGGGCACAGTCGAAGCTGAGAACCCCCGACAAAAGTTACCCTTCCATTGACAGCGGAATGCCACGGTGACTGATGTGACGGACCTGCGTAAAAAGATTATCTGCTGTGACCACAGGATCCGCTCTCCTCCAGGGGCACAAGTAAAGCACGTGTTTCTATCCCGCTACCAAACTGATTTTCACTCTGAATACCATGAATGTATGAAGTAAAGCCGGGAAGAAACGGGCCTCTTTACGTACTCTGGTGCGCTCGATCTCCTAAGTACCTCCTGTGATACTATGTACCTCATTACCAGGTACCTGTAAGAGAGAAGCTCACGAGGCTTATTGCGCGTTACGTTCAACGGATAGGTCCCGCATAGCTGACAAGTAAGATGCTATTTGTTTTCCCCCTCTAGAATCCGAGCTAGGGGTATGTTTTGCCGTCAAGCCCCCAGTGGCGCCAGCGTAAGATCCCGCCCCGTCCCTCCATTACGACGACGCCTATGAGCCGTCTAAACCCAATCTACAATATCCGTAGGCTAATAACCGTTCTGCGACATGGAGCCGTTTAAAAAACGACGTACACACCTTAAACTAGCTCTTATATACCCGTAGGAGACCATCGAGAATCAAATACGGAGTTGCTTAATATTTAATACTAAGACTAAGACATTATTTTCAATGGTAATATATCCCTCCCACCCCATTAATACACCACCGCTAACATCGTCGGTTTCAACCTCAACACATTGCATACTTTTTCCCCCTGCTAGTCGAGATGCAGCATTGGCGTCCCCGACGTTTTGGGCGCTAGGCTTAGATTACAGCAGTAGGATTTCGGAACCCATTCTGTTCCAAGATCTAAGGCAGAGCTAATCACGGTCCTCTAGTCCGCTAAAAAAGAAAAATAGAAAGTCGCCGTTCAGCGTAGTAATGTGGACATAGTAACAGCAAGGTAACTATATCTGTATACCGGGAGCCCTGCAATCTTTCGGATGCAACTCATGCAGTAGTATGTATGTAGGTAGGTCTTAGGGTCAGGCCTTAGACTTGTTACGTGCAGGACAACTAGGAGAGAATGGGAAGACGGACGATGCGAGGGAGCTTCTCGCTGGGGCACTCCTGAAACTTAGCTGGATTATCATCTACCAAACTCAGGTAGATACGGTAGAACGGCTCTCTCCTATCACAACTACTACGAGTTCCCGCGAAGGATGTAAAAAGGGCCTGGAAGTCCGGAGGGTTTCCCAGAATAGCACCGAAGTGAGCCGACTGTCTAAAAGGCGTTTCGTCAGCTCATCTATTAGCCTTTTTTTTTCTGTCTCTTTTCTCGGTGCACGGGGAAATTAGTAGCAGGCAAACGACGACACCAGGTTGGGTAAGGTAGAAGAGATTACATCGACATGAGGGAAAACGCCACAGCCCAACCGCCACGCTCTTACGGTTGATCTCGCTTTCTCATATGTCAGATTCCACGCGTCCAAAGTCTTACGCAGTGTAACCCTCGAACCTGGGGAGTCTATCGGCCAACCCTTTCCGTGCGGCTTCGAGGCCTATTCCGTGGGCTGATTTTTGGTAGGCTTTTATTTTTTCTCGACCGAGAGAGAAAAGAGAGAAAGAAGTAACAGTCTATAGGTCCCCTCCCTCCTTTTTTCCCCCCCCACACGCTCCGGCTAATTCCTTCTCACATGTATGTATCTAAGAACCGCGGCCCAGTGCTCCACTCCCGTCTTAGAGCACGATCGGTTTGGCTCGATGCAAGCAAAGTCACACCTCTCGGGGCTTGTGCCAATTTCAACTCACTTGCATGCGGCACCGAAGCCGCAACTAAAGAGATGCGAGCGCACAGATGCCGAATACTTGATGCTCGACGCTGGACGCTGACTGATTTCATCGTAGTCCGCTTTGCGTATCATCTCTATTTGCAACATACACGGACTTACCGGGATTCACAGCTACTATTCCTGTTTGAATGGACGACTTCAAGCTCAAATACCTATGTAATATTTCACTCGTGCAGCAAGGTCTGCTCTATCGTATACCTATCTGCGAGATTCTTGTTTCTCCGGTTTATCTCACTTGAACGTGATAGGCTTTCCATGACCCTCTTCCCTTCATAATATCCTACATACAAGCTAATTCAAGCTCCCAATAGCAGCCCGTATCTCCATGTGAAATCCATATCACTCAAATGCTCGAGCTACATGTAGTCGTATGTACGTGTAACTCAGAACCCTACCAGGGCGAACCCTGCCTTTCGCGATAGCAGACTGCTCATTCGCCCGTAGTCTAAGGTCGAAAGTTGAAAGAGATACAGGATGTCTATCTGCAACAATCTAGGCAGTGCAGTAGCTGTATCATGTTTATTGCTCCTCCCCGAGCACGGCCCATTCGTCATTGCTTTTCGAGATGCGGAGATGATTGAGCCTCAACGTCCCCTTGCGTGGAGTCATACTACATGCATACACAGACAGGTCACCTACATAACCGGTACATAGGTAATCTACCTTCTACCTACCTGGTAGGTAGCCTGGGAATCTTCGCGGTCCCTTCCGGGATTCACTGAGAAACCAACATGTCAGATTATACGAGCTGTTCTCGCAAATTGTCCGTTATTAAGAGGCGTCCTCCTAGTCCCCAGTATCAGGGTTGTTTTTTCCCAAGGAGTTCCGTGCTTTCGGCACAAGAAAGCCCCTATTCAGGTGATTGTAATTGAAGATTTCCGTATGTAGAAAGCTTGCTTTTACTTTAGCTGATCAGCCCTATCGTCTGATGAGTCGTAAGATGAGCTGAAAAGCACCTCATAGCCCTAGAGAAATTATTCCGAAACCTCAGCTAAGCCATGGTTGCGTAGATGTTGTGATGTTTGCTTCGAGCAATCAACCCAGACCGTCGTGACGGAATCGAGTGTTGCGTACGAATTAATGCAAGATACTGTACATACGTTGCAGACATGGTTCGATCAAGATAGTACACAGAGCTAGCCATTGGTTCTTGGGAGTGTTTCGCCCGTTAGTACCAGTTGAGTTGAGCTCACAAAGCCAACATGATCTGACAGTAAAGAGGCTACACAAAGATATCCACGGGAGACATACGGTACAACATGGAATACCATTATTATTATTATTCACAACTCGTAAATCAAGCAAGTCCCTTGTGAAATGCCATCAGGGTAGCATGCCAAGCTTGTCAAATGAAATCAGATGCCGCCCACCCCTATTATCGACATCTCGATCTAAAGAAAGATTAAGCCGGAAGTGGAACCCGGCCAAGGACCAACAAGCGCGCATGTTTATAGGCGGCCCCAGATACCGATAGCCCGGGTATCTATTATTGCACGTCTACCACGGTCTCCTCGGTTCAGGTAAGCCGGAACCTTCGCTGTGTCGAGTTATTGGTTCATGTGTCTAGGGTGCGTTCCGAACTTACGAGTTCGTGACTGACCAAGGTAAGCATCCGGTACAGAGCACATGGGGAACCAAGATTCCAAGCTGGTTGTGGGTAAAGAGAGAACAGAGAGACAGAAAGAGAGGTCTTTTACATAAATAATAGTATAACTATGTGACCCAACATAAAAAGAAGTTATCCATCTTGTCAGTCCAGTAGCGCCATCGCCACGAACATAAGACCATTCTGCTCTGTGAGCTCTCGTCCGTTCGTGCTACGAGCAAGAGAAATTGGCCCGAGGTCTTGGTAAGCAGCGAGTACTGTGCTGTAGTCACACGCGACGATCAGCAGCTGTGCCTTCTCCTCGCGTGTACGACTCGGTAGCTCGCGGGATTGGGATCACATCGTCGACCTCGGGTCATCACTCGCCCCGAGATTAACACGCGCCACGACGTCATTGAAGAAACGAGGAATATTTACGGAATGGCCACTCGGTAGCATACCTGCCTCTCCCTAACCGTACCTAACCCTAGCTATTCGGCAGCAAAAGACGAGGACGGCACACACACACACTGTGATGTGAAGTCTGCTGATGATGATGATGACGTGGGGAGATATATTGCGACACCTTCTACTCGCGACCAGCGGCAGCTTGAAAGGGCCGGGAAAGAGACAGAGTGTGTGGGTGACTTGACTACCACATCTCGAGAAATGAATAAACCGCCTCCTATTGTCGAGTTCTCTTCGTTCCGAACCGGTCTATTAAATCCATAAACCATGTTTACCAGTACAGAGTCTAGCGTGCTAGATAATTAACCGGGTTAGACTCAACGTCGACTCTGTTGTGATGATCTCAACGCACACGGTAGACGTTGTGTTGGTTGCTTGCTTGTACAGTCTCAGTTATGCATACCTAATCTATGCAAATACACCAGAACGGTAGGTGTAAACAAATATAAAGGAGGTACTTAGACATCACAATACCTGGGAAATACAAATACAGTCTTCAAGCATACCTCCTATGTGCTTAGGTATCTACCTTCCGGCTAAGATTGACCATGAACGCATATATCATCGATTTTCCATCTGTACCTATTCGTTGAATAGTATTCTAAGTATGATTTGCTATTCTCAAAGTGCTCATAGCCTCTTCTATACCTAATGGCGCCGAAGCAAGTACGTTTGTAAGGAATATAGATCGTAAACCTCGAATACCACGTAACAGGAAGACACTTTGTTCAATATATTGTTGTCTGTATTAAGGGTATCTACTACTCATTTTCTGTAGACCCGAGAACTATAAAACAGATCTCGTATGCGATATATATAAAGAGATAGGTATAGATGCGGCACGGTAAAATTTGCCGGAATCTTGTGGTAAACCTCGAAACATGAGAGTGATTTATAGGTAGACATATAGCACCGTTTACTAAACCCTTGCGGACTATATAGAAACAGTATTGCTAAACAACAGGTTGCCTTCTGTTTCTATAATACCTTCAAACTTGAGCTTGGACGAGTAAGAGACGGCGACTGTTACAATAGAACTTTTCTATCGTACCTCTTTATTAAGTGAGGTAGATAAACTTGGGATTGTTCATCCTTACAGGTTCTAGATTATTTTATCATATAAAACATCCCGGTGAGATCTTCCTATCGAAGATATGTGTTGAAGGATTTTGACTATACTTGAATAATTCAGAAAGTATACGTATGATATAGTCTTGTGCCGTGATCTTCACTAGGATAACTATATAATTCCTCGCAACAACGGCGTCATAATCACCTACTCAAGTCTACTACCTATGCATATAAGTGTTGTGTAGTCTAAGCGATTCAAGGACGTAGTAGTGACGTCGGGATAAATAGGTACTGCCTCGTTACAATGAAAATCAAAGACTCAGACTCGAGCTCAAAAGTATAATAGAATTTAATATACCTAGGATCAAACCCCCGAATGCCTTTTTTCGAAGCAGCGCGTGAGCGGCGCATGTTCTATTCATGAGCGATCAAAAAAAGCTTATATTCACTCCCTGGTCTCTAGTGATACCGGCCATCATCACCAACCAATCTATGTTAAACTCGTTCATTAATATGGTGTTTTGAAGTTATAGATACGATGTCTCCGGCTAGCCAATACCCGAGGTGGGGGGTTTCTACGTGAAAATATTTAGATCCGGAATAAAAGAGCTCTCAACGCGGGTTTTCCCGTATGGAAACCCGGATTTGCTCCTACGTTTCTCAATCTGTAGATAATATAATCGATCAACGTCCAACCATCAGAGCCATCATCGTCTCTTCTCAAATTCAGTCGTCAAACCACATATGCGTAGTAAGCATATCCGATAGTAACTACTCAAGGGGGAAAAAATGGCTGTTTCTATTCCCGAAGCGCTTCGGAACGTCAAAGCATTGACCTTCGATGTTTTTGGCACGGTGGTCGACTTCCGCTCGACCATCCAGCGAGAACTCGTGAGGCGAGCCCGGGAGAAGATGACATCTCCGACGTTCGGCTCGCTTCCGGAAACGTCGCGGGCCCGTTTAAAAACAATGACGGACGACGATTGGGCCACATTTACGCAGCAGTGGAGGGTCAGCTACTTTGTGTTCACGGCGGGGTTTGTGCCGGGCGAGTCGGAGTGGAAAGACGTTGACGCGCACTTCCATGACGCCCTGCACGACCTTCTGCGTAAATGGGACATCGACGGCATCTTCACGGACGACGAGGTGCTGTCCATAAGTCGCATATGGCACATGCTCAACCCGTGGAAAGACTCTGCAGCAGGCATCAAGCGACTAGGTACCCGGTTTGTCACATCGACTCTGTCGAACGGTAACCAATCCCTGTTGAGGGATCTCAACGAGTATGGGGATCTAGGCTTCCGGAAAATAATGTCTACTGCCGACTTTGGCGCGTATAAGCCGCATCCGAAGACCTATCTAGGAGCCGTAGAAGCTCTGGGGCTGCAGCCTGAAGAAGTAGCTATGGTCGCAGCTCATCTGGGCGATCTTGCCGCTGCACGGTCGAATGGTCTTAGAACGATCTACGTAGAGCGACACAAGGAAGAAGCATGGGACACTGAAGATGACCGTTACAAGGAAGCTCGCGGATGGGTTGATTTGTGGGTTGCCGAAAGCGAGGATGGATTTCTTGAAGTAGCAAGGAGACTTGGTATGCCCGAGTGAGACAGGATGTTCTTCAACTTGCCAGATCTTCTTCAGAGAATTTGATATGCTTTATTTCTCAAGGTAGACATATACGTAACTCAAGTGATGGATCATATATCATAGTGAGATATGAGAAAGTTTGGGAACTCAACTGGGAGAAATTAAAATATTCTGGTAAGCTAGTCGTCCAGATGATCTCTAGGCTATCGACTCAGTAGTAGCGCAGGAAGCGAAGAATCTGAGAGTAGCGGTTATACTGCATACTCAAGCCCATCGTGATGTTTAACTAGAGTATGCGGCAGGTCCCGGTGACCACGTACAGATATCCTGTTTGGGACACAGGATGTGGCACGTTGTGGATGGTGTGCTTATCTGTGAGTATTGGTGTTGGTGCCGGTATTGTCACAATAAAAATTTCAGACGGGATCGGTTGTGTGTAGTACTTATTGGCATCCACATCTCGCTGCAATGTCTCTGCGAAGCAAGGCACCGTAACTTCGCTTGGCTTTTCACAGGTCCAAAACTAGTGGCAACTATCATGTTCCCTTTGAAGGTCAAGTAAGTGCTCGACGTTCCTTGAGAGCTTTGTATTTGCATAATGAGGCTTTCGAATAGAAAGTAAGGGGTACCTAACCCCTACCTAATGGCAGATAACCTACCTCCTATTAACCTAGCATATATCAACGAACACTCGAAAGGGCTGTTGGTTTTTTAAGTTCGTCAACCTTCGACAACCCTAATATCACGATTGAGGGTGTTGGAAGCAAATAAAAAAAAGAAAAAGAAAAAAAAACTCGTTAACTCGAGTCGAACGGGAGATCGAGTTAACGGGAGAAAGAGAAGAAGAAAAAGGAAAAGGAGAGATGTTGAACTCGAGGTTTAAGGGGACTGGGACTAACCACCCTTGAAATCATCGACTCATCATTCATCAAACCACGTTCCAACCATGTCTTAAGAGGCTCTGCAGGCGTGAGAAGATTTAAGGAGTTAGGAGTTTCCAAGGAGTTCACGCACGCCTATCGCAGATGATCGGAGGTGGGAAAGTTTGCTGGCTGCATCTCATCACGTCCGTCTACCTCCAAGGTAGGTTTAGACGGGATTTGAACTCGGACCTCGACGGACCAATTCCATAGCAACGCCGCGCAATCCCATATCAAAGCCCTTCCCTGTACGGATTTGCCGTTCACGTCAAGCGAACTTGTGCATATGCGGCATCGCATGTTAAGCGCCGCTAAATCTGTGCGAATAGGAGCCCTGAGCGCTGCGCACTCCTCAACGTCAATCTTGAGGGGTCTGCCAAGGCGATAAAGGAAGGGAAATAAGAAAAGAAAAAAGAGGGCGCTTGCGTTCGTGAAACGTAATTAAGACGGTGATTGGGAGGGAAAGATTCGAGATCAGCAGTTGTGACGGTTAAAGTTGAACACCTACTAAACAACCTACGCCGCACACACAGCATGTACGGTAGACTTCATGGCCAATGGTAAATGTGAGGAGGACGACTGTGGGCGATCAAAAGGAGCAATGATTCTAACCGACGTGCGTGTCGGTTGTACCCAGTAGATATGCGGCCACGCCTATTCGTTGCCTCTGTTCGTGAGCTGTAGGTATGGTGACATTGCCGCAAAGTGCAAAGTGAAAAGAAAAGGGAAAAGTGAAAAGTGCGGAGGGTAAGGAGTTGATTTTGATACAGAGGGAATCATCTTCATCGTCGACTTGTGCAGATGCGACGATTTTAGAGAGCGTGTAATATTTGCAGAGGTGCGAGTTTTGACATTTTGCCTTGGACATCATTTATATAGCTTAGGTAGCTGTCGATCGTCCCCGGGGGGGTTTCTTTGATATGTAAATTCGTATGCAAATTTACGTACAGCGTCGGTGAACAGTACGAACCTTGAGCTCTGATTTGCAAGACAAGCGAGAGTTACCGTCGAACGCTTGAGTCCTTCAGACTTTTTCAGACCTTTTCAGACTTTTAGGACCACACACACCTTCCGAGGCTCTGCTGTCATACAATAGGTCTAACGTAAGGCAGACACCTAATCGTACCTATTCACATATACATATACATAATACGGTATGTAGATGCAGATGTAGGTAACGAATGAGCTTGGTAGGGGTTATTTTATGCTGAACATTGTTGTTACGGTCCGTATTAAACAGTAGCTGCGGACTTTGGGCGAGATGGCGTAAAGGACGATATACCGACATAGCATAGCTGCAGTCGTAATAGTAACAGCAAATGCAATGTGTCTTTTTTCTTCTTTCTTTTTCTTTTTCTTTCTCTCTTCTTCCTTCTCTCAGCGCAGCGATAATCGGATGCTATACAGAGAATACCTCCTCAGCTTGAAGCATATAATGGGCGGTTTATATGTTATATAGATATATCAACCAACAGGTTGAGCCTCAGTTTGTTCGAACGGCTAATTTTGATATCGTCTTGAATCTCGACTTCCGATGAAAAAGAAAAGAGGAAAAAAAAGTCCCGACAAGAGCAAGTTTATTATTTGGTAAAGGGATCCATTTGCCAAGAGAGAGCTCTAAGACCCCCTTTCGGCACGAAACCGGCGGTTATTTCATAATGGAGGATGGACGGTGCGTACCAAGTAGGGGGTTGTTTATAGGAGTAACAAAGGGAAAAGGGTAAGGGGAAGAGGAAAGGAATGAAATGATAATAACAATATTAATGTTATATAATAAAACAAATAAAAATGAAATGAGATGAAATAAAGTAAAATGGAACAAAATAAAATATAATAAATGAAAAAAAAAAGTGAAGTAAAAGTGAAGCAAAAGTGAAGCAAAAGATAAACACCAACTCGCCGCATCTTGAACTTACCTTTCGAAGCAAGAAAAATATAGTGGCACGTGCTGACGGATAATCTGCTGGATTGCATCACGCTTATTTTTGTATACTACTCTATGACTTCAAACATGTTGTATTAAGCCGTAATTGCGAGTGCAGACAAAAAAAAAGATAGGAAGAGGTTGAGATTTCTTAGGTTTGTAATCCATACAATTCGATGTTGCCTCTTAAGGATTATGAAGTAATATTGTATTACCGTGCCTGCTACCTTATCCTAGGACATTTTCGATGCAAGTGTAATACATATAGGTATCAGCCACCTATATTTATAGGTGGTAGGCAGGCAAATGTACGCAGCACTGAGATCAATGTATGTAGCTACATGTATACTTTTGTACTTGCACATTTGCACCTATGTACGTCGAACCTTTGAGCCCTAAAGATAGGTAACCTACAAGGAAATAGGACTTTTAAGGGATGCATCCATCATTGAAGTACCTACATATGTACTTCCAAGGTTGGTCGTAGGTATTGTATATACATGCATGTACTTGACCTTAGGCACCTATAGACGTCAATGTATGTAGGCAGACACTATGTACATACAGGTATATACCTTGAAGTTAGGATACATTACATAGGTACTTACAAGGTTAGGTGTTACTGTTACCGTAAAATCCCATCGTTGCTGCAAAATGGAGACTAGCTTCCTACCAAATGTAAAGGTACCGTCTCAGATGGCAAGTCAGTCTTGCAGAAGTCAAGGCAGTTGCAGTCTTGCAGAACTTGCAGATTTGCAGTTACGTCTCGAATCACTCCTGCAACGAGTACAGATAATCCTAAATATGTATTTTCGTCCCCCTTCCTTTTTTTCATTTTCATTTTCATTTCCTTTTTTTATTTTATTTCATAATAAGTGTTTTTTTTCCTCTTATTAAATTATTCCTCTTCCTTCTTCCCATTCCCCCAGTCCAATCCGCCTTAAGAGGCACATGATCCTACTCAACAGGTTCTCTTTTATTCTATCACAATACAATACATCAATCACAATTTAAAAATCAAATACGCCTTGTCGTGTTCTACCTCTAGATGCCATATACTCAGCACATATAACCTGGATCTACCTTAATATTACCCAGAATTACATACAACTTGCCTATCACTTATTATTCCCTAATCTACATCGTATAATCCGTACATATATACCTAACCACAACCGCCTTACCTTGCATGCTTCATCCTTAACCTTACCCTCTTGGCCAACATTTCAATTCTGGCGACGTGGTTCCACATTGGATCGGACTGAAAATAGACAAGGTTGATGGTTAGGTGTTGACTTGATCCTTGCCTTTCCATTTACATACTGGTTACTTTTACTTGTTTTGTGCGATACGATACGATTCAATTATACAATACAATACAATACGATACGATACGGTTGTGAGAGTGGGAACTGAAGCTCAGCTCAGACAAGAAAGGTGACAGAAAACCGGCTCACACTTTCGACAACGTGATATTACCGGAAGATAAACCGTTAGGACAAGACGTACAACACTGCACGTACGTACCCTCAAATAACATACGCACACACCACACACACACACATACATACATACATACCACCTACATACATACCTACATACATACATACATACATACATATAGGGGAGTTGTTACAAGGCAGGCCGGGCTCGCCTTTTTTCCTCTTTTATTGATTTCTTCTTATTATTATTATCTTTTATTTTCCATTTTTCTATAGATAATATTATATCCCTACCTATTATAAGGCATACATATATCGTCCGAGAGCTTGCGTTCATCGTCAAAACTCCACAAGAGCTACTTTACCCCCTTGGTCAAGCTTCCCTACTTAGGTCCCTAGGTCCCTAGGTCCCTAAGTTCGGTACCGTATTAGTGGTCTCTTTCCCAGCGCCACCTCTGCTATTGCGCCGGAAAGACAAATTCATTGGTCGGCTGTTCTGTCGAGCAATCCCAGGGAAACGTTGGCTTTGGATCGCTCTCCACCTCCGCTTCGCCATTCAGAAATCATCCCGGCAACGGGTACTGTACCGCACCTCCGACTAGCAAAGAACCTAGCACAACTATCCTCGCCATCCCAGGTTCCCTCTCAACTGTATCGGAGTCTGGAATCCCTATCTCATGCGCTACCACACGCTACCCTACGCTTAATTTTCCAGAGCTTAGGCCCTCCCAAATCTCAATTCTCCACAATCCACCTACAAGGCCCTATCTCTCCTCTCCTGGCTCCTTGCTTCCTCTTCTCCCCTTCTCCGTTTTTTTCCCTCTTGCTCGAGCTAAAAAGAACGGACGTTGCTGCGATCATTACAGACCTTCTCTCTCCTCAACCGACGAATTGAACTCGCTGCTCTAACTACTAATCTCTCTCATCTTTGGTCGCTTCTCCCAACCGACTCACCTCAGCATAGCCGAATAAAGCTCCACGGCCCGATCAACTTAGCCACTTCGCCTTCTTCCCGTGCTAAGTCCGACATAATAGGTTTCACCCACGATTGCTATAACCTTATACCTTCTTTTTTATTCATTCTCCCATCAATCTCGGAACGAAAAAGAAGAAGAAAAAGGGGAAGCAATAAAAGCAGAAGAAACAATCTGGTCCAGGAGACCGCGTTCAAATTGCAATATGGCGGGTAAAATGGTGCTGTATAAGTTGGTGGTGCTCGGGGATGGTGGCGTTGGCAAAACGGCATTAACAATTCAGTTATGTCTACAACATTTCGTTGAAACTGTAAGTCCCACCCGAGAAATCGATGACGCCTGTTTTGGATTTTGCTACGATCGTCGTTGCTTGCATGCGCGACAATTATTTCGGTCATAGTCGCTAATAATTCTCTTCATAGTACGACCCTACGATTGAAGATTCATATCGGAAGCAGGTTGTCATAGACGGCCAAGCGTGTATGTTGGAAGTGCTCGATACCGCCGGTCAAGAAGAATATACGGCTTTAAGAGATCAATGGATTCGAGACGGCGAAGGATTCGTGCTAGTATACAGCATTTCGTCTCGATCATCCTTCTCGCGAATCAAGAGATTTCACCACCAGATCCAACGGGTAAAAGAGTCGTGCTCGGCATCGCCCACCTACCCCGGCTCCCCGATATCCACAGTGACGCCGGCCAGCGCTGTACCCATTATGCTAGTCGGGAACAAGAGCGATCGAGTGACGGAAAGAGAGGTGTCTACCCAAGAGGGTCACGCCCTGGCGCGAGAGTTGGGATGTGAGTTTGTTGAGGCATCTGCCAAGAATTGCATAAATGTCGAGAAGGCTTTCTATGACGTCGTAAGAATCCTACGCAGGCAGCGACAACAGGCCTCGCGACCGATGCCACAATCCGGTCGTCCGCGACCGCAGAATGGAGAAGCTCCCCATAGAGAGGCCGGCGACAGATATAGGAGGAGGGGCCAAGGCAGAGGGGGCAATGGAGGACGCTGCATAGTATTATAGACGAGCTCTCGCCGTCAGCATCACGCGCGCTCGCGCGTCCACGACCAACACTTCGATGGCGAAATTGTTACTGTGTTAGGTTGTGTCGAGGCGTCTCAAGCACTCCGAGTCATATGCAATTTTCGAAATAATGACAGCACCCAGACATCGACGCATATGAAAAGACGCATGGACGTCATCATGTTCATACATATTAGAGGGGCTCTACGCCCCTATCACCACGCACCATACATCTACTAGCTTTCGAACTGGCGAATGGCGTACGAAAAAAGCGGCATTATTGGGCGCAAGTACCTTTTAGTTTCCTCGAACAGGAACAAAGATGTGTTTTGTCGGCAAGATGGGCGGGCGGTTATGTTGGTGTTTCGGAGTCTGAAGGGCACGCATTGCTCCTAGGGTCAAGGCGAATTCTCGCCGGTTTAGTCCCTGGGCACACTACCAGGACGTCCAGTCCGTATTGAACGATATGGATTGGCCATATGTTAGCCGACGGACGATTTCTCATTGCTTGGCGATATCGCCAAGAAGGAAATATAAGAAAATGAAGGAAAACGCGTTGCAATCTGATAGCTGGAGATCCCGAGTTGCTTGGTCTATTTGCCCTCAGCCGGAAAGTGTCATTATTATTGGAACCTAGAGAGCATAACTGCTCACAATTTATCTACGTCTTGACCATATGTGTTTACGTTTGATCCGTGATCGGCACTTGGAATCTGGAAAACATTCGCACTTCAAGTCATCTTCATCTGAGTTGTCGCCATGACTTATTTTTTTTTAAAATGACTTCTATCTTGTTTTTCATGCCTAGTCGCCAGGAGTTGCCCCTTAATACTGTTTGCGTCAAACCAGCTGGCTCGGGGTTGCTAATCGGTTGACGGGTCGTAAGAGGTCATCGCCCAATAATTCCAAATTCCCGCCACGTCCTACCTCAGTTGCCAATCCTTCGAAACACATGGAAAGCTACTAATGTGTGCTAGGGCGTTGCGCGGGAACCGGACCGGGGGTCGAGGCCAAAACGGCTTATAATCCATCGTGTACTTTCCGGGGGGCCCTGTACACATACACATACATACCTAGAAAACCGCGTCAACGATACGGCAGGGCCTGTCGACGAAAAAAGCAGCAAAAAAATAAATAGATGCTGCACTATGTATGTGTATGTATGTACAATTACGAGCATAATTCGTGTAACGACATTACCGAACGGCCATCTTACCGAAGATTTCTAAGCACACCTCGGGTGAAGGGACCAGCCGAATCTTCCCCTTCCTCCTCCCGTCTTATGCCATCCTCTGATTGACCGGTGAAGAGATGGTATGCAGCTTGGCGGTCGAGTTCTACGGGGTAGTGGACTCGCTATTAGATAGAGCAATAGTTGGCATATACTAGTTAATAGCAGACACGCTCCTATAAAGAGAAAACGGATAAAACCAACTCCCACGTCGCGAATCATAGCGTCTGGACTCTGGACCCCGTCTCAAAACAAACCAGGCCTGTACGTCGTAGGCGTTGTGGGGAAAAAGGAATAATTTTTTTTTTCATTGGGCACCAACTCCTTGTGGTTGGTATTCGGACCAACAAGGGTTTTATGTACCTTTTCAAAGGAGTGTCTGGTACGGTATTATGGTGACCTTGTTCCCGTTTCCCGTTCGGCATCTGAACCGAGCTGATGATATCGTCAATGTGAAGATAGGTGAAGATGATAATCGAATAGGAAATGCCAGATGAAGACGACGACGACGACGATGATGATGATGATGATGACAGATTGAGCGGCGAGAAGGACGATCTTTTGGTAGGAGGGTAGGTAGGTTAGGTAACAGTGAGATATACCCGACTCAATAGTCGCAAGACGGCACCCGACAGTTCGGGGCCAGATATCACGAACATTTGCTCTAGGGTACCGGACGAGCACCGGCAGGCATGCTACTGCATTCTCGTACATACATCGTACATATTTCTCATACCTGTACATACCATTTACATGTAGATACGTAGGTAAGTTATGTGTAGGTATGCACGTACGAACATACATTGGACGTGTAACCTGCGAGCGTAAATGATCAAATTATCATCGCCCTTTTGCCGCCCCAGGCTACCGCAAGATATACGCCGATTATGTGCAAATGCTATGGTAGATGCTAACGTGCTCTTTCGTGACACGTCTACGTAACCTTACACCATCGGCCACGGTAGGATGGCGGCAATGAACGGTGGGTAGTAAGTATACTTACGTTCTCGGTAGCTACCTGTATATGTGTGTGCAGGAGAGGAGGAGGTAGAGAAGGGGGTATCGTGGTGACATGTCATATGCCTAGATAAGTAGTAATTTGATATAACCTACTCTAAATACCACCTACGAACGGACTTGACGTCGCTTACCTGGCGAAGTACCTATTACCAACCTGAAAGCAAGGTTGCCTGCCGGCACTGACATACATGTAGGTACATATATCTAGGTAGGTATGTAATGTACATATTGGCGCGTTGCGGGTCGCAGAAAAGGCCGCTTGACGTTCATGTCGCATGGTTCTATACTTGACATACGTACATACATAATACGTATCGTATCTAATATGTTCAAGCCGTTCCTTGATCTAAGGTACCTATCTACCAGTCAGTATCCGTATGTCTATCATCAGACCTATAACCGATGTGTGTTGATAGGTTCGATATTACCTAGGTAGGTAGCGGTAGGGTAAGTAGAAGCCACATTACATCGATTAACCCGGTTTAAAATTAAATGTCGAAACCTCCGCGCTGGCTCTCGTTGAAGATCATCTCTTATAACATGTAGTGTGCATACGCACTGCTAGTACGTTAGGAGGTAGGTCATATTATAATACAGCTAGACTAGCAGGCAAGCCTAGTAGGTATGAGAGGATGTACTTTAGGTACGTAGGAGGTACGACAAGCAGAGGGAGAAAAATCTGTCAAAACAGGCGGCGGAGGAGGAAGGGGAAAGAAAAAAAATTACTGGGTTTATTTACCATGGAATAGGATCACTTTTTAAACCCCCGACCCCCCGATGCAACATCACCACGCCCTAATACTGGAATTTCCTACCTCGGGCCTCTCCTCTACGGGACCTAATAGACCAATCGATCCATGTACTATGTAGATGGCTCAGGGGGGGAAGTGGGTTATGGCACAACCCACTCCTTTCCGCCCAGAACTTAGAGGATCCCGCCAGGTAGGTAGGTGGTAAGAATAAGGTAATACATTTCATACTTAACGACCTGGGCAACCTGGGCAACATGGACAAGAGGGGAAGGATGTTACTAAAGATGGGGAGAAAGGGAGGGGTCTTTTTTTCCTCTTGTCTTTTTTTCTTTCTTTTCTTTTGCTTCTTCCGTTTCGCTATTCCGCATTTTCCCTCGAATCTTTCTCTAGTCGCCTACCGGAACTCGGATGAAAGACCCGAAGTACAGTAGTACGGTTTGCGTGCAGTCCGTGTGTTCTGATATAGTATGTACATATGTAACTGACGCGATCTGGTGCCAGAATCTGATAAACAGTGGGAGATGTCATCTCGTGGGCTGCCAACCCATACCTCACTATAACATTATACACCACCTGACTTGTATATAGGCAGTAGGTATAATAATCTATTCTCCTTCTTCTGAGTCAGCTTGAATAGCTTTCCCTCCTTTTTAAATTTCTTGATATTGACGTAGTAGGTCAGTACATGTATGTACGTACGTACGTGGTGGATGGTTGTGCGTGTTCCTAAAATATATGTCATGTACGGATGGATACATATACCCGGACACGATGAGGGTAGGTAAGTAATTTCACATAACTATCCCACATGCAGACAAGCCCAAGCCTTGTCAGTTTTAGTGCCTCTCTCGTTAGAGCTAGGATCGTCGGATGAGACTTGGGTAAGAAAAGTTGGATAGGTAGGAAGTGAGGTAGGTAATTAATGCCGAGAATCGCGCGCGTCCGCTCTTTTGGACTATGGCCACAAGGCGGACCATCTAAAATCTGTCGTAAGACTGGCGGACTACGACGCTCGGCTCTTCCCGCCACTACCCGATTCTATCTGCCGTTCGTCGGTCTCTGAGTGGGTATTTCCTTTTCACTTACGAGCGAGACAGCTGTGACGACTCCGGCCCGGGACCGGTTCGTTTTCTTATTCATGTCTTGGCCTGCTTGTCTGTCTGTCTGCCTGCATGTCTGCCTGTCAGAGGCGAACGGCTTGATATCATGCAGCCTCTTCCTTGCATAATACATACATACATACCTCCTACATAGCCAGAGTCCGTACGAGTTTCCCGGTACCCGTCGCCTTTCCCAACACCACGGCTTGGGATGGGATGTTACGTATGACAACAGGACGGAGATGAAAAGAAAAAAAAGAGATAAAAACAGAAACAGAGGAAGACTGCCGATTCCAGTTACCGGTACCATTCATTTATCATAACTCACGTTTCATTAACGTCGCTAAAGGGAGATACGCGTTACCAAACCTTGCGACCGCCAACCGAAGCGGTACGCAGCCTTGCCTCTTTGTGGGGATTTACCGAAAAAAGCCAAAGCGGGAAGGTCGAGCGTTTTGTGAATAGTGGTATGGTCAAAAGAAAGAAATAAAAGGGGAGTAAATGAAGCGAAATCTCGGCGACCTCTTAAGAGGTACGGGGTTACGCAGCTTG
This sequence comes from Hypoxylon lienhwacheense, assembly GCA_902806505.1. Classification (NCBI taxonomy): domain Eukaryota; kingdom Fungi; phylum Ascomycota; class Sordariomycetes; order Xylariales; family Hypoxylaceae; genus Hypoxylon; species Hypoxylon lienhwacheense. Next base: position 555,261 of record CADCWW010000005.1, read on the forward strand.
CTCCGTACTTCATCTCATTTATACCAAGTCTCCTTCATTCATCACCTTCGCAATATGACAGGCAGCTCACACCATTTCAAGGTAGGTACTTTGATCTAACATTTAATTAGACACCTCTTACGACGTACGTGCTTGGTTAGGAATGCGACGTGTATATTGGAGCCTCATCTCAACACGTTTCGTACTTCAACCCCCCTGAGTTAGTACTAGGAGGTAGGAGGTAGGATATCACAAGTTGGCAAAGGTTCATATTCGCGTTTTATAGCAACGGGTTGAGAATCGTTCCACCAGCTGTATCCAACGCTCCTCTTAGAAAGAGAACACATCTCTTCACAGACGCCGATATCAGTCACATTAGGTACGAAAGCGAATGGACCCAAACCCACTTTACTCATGTCGAACTTGTATCTAGAGGCTCATCATAGGCTTCGCTTCTCTCCGCCAGTTTGCGGTATGCTAGTGCTGATGGATCCTGCGGAGGAACCAACCCTCGCCATCTCTGTTAGATTATTCGATCCAAAGATCCCCAAAAAAAAAAAAAAAAAAAAAACCAAGGTGCCTAGCCAACGTCCGTCTCCTTTTCTATTGTTGTCATCAGACAACATTAGCGGTGTCGACGACACCACCGTCTTACAAAGCCCGTGAGGAACCAAGCCTCCGCCCCCACGCCGGGTAAGTAACGTATGAATACCTAACGAGGGATGTACATAGGTAAGATGTAGATTAGCACGTAGGTAAAGCTCTCGGCGCGGGACGATCGGGTTGAAGCTTGTCGTTATACAACCCCACACGTTATATCATCCCAGGGCCACGGACGCGGTGTGAGGATTTCTCGAGATGCCACCGTCACACACGATGGCCCTCTTTCGACGTACAAGGTAGATTACATACATAGATACCTTACCTTACCTTGCCTCAAGCAGCCGCGCTCCCATGCAGTACGACTACGCCGTCGAGTATGTCGAGCCGCTTAGGGAGAAAGTGCAAAGAAGAACCGTGTTTTTTTTCCTCTTCTTATCAAGCAAGCCGCCGCGTGCCTGTACGGGCTCTCTTCAGCCTCCCTGCGCTCTAAGGTCAAGCATTGTGATCCTTTCATCTTCGGTTGGATCCCCCACGTACCACGTACTTCGCTGGCTCGAGCAACATCCCCCTTTTCCTGCACGCAAGAAATAACTACCTGGTAGGCTACCTGCTATAGCGTCATTTGGAACCGAAAAGCTCGAAGAATGCCTGCATGTTGGGGACGTGACGGGTAGGAACTCGGTATGGTATGTTCATGGTATGCCTGGGAGGTGCGTAGGGTAGCGTAGACGTATGTATGTACGTGCTGTGGTAGCGCACATACGTGTACGTACATATTACATCTACATAGTATCCAGATATAATGACCAGCGGCGTCTAAGCACGCAAGCAAGCAAAGCAAGCAAGAGACGCAAGAAAAAAAAAAAAAAAAAAGGTAAGCGAACAAGCGAGGCGTTACGACCTCGGCACGTGGTGCAGGGCCGCGGCGCAGACATAAACCCAGCTCGTCCCAGAGAAGGAGTGCTGCCTCTACCGCTTCCGTCTTGCTGCAGACGCGCACCGATGGTCTGATTTGACAACTGGCGCGGATTCTAATGGGAACTTTTGAGGATTTTTTTGGCTTCTTTTCCTTTTTTTACCCTTTTCGTTTTCCCTCCCCCTTCCTCTGATCTTCTTCCGTCTCCACCCCTCCGCACATACATTCCCTTTTCTTGCCAGGTAGGTATGCTAGGACGACCTGTTCTTCTCACGTCCTCTGCGTCTCTCCCTCTCCCTCTCCCTCCTCCTTCCCTTCTCGGCCGGAATAGCCAAGGAGCGACGGGACGGGCCGACCGATTCGATTTTGTGCTCGTGTGGCGACGTGTAGCATATGCGTACGCCATAGTATACCTGGGTAGGTATATAACCTACATACGTGCAAGCTGAACGTCGACCCAGGGTCCACGATCCTTCCCGACGAGCTCGCGCTGGTTCGTGCCGTCGACCTTACTGTCGTCGCTCATCCGACGCCAGGGCTCGGTACGTTCCGAGGAGTTGCTGCTCGCTGTCTACTGGGGTACGAGGTACACATCGCTACCTCTCTTATATGCCGTTCGCAAATGAGAAAGCGGGTTTACTTTGCCGACTGTCGATGGCGGGACGATGAAGCCGCTATCATCCCACGTCTCCCCTTCCCATATACATAGGTACCTAGCTATGTAGATGATCCCAGGCTACTAAGATACACAGTAATCATCGCCGAACGTGAACGGCGATCCCCCTGTCCGTATGTATGTGAGGTAGAGGTCTGAATCTTTCGGCACGATGCGATCTCCGTCGGCCCCGTCCTAACAATAAATCCAACACTTCGGTGCCGTCCAGTATAGAACGTAGTACGGAGTACTTATACCAGGGAGAAAAATCCTGTCGTAGGATCGTATAAAGGTTAACAACCACACATGTAGGCTCCTGAGACGCTCGTTGGAGCATCACTTTTACCTAATGCGGTAGTTGATAACTCAGAGACGCCTATGCCTGCTCCAGGACGGTCTCCTACCTACCTAATCCATAAGTTCAACGTAGTATCGGCGGTCTCAGGTAAAAAGGGGGAAGACGTCGGTACTTGATGTCCAATGATGCTTAATTCCCCGACGCCGCTGCCAGGGAAAGCAAAGGAACAGTTCTGGCAGATAGAGTTGCCTCTGTCGAACCACCAACTATGGCGTCACTTTCTCATCGCTGACCCCCCGTCTGCATCCCCGTTTCGTCTCGGGAAAATTCGAGATATACGCGTGGGAGATATGTCGTGTGTACGTCACGTTGCAGAATGGGTAGCAGACGGCAATGCTTCCACCCCCCACGATTGTCAAATCTGCATTCGCTTCTGCGTGGGTGGCCACCCGCTCGTTCCCCAGGATATGTAGACATGAGACTCCTTATACCTACGAGCAGCGCGGACGTTTCTCTGCTAATGCAAAGTCAGCATGTATGAAAGTAAGTATTCTTGGCAAAGGGTCGTTCTGGATCTGTGGGGTGCATCGGATGGATCTGGGTTTCCTCTAGTTACCCCTATTTCCGTTCTCTCTTCCCTTACGTCAACGCTGAGGAGCTCGGGGTTCTGTGTGTCTCGAACTTTGCAAACAATAGTTACACCGGATACCTTCTATGCGAGAGTTTCACAGGCCAAGAAGATACCTAGGTACCTACCTTGTTTCGGATGAATGATGACATTCATGATTGTTGAAGCATATGAGACGGAAACGAACATTGAGCTAAGTCTTATAGTAGGTATATTCTTGATATCGACCGCATCTACGTAGGTTGTAAGCTAATACTTGCTATAGAATGCAACCGTTAAACATCGATACGCCGTACATGTTTAAGATTTTGTGTATTGTAGCGCCTGACCATTAGAAGACGGAGATAAGACCCGAATACCAATCATCAACTGCTGATACAGACAGACCATGGTTAAATACACGAACGTCTACCTAGCACTAAGACTTTACGCCTTCATTACAAGACTCGTATTTATATTATCTTAGAGGTACCGAGAATAAGACATTCTAGAGGATTCTGCACAGTCAGATATTCATTAAGCTTCAGTCGACTCTGCCTCGCCTCGACGCAACAGATGAACACGATCCCAGGAGTTTCCTTATCTGCTAGCAGGAGGTAAGGAAGAGTTTTATGAGGATTCTCCGCCTCTAATGTATAAAGTTTGAATTCCCACGAGTCGGCGTAAAGGGTCTTTTCGCTGCAATCCGATCTTATATCTCGTGAGACACCCGATCTCGTTCGTTCATCTTCGCCCCCAAACAAGCCTTGCTTGCTGAGCTTATTACAGTGCGTGCCAGATACCTCGTATACCAAATATCAAAGTATATCTACATACGATACCGAAAGCCTCTACACAGAGACTCAAAAGCTGCCCGTTCCCAGGTCACATTCCGTAGGGAAGCCCTCGGAAGCCATCCATTGGCTTCGGCTCGGCTTGACTACCTACCTGTACCTATCTACCTCGTCCTCTCAAGTCCTACGTACCCCCTACCATGTACACGACCTGCAGCTCATGCTCGTCGAGCATAGGGAGAGGAACTTCGCCTATCGGCTGACCTGCTAGTCGCTCTTAGGTCGAGTTATACGGCGCACTCGGACGGCACAGCACAGCGAAGCATGTCTGAGGTAGCTTACGCGTAGCACGGCGGGGAAGCCGTGGGCGATAGGCCACCCAGGGCTACCGATCGCCGCATGCGAAGGTGGGTGCGTCATGTACAATCGCGTACGTGACCGGTGAGGAGAGTACCTACCTGTACTTACAGGCAAGCAGGACCATGCGGAGGCGCGGATGCCGGCAGATCTGCTGGACGAGGGTCGGTACGTAGGTAGGTTAGGCAGGTTTGGGGTTTTCTTCTACTTAGCAGCGACGAGGTAGGCATCTACCGATACCTCAAGTAGGTAGGTATCGTACCGACGAGACACGTCTACGGTTTCTTGCTGTTGAGTGTCTACCTTCTGACTTATCTACCGGAGATATTCGCTCGACCCATCTTGTCTTGTACTACGTCGGCTGTGATGATTCAAGGGTACAGCGAGGGGAGGGAGGAGGTTACTTGCTTCGGCATCGAATAGAAAGAAATGGGTTGGGTGGTTGGACACGCTGCTTAATTCCGGGAGGGCCTTGCGTCAAAGATGATAGACAGGTGGCTATAATGGCACTGAGGTATATACGACTCGGTTGTGATACCTTCGAGATAGGGGTAACGGGATCCTGCCATCGTACTCGGCCAGGTTTGGGGAGATATGACTGTCAAGCAACTGATAAGAAATACCGTATTCGTACCCTATAAGGGTTGAAGTCGTGTACATGTTCTATCACAGCTGTATCGAATGTACCTGTAACATAAATGGTTGCAAAAGTTGCTGTCGCCCACGAAAAAACGAAGAGTTTTTTTTTTGCTCATTTGAAACTCGTTTTCACAAATCCTCGATAGTCCCCCCTTCGGCTTCTCTATGGATAGGAGACTGATTTACGTATCAGGTAAATGTTAGTTAGGTATATTAGTTAACTTCAGGACCAACACGAAAAAGGAACCGACAAGCTACCTAAGTACTGTTCGGTCCGTATAACAATCAGCCCGCACCAACTCCTACCAGGTACTCGACCGCACCTATATACAGCATATCCCTTAACAGCCTTCAAGATCCAATAGAAAGACCCTGAACCTCCCTCCCTTACCCAAACGCCGACACGCCACACCCTCTCCGCCCGAACTGCGGGTACGCGCAGCGGGCAGATGAAAACGCCTGCTGTGCAAGCCTCCCCTCGGGCCGCCGCTCTGCCCTTTGGAGAGAGCTTGAGCTTCGGCATTTCTTGGATCTACTTCAGACACTTACCTGTCTGCCTACCTACGTTGACTATCTCGGGTTATGGAGGTTGCGTAGTACGAGGTAGGTACCTAACTTACCTGATACCTACCCGTGACCTAACAACTGGATTAGGAGGTATATGGGTAGCTGTGTTTCTAGATGTTAGGGGTATAAGATGGTACAGTTACTGATCACATTACATGCAGGACTAGATATCTCTTACCCTCACATAAGGCAGTAATAAGGTAATAAATAACGCAGGACCAAGGCCGTAAAAATGACATTTAATTACAATGACATGCCGATAGATTAGGTATTCGCAATATCTCCTGCTTTGCCCAAACTTCTCGGTAATGGAGAAAGGAGAGAAAACGAATGCTCGGATATAGGCAATCCTTCTAGTATCGTTAATATAGGTACCTTCTCGTAAGTTCTCATCTACCTCATATCTGAAACCTACCTCCTTAGATACCTTCGACGACATAGATCTGAATCTTAGATCTACCTAGGGGTAGGCCGCAGGTACGTAATAAGACCTTTTACCCTCTATGGATCTTGAATACGCGCCCCTTCCTGCTTAGCAAATTTATAATCACCTACTACCTACTCTAGGTAGGTATACTCTCTATACTCTAGATGATGTCGCTTCTTACATTATTCTAGCTTCAACCCAATCCAATCAACTCAACCAAGTACCTACCTACCTACCTAATATGGGGTAGACACAGATTTCAGGAGCAACACTTCCAAGGTTCTCAGACCACTAGAACACAGCTTCCTCCTATTTTGTTTTAAGAGGCAATTAACCCCCTCATAAGTGTACCTTTTGCCTCCTTCTCCAAGACTACCTCCCTTAACGTCAGTATGCCCCGTACATTGAGAGCAGGCTTTAATGATACCTCTTTATCCTCCAAGGCGTCTCGTCGAAAGCCGTTTACACATCTCATTCGCCTCTATACAGATATGAGGCCATCGTTAGGTATCTACCCTTACATGAATATTTACGTATGCTACAGATATGCTAGGTACCAATCATGACGAGTAGCTGGAAATACTGAAAGGCTGGCTTAAGTCATCGATTAACGTAACAAGTAGACCATCATACTTGTGCCTCGTGCAGTATTTCTTAGTTTAGTTTTATAATTGACAAGTCTATAAATCGTATTTAATAAGATTTAAGCGTGGCAGCGCTGGAATATCTCCTTGTTCATCTCTGGACCCCTCAGGTCCAAAAAAGGGCCAGCAATACATACATAGTAAGACAGGCTAGCCGCTATTTTACCAAGGTGCCACCAAGACTTGTTCCGTTTCGTTCGTATCTCCAAGCCAAGACGCCGTACCATATAAAGATCCAGCCTAGGACCTCGCCCCATTGCGATTTCAGGACCGCAGGGAGTGGTTTGAAAATAATCAACAACAGCGGATATGTCGATAGACTAAATAAGGAAAAAAAAAAAAATAAAACAAAGAAGTCCAGACTAAATAGATACCAGAAGTGGCCATAAATAGACAATTATATCCCCACCTTTGCGCATTTCCCACATCCCATCATGATACTAGACATCACGCTAGATCGCGGCTAGATCAGTCTCGCAAAGCATTTTCATCACCGAACGGACTATGATCCCGTTCCGCGCCAGATTTACGCCTGTCCGCCGCGTCCCGTCTGGGAGGATCCTCTGTTATTGCGCCGAGGGAGTTGTTGCTTAGGTGACGGTTCCTGGGCGGGTCAGCAAAGGGGCCCTGATCCATACTCGACGTATCGTCAATTATTGTCACGGCGTTCGACTCTCTATCTCTGTGGCTATCGGTTAACTGTACCAAAGGCTCCGGGTTATCGAACTCGGATGCGGTAGCAGATTTGGATTTAACATCGACCGTCTTAGGTCCACCGCTGCCGACACGGACCATCTGAGGTCGTACGGCGGTTGCTGTCGAAGCACTCGCATTCTTGAAGAATGTAGCGCCAATACTAAAGGCTGGAGATGGGGGTGCTTGATCGTACTTCTCGTAGTCGACGGTTGGCACGGGCGGCGTTGAACTACCACTGGTACTGCTGGGAGCGCGCGATTTAACGCTGATGATAGACGGTTTGAGGAAGTTGCCCTTTTGAGCCGGTAGAGGAGAGATCACGGCATTCTTCCCATAGATAGTAGACGCGACGCTGGATCGAGGAGCATACGAGGTTCTCGCAACGGAAGAGCGATCGCTGTATCCGGAGATGCCCGAGTATGTCGAGTCGCGCAGATCGCCGGGGACGAAGAAACGCTGTTCATCGAAGGGCGAGTTACTTCCGCTTTCTGAATGCGCGATAGGAATTGGAGGCACCGGCGGAACAAGCAACGTGGGTGACGCGGGCGCAGCTCGGTTGGTGACACCAGGAATATATGCGATCTGGATAATGTTCGAAGCGCGGGTGAGAACGGTGGAAGCAATCGAGTGTACGGTATGCGTTGATGCTCGTTTCGACTGTCTCGAAGCGAAGTCGTTTTCGACGCCTTCTTTCGAATGTTCCGCCTCTCCTTGCCACGGCTCTGGTGCGTATTGCCTCCTCTTGTTCCGAATGCAAAACCTCCAAACTAGGTAAGTGATGATTGCAATAGCAACTATACCCCCTACTACACCACCCGCGATGGCGCCGACATTGGGACCATTGCTAGATTGAGAGGAACTAGAACCGCTGCCCGGATCCTTTACACAGAGGGCCTGAGGACAATCGGTGCAGGTCTGGATTGTAAAATGGCACGATTCATCGTCGGCACATGCAGGACATGTCGGGGCCCTGTTTTCACATTTCACACAACCATTCTGTCTCTTAGAGAGAGGTGATAGAGGTTGGTCATCTAATGATTCGTTGTTAGAGACAGAGAGGCGTGGCGCAGAAGGTAAGAACTTACTTAGGGAGAAACCAACAAAGCCGGGAATGTCTGCCATCATTCACTCGCGGGAGGATATATACTAATTTCAAGGCGAGTAAGGACGGGAAGAGTTTTAAGTTTAAGGAGACCTTGAATGGATGGCTTGCTAGTGGTCAACGGTATAATGCCTGAGGTCGAGATCGAGGTCGAAAAGGATACTAGAAGACGTTGGCTTGGCAGTAAGATCGACCCTTTTTGCCGATCGGGTCTAGCTGGCTTGAGCGTCTTGAATGGTGATAAGAGAGAAGTATCCAGACACAACTTCTTCTGCTTTTGTCTTGTCTTTTTCTTTCCTTTCTTTTTCTTGTCTTTTAATTCCTATGAAATGATATCGCTTGACCAAGAGTTTTGACGTGGAGAAAGGGAACAGACGTTAATGCGGGTTGATTGTTTGGCGGATAAGGGGGGAATTCGTTCCAGCGTGTGTTGGATGAGAGATGGAAAGTATAGGATAGGGATGTATGGAACGAGAATAAAACGAGTGACAGAGAGACTAGCTCATAAAAAAAGAAGAAAAAAAAGAAGAAGTGAATGTAAATCTGAATAGATGCAGCTTATGCTGCCATGAAAATAAACATCGAACTACAATTCGCCCGAGTATGGATTGGATTGAATTGGATTGGATTGGACTGGATTGAATTGGACTGGACTGAATTGGATGTAATTGTAAATTGTGGGAGTGACAAGTTATGATGTTCTTTTTTTATTCTTCTTTTTTAATTGCGTGGCTTGCGTGACACTGACACGGAAGAGAGGAAGGAAAAAAAGTTGGGTACAGAATCATAAGTTTGAAAATCCAAGAAAAGACGAAGATGGATAAGAACGAGGGTAGAACCTAGAAAACGAGGGGGGGGAGCCTTGGAAAAGGAAAGGTTGGATGCGTGTGTATGTTGTATATGTTGTATATGTTGTATGGGCAGATGCAGATGGGCAGGCGGGAAGCACAGTGAACAAGGTTCAAGGTTTTAGTTTGACTTGATTAATTGAGGGATAGCCAGGGCGAAACACCCGCAAGGAACAAGAATAATGGATCAATTTGCGGGTACTTGGATACTTTTGATACATACCTGCTATTATAGCATAAGAGATTGGTAGCACCTTTCATCCTATTCGTTCGCTAGTCGCTGTTCAATGTAATCTCACTACACTACTTCATACACTAGAACCCTAATACTGAACAATAACTAGTACATAGTATAGTCAATTCAAATAGTTATATTCCTTACGTGCCTAATATTCTGACCGAGGAACGACTTCTATAGAACTGGAGTTAGGTAGGATAACCGGAGATACTTACGATACAGTACCTTCCTAGGTGAGGTATCACTGGACATGTGCTAGGGAATAAAGGGGAGGACAATCAAATATCCGTGTAGTATTTTCATATAATAGGTATGCATTTCTACTATATATTTTTGGAAACATAGAACGAAAAAAAAAACTCTTTCTTCAGAGGAATTAAAGGACGATACCATATGAGGTATGTACCTACCATTAATACATCTATATTCTAGAGTTGATTATGAGATTATATACATGATTACATATGTATTGATAGTACTACATGTAGATGCACGTGTACGGGTATGTATGTAGAATAGAACTTAGAATTCAGATGGAATCTTTAAAGTTGGGAAAGTTTGCGCGCCATGCATACATTAGTACATGCTTGTACGTTTATTATCGGCCTGTCAGGTGGGCTAGACTTTGGGATCTACAGGCCCACGCGAAAATGGCAGTTGGGGGTTTACGTTATTACGTTGGTTATTTCGATCTAACATTGAATGTACAGCATGGTGACGGTACCTACATGATACATATACACTACCATATACCATATACAGTAGCACACTAAATCAAGTCTTGGTGGTGTACGAAATAATATTCTTAATACATACATATGTAGTAAATGACCGTGCAGGTTCTCGCTCAATTCTATTACTATATAATATGTATATTCATGAATTTGTCACCGAATAAGGTATTTTGGACCTTAGCATGGAGTCGCGTCGCCAGTTTCCTGGGTTTGCGAGCAATCAATATAATCACAACGAATCATCTTGCGCACCATATCTTCCCCAACATCATATAATATTTGCATCTCAATATGATTCTTTATTTTTTCTCTTTACCGATTGTGCCGAGAGAAAATATTAAGAATTGGGCGACCAAGGCGCGAATAACTCAAGTCATCTCTACTACAAGAATAACAACCATATTACCTTGGCACCACTTAGACATACCTAGATGCGGCCTCTTATTTTTTATCACTATTAGAAAGAAGGACCGGAAACGGTTTATTTCCGAGTTATCTACTATGTATAGAAAATTCCCCGAATATCTGTTAAAAGGGGTGATCTGGCCGGTTCTGATGTTGTTAGTACCTAGTAGAGAAATCCCATTTGTGACCTTCACATATAGACATGATTTAATACGTCCATGCTTCTAGATTATCACTTTCACGGAGTCCTGTAGGAACACACTAGTGATGCTAAGTGCCAATATGCTCATGAGGTAAGTCCGCAAATCTTGGTTTAGAATCTGCCTGTGAAATGAGGGTACCTACCTAATATAAACATATATACCATTGACAGACTTTTGCGCATGGGATTCTTGTGTTTATGCCTACCTCCTAGGTAAAGTGCTCACACCAGGTAGGCAAGTGATATATAAAGAGAAAAGAAAGGCGTCGAGAGGTATGTTTGAATACCTTGAACGAGGAGTTGAAGTTAAGGTAGGTAAGCATTGTTAATGAGTTTCGCATTGCTTCATTATATATGGTACTGGATTTTGTTGTGGTAGTAGGTTTGTTACGCCGTTGAGACTTCGCAGGTGGCAAAGATATAATAATTCCTCATAATAAGGCTGAGTATGAGATGAGATGGATTTATACGTGCAACGAGAGTTAATGGACGATCCAGTTCATATAGCTCTTATCTTATTCGTGACTTCGTATGCGCAATAGGGGCGATTGGACCGCCTACATCGATGTCGAAGTTTAGAAACAATGTGTAAAAATAAGCGATGGGTTGGGTTATTATCTTTTTTAGGAGGTATGCACTCCGTAATATCATACGAAAACATGATCGAAATTAAGACTATAGATCAGATTGCTCTTATATTTATCTCAGAACCTGTGACGCGCAGGCAATACGGAGATGTGTGTGCTGATGTGAGATAGCATTAATGCTATAGAAGCCTATAACATTAGTTGAAGTACAACGTAATAACAGATTCCTTGTAAAATAGGACGAATCGTGCACCGCCTCATTCGTATCCATTTATTACGGGGAAGTCCCCAGTCCAATGAGGCTTGCAAGATCTCCACAAATGCCTCCCATTCTTCTTCTTCTTATTTCTATTTTTAGGTAAAACGGTCCTAAAGAGATGGTCTAGTGTTAACTTTAGGAACGTAGTAACATTATCGATATGCCAGTTCAGGATCGTTATTCTTTACCTTACTCTTTTCCTTCAAACACGGTGTCAATATCTTAAGGTCCCATTATTTTTATTTTATAACAATACACACCTAGATCTTATCTAGTTATGTCTTCAGTTCCATTATGAAGGCTATTTAAGTATTTCTTCCATTCATGAATTAAAAGGTATGTATGAATTATGTTTATAATGGTATATGCATATGCTTGGTAAGAGTACTGGGGAGTGTGTGGGGATGTAGTTTCAGGCTAACAACAGCTAAAGTCACTAACCTTGGGATTGATGGAACGGTAAAATACCTACACTAATACGTGTGGTTATACAATATCCGCAAGTATAACTAAGCACCTAAGGTAAGCAAGTAAACAATAGATGATTTATATTTTGATAGAGATAATCTGACGTACCTATATTGTATTTGTGAAGCGTGAAAATAAGAAAGAAGAAGTCCTCTTTGAAAGTTATATGGCAAGCCGTGAACCAAAGAAATTATCGGAAAAGACAGGAGAACTGCCTAGCACTAGCGGTGATGCTTGATAAACGGTATCCTTGAGCCGAACCCGGATTATAGTAGCCTACTTACTGCATATCATATGGTAAGTAGGAGGTACCTATTGTAGTGTAGGTATTGCGCCTTGCTGAACTAATGCGAATTATTTGATCGCTTTGGTGGCTTAAATGTGAGGGTTCAGAATCTAAAGGCTCAGATTTATTAGAGCCATCTCGAAAACCCTCAAGTCAAGCCCCTTTCTCTTTTTTCCTTTCGCTTCTGACTGACGTACCTAGGTATCACCACAATGTTTACACTATGATGCAACAGAAAGAACTGACGAAACCCGAATTTGATAAGAGGGTAGTATAGACAAGTAGGTAGATAGCACGAGAACTAGAATATATAAAACACATTTTCGGAATGACGCAAATTTAGGTGGTGTGTTTGTCTCTTTGAAAAGCAAGTGACAGGACAAGTTTCACTCGATTGAGCACCTGGCACTTGGAAAATATCGGTACATAAAGTCCAATCTATGTGGTATATGCAGGTATGTAAGTACCTGTTCGATGTAACTAATAGGAGGTAAGTACCTACGTATATTATACTACCTACATAAGTACATTCTGTGAGAATGACGGCTGAGTCTCTGACTCTCTGTAATGCTATTCACTAAGCCACATTGACCCTGGTCTGTTGCTTCCACTCAGAGCACGTATGTACTGGACGAGCTCGCAGGAGGTGGATACATATACGTACCCAATGAAATCTTAGTGCCTTTTTTTTATATTTTTTTTCTTATTTCTTTGCATTTGGACTCCTTTTATGTACATCCAGCTCTCCCAAAAACCGATATGGATGGGGCTTGCTTCCCGACGCTACATTGATCCCATCCCGACCTGAAAAACAAAAAAAATACGAACACTTGCCCTCCTTTCATCTCTCCCTTAGCAACACCTAACCTATTTTCACCCATCGCGAGTGGTCTTCTCCATAGCATGCACATGAGCATTGGGTGATCGATTCATCAAGTCACTCGGCAGCCTCTCCTTTTTATTATTACTTACTTGATTATTCTTGCAGCATTTAACCTTCCTGCAATCACGAAGTCTATCCTTTAATCTTTTCTCCCGTGGGAAAAGAAAAAAAACCCTTCGTTCTCGCGTGGCCCCTAATCTGACAAGACAATATTTATCGGGTTATTAAAGTAACTATAACTACCTTTTCAACTGATCGCGAACATCAAAAAACAACAACATAAATACTTACCTAACCATACTTAGACAGATATTAAATTGTATTCGCCTACTTATCGCTTTGATATATACTTTTAACTACGGCTGGTGTAGCCGACGGTCAAAATGGCATACAACGGCGGTCACGGTGATGAGTATGACGGTCACAGACTTCAAGACATGCCCGCTGGCAGCACGGTAAAGTTTAACCCTAACAACCTTAACCATAACCATCGCGTTGGACCCGTTTTATCCGTCTCTCCATCCATCTATCCATCTATCCATCTATCTATCCGCATGGTCGCACGACTAATTAAACCCTTTATCTTATCTAGTATCATTTACCTCCTCAAGATCAGGATGAAGATGAATCGCAGCGTCATCTCCTAGGTCAAATCCCTGGTCATCAATATGAACAAGATCGGTTGGGTGCTGCCACTCCTCCTGTCCGCCCAGTTTCGGCATATAGTCTAACTGAATCTTACACCACCACCGCTCCTCCTACAACCCAGTCACCAGCGCCTCAGTATGGTAGCGAGTATATGGGCGGCTATGGAGGCCATCAGCTTGAGGATACCGGTTTCGGTTATGGTAGACCGGCATCCACCGTCGACAGCGACGAGAGCTGGCTCCGTCGTCAACAACCGGGTGGTGGCGGCGGTGGATTAAAACGTTATGCTACCCGAAAGGTTAAGTTAGTCCAGGGTTCCGTTCTGAGCGCCGATTATCCCGTTCCTAGCGCCATCAAAAATGCCGTCCAGGCCAAGTATCGCGATGCCGAGAGTGGCAGCGGAGAGTTCCTCAACATGCGATATACCGCTGCTACGTGTGATCCCAATGACTTCACTCTGAAAAACGGTTACGATCTTCGGCCTAGGATGTATAACAGACACACGGAGCTCTTGATCGCTATCACCTACTATAACGAGGACAAGCAGCTGTTCTCCCGTACCCTTCACGGTGTTATGCAGAACGTCCGTGACATTGTCAACCTGAAGAAGTCCACCTTCTGGAACAAGGGTGGTCCCGCTTGGCAGAAGATCGTCGTCTGCTTCGTCTTCGACGGTATTGAGAAGGCCGACAAGGAAACCTTAGATGTCCTCGCCACCATCGGTGTCTTCCAAGACGGTGTCGTGAAGAAGGAGGTCAACGGCAAAGAAACTGTTGCCCACGTCTTCGAATATACTACTCAGCTGTCCGTCACGCCAAACCAGCAGCTTATCAGACCGGTAGACGAGAGTCCCCAGACCTTGCCGCCGGTCCAGATGATCTTTTGCCTGAAGCAGAAGAACACTAAGAAGATCAACTCTCATCGTTGGCTGTTCAATGCATTCGGCCGGATCTTGAACCCTGAAGTGTGTATCCTCCTCGATGCCGGTACTAAGCCGGGTCCGAAGTCGCTTCTAGCGCTGTGGGAAGGGTTCTACAACGACAAGGATCTTGGAGGAGCCTGTGGTGAAATTCACGCCATGTTGGGCAAGGGCGGCAAGAAGCTGCTCAACCCCCTCGTCGCTGTCCAAAACTTCGAGTACAAGATCTCCAACATCTTGGACAAGCCCTTGGAAAGCTCCTTCGGTTATGTCTCCGTCTTGCCCGGTGCCTTCTCCGCCTATAGGTTCCGAGCTATCATGGGTCGGCCTCTAGACCAGTATTTCCATGGTGACCACACCCTCTCCAAGATTCTTGGGCCGAAGGGTATCGAAGGCATGAACATCTTCAAGAAAAACATGTTCTTGGCCGAGGATCGTATTCTGTGTTTCGAGCTTGTCGCCAAGGCTGGCTCTAAGTGGCATCTGACCTATATCAAGGCTGCCAAGGGTGAAACTGATGTTCCCGAAGGTGCTCCCGAGTTCATCAGTCAGCGACGTCGTTGGCTGAACGGTTCCTTCGCCGCCTCGCTCTACTCGTTGATGCACTTTGGTCGTATGTACAAGAGTGGCCACAACATTCTTCGCATGTTCTTCTTGCACGTTCAGCTCATCTACAACATCGCGAACGTCGTATTCACTTGGTTCAGTTTGGCTTCGTACTACCTGACAACAACCGTTCTTATGGATCTCGTCGGAACTCCCTCGGGCGATCGACATGCTTGGCCTTTCGGTGATACTGCTACCCCGATCATTAACATCATCCTCCAGTACTTGTACATCGCCTTCCTCATCCTGCAATTTGTCTTGGCTCTCGGTAACCGTCCTAAAGGTTCTAAGTGGGCATACATTGCATCGTTCGGTTTGTTCGGTCTTATCCAGTTCTACATCCTTGTCTTGTCCTTCTACCTTGTCGTGAATGCTTTCTTGCCGCAGAATTTGCCGACGGGAGAAAGTGCCGGCGACGCCTTAAAGGATATGTTCACTGGAAATTCCGAGGTAGCCATCATCGTTCTGGCGTTACTCGCGACATTTGGTTTGTACTTTATTGCATCGTTCATGTATCTCGATCCTTGGCACATGTTCCACTCATTCCCATCCTACCTGATTCTCATGTCGACGTACATCAACATTCTGAACGTCTACTCGTTCAACAACTGGCACGATGTCTCGTGGGGTACCAAGGGTTCAGATAAGGCGGAAGCTCTGCCCTCAGCTCAAGTCGTCAAAGACGAGAAGGGTGAAGCTGCTATCGAGGAAATCGACAAGCCGCAAGAGGATATCGATAGTCAGTTTGAACAGACGGTCAAGCGCGCCTTGGCTCCCTTCAAGCCAGAACCCGAGGTCGAGACCAAGGATCTCGAAGATTCTTACAAGTCCTTCCGAACGTCCTTGGTCATCACTTGGCTGTTCTCCAACTGTGCTCTCATCGTCGGTGTGACTAGTGACAGTCTATCCGCGTTCGGCATCGGGGTAAGTTTAAGTCTACGAATTACCTTACAAAAGTAATGAAATAATACAGTGGCTAACGATATTGTATAGGGCACGACTTCGGATCGATCAGCGGCGTTCTTCAAGTTCCTACTTATCGCAACTGCCGCCCTATCGTTCGTCCGTTTCGTCGGCTGCTGCTGGTTCCTGGGCAAGACTGGAATTATGTGCTGCTTCGCTAGACGGTGAAGCGGCTACTTACTCGAAGGAACGTGGTTGGGTCATCAGAAATTATACCTCTCAGATGTATACGAACGTAGCCTCTTTCTGTGTCTCCAGGACCTGGTGTCAAAACAAATGTTTCTTAGCCGGATAGATGGACGAGATGGCTTCGGTTTCGCAAAGTTGGGGGAGAAAGGAGGGCCGGGAAAGTAACGGCTGCGCCATCGGTTCTCTCACCTGCGTGGCATTATCTTGGGCGTTGTTGACTTCTCCTTTTCTTATATACTCCTAATGTGGCTGAGCTGAATAGTCAGGTCAGTTTTTACGATGCATCTCACTAAAGCCCGAAAAAAAAAAGCTCATGAGCCCGTGTAGCGGTGTTAGGGGTAGGTAACACGATGATCTGAATATGTCTCCGTTGTGCCTAGAAAAGATAAAAAAGGAGTATCTAGATTGATGATATCAGGCTTCCCGTCTAAGTTGCTAGTTGCATATAATGTGCATATTATGTGGTAGTACACTGACGACATTGTGCATGATAAACAACATTGATGAAGCTGAAGCTGAAGCTGTCGGCTCCTTCTACGTACAGTACGTACAGTACAACTATTTCTGCAAATATCTTCCTACATGCATAATCCCGGATTAGATAAGAGGTGTATCAAGTATATTCATTCCCCACGTTGAAAGTCAAATTGTTAATGCTTAATTTAATATTGTAAAAGTCAATAATCGCTTTTTAACACCAAACAACAAAACTTGACAAATTCCCACTCTACATAAAATACGGAAATTAGACTCATGATGGAGTCTCTAGAAGCCGTGCAGTCTCGACATAGCAAGGAGAGGCGGGACCTACAAAGTCGGATCACGAGCAAGAAAAAGAACGCGACGAAGAAGACGCGCAAAGGCGTCCTCGACGAGTGCGCCGAGCTCGAACGACAGCTCCGAGAGAAGCAATCGGACGAACTAGCTGCTTTGAACGGAGGGGTTAACGGCGGGGACGATGATATATCCGGCGGAGAAGACGGAGGAGAGCAGGGGAAAGAAACCTCGCAACCTAGACGAGTGGACGACGACGCACATTCTTCGGACGCGACGAACGGGATAACGCAGCAGTTAAATAGCACGACACTTTCCGCACCTATAGAACCCGACGACTCTCCACGACGAGAACAACAGCAGCCGAAGAAACGTAACCGCCAAAAGGAACGCATGGCCCGGCGCGCCGCGGAACAAGAAGCCGCCGCCGTCGCCGCGGAGCAGGAGGCCGCGCACATGACGGATCACCGGAAGATCGAGAAGACGTATCTGCTGCGGGAGTTCGCGACGCACGGGCTGGTCGAGGAGGAGATACGGCCGGACGGGCACTGTCTCTTCTCCGCCGTCGCGGACCAGCTGCGGACGCGGGGGATACGCGTGCGGCGCGAGCCCGGGAGGGATAACGAGGAAGGGGAAAGCGCGGACGAGCCGGCCTACAAGACGGTGAGGAAGGTCGCGGCGGACTACATGCTGGCCCACGCGGACGACTTCGCGCCGTTCCTGGAGGAGCCGCTGGACGGGTACGCGGCGAAGATGCGCGACACGGCCGAGTGGGGAGGGCAGCTCGAGCTCTCGGCCCTGGCGAGCGCGTACGGCGTCGAGATCCAGGTCCTGCAGGACGGGCGCGCGGACACGATCGAACCTAGCGTCGCCACGGCAGCGGCGGGGGGAGGAGGGGCGAGGACGAGGATATGGCTCGCGTATTATCGCCACGGGTACGGGCTCGGGGAGCATTATAACTCCTTGAGGAAAGCCGGGTGAGGCGTCAAGATGAGATGGAATAGTAGAATAGTAAAGAAATAAAACAAATTGAAAAAAAAAAACAAAAAAAAAACTATTCGAGGCTAATTGAGAGAGTTTTTGGATCGTTGGTTGGGCTTGCGTAAGGGGTAACTTATGCCATTGCGTTTGGCGTATTCTTCGCGTTGGCATATCGGTACCTGTTATAGCGCCAGCGGTGTTATTGGTACATACATATACTGATACCCCCGAGATATCTCCTTCGCAAGACTGCTGACGGTACCTATTGGAGTCGTGAATGCGTCTAGGTGATCGGACTATGTCTACCCCCTGCACTACGTTATATATCTGGATGAAGTACCTAGATGGCTCGTCTGATTGAGCACCAATATAAGGACTTAGAACGCGGTATCTACCTAACGCTATCCGCATCTCGTGGATTAAGCGGCAAGCTACTAGCTACAGCTACTTCTCTCGCTATACGTCTCCTTTCCTACCATTATAGAGGAGGCTTTTATCACGGGGGTACCTATAAACTTTGACTTTTCATCGAAGTCTTCTTGGTAGATACCTCTTATTGAAGATACAAGCCTATAGTCATGTGTGTAGGTATATTAGGTATTGAGGCGTATATACGATATACGTAAGTATAACCTAGGTAAGTTAGGTACAACTTTCCAGGGGCATTCGAGAGGATATATGCCTCAGCGGCTACCCCTATCGTTGCAGACATCAGCTCAGTCCCGATAGAAGGTAGATGGGACAATCGTCTCATGTCTGTGTATAACAGGATCGCTTTCGGAGGTCACGTTTGTATCTTTCGGGCGTAGCAGATCGTAATCCTCAACCCCTTTTCGAAGGTTGTCGCCATCGCCATCGCCATGAGATATTCCTCGCACCACATTTTACAACAGCGTATGAAGGCCTCGTTATCACGGTATCCACATAAGCGCCAGTTCCATGTCTCTACCACCTCAGCAATATTTCCCCCCGGGGACTCGAGCCGGTAGGCGTCAAAGTAGCTATTTGGATTTCGTGTACCTCATACAGTCACATAATATTTCCTACGTGTATTGAAAGATGGAGTCCGATCTTCTAGCCTTGCGCCTTCGCCAGGGGTACGGCATCTTCCACGGGGGGTCACGCAGCAACAGCAGCTTGAATCCGGACAGCTTCTTATCGTCGTGGACCAGCCAAAGCACGAATGCCGACACCACCCAGGTGACGAGCGCTATCATGGCCGTAGAGATCAGAAACGCGGACTGGCTCGATCCGGTGTCGGAGTAGGTGAACAAGTTCATGCTGAATAACGACTAAGACGAAGAGGTAAGGCTTAGTTGCTTCCGATGACTTGGGCGGGAAGGAAGAGGACATAACTCACGGAGACGTAGTTCAGGGGGAGATAGAATATCGTGACGAATGTGAAAACTAGGATATACTGGTTCATAACCGTCGTTCGAGACGCCTCACGCACCGAGGTGGCGCTGAGTAACTACATGATCTCGTTAGCGAACTTAGTCTGAGGGGATATGCTGACTACAGATCGACCTTACGCCGTCTCTGAAACTCTTTATCTCTTCTTCTTTCTTCTCTATACGGTCTAGGAGGGACCGGGTGGACTTCTTATGGATAGCTATAAGTCTTTCCCATGATCCATCTATCTCGTCCATGAAAGCATTTGGAGGCGAATCGGTGTGGGTGGAGCTGATAGAACCGCGGCGAGCCGCGCCCGGCTGCATGCTCACATCGAAGTCTTGTTTTAGCTGTTGAAGCTCGCGCCCACTCTCCTGAATCCACTCTGAGAATATCCTCAGCGCTTGGAGGACTGTGAAGTAAAGCCGGGATCTCTCGAAAGTGCTATCAAACATCATCGTAGCGCCATCTCTTCCCGAATCGAACAGGTCGTCAACCTATGGATGTTCATCAATAAGGGCTCCCTGACATATTTATTATTCTTGTAAAGTTTACCTTCACCCCGACCAATTTATCTATCTCGTTCAAGGTGGCGATCCATTTACGCTCCCATATGGGCAAGATCGAAGATAAGATTCTAAGATATACGGCAACGCCCGTTAAACTCCCTCGGTTAGGCATATCTAAAGCTCGCTCATTTTCCGTGAAGAGGCGCCTATACTCGGAATCGCTGAGATATATGATGGTGTACGAAGGCATATCTGCCGTGTGAGAAGCGACAACGGCGATGGAAAACCTTTCCTCGATGATTCCAATATCATCCAAACCGTCGAGAGATGCGAGCTCGCCAAAGACGCGGGAAGGGCGAAGCCCGTTACTGAACGGGTATTCATAAGCACGCGGTAGGAATTGCTTTCCAGCCGATAAAACTCGAAGGTGAAAATGGAGATGAATGCAGCTCGATGACATCCAGACCTCGCTGGTGTGCATAAATCGTGGCCACTTAGACGCATGGCAATTCAAAAAACGTAAAGATTTCTTAGTGCCAATAATCTTTTCGCTGTTATCACCTATGGCGCTCATCTGTGACAGGATAAGATATATGCAGGCGAAACTAAGAAGTCGTCGGTGATGAAATAGTTGCCTTGGTTTTACAACTCAGCTATTTTGCTCGTACACGAAAACAGTTAAGACAATTATCTTACCATAGACGCCCAAAAACTTTCCCATCCCAAGGACATGTCTTATCAATACGTAGTCTATCATCTTCGGACTGTTGAATCCTATTAGAGCTAAGTTCCTCACATGTCCGGCAAGGATCAGACCTACATGAAGTTGACTCAAAAGCGAGCATTTCCCGCTCAGCCAAGGTTCTCGGGTGATATGGACCCCAAATGAGTCGTAGCCCGACTGATATACCTTGGCTCTCGTAAAACCAGGACAATTGAACAGAAGGACGGAGTCTGCAAACTCATCTGTTTCGAACGGCATGCCGATATCGTCCAAGTTCCGTACTGACAATGCTTGATATAACCAGTGCTCTTTTATGACGGATGCTATACGAGTAGCCTCCCAAGCAAGCTTTGGCTCTTGTGCTTGGTCCACATGTTTCCACGGCACTTCGATACTATGTGAATCGTCATCAACAGTCTCTTGGACTGCTAGGAAGATATCACTGTATTCATCCCGCTCCCGGTCATGCATATGAATTGATTCAATGGGATCGTATGGTCCGGACAAAATAAGCGGGAGGTTGAACCTTGCTAGAAAAATGTCACACAACCTGACTGGATCTGGATGTAATGTGATTTGATGATATTTCTGTAAAGGGGACGAGTCGAACACAACAGGAGTTGCTGGAGAACGGTTAATACCGATATGTGAACGAGGGCGTCGTAGGCTCTCTTTATCGTCATCGTATATTCTCCGATATATGGAAGATAACAATATCTCCTGATTTATATTCGCCTCTGCAAGTTGCTGGAGGATGTCTTTGACGCCACGGTTTTCGTCCTCTTGATTCATGGACGAGAAACATCGTGAGCAGCCATGTTGCTTATTTGGGGGTTTCTTGGGAACGTTTAGCTTTTTCATTTTGGGATATGTACGATATGATCCTTTTGACCTGGAACGACGCCGTTTTAAGGTAGCTGTTAATATAGAAGAGTTCTCGCTTTGGGTTAGCGACTCAGTCGTCTCAACCCTCCTAACATTGCTTCGATTGGCAGAGGTGACTTGAGACTCGTCTCTCATGTTGACCTTGTTGCTGAGGCTACCAACTCCATTCACACGTAGTCAGAAAAGACATCGTATAATATATTTCCTATCTATATGGTAGATAGGACGGATTTTACAAGATAATTATCCTTGCTCTTGTCGATGGTTACCTCCTAAGCTCACGAAGCGCCTGCGCCTCATCAACATTGCGCTCATCGAATCGTCCAGTCGGACTCATTTTTAGCCGTCAAGGATCATGCAGAGCATCCCTGACGTTGCATTCAAGCCAGCGGAACATGCAAATGATCCCCAAGATCCTGATCAGAACCTACAAGGCAGCCGTGCAATATATGTTGCAAGTTCGTATACTAGAAGAGAGTGTCTACTATGTAATAGATGAAAATCTTTAGGGGGTCCTAGATCATGCGACGATAGATACATGGCTATTCTGCTGTCATTGAACATGTCGATGTATTAATATCTTGGTGAGCTGGTGTTAAGCCAGGCAGCAAGACGAGTCAATCATATGATTTGATATATTGTATAGATTAGGATGTATAAATTAGGAAAAGTTGAAGATGATAAATTATAGGATATAAGTATTCACATTTGGAAGTTGTAGAAAGTATTGAAATATTATTCTATTCATAATTCGAGTAGTTACATCTATAAACTACATCATATTATAGGTACATGTATGTAACCGTTATGTGGCTGGTTATGCCCGCAGTTCCAAGCCTCGTTATCATTACATTTTATCTATGTAGACTATTGACAGTACGTACAACGTACCTAGGTAGATAAAAATATAGCACAGCCACTCGATGTACTCTTGCAGTTTTCATCAATGCCGAGAAGGGCCGCGCAGGGCCGCGCTTACAGAACATGGAGAGACTAGACTTTATTCTACAAGGGAATTTCATCTTAAAGTTTCCATGATTATTACTCAGTACGAATGTATTTCTAAGCCATTTGCGGTTTCGGTCGGCATCTGGCCCTTACCCCTTATTAATAATCGCTAATGCCCCACTAAGAAGAATAGTAGGATATTAGGAAAAAGGGAAGGAGAGGAGGAAGGGAAAAAAAAAATAAGTTTGTTAGTGGTAGGTATAATTTCGTTGATGAAGGAAATCGTGACCTCGACTTATATAGAGAGGTATATACTGCCTACATACATACATACATACACACACATAAAAGTAGGTTAGGTGTATATTGTATATACCTCTTCGCTACTTTTCCAAATCTCTCTCATACAACATCCACACTTCCTCTCATTCAAAATTCCCAGATCAGGAAAACTGGACAGCGTCGCTTAAAGCTTTAGCCTTCTGATCGACAGAATATTCCGGGAAAAGGTGCCAGTTAAACCAGTGGTATGACCAAGGAATTGCGTGCTTCGACGTACGGTTGACAACACTGTACTACCCACCAGCTTCTATCCGGCATCTCATTCGCGAACATGGATTCAAGACCTTGAGTTTTAGTTCGTGGGGGTTACCAATTACATCGTATTCCTTCGTCAAGAGAGGACGGAAGGCGTATTCTATGCTACCAGTTCAAAGGCCGGTTCTAGACGTCACCCGAAGCTTGTCTGTTTTCACGATAGATTCGCGACTGTTATACACTGAATCTTGGTTGGCGACAAACTCAACGTCCACGAGACAACCCAGGTCAGCGACAAAGCAAACTCGAAGTCGAAGATTTAAAGAATAAAAACTAACTCTTTAGAAATTGAGTTGACCAACTGATCCTTTATCCCATCCTATTATATGTACATGAGCCCCTATTCCCCTAAACAGGAACAATACTCGGCATCCTGTGTTGAAATACCCCTTAACGAGATTATTCGAACTATTGCTTGTTAAAAAGTGAGATTTGTTCTTACGTTATCAGATCGTATAGATCTGAGCTATTGAACGGTAATCATGGGTCTATTGTATGTCCTTCCCTGATCAATCCGAGATACGGAGACCAACTTGACAGTATAAGATCACTAACGTTGATTTATAGAGCCTTAGGTACGGCCCTTGATTGGCCCGACGCGCAGAAGCATGCGCACCAAGTCAGAGAATGGGGTATCAAGGTACTTTCTGATCACAGCATTCCTCACTTCTAACCTAATCCCTTGGCTGATCTGCGTGTGGTAGCAATTGCTAGAGATCTGGAATAAGGCTAAGCATAAAGAACACGATGCTATGCTTTGGGGTGACGAGGTATCGTGTCCATTATATTTCCCTTGCGCCTAGGTATTCTCACTAACCAAACACATAGATAGAGTATCTAGTAGTAAAGTACTCTAAGGATGATCCGAAAATTCTCTTATCGCTTCGGCAAGCCGATATTCTCACGGCGTTGGCAGCCGATGAAGAGCTCTCTGATAAAGGTGGCTGCGTTCCGGCCTTACAGGACCTAGAATCGCAAAGGTCAAATCCACTGCCCGTCTTCCATCCCGAATTTGGTAGATTTATGCTTGAGGCTACCCCGGGGAAACCATGGGGCATCGACTTAAAGGAGCTTTTAGGCGTCGAGCCTGATATGAAGAATAGGTACATCATCGTTTAGTTACTCATATGCTGCATCCTTTCTCGCTAACTAGGTATTAGGAGGAGGATCGCCAAAGACCACATGCAGTCTGAAGAATATCCTATCACCCTCACAACTTTTCCTCGTTTAGGTGTTCCAGGTGTCTTCACCGATCCATACTATCCGCCATCTGGACCCAAACTTCGGTCACAATTTGTGCCAGATGAGATCGCTAATCCACATATCCGATTTCCAACCCTGGCAGCTAACATACGTTGGCGACGTGGTAAGAAGGTTCAGGTGAACGTTCCAGTGTTCCATGACAAGAACACGCCGAGTCCATGGAAGGACCCTACCGTTAATTACGACCTTCACATATGGCCCGAAGATGACGATGTGAGAAAGGGTGCTGCTCCGGATGACTTTATTCATATGGATGCCATGGCATTTGGAATGGGAAGTTGCTGCTTGCAAATCACTTTTCAGGCGAAAAACATTATCGAAGGCAGGCGGATGTATGATCAGCTGAGCCCAATAGGGCCAATTATGCTAGCCCTAACGGCGGCGACACCCATCTATAAAGGATTCTTAGCTGATACTGATGTCCGATGGAATCAGATTAGCCGCTCTGTCGATGACCGAACTCCTGAGGAATTAGGAGAAAAGGTAAGTGAGCTACATAGTGATCTGACTATCTCTAAGATGCTAATGATTATCTAGCCCCTGAAAAATGATCGATGGCGCATCCCTAAGTCTCGTTACGCATCTAACTCCACTTATATAAGTACCGATGGTCGCCTGAGACAGGAATACTTTGACCCTGATCTTGTCATCGACGAAACCATTAAATCAGAGCTTCTAGAAGGAGGCATGGATGATCGCCTTGCAACGCACTTTGCACACCTCTTCATCCGGGATCCCATTGTCATCTTCAGTGAAGACCTTGATGAGCTGGACCTGACCAAGGCCGATCATTTTGAGAATATTCAGAGTACTAATTGGCAGCACATGCGATTTAAGCCGCCGCCGCCGGGATCCGACATTGGTTGGCGTGTCGAATTTCGTCCGATGGAGATTCAGATAACAGACTTCGAGAACGCCGCTTTCGCCGTGTTTATGGTGTTAATTACGCGTGCAATCTTAAGCTTCGATCTAAACTTCTATATACCAATTGTTAAAGTGGATGAGAACATGGAGATAGCCCACGCACGAGACGCCGTTCTGGAAAAGAAGTTTTACTTCCGAAAGAGCCCTTTCACAAGCCGGCAGTCGCGTAGCGGCACCACGTCATGCGCAGGTTCGCCGACGGCCAGCCGGCCCCCTACACCGTTTGGTCCTGTCGAGGATGAGTACACGCTCATGACGGTTGATGAGATCATCAATGGCTCGCAGTCGGAAGAGCATGATTTTCCAGGCCTTATCCCGATTGTCGAGAGTTACCTCGATTCGGTAAATGTAGACGTGCAGACACGGTGCGAACTGTCGACGTATCTAGACCTTATACGCATGCGTGCCAGCGGCGAGCTTTGGACAGCGGCCAAGTGGATCCGACACTTTGTGGCCGAACACTCGGGATATAACCATGATAGCGTCGTAACTGATGAAATCACCAAAGACCTAGTCAGCGCGGTCATTGAGATAGGTGAAAGAGAACAGGAGGGTAAAAGCTGGAAAGATCTCGCAGCCTCGGATGTGGCGAACCTTCTCGGACGGTTTAGAGGTGGCGGCTGTGGAGGCTCGTGAAGCGATCAACGACTGACTTAGATTTGACTGTACGTATGAGATCCCGGGCTCTACATAGGGATTATTTTAGGTGATTCATAGAGATTTATGTCATTGTCGTACTAGGTTGGTTAACTACCATCAGATACCTACCACCATGTATATGCTTGATACAGTATAAAGCTATTATCGCTTATGTTTATCAGTGCATTTCTGTCTACTACCAGTATGAATTCATACTGAGAGGGTTCTTGCTGTAGATTATCTACTCGGCATATAGGAGAGGAGGTAGCCATGATGTTAAACATTAGCCTACAAATCACGACAATTCCGAGTCTCTACCAGATATCTATCGCCCTTAATCGAGATAGGTATTTATTACATTGAGCATGAAATACCTTTTTGAGATTATTCATTACTGGTATCATATATTTGTTTATTCATAATATGTCAGTTATGCTATACTGTTATATAATAATAAATAATTCAAGGCTCACGGGGATATGAGTGATTCAGAACATTCATACCTGTCGATAGAGCTGCATGCTACGAGCACTTTGTATGGAGCAGTCCGCGAACTTCTAGGCACTTTTAGGTTTCTACTCTAATAGGGAGAGTCTATATACATATCCCTGGTATGTAAAAAATCTTTGAAGCTTACCTACAGTAGCGTAGAACGCAGCAATCGTATTATTACAGATGTGCATGTCCCTGAGGTTTTCACTTTCATCCATCGCGTTCTCGTCGTGGGGGTAGACGAGTCACGATAGCCAGAATTTGTGATCTGTCATATCACATGATGAGTGGCGCATCTGGCACACCGCATTCGGCCTTTTTACCACCTCGTACAGTACCTTGGTCGACATTCAGCTCGCTTGGACGCTGCACACGCGCGGGGTCGAGCCCGTCTCTAATAAGCAGCAGGAGAGAGAGACAAAGAGACAGAGGAAGGTTTGACAGGATGACGAGCTTCACAGCTTGGATACCAGAGAGACTACGTTTTCGCTTTCGTTACACGATGCTGCCGGAAGCGGAAAACGCGACAGACGACGAGCTGCGGCCCAGAGCATCCTGGGACCCGAACGCCAGCGATCGTCACGACAACGACGCCTCGCCGCGTCAGAGATGGCGCCACCGAGATCGTTATGCCGGGGCACTGCTCTTTAACATAGGTGCGTTCCTCCTCCCGGCCCTCTACAGCACGCTCTCCAAGCTATGGGTCGCGGACATCGACTCCTCGCTCATCGTCACGACGGACGTGTACACCTACATCGGCGTCGTCGTCGAGGTCCTAAACGAGGGCCTGCCCCGCGCCTCCTGGGTCATCATCGCGGACAAGGCCTCGCGCTCGCCGGCGCAGCGCCTCGGCCTCGCCTATACCCTCATCCTCTTCCAGGCCGTGCTCGGGCTGGTCATGAGCGTCGCCTTCCTCGCCGGCGCCGCCACCTTCGCCCGGGGGTTCGTCCCGCGCGAGGTCCGCGCCGCGAGCGTGACGTACGTCCGCATCAGCGCCTTCTCGTCCCTCGGCTCGGCCGTGGAGACGGCCGTGGCGGCCGCGACGCGGGCCCTCGACAAGCCCGACATACCGCTCGTCATCAGCACCACCAAGTTCGCCGTCAACATCCTCCTCGACATGCTCGTCATCTCGCGCTTCCACGTCGGCTCCTTCCAGCCGACCATCAACATGCAGGCCGGCATCCAGCTCGCCTGCGGCCTGACCGCCGCCTTCGTCGGCCTCGGCTACTTCCTCTGGACGACGAGCTCCCAGCATCGGCGCCGCTTGCGGGAGATCTCCGCAGGCGATCGCGGGGATGCTTCGCGGCTGCGCGTCGGGGACGACGTCAGCATACGTCCGAGCTTCCGCGCCCTGGGCGTGCTGATACGGCCTGGGATCCTAACGCTCGCTGAATCTGCCATACGCAACGCGTTCTACCTCTGGCTGGTGAGCACTATAGTCGCGCTGGGCGCGACGTATGCGACGGCGTGGTCCATCTTCACCACCATCCGCTGGGGACTGGTCATGGTCCCCGTCCAGGCCCTAGAGGCGACGAGCCTCGCGTTCATCGGCCACCGCTGGGGGTCCTGGCGCCGTCACTTAGGTAAGACGGTTCGCAGGCCCGGCCGCGTCCCCTTCCGAACAATCATCCGGATCGGGAAGCCGGCTCTCGTGTCTCTCGCGATCGCGCTCACGGTGGAGGTTCCCCTCGCCATCTTCTTGTCTATATGGGGCGCCAGATCCTTCGCCTATTACCTAAGCCATGTAGATGAAGTCGCCGACATCACGGCCTACATGTGGCGGACTATCGACTGGTGCTACATCTTCTACGCGGCGTCGACCCAGCTCGCCACCGTCCTCCTCGCCACGCAGCCGAAGTGGTACCTCTACCAGAGCCTGGTGAGCAACCTCTTCTACGTCCTGCCGTGGGCTATAGTTTGCCAGGTGATAGATCTGAACGTGGACAATGCTTGGACATATCACGGCCTCGTCTTCGGCGGGAGCTTGGTGTTTAGTTTCATCGATATTGCGATAGTGGATGGGCTGTGGGTATGGAGACTGATGACTGGTAAGGCGAGGCTCGAGGCATTTAGAGAGAATTAGTGTCGGGATTTTTCATATCTATCAATAGTAGATACCTACTTGAATACCCCTATTATATTCTATATCGATTATATCACTATGGATACCTACCATACTATGGCTTGTACTCCTTAGCAAACACTAAGCTCGTTTATCAACCTTGTTTTACACATGCTATAGGAATAGTAATTCATAACTCGAAACAGAAGCCTCTAGAATGTCCATGATGTATGTATGATAGGAGTAAATTGTAAGTGTGTTACCATTGTTGCTGTCTCTTATCCAAAAAGGGGTTGTGTTGAAAGTATCAATGTTGAAGTAAATAGATAAGCTATATTTCAACTGCTCTGTTCTCTGCTCTAGTAGCTATACCCCTATTTCCCCTTTTCTTTCCTGGTGTTTTGTTCTCACCCAAACGACCTTATAGAGGCGAGCCGTGTACATGAACGATTAGTTAGGTAGATAGCCTGTCTTTTACAAGGACTTTAACATGCTCATCATCATCACGGTTACTTTATAATCAAATATCAATGCTCTGTGCCTAACATAGAGCCATATTCAAAGGTCATATGATTAATAACTACCTGGTCTTCTAATTCTACTATACACTCTTAGGTAGACAAACCAGAACTATCGTCACCGCTAAGTGAATACTAGCATAATCTCACAGAAGTAGATTCCCACGCCTAGCAAGATATGTTTATTGATAAATATGCACTTAATAGTTTAAACATATTCCTAATAGCACTTTACAATGAGATGATGACAACCTGGTTGACGATGCTAAAATTACTCGTTTATTGGAAACCTACCAAGTATACTAAGTATACTAAGTACAATGTACACGTGCCCCTTTTTCAACAATAGCACATGTAATAACCAGCGTACCACCTCTCGCGATAGAAGGACGAAGCTAGAAGTCCGTTTGATACAAGAAATCCGCCATTTTGGCCCGTGCCTTCACTATTGACAAAGGATATCCGTCTCTCATGCCTAATTACCTAAATATACATATTATCGTGACTTAGTAGTGCCAGTATTAGTTAGCGAATGTGCGTCTCAAGACATGGATGCCTATTATCGCATCCGCCTGTTGTTCTAAATTCTCGACCGCCTCTGGAATTAGAATTTCTTGCGAATTGGATTATATACTAGAATAAGAAATTCCGTTTATAGAAGTAATTATCGTATCGTGGTCCGTGAGTTAGAACAAACTACGATTCAGGGGCTTCGATAATCGCAGCCGAGGAAAGAAGAGGAAGGTCCTGTTCAGTTCGTAGAAGCGACGAGATCCTGATATCCCTTACGTGCTGCACATAGTTGGCCGTGCCACCGGCAACGATCGTTGAAGAATAGCTAAAATATAGTATTTCCGGAAGAACAACAAATCTCCAGCGTCTCGGCCGACTCGGTGAGACCAGATTCAGATCAAAACCAGTTCTTGTTTGAAACTCGAATAGCCTCGGTATCGTTATCGCTGTCGAGCCTACAAGCTGTGCACACGGGTTGTCTCATCCATCGTGTTCTGTTGGTTGGGTAACAATTATCACGCTCTTTCTGTACTCAGTCGACAAAAGGCCAGGACGCGTAGGTTTATCACGCAGTCTAATATTAAGAGTATGCAAGGGAGAGCTCGTATGTATACTAGCAGCCAGACGTATGTACTGCAAGAATCCTGGAGAACGGCTTTCACCCTCAAGTACCACATCAAAGTTCATATCGAGAACGAGAGTCGGCTCAGCCGTAGGGATGCGGCACAGCTACCAGGCTAGCATCGAGGGCAATCTGCAGACTGTTATCCCAACGCGTCTGTTATGTACCATACGCTCTAGCAGGTGTAACTTTAGCATCAAACCCATCTATCGTGACCCTAGTCGGCGACGATCTTAATGGAATCCTTGAATGTGTCACGCTTCCTACGCCCCTCGCGCACCGCTACCCGGCGACTCCACGACAGCGTAGCATGACTCCGTTTTGATCGGACACACCCCAGCTAGAACTACGAGAAAGTCCACAACGCCTACTTAATTTTAGTCTCCGGATCTGGAGTCCGCCCGATAGCCGGCTGGTTATGACTTCTTTCTTCATAGGTAGTTATGACTTAGGGTTCGAAACAGGGGCCTAGTGCCGCTCAACCACCGAGACATCTCCATGTTAAGATATCGAGAGATCGTCCGTATCTAGAGCTTAGAAGCTATTTTGCCAGGAAGAAGCATATACCGACTCCCAACGCACAGGCACAAACTTCGTCCACCCCCCCTTGTATTTTGTCTAGCACGTAGTGTATAATCGGATGCCTGTCAATATCGTGCATCGAATAGGCTACTACAGTCTGCCTTCAACATTGGCAACATCACGAGGTTGACGATAATTTTTTTTCTCCCACTTCTTTTCATGCGGTAACGTCCTATCCTATCCTTGGTTTTTATCCATTTTCCGGGTTCTGAAAGATGTTACCTGGCCTATGCGGAAACGAAGCGCGCACATGGCTCGACATGGAGCCCGCGATGACCCGGCACGGATCCTTTCTCTATTCATACTAGATATACGAGAAGGGAACACCCGCGAGTGTAAAAATAACCCTATAGTATAGCATATTAGTATGTTGGTATATTATTTGGTACGAGGTACACCGCTCCAACTGGTACCTGTTTATAGAATTTTGGGTCGAAGTTGACTATAATTTCTAGAAGTAATGCATTATTAATAAGCCAATCCCGTGTCACAGGGGCTCGACCATATTATATAATTATACGATATCTATAGCATTGAACTATCACGAAGACGTTTCTAAGGATTCGACGTTGGTCTAGACTCTAGACTAGAGGAAATATTTGTCTTATGGACCTCCCTATCCCGTACTTGTCCGACTCGGCCGATACAGCATTCAATCTCCGGGTTCACTGTAGCCCTTGGTTAGTAGAGAAATCACGCCGAACTATGCTGTGCCCAGGTAGCAGCTGAGGTTCATGTCAAAAGCTGACAGCACATGTTGGTTCGTTCAGCCAGGCATCTTCGTCTCACTGGTGTTTTTTTTTTTTTTTTTTTTTGCTATCACCGCCACTTTCTTCAACCAAGGTCGAGTGTAACCTATTGTGAAACAGACGTAGAGAACCTCAAGGATTGCCGCCGTCTTGGCTGGAGCTACTCTATTAGGAAGAAGAAAATCCCTTCCACGTTCACAAGGACAGATCACAATTTAACTCCTTACGAAATATTCGAAGCAAGGAGGACCCCAGACTTCTACTATGCCACAATTCAACTACGATTATTATTAGATATGGGCGAGAAGGTCTCGACCTGACAAGATACGTGACAATTTACTTGTTTCAGAGTGATCGCGTAGGACGACATCAGCATAACTCCCAACTTGGGGCCGCGGGGCCGGGAATCGTGAAACCAAAGAAGATAGTTGTAGATAAGAAAAACATGTTTGACCCCAGGTCCTTTTTCTCGGTGTCTCGGTGCCCACTTCGTGAGCCGTTAGATCTCGGTCCCGGAATGAGAGACATCAAGTATGACCTGAGCGATGTGTCTTAGCAAGTGACGGTCAGGCTCTTGACGACCCTGACGGAAATGTTAGTACCATCGACCTAGAATTTTGTTGGCACAAGACGAAATGTGATTATCTACCTCCGGTAGGGGATAGTCGCTGCCTTGTTTTTATGCGACTGCAATGCGTACACCTTGGAACTACCTTTTGTGATACCGCTCACCCAGGTGGTATAATGAGACACGGCGTATGGATGAAA
Organism: Hypoxylon lienhwacheense; assembly: GCA_902806505.1. NCBI lineage: Eukaryota > Fungi > Ascomycota > Sordariomycetes > Xylariales > Hypoxylaceae > Hypoxylon > Hypoxylon lienhwacheense. Next base: position 587,722 of record CADCWW010000005.1, read on the forward strand.
GATTGTTACTGAACAAGGGGAAAACCCCAACCGTCACCCTTGATGTCATCTCCACCTAACGTCGCCTACCAACGATTTAATACCTCATATTTCCCACAGCTACGTTATATTGGTCCCGAGGGATACCCGGGGAAAGTCCCGGCGGCCGTGCCGCGTTCTTTTCTCGGGGTGATGTCGACGGGGATCTGAAACCGAATGCGATCAGCCGATGTTAAGTTCATTAGTCTCTATAGTTAAACTGGGGAGTGAGTGGATGATTTACAGCGCGGCGGGTCGAATTAGACACTCCGGTAAGATGACTTGAAGATCAAGGAATAACTACACACAACTACCTAGTTTGTCATGCCACTTTTTACACTACGCATATACCGGTTACATCAAACCCCGGGTAGGAGATTTTCTTCCTTAACCGGATATGTGCCACTTAGGAGAGACCAAAATTTGACCTAGATGCTACCTCTTAGACATCTTAGACCTCTTAGTGTGGTGACCACGATGACCTAACGACGTATAGCTAACACGCGAACTAGGTATATATGTTGATAATAGCGTCGATCACAGAATCGAGGAGTTTACTGCAACTACGCGGCACTATTGTCATGGCATGGGATATATCATATAGTTTACGAAATAAGAATAGCAACTCGTACCACTCTTACGTAGCCGCAGCTTCAAAACGAGCCGGTGCTACTTGGCGATGCGAGAAAGAGGTCTATCACGAAAAAGCCTAACGATATACGGCCTAGCACGGACACGGTGTTCGTTGTTCGGGTTCGACCGTCTGTTACCAGAGATCCCGGAGGAGGGCCCCGTTACGGTTATCCGGTATGGCGGGCGGAAGGAGCGGAGGGATAAGCGAGAGTTCCCACTCACACTTCGTAATACGCGTATATGTGGTATATACATGTGTACCTCCTAGGTAGGTATACTCGTGTGTACCGGTACGTGCATCGATAGAGCATATCTCAACTGGAGCTAAAGCTGCACGCGATTTAGAAGGTACCTACTAATACATTTAGTCTTTAGTCTTTACGCAGTCTTGCGCTAAGATGTATAATCCGTACACTAAAGTTAGATACCTCGTAATGTATAGTACCGACTTTATTGTAGGTACGTATATGAAAAAATTAAAGGTGAAGAAAATCAACTTACTAAGATCATTACATTAACAAGATCATAAAAATCGTATAAAGACAAACAGGTAGGTAGGTAGCTATAAAGGATTCGTATCAAAATTATAAGAGTCGAATGTACGGATTAATCAACGTCAACAATACGATATGAGGTACGTACCTACATGAACCATTGATACATATGCGTACAGGAAAGCTGGAGCCTTGGAGGTATAATATAGAGCTGTTATAGGTACCGGTCCAATAACTCCAACGCTTGTACTCGGTACCTACTAAGCCATGCAAGATGTGGAGTGGAGCGATCTGGGATCTGGGAAGGATCTCGATTGGCAGAATACCGACCTAGGATGTACATAGTGTACTGTAGGTCGAATGTACACCACCGTAAGATGACTAGCAGGCTGCTGAACCACGTGGTCGTAGAGCAGCAATTGTATGCTAGGAGGTACCTACAAACCTAGCTAATGTACGTAGTACTATGCCAGGTACTTTTTACAAACATGAATGATCGGTGTGTATCTAGTCCCTGTACTCTTGACTAAGCTGTCTAAGAACCAACTACATACTACATTACCTAGGTACCTACCCCTACTAAATACCTGGTAATTAAGAGACATCAATGTACCTAACAGCCCTGGAGGTTGAACTTACATGCCCTAACCCTGGAACACTTAGTTGAGATAATTAAGACAAGCATATACCCTTACCACTACCTCACTACACTTACTAAGATATAGAACAGCCAGTTGTAGTTGACGTTTAACAAGTTACAAGACTTGTTCTGTGACTCGCAATCTAAGACAAGATAACAGTACACACATAAGTAGACACTCAGCATAAGAGTTCGGGCGATAGCATAAGACCATCTTACATGAGATTAAGGTTAAAGGAAAGGAAGCTCGAGACGAACCGTGCACTCGTTTTTTTATACCTAACATATATATTTCGTATATACATTATATATAAGGTATATATATATATAGGTAAGTACCTGACACTTATAAGTTAAAACTACCTCCTTTAAAGGTACTTCACACCATCAAGATCAATAACTACCCCTTAAAAGGTAAATCATATTATTACAATATTTTGGATCTCGATGACATGTAATATATCAAGAAAATAAGTTGAAGATATCAGATGAATTCCCAAAGTAAAGGGGGGGTAATATATTCGTAGCCCCCTGCTAGGGTAGGATGACGGACATATCTACACCTGTACCTAGGGTAAACTAGGAACCAAGTGAGTTGGAGTACAGCTATCCCGCTTCTATCACAGGCTCGAAGTAATTTCGACATCGTACATTCATACCGCTTCCAATACAGAGTAGGATCGCTGCTCAACAGATCTAAGGGTGGATCGGTGGCCCATCTATGTCTTAGATTTGTACGAGGCGAGATATGTGCGAAAAGGGGTTAGGGGAGAGACAATGTCTTACTTTCCATTCTTTAAGAGACACCACGCGGTTGTCTTGGTATAAGTCTAGATATCAGTCTCTATGGCTACCTTGTAAGAAGAGACGTGCGTAAGAATGCAGCGTATCTAAAACTTCTCTACTCACCTGCTCATCATAGATCCTCTATAAGGCATATCTTACAAGGATACCGGTAGGCATGTCAGATATAAGCACCCGTGTAAAAGTGGTGAAAAAAAAAGGACAGGGGAAGATGGATCATGATCGGATGATTATCTACAAAACCTAATCCAATGACTGTTGACATCTGACACATCACGAGTCGTGATCCACACATATACGCCTTTCCCCGCAGCACGTCGTCGATATGCTTAACCTAGATCGATCACCTAAACATCGGACGAATCTAACGCGTGTCTAGCTACGTACCTACGGAATAGAGAGAAAGACAAGACAAGACAAGACAAGACAAGGTTTGAGTTCTCGAGCCGGACGGAGTCGCGCCGAAAACCTAACTCTACAGGTACGTTCCGGCCGGGGGAGAGCAGTTAAACCTAGTCCACGACCGAAGACGACGATTATGGATGAATGTACCTCATGACGTGACATAGGTGTAGCTATGTGCGCGTAAACGACCTGCTTCGGGCCAGGCGTAACTTGTGTCAGCCCTCGCTGCGTCTAAAAACGAGAAGCCGCGTAACGCCGACTTCTAATTCGTGCTCCGGTCTGAGCTAACTCCGAGCAGGACGGCGAGTTATGCGTACACCAGAAGTCTCCGTGCCGGGCTGGTCCGGCCGGAGCATGTTAAGTTGCCAGCAGGTACTCGCCCACAAGCATACGCGGAAGTACCCAAGCCCGCATGCGCCGGGGAACCGAGGCAAGCGAGTAGAAAGGGGAATAGTACCCGCGAGGGGTATGCAAGGGTGAGGCTAAGGGGAAAGAGAGAGAAGGAACAGATCGACATAACGGCTGCTAGCCTCCTCGACTCTGATCTCTCTCTCTCTCTCTCTCTCGAGAGAGAGAGAGAGAGAGAGAGAGAGATGCGCAACACCCCATGCCGTTACACACGAACACGAAAGAAAATACCAATATGCGTGCCACTTACAGCACCATCAGGTAAGCAAGTATATTGCGCCGGTCCTGGGCATTTCGAGAATGCGGTGGCATTCTGTAATGTAAGCGCGTAGGAGAGCACAGGTTAGGGGAGAATTCCAGGTAGTATACCTCTACCTTGCGTGCGGCACGTCGTAAAGTGCGGCTTAACGCACCAAAAGGGGAGAGAAGGGGGAGTGTGGAGTGGCACTGCGGTGCTATATGCAACTTTCCGGCCGGCTAGTGTTCGCCGTACATGACTAGATATCTACGTGTAGCTGGTCCGTACCCGTGCCGTCCCTGAAAGTGCGTTACAGCGGCGGGAGGATGGGGAAGAGAGGAGAGAGAGAGCGAAGTACCTCAGCAAGAGCTGATTATGGAGGTACTTTGCTCCTCGTTCAGGTACGGAGAGGTAGGTAATAGTACGTTTTGATGGTCAATGAGAAGAGGGTACGTTAGAGCCTAACCTTTTTTTTTTTTCTCTCTCTACTTACCCCCCCTTTATTTTATCCGTTAGGGGGTTGGAGTGGTTTGACAGAACAAGATCTACGCCGGAACGATTGTGCAGATCCCGCCCGGCCTTGCATTCGCGACGAACCTGGTTCTGATTTGCTGGCAGCCCCCTCTCTAATGTACCCGTAGGACGCGGCGGAAAGAACTTCGATGTAGGTACAGTACCTACCTACCTGCCTACCTACCTATGTGGTATGAAAGAGGTAGATAAAAGACAGAAGATGGGCGATGGCGGTCCTCACCACAACCGACTCCCGTTCTTCTTGATTGTTTCGCGTCGTCTATTATCTTCGCTACCTACGGATCTATCCCCATACCCTTCTTTGCCCTCCTTCTTTCGTCTTCCCGCATCCAACGCATGGAGAGCTAGAGCGGGAGACGATGCAATCACCCTTACATACGTCTATGTCCCGCCTCTTGGCGGGCGGTCTAAGTACCCTATCGCGTGCGAGCGATGACGTGCAGGAACAAAACGCGACGGCCTCTCGTTACGTGCAGCCAGCGCAGCTTACGTATGGGAGAAGGGGAGAGATAGAAGGGGGGGGGGGGGGGCCAAGAGTTCCGCGGTATTATATATATGAGTCCTCATGCTGCACAAGCTTCAGGGGGAGAAATAATAATAATAATAATATCATAATGATAACCAACCTCGTGCATTATCTAAAAATCGCATCGTGTCGCTTACACCCCCAAGCCCCCCCTCGCTGCGGGCTTTGAAAGAATCGATTCCGTTCTGCTTTCTCTCCTCGCCAACTTCCCTCTTCCTCCTTCTTCTTCTTCTTCTTCTTCTCCTCCTGCTCCTCTACCCCCAGGGCCCAGGTCCCCGGTTTCCCCTGCCGCGCCGCAAGATGACTGAGCTGGAGCAGCGAATGGGGACGGGGAATTCTTCTTCCTAGTTTTCGTTCCGTCATGTAGGTAGGCTTGCGGCACGGGATTTGTGAGAAAAGTTCGATCTTTTTTTGTTTTGGGCAGCTATTCGCCTTTTTCTCTCTTTTTTTCCCTCCTCCCCTCCCCTTACCAATTCTATCGTCCCGGGGTGATGGGCGCGTTGTCCGCGTGCCACTCGACATACAACACCAGGCAGGTACCTGGAGGCAGGCATGAGGTATGTATGGACATGTAGGTATGTATGTCTGGGTAGCATGAAGAGGTGCGTATGTACGCAGCACGCAGCAGAGTTGCGGCGAAGAGACGTCCGTTTCTGATAGGCTTTGTAGCGATCTCACACCAGTTCGCGAGATTCCCATCCTCCTGTTATATGCTATTAATACACCTCAAATAAGTATCTTGTCCTATAGGACCTACCTCGTTACCTAGGTAGGCGATATGTTAAATACATACCTCCCGAGCACAAGTGCGTATGCCTTACTTGGATGGGTGTGTGATGGTAGCCGCACGCATAGAAGCAGGGCGGAAAGGACCCTGAGGTCTCAGATCCTAGTCTCACTGATACATATGCGCGATCCTTGGTTCGCAGTCCATCTGCTGACTACTACTTACTTACATGCTGATTCCGACACTCTGTTATTGCCACCGCCAGTGGACAATACTAATAGATATGACTGTCGGTGATGAAGCCTGAGGGGGAAAAAGGTAGGCAAACCGCCGCCTCTTAGACCGGAGAGGGCAGCAAGGGATAACTCTCCTAAGTTGTGCGTCCGACCCAAGTCCACCGGTGTACCGAATATGTAGGTGCGTATGTATTATTATGTAGGTGGTATGTATGTAGGTACGTAGCGACATCGGTCAGGCAGTTGGAAACGCATGTCGTCAATCTGACAGGTCGCGTAGCACGGCATCTGTGGAGATGCTCGTCTCCCGTCGCGCGGGTGCATGTGCGTGTGCCTGCTTACTACTGTAGAAGTTGTAATATTGCTTGTTCTATGATAGTATCATTTTTTCTCTGGAACGCCTCGTCTGGATACAAACAAGCAACAGCACATACTAACATGATCACTCTCTTTTATCTCCTCTTACTTTACCTTGAGGCAATTTATCATGTTCCAGTTCTTTCTACTTAAGAGTTTTAATAATTTGAAGGAAAGAATCTAGTTTATTTACCTATACTACCGTATATAATATAAGTACCTTTACTCATTGCATCATGGTTGATAGTTGCTGTCTTATGTGCCACGGATAGCGGGAGATCGGGAAAGACGCTAGGAGAAAAGGGAAGATTATATGGAAAGGGGCATACAAAATGTTCACGTATTTCATGTCATCCGAAGTAGATAACCTCATATCTCCCTCTATCAGAGCCTACCGCATGTATACTATCTCGAAATACGTAGAAGTAGACAAATAATCCCATAGCCCAGTCGACCTCGAGCACGGTTAAGAGTCAGTGTACACTACTGACGTTCAAATCTGGAATTTGTCCCATAATTTTAGTATGAACTTATGTATTAACATCTCTATATTTACTGCCAAAATCAGGGCAGACATTCCTTGAGGAATGCTGCCAATAAACTGAACAAAGTCATGTCGCTTCAACATGACAAAGAGTCCTAGTCGGAGCTTGTTTGCATAATTGGAACGAGGACTTGCGTCGTGATCTCCAAACGTATCGACGATGTATCAGCTCATCCATCTATCACCACAGGATGCGTTATGTTCTTTTTGGTCCACCGATGCATTTCGGCTCGTCGTGCTTCTTCCGCCGTTTAGATGCTAGACAAAATGTAACTCCCATATGTAATCCCAGAAAACCAGCTCCCCTTTGCCTGGATTTCATCAACCTACCCAGAACATCAAGTTACGAAGCAGCCAGACGCCGAACGATGCCCTGACATAACCTCCCGAGTTCCTTTGCCCAGATGGGGGTATATACAACGAAAACGATAGTGCTAAGAACAAAACTGTATCAAAAACGTGGCTCGAAGTTGGGTATAATAATTAACAGGCGTCGTATGCTTTGAGAATGAGATCGAATGAATATATGCCGACGATTCGTTAAGATCGAGAAATTGACTAGGCGCATGTCGACAGCGTTTTTTCTTCTTTTTTTTTATGTGACTGGCTTATATTTTGAGATGTTATTTCTAGCCCGTATCCTGAATCTTGGGCATTGTCTTGTCCCTTGAATATCCAGTGCTCGTATGTAAATCGATAAAACACTGGATTCAGACTCGCTCTTCTACAGTCTTCGGTCGAATAGAGCGTTGCTCCATCTGGCGCTTCCTTTCGAGCTTGGCATAGTGAAGTCCGCATGCGTTGCATAGCGTCCTCGCACCATCAGGTCCGCGTCGCCATTCTGGGGTGTCGATTCTGTTGCAGCTGTGACAACGACCGGGAGGTGCTGCGCGCTATGTATGATCAATACATGTAACAAACAGCAGTGTTCAGAGCAGGGTGACTTACGCCTCGTCGCTTCTTGACTTCGCTGAGTCCATACGGTTGTTTCATGCCGTCGCCATACATACTTATGTCGTCGTCCTCGTATGGACCTTTACCCCGACCTTCTCGGGCCTTTTCAGTCGCTAAGCTATGTTGCACCAATTCTCGGAGATTTTCGAGAGAACGCTTCATGAATTCGACATTGCCAAGCATACTCGACACCTCCTGATCACTCGGAAGCCGTTCGGGAATAGGTTGCCCGCCATGTTGCTCCGAAGCAATTTTACTATATGCCTCGGCAAAGTTGCAAACCGTCCTTGATGTCCACACCAACTGCTGTATTCGTCAGCTACAATACAAACCTACTCAGAACACAATAACGAAAACTGACCTTATTTAAACAGTCCTGGTAGCCCCAAGACTCGAAATGTCGATTTAATGTGTTAGAATCATATCTATTTCGGGGCATTCCATAGTCTTCGTCGCTGTGAAGTGGCCGCCCTTGGTCGTATGAAGGAAGTGAAGGACCAAGATGATGCGGCGAGATTGGTGCTGCGGGCAGCGGGTACTGACCCGGTGGATATGCAATCGGAGGTGGATGGGCATGACTACCGTTAGATGTCGGCTCAGGAGGCTTAGCAGGATCGCGCTGCTCCTGATATGTATATGCTGAATTAGAAGGTCCATGAGAGCCAGGTGGTGGGCCGACATCTGATCGTTGAGAGAAGCGATAGAATTTGTCCTCGTGCGAAGATGGCGCGGGGCGCGATTCGGGCGGCGGCTCAGATCTTAATGGGGGTGGGAGACTATGAGGACCTGCCAACGTCGTAGGCGTCGGTGAATAATGACTCGGCTTTGTTCCTGAGAAAACCTCGGATATGGAAGGGAGAGATTGCCGCTGAGGCTCCGGCTCGTTGGGCGTTCTCCTGCTTTCCGCGGGGGAGATCATGCCGGATATCGACGACGGTGGTTGATGATAGGTGGGCGGGAATGGGGGTTTATGAAGGTAGGCCGGAGCCGGGTTAATTAAAGCTGTAGCTGCCATCGTGGGCGCTTCACGATTATGTCGCTCTACTGGTTCTGGAAGACGCTGGTTGTACGTATCAAATCTGCTAGCGGAGAAGAAACCACTGAGAGAAAGATACTGATCAACATGAGTTCGCGGAAATAGTGCCAGGCGTACTAGAGAGCGAGTAGCTCTAAATAAGAACGGACCTTTGCCTAGTGCCAGATCCACCCGCTTCCATAGCGGGATACTACTACCAGTGGCAGTGCCAAAATCTCCAACCGACCAACGAAGACAGCTCATGCACTTAAGACCTGCCCGAGGAGTCAACCTTGTCGTAACCTTTTCTAACTTTCGAGCGATTTGCGAATTGGACGGTTCGTAGACGGATTCGAATCGATGTGACTTCCAGAGGATGGGTTATTCGATATGACACAACATAAGTCTGCGACAATTTTAAACAATCGCTAGCGAAAAGAGTACACGTGGTAGTGGCGTCGGGAGGATCGAGACTAGATCTTCGAAACTGGTTTGATTAGAAATCTTCAGATCGAACATGCTGCGGCGGGATAGGTAGGAGATTCAAACGAGGGCATGTAGCGTTGTCCTTGCTCCTGAAGCTCAAAGACGGGAACGCCTAGAGCATGAGACACTAAATCGAATCACCACTAATAGTGGCGCCACGACCCTTTCTCCCCTTCAGATATTCCTAGAAATCACTCTTACCTTAGCCACCAAGTGGGTCTTTGATAGTATGGCCTCGACTATTTCCTCCAGTCTTTGAATACGTTCTTGTTGTATCAAGCTTTCGCCTAAGGCTGTGAAGTAGTCGACGACGACGACGACGACGACGATGACTCTGGGTATGAGATATAATACTCCTCAAACTAACGTGGCGTAATTACACAGAACAGACTTCGATGAAGACAAAAAAAGAGTCTATGAAAGAGAATAGATGAGTGAAGTGAAGTACGTATATCGACGTAGATGACGTGTAGTAAGACGCGGCAGGCGAAGTAAGATTTCCGATTGTAGATTCCCTCACGGTCACCTTGACCTTATGACGTTCGAATAGGAAGAGAGGAAAAGAGAGGAAAGGTTCCAAAGTAATGACGAAAACGCGGGCGACGTGGTGTAGGTATTAAAAGAGTTTAGAGAAATAAGCACAGCAGATTGGAGCGAGATGTATGTCACCTAACTACTGTATGATGTACCATACGTAGATGGGCAAATACCATGCGTAATAAGGAACACCAACCTAGGAATATCTAGGTAGCGCACATATACATACATAAGTTAAGATATCCCTGCTCGGGGCCATCCACCAAGTGTTATGTAGGTCTGTAATAATGTATTATAGGTATATGCAGTAACCACAGTACGGAGACTTCAACCTGGGTCTCTTCAAGTGGGGGAAACGGGGGCAAGAAATAGGTACGACAAGGGTGAGAATCTCACTCTCACAAGTCAGGGCTTTGCAGCCAGTCAGTTGGTACGCGACTTTCGCTTCTGAATTTCGAGAATCCTTGGAAGTTAAGGGAGAGAAGAGATTGCCTTCGATTTCCCGAACACTGCCCTCCTTTCACTCTCGAAAGGAACATTGACGATACCTAATCCATAGACGTCTCTAATCTCTCTCTTTCTTTCTTTCTCTCTCTCTCTCCGACTCTGACTCTGGCACTTTGGTTTGGGTCAACTAGGATCCCAGCCGAACCTAACAATAGATCCTTTAACTTTCTTGCAATTCCGCGACTCCCTCCCACATCCCATATTCGAGCGTGGCTGTAATTTGGCGTCTGAACATACACACATACACATACCATACCTCTCACTCACACACATACTCATACGCATACTCATACACATACTCACACGCTATGAGCATAGAACGTACGCTATGTACGCTATGTACGCGGAAAGAATAGCTTTGTCTAGCTAAAGATGCGAGCAAGGCCCATCATGACTGGACTGCAGTGAGATATGGTCGGCTATGATCATCTTGGGATAGTGAAATGAAGATCTTTTGTTTCTCAAACGTACGGTAGCCCCAGTCGCATGGTACTTGTGGGCGAATCTGAACGCGAACGGATCGCTCCCGAAGGCCCAGGACTTGGGGATTGTACAGTATAGGTATAGCACCTGGCTTGCGTAGGAATAACGAATCCCGAAACCTGTCAGGTCACGCCATTACCCTCACGCGAAATAAGGTGGCACCACTTTCTGGGCAATCCAGGCCTGTTAGACGGTGAAGGGTTACAGGGTCCTTTGGTGGCGATGGGGCCTATCGACTAGCATCTTTGCCAACCCTTTGGCAGCTCAAGATCGAAGATGAGATGGGGCAGTAGAATGGTAGGGGTAGACAGGGATTGGAAGGGAGGGGGAGTTTTCCGCAAAGGGAGTCGTTCCTGATTGGGGAAAGAAGGGGTATGATTCGGTACGTCTAAGAAACCCGACCGTCATGAAGATCTCTCGGTGACAACCCGTCATCTTGAGATGAGAAGATGATGCCCAAACCCAAACTTCTTTCAGATCCGAGAAGCGTAGAGCAGCAACGGTTTTTTTTTTCTGGATCTCGGAAGATGTTTGTGAGAAGATAGATTCCTCTCTGAAGCCTAAGTGTTCGACATCCTATAGGTGGCAGGTAAATAGGTATGGAGAGGAGAGGATGGAGATGACAAGAATCCACTGATGCTGATCGTCTACATCATCATACCCGAGATATAGAACCGAGTCGAACAACTTTGTTTCTTACTATGTAGACGTAGACGTAGACGACGAGGAACCTGCGGGTATCCTATGAACCTAACAGAGATACAAGGTCTCAAAAAAAATATGGTGCTGCAGGTGAATATCATTGCTACTTTAGTAAAAGAAGGAAAAAAAAAAGTGAGATTTCGGAGACAAGGGGGTGTTGGACATGGGAATGGAGAAGGTTACGAGAGAACATGGCGAGCATGTGTTGCAAGTACCTACCTTTGTTGTAGGTACATAATCTTTACTAATAACTATAACATCTTCAAGTAGATGATACTTATCCCTACATCATATCTAAACGTATTATATGCGTGTATTCAGGTATTTTGATCAATATACATAATGTACATAGACTACATATATACATAATATCTCAACTTCGACAGGTACATCCCCTTCATGTACGTATCTATGCAAATACCTTGTACCCATCCTGTCAAGTATGTATGTACCGCATTACCTCGCTTTTCTCGGATCAAAAAAGTATCCTCCCTACTTTGCGCTAAACCAATTATGATTAGCTCGTGTTGAGGCTCTTACAAATTTCTTATCAAATTTTAAAAAATAATACAGGTAATTTCTATGGCATCGCACGTACTTACGCTATACCGTTTTTAGTTTAGGAATGACACATACAAAAAATTGATTTGTAAGCGGTGATGTTGAAAGTATCCTTGTAGTAGATCTACCAAAATGGCTTAACGTAAACAGCGTGGATACTTTTTTGATCCGAGAAAGGCGAGGTAATGCGGTAGTCAGTACATAGCCTAGATGGCTACTCAGATGGATCTCATGAAGAAGCAGCGGATCCATGGGGCCGCTTCTTCGTATGGGCCACCCCTGTTTTGCTGCAGCCGTCCAAATCTACTTAAGAGATACGTACCCTATTTACATAGTACATAAAGTATAATGGGTACATTAATGTAAGTAGTACAGAATAATCAGTATTCAGTACATTGAATTGATCTACTTTTCTATAAGATTAAGTAGATAACTTTTTACTTTACCTAGTCTAGTGGAGAGATGGACAAGTTGACAGGAACCAGGTCTGCGGCTGCAGGGTGCCGGAAGTGCATGTACTTTTAACGATACTTTCTATCAGTCCTAAAAGGATAACTACACCTTAATCTGACCTTTACCGCGCATGCTGTTCATTTGAAGTATAAATATATATGTCATAGTACTAGATACTAGGTGTCCATGTGCCTTATAATAATAAATGATAAATATCCAATTCTTTATCTTATTTCTTGGTAGTTGGGTTCAATGTATAGGAAGTAGGTTATGGATTATCGTCATACATAGGTACTGATACCTATACATGTCAGGTATGCACATATTATGTAAACTAGGTAGGTACTTAAGTAGAGTAGGTATCCTTGGCTTACACTAGGTACCTGTAATCCTATATCTTTATAGATGTATACCCATTGGGTACGTGGCTTGTGATTATGTATTTCCATTTTATTACCGTTGTCAACTGCGATTGGTTCATTACCTAATACTTGACAAAATGGGGAAAATAATAGTAATAATAATAATAACTACAAGGTACGTTGTATTATAAGGCTTTCAGATCTCGAATCGATACTGCAGCGTTTTATTTATATATATGTGTGTGACTACAACTGCTTAAAGAGAAAAGTAAAGGGTGAGAGGTACCAGCGGTTACGGTACTTGTATGTATAATTTTAAAATGACAATGCCTTGTCAGGCGTTATCTTGGTCTAGGATATACAGGGGAACCATGTACTCATTATTACTGCGTACCTCATACTACATTAGGGTAGGTACCTGTAAGTTACAGGTACTTACATGTAGTACTACTATGATGTAGGTATTATAGGCGATTCGATAAAAGGTCCACCAAGCTTCTACGACGATGCCAGACAATCAAGACCAATCTCTAGAATTCCTAGCGCATGAGAGTTTTCGGGTAGAGATGCAGTGTCGTGATGCTAATATTCACCAAGAACATTCCGTAGCGCGTATGAGGGCAAGATCAGATCAGATCGGATAGATCGTGAATTACGACGGCTACGAATGGTGCGGCAGTATCAGGTGTGTTGATGAAATGCGTAGGTACCTAATGGGTATCTATGTCTCTATTAAATCAATGTAATAGATGTACGAATAAACGAAAACCAATCAATACATCATCTATTACAAAGAGGTAGGTACCTAATGTATGTATACATATATGTATGTAGGTACTCCGTATACCTCTTAAAAAGTTGGTGTCGCAAGCCGCCTTGGCCGCTAAAACTTGCCCTTCTTTTTTTTTTTCCCTCTTATTCGCCTTAAATTGAGGAGGTACATGTGGCATAATATGTCATGTACATGTAACGGTTAAGGGAAAAAACATCGGAAAATATATTAGATCTTTTAAGGTTAGACAGATATACTTATTACATAGTTGTGTACTCCATATACCTTAAGTATTAATCTAAGTGTAATGTATCCATATATTACCTCCAGTATGTACCTATGTATGTACATCAATTATCAGGAGGTATAACTGGTACTATGTAATAAAGGTAGGTACTTATACCTAGTGCATCCACTACCTTCTCGATTACGAGGTCAACTCGATTTACTAGAATTACATCTGTAACCAACATCCTTTTAGATCAACATTGAAGGGGACATCTGTAAGTTTAATAGGTTCAAGGTATGTATCTACATGGTATCAAACTTTACGACTTTTCTATTAATCGAATTTTTTAATCTTTTTCCACTTTGCCATCATTTTAGTTTATTATTTTTTTTCTTCTCTCTTTTCTTTCTTCTCCTATTTTCATAACCAACATCAACTCACCTTATAACAACTTATACCTAACCACCTACACCTATAGACCTACACTTATAAGATATCTGATTCGACTCGATCTTTTCCATCAAATCTCCCCCTCTTCGAAACAACTAACTATAACCATACAATCATCGAGTACTTGGTAAACCCGTATTACCTGGACTGAACTGTACTATCGATGCCATTGCCAATAAAAGGCTCACGTCATCCAGCCTAAAATACGCGGCAGATAATTGTATATGTGTGTGTGTGCGAGTGTGAGTGTGAGTGTCCTTGGTGTTCTTGGTGTCCCTATGTTCTCAGTGTCCTACTTTACACCAACCAATACAAGACCACCGTTTCAATCCCAGGGTCTTGATCGGATTCGGAGAAGCATGTGGACAAAATGGTTCGACTACGACTAGCGTGCAATTAATCGATCAGGACTCGCCCTCGGCTAGATTTCCTGCGCCCCCATGCCACTAAAACATTTTCCGCAGATCTTGCATTCAGATTGGCTTGTTTTGACAGATTAGCGACCGATACGAGAGGTCACTTGGCGACTTAGAACCGTCTGGCTGGAAATTGTAACGGCCATTGGAATTTGCCTATGTCTACTAAAAACACCTGGACATGTGCAAACTAAACTATACGCCGACGTTGTTTCTGTGTTGCCTTTAATTCGTTCTCGTGCGCTTTGTCGAGCCGTGTTACCGCGTAGGCTACCAATTGCAACAAAGTTGGATAAGGAGCATCGTCACAGTCCCCCTACTATATAGATCTAGGACTTAAAGATGCAGAGGAGAGGCTTGTAATGTATGCCAGTCACCAGATAATTAACTAGATTTGATCTCTTCTCCATTCTTATCCTACCTATTATAGAGACCCTTTATAGAAACACAATCGCTGTCTCGGCGACCCCTGACTTCAAACCAAGACATTCTTTCTGGTCGCTCTCCGCGTGTATTCGTGCGTTACTCTTTGTTTAGGCATAAAACACTTAGTAAATAAGTAAGATGTAGAGACTACGAATCGTTGCATCACAATGAGTAATTTGCCGGCGTCGTACACATCGTATATGCGACAGCTCCAATGTGCCATTGTCAATATGTTACCATGACCACTATTCTTTTTTTTTTTTTTTTTCGTACGATGCGTACCCCTAATAACATTACAAGCAAACCGAACCAACCCAGAACGAGGACCTATGTACCTCCTCTGGCTGAGTTTGATCAGATAGCGGTAGTCTGCATCAACTTGATCTCGCAAGCAAAACTGCCGAGCCACGAGCGTGCGACGGCTAATTCCTCACGGGGGAGTTTTATGTCCTCCCTTAGGATTCAACTCTGCCTGGCCGTGCCTGGCTGTGTGCATGTACGAGAGGACCATCGAAAAGGACAACGACTCTTGGCGGTAATGATGGGGATAATACCACACAGAACTACTTTCAGGTTGGACGAAATATGGAGCGACACGACTACGCATGCGGCACCATCCTCGTGCATCTCGGATTCCTCCCCTATGGAAGTTTGCATAATTCGTACACTCCCCTTACCAACCGGGTACCAGGGTGGTCGGAATTCAGATTGGTAGATAGGTATTTTTTTCTTTTTTTTTTCTTAGGTCTCCAGCATCGTGGCATGCCACGAGTTACAAAATTGCCCCTTTAAAAGTCAAGCGAAGAACGATCTCTAACGAGGAATCGGTCTACGTCATGAGGCGGCATCTCTCCTCCATTCGCCGTCGTATGATGATGATAGCATTGGCGCGTGGCATTCAACTTGTGAACAGTGAACAGTAGACGGTAGACGGTAGAAAGCGAACACGAGTGAAGCACAGAGCACTACTTTACGGCTCTGTGTCACTTGTAAAAAAGCAGGCTCTCAAGGCTTCCAAGGCTGTTGTCAGACTCTTACCGTAACAAAGCTACAAACGCCATCCCGAGAGCTTGACGCGATCTAGACGCCATCTACCGGAAATCTCCAAGCAGAGAGATAAAAAAGAAAAAGTCAAGATTTGAGACCAGATTTGTGACCAGTGACAGGGGATACCCCCCTCCATTCTATGTACACGCGCCTGTCCGATCTCTCTTCCCGCCTAAAAAAAGAAATACTTTCTTCGATGGGCGTTGCTAATTTAATCCCCTTTAAACGTCAGCACGCTATCGCATGCAGCTGCCTTTCATCACTTTATCTTATTTCTCTACATCCTACATATACGGTTACCAATCTGTCGACGGCCTGCATGTTCATCTACCATCGACCAAAGACCTGATCGTATCCGAACCATGTAATCATGAGATGTGTATGTACGAGTCGGACAGGCCGAAGCTCTTCGTAAGACGCTAGACCTACGGTTCTAGAAGATAAAAAGCTCCATTGTACTAAGAAGAGTTGCGTGTCGCCAAGCAAGCTAAGATCGCCGGTTCGAACACTTACCCGTTTTCGATAGCCGGACTAATAGACAATGGCTTGACAGGACCAGGCGCTGTCATCGTCTGCCTCCACTCAACGGGAAAAATATCTGAGGGCCTGCCAGCGTGAAACACTCGGTCCGCATATTCAAGGAAATGTCATCTATGCTAAAGGAGTCCGTTGGCCGAGCCCCTATTGGTGGAAGGACGTCTTGTCTACTGCTTGGTATCGAATAATCCTGGCTTTATACGTACTAGTATCAGATTGTTAATGATGCATAGTATGAGAGGTCCACCTTGCCGAGACGGTGAGAGGGAAAGACTATTACTGTTTCCGTTGCTATCGTCGTTGTTCTTGTTGTTGTTCTAAATGCTGTTGCCGCCTTGAGCAGTCCGATCATCAGCTCATCTACATAGTAAGGCCTGGATTGACGTTGGCGGAGCCAAGTGAGAGGATCGACTCCGCGCGAGGCGAGGCGAGGCGAGGCAAGGACGGCTATGTCGGTGAGCTATCCTCTCTCCGCAACGCATATACTTAGGCATAGAGACTGCGAACGCGATACTGCGTTTGCGCCGTCTGAACGACAGCTAGGGTTGATAATATAAGTGGCCTATTAAAGCACCCGGGATTTGTTATAGTATTCATTTCGGAGGGTTCGGGATTGGCGGGTGCGTGCTATATTGTAAAAAAGTCGCTGTGGGCCATGGTTATTACATGCCATGAACTTCGAAGTAGGTAGTAGCAGCAACAGCAGCATCTTCCGTGCAAAAGGGGAATGAGATAGCAGATACGAAGTACAGACTGTACAGTCACCGCTACGGACAATCCCCTTGTCAGCTCTATTCTGAATCATTCGAGATGGACCCCACGCGCCTGACGGCCCTGGTCGACGTTGGAAGGTCTAGAAAATAGAAGGATGCCCCAGACTGCCGGGACTACATCCGACTCAGAAATCCGTACCCCTGGCTGTCCTCCCAAATTAAGGCGATCACCAAAGTGCGATAAGCCATACATCTTTATTCGATTCAGGAAATGAGATGCTTGGTGTCAGATCCTATCATCTACCTACCTACGTTAGGTGAGCAATTCGGGGTCGGCGAATAGGTTTGCGCACCTCTCTCTGCGAACATCTGGCAAAGGACGGTATCTACAAGTACATTATCTCATTAGCCCACTCTTCGCTTGGGAAATATAGGTACGGGTACGTATAATAGTGGCATCGTCCATCTCTCTAATCCCTTCCGCCGCTCTTCCATCGCGACTCCACTCAGGGGTGCTGAGAAAGGAAAATGAATGACTCGGGAGCAAGGTACGGTAGATGAAGTAATGACTCGTGATGCCTTACCTTACCTTGTCCACGTCTGTCAAATACTTGCAGTGCATGGCCTGTGCTATTATTTTATTGGTACTACGTACGAGACACTCTTGTCCAAAGAACGTCCAACGACCCCTCAGAATTTTTACGAACAACTCCGAACCTTACCTGTGGGATCTTCTTGCTTACGCCTACCTGTCAAACTTGCAGCAACGCCGCACGACGTCGGGATTGATAAAAAAGAAAACCGTTTGCTACGAACCATGAGGCGTTCTCACCTCGCGAGCCTGGTTTGACAAGGATCGCGGTGGTGAAGCAAGCCTCCGATGTCTACGTTGGGACGACTTATCTCCCGCCTTCCCCCCGATTCAACCAACATTGGTTGCGAGAGTGGTACGGACAGGTTTCTGGGGGGGGCGGCTGGCCTGCTTAGCGCCTGTCATCGACCCAAGACTGCGGCGTAATCTGGATCCAAAAGGCGGCATAGATATGCAGACCACCAGATCTACCTCCTTTAGAAAGGAGTACTCCTTTTTTTTTTTCTCTCTTTTCTCGTCTTCTTTCTTTTCTTCTCTTCTTCCGCTACCTTGGTACCGACCAGGATCTACCGTCCTTCCCAACACCAATCTGACCGTTACCAGATTTCGCCTGACGTTTCACTTGACCGTGCCCCGCGGCGTCTCCCACGGGGTGTGGTTTCATTGCGGAAGGTCGAAGATACTCTCGCCCAAATTCCCATCCTCGTCTCCATTACGGGTTCTTCCCCCTTAGATTGTGCTTGATAATGCGATCATACTTAAATGAGTCTTTATATCCGTATGTGAAGTGAAGATGATGGTCCTGCTCTCGTTTATGTGCTATTAGACAGCCTATGTAAAGAAGAAGAAAAAACCAAGTCGGACCCTATTCCGCGCCAACCAACAATGTGCTTTAAGCAGTATACCAACGTGCATATCACAACACTCAGTCCCGTCAGTACCATTGTCGTGTCGTGATCGGTTCGATACATCTTAGTAGAGTGAAAATCGCTCATTGAAGATTACGATGATGCCATGATGACCAGTTCCGCACGTGTTGAAACGAGTTGCCAGGTGATCCTCTCCTTTCCTTCTTTCTCTCTCTCTCTCTCCTTCTACTTACCTAGGTGCTCTCTCTTTAGCTCCAGGACTCAAAATGCTTTCGATCCGCGCAAATCCTACCTCCTTATTGCTCACACCTCCAGTCGCACCAAATATTCACCTTGGACATGAATGTGGTAGACTTTTGCTGCGCGATTCGCCCGGTGCAGGCGTGGTTGCTGCCTACCATCAGACGCATCTTATTGACTAGCTGTAGATTAGGCTGAACGGACCGCTCTCTCGTCTGGAATCTGGATCTCCGGTCGCGAGCCAATGATACCCAAGGCGTGTGACCGTTTGATCTGTATAAAGACAGATCTGGCGTGGGGCATTTCCCGTTTCTCGACTACTGCTACCTCTTCTTATCTCATCTTATAGCATGCGCGTCGCAACGGCGGCCGAGTTAAGTAACCACCCATCCCGTCTTCGTCTAGCTCACGCGGCCGGATCTGGAATTCGCACCATCTCGGCCCTGAACGGATGGATGTTCTGTAAAAAGCAGGACTGGACTCAGCCGATTTCTACAAGCAGGTCGTAGGCGAGAAAAGCTACAGATGTATCTGTCATGGTGTATATTATATAGGTATCTACATACAATTATTTTTTTCCGTAGGGATAGTTATGGATCGATTAGTAGGATTTGGTCCACGGGCAGCAGACCTCCATTATGTCTCCCACCCCCCCTTTTTTCTCGCTCCTATCTCCTCCAAACCCCGAATCCCCTCTTTCCAGGCGAGGGCTATTCGTCGAATAGCGGGCATGCAATGTGTGACGATTGCCAACTCGCCTTGTTCGGCGATGTTGCCGTACAAGAAAGTGAAGGAAACTCTTCCGGCCTCGGGAGTCCCGTTGCCGTAATAATATGTCAGCTGCATGCCCTCGGATGGCTTAACCAGGCCCGTCTCTTTCTAATCCCATCCGACCATACGCGGGCCACGATGGACTACGTATGCGCATCTCGTCGTATTTATGCACATACATACATGATAAAAAGCCACGACATATCTCGCTACTCCGTCATCGCCCTTGCCCGTCCTATCATGTCCCCGTCGTGTCGTATCGTAGTGTATTGTATTGGGTTAACCGGATAGCAGCAAAGCGCTGCGACCTTAGCGATCCGGGTGTAAATATGACATGTCATATTTTATATATATTTTTCTCAGCAGGGGACAAGCATGATTTTATATGGTTCTGCAGTGGGCACCACTTGTTTCCGTGGCTCAGGATCATTGGATCCTGAGCCCGCTTAGCTACACAGTACATGCCCAAGCAACAGTAGACCACTCAAGGATTTAAGTATATGCGTTTAAGATCATTATTCGATACTGTATCGTAGTTAGTGGGTTTTCTAGACATGGGGACGGTCGTATCGCTAGTTTAAGAGTAGATAGATTTGAGACTCGTCTGCGTCTGGGAGGCGAAGCAAGCTACGTAACCAGGCACGGCACCGACAATGCTCTCACGCATGGCGGCAACCAGCCCAGGTAGGCGACCAGGTCCTCATCTTGTTTCGATAGGCGGTGGAAATCCAATCTTTGGTCGCTCCGCTAAGCACCTTACAGCCAAGACCAAGCGAATCTGGGAATGTCACATGAACTTCCCTTACCTAACGCGATGGAACTCACCAATACGACGCTCGGAAGGTCAGAATGCTACGTTGTGGCTGGTCCCGGCGATCACTGGGAGTTCCACCACCCTGTCTACTGCATGCTTATCACGGCGAGGGGGGAAGCAGGGCATTGAAGACCTCCTATTGGCGCAGCAAACTCCGGTGAAAGGAGTGGCCAGGAATCACGCCAGGTAATCTCGAGAACTACGTACTAGGTATATATGTACCATGCCCTATGTAATTGTAAGCTACTAGTAATGAAATAAAGATCCCGGGACCTTATTCACCCTGCCGTTATGAGATGGATGCATTGCAGGATCTGACTTTCTCTGCCCTAGCAGGTACTCCATACATCGGCCTCGCCTCGTCTGGTTCGATGCTTAATGGAAACTCCAAAAGCGGTGCCAGACTACGTATATACACCTATCCCGTGCGATGGAGAGAAAATCTTCTCCAGCGGAACGCTTTCCACGGCCCTTCCCACTGTACATATTACGCAGTATGTATGTACATACATACAGGCGTACATGACCTACCTACTCTATGCGTTCCCCGGGGTAGGGGTTTTTACCTCTGACGTTGTGTTTTTTCTAGCCGAAGGTCCTGTCGTCACAAGTCGGATTTTGTTACCTGTCACTTCCACGGCTCGAGGGCTGTGTTGTCAACTTTTGCTCCAGGTTTTCTGCAAATCACTTTGTGTTATTACAAGGAACTATATGTTGTACAAGACCACATATTAGAGATGGGTGATACCACACACTATGTCCATTGTTTCCGCATCTCGGGACCTATTGTCTTTACTTAATGTATTCTAGGCCTCTCCGGAAAGTGATCGCCGATAATTTTTCTCCTCCCCCTCCCCCTCTCCTTGACCAGTAGCACGTCGTAGTCCTTTATCGTCGCCCTAAATGTATAGACTACCATGTATTGACGGTACTTACCCCTTTAGTTGACACATCGGCTGCCTGCGGGCTTGAAATGTACGAATACCCAGAGCCAGCCACCTTCACATATCCAGCTAATGTTTCGTGCTTCTAGCGTTTTTCAAAGTATCGCATTCCAGATCACGATCTTGTGCATCGAGATCATCTATTCAACTCTAGGCATAACCCGTGTTACTATACTCAATGCAATTGTATATGACACCGGCGACCGTCCAGCACAGTCGTTTCAGCCTTGTTGCCAGGTCATTCTCCACGTTCGCCTTATAACAAGACCTTTCCGAGCAATGTTTGATTTAATTTACGACGGCTTCGCTTCGTAGCTAATGTTAAAACCCTTACGGGGATGTCTTGGTATACGGCTCGTTCCGTCCAGGAAAGTTGACATATCCAAGATAATAGCTACGTATCGCTCAGATAAGTGCATAATCTCTGCGGCGTCTTCTGCAGAAGACGACGTTGTCGTAGCCTGGAACGTAGGTAATGCTCGCACATAAGAAGAACAGCTTGTGCTGCTGACCCCGGCGCCGCTGCCAGTCTGTTGACTTGCTTGCGTGCTATGAAACCCCCTTTAAGCCGCCCTGTTTCTTGGCTTCGAAGGGACCAGCCAGCCAAGGAAGAGACGGCAGAGATGCAGCCAGCCGACGCCGCTGAGACAGTCGGCCAAAGAACCCCGAGCTACTTATACACAATACCCCCAAGAAAACGCAAGATTTGCTAGCTCTTTGGCGTGCTGTAGTGAATTCGTGACTACCTACTATAAAAGGCTTCATCAGTGATCATCCAAACCATTCATGATGTTCGCAACAATTATATACCGCCCGCGGCGCGGTGGCGTTCGGGAAACTAGCTGATCATGATAATTATTCTCGTGAGCAGAAGGAAAAAAAAAATTTCTCGATGGCCCGGAAGAGCAGAACATTGTCACTTTAAAAAGAGACACGTCGTTTCATTTAGCTTTTTCTGCTCGGTCGGTCTGAGCAACTCGATCCGATCTCTCGATTTCTCCATGCAATCTTGCAGGAAGGGTGGCGCCTTTTTCACTGATCTTATCCCGTCCCCCTCTCTCTACTTCCCTTTGCCAGTCACCTCTCGTTGGGCTTTCTTGATTCCCTTTTTTTTTTCCGCCGAGTCTTACAAGCCAATCCCATGCTTCCACATGCACCCATAAGCGGATAATGCGTGTCTTCGGGTGGTTGCATGACCGATGCTCGATCTCGAATCATCCGGCTGTTTTCGTTCTGGTTGGATGATCCGCCTTGCTACTTATAAAGGATAATGACGCAGTGCTGCCCTTCGCAATCTCCTGCGCTAAAGCTGCTGGGTGGTGATTCCATCCCATCCCATCCTCCGGGGTATAGGGTTGCGAGGAGAGGCCGTATATCCGTATGGGATCGTTCTGGACCCGCCTCGGGATATCTTGTTTAGAAAAAAGAAAAGTTTTTTTTTTCTCAGATTTTGTTCCGCATGCGCCGGACTTCCATCCGTACCGTTGGTGATCTGCTCTAGCGAACCAAATATCATTGACCGGTCTCAGTCTAAGAATCACGACCATAGGACTTCTATCTGATATGTGACAGGTCTCGTGGCTTACCTCGGTTGGAAATAGAACGAGCATCGGGCTTCATCTCGCAGCGAGGACGATATCTAGCTTACCAGATACACAGCACAAGACGACCAATGGGTGACGTAGCAGTAGGAATGCCCGTTTTTCCATGCGCGCGTCAGCTCCATGCGTAATCATGAACTCCTACCTGGCTACCCACGATTATCCATTGCAACTCGGAGGTGACATCATGCGAGATACGGATTCCCTTGGCACCAGATTCGGCACCCATATGTTGCTTCGCTGGAACCTTGCCAGGCAGAGAAGCCCAGTTAGAACGTCCAGCTGATCGCAACGCTTCATATTAATTGCGAGCTGTGACATCTCTTGTGGCGCCGTGGCGACGGTGGCTGCATATCTCCAGCTCTGATTGAGCCTGAGTCATCATCTGCTACATCGTCCCGTTCTCGTCCGCGTAACCTAGATGTGAGATATCCCGGTTCTTAATAAACGTGTCGATCCTACAAAAGAGATGTATTCATGTCGTATTGGGATCCGGAGATCCCTCCAAAAAAAATCGATTACTAACAGAAATGGTACCATCACCTGCGTGGTAAACACGGTTGAATAGGGGTAATAAGTTTGATACTTGCATGCAACTCTGCCTCGCCTATGGTATCTAAGATCTAGTTAGGTTAGTCCCTTGAATCGAGAAAAGATCCCGAGGCTATGAATTAGGCACCCTACTCATCTAGATCTCTCCGCTCAAGACTGTCAGCTGCTATTGCCTTATATGGCCGATATTAGATCCAAGTTGGTATCTATCTTAGAAAGACAGATAGACTACCTAGGTACCTTTGTTTAGGTATAATACCATAATGTCATATTACCATCTCTAGATTTTACGATATTGAGCCTCGACTCACCCGAAACTGTTGTCGTCATCATTTCAAATTTTGCCATGAAATGGTTCGTAGCATGCTGCAGCTGCGTGGTTGGGAAAATCGGTGTGAAGGGATAAATAAGCCCTTCAAGTTTTCCTAAACCCTACGAGGCCGCTTACAAACCGGTAAATATAACGGATTACCAACATAAGCCTATGAAGGATAGATTTGCTTATACCAGATATCTCGGTTAGGCACGATGTACCTGATAATGAGCTGTCAAGTCTTAGCCAAGAACGATATCGGCGGCGTTATCGTGTCATAATTCTTGATCTGATCTGAACATGAAACATCCCTTATAGAAGTTGGCCGTTTTTCTTTACTTGATTGGACAAATTTTCATTGACTATACCAAGATGATGTGGTTGGCCAGGACAATAGTAGCTCTATTAAGTCATACAAGCTGAGAATTACACCGTAGGCAAACTGCAACCTCCTTGCTGGCGCTAATCTTCCAAAGGGAGAGTTGGACAGAGTCATAAAAGACATTGGTATGGTTTACCTTGCTTTGGATCTCTAATCTTGTAAGTAGCTACCTCTTAAAGGATCTGGTGTAACATTCACGGCATAGGTAGGCTTGCTGCCAGCGTGATAGCACTGGCTATCACATGACTGAGTTTATCAATGCGAAAATATTAATTCTTAGTTTGCTTACCTTGTGACCTTTCGCCGTCGATTTAACTATGGCGTGACGTAGCGGGCATAGCAGCCCTACCTAGCTAAAGCGATTCTCACGATGAAAATGTTGCTAGCTTCAATCTTGAGCGCATGTCTTTCATAATGTAGAAACGTAAGAATGTAGGCTCAATATGAGTTAGGATAGCAATCAGATGTTATTGCTAACTAACCGTGTAATAATAGGGGTTGGTTACAAGCGACTGATGTTCAGATTGTCTATCCAACGACCGGTAATTTATGCATGTTGACTACTAACCAGAAAACTATAAGGCTATGAATGGTGGATCGATTGTTGTTGGACATTCTAATCATGGATATTCCGACAAACCTTTATTGAAGATGTTAAGGTCTATACCTTCTGCAAGGAACCGAAAGTGATTTTTGGAAGCGAGGCATGTGTATTGTTCAGTGCTTTGGAGGCTATCAAGTACTAGTAGCTGGATAATGAGAACTGCCCCTTGATTAGGTAGGGTATGGGGTACTAGAATGGCATGAGATTATACATGCACTTTAAAGAGTTGGAACTTTCTAGTATTACACCAATAATCATACTATTTCTGTAGTGACACTTTTGATTGAACGGGTAAATTTGCAACAATGCAGTGATAGCTTACAATAGCTATCTTCGGCTTCGTAACCATTCAGATCCGTGTGCCGGCAAAGGTTGCAGACAGTAGTGCCTTCCCCTAGGTACCCTTTCTATTCATATGTCGTGGGTCTAAAATATCCAGATCATTATTAGTATGTCTAACGTCTGTTGTTAAACATCCTTATACTTTGCTCAGGTCATGTAGATTATGAAGTTGTAGCTTTCAGTGGAACATATACGATGTCCTGCCTCTATAAACTTTGTAAGATGTCATTGCTATTTATTTACCAACTTTCCACCACGATAGTGTTAAAAGACTTTAATTTATATCACCTGTAACCTTGTAAGGAGGTTGATGTTTATTTGATCATGATCATAGTTGTTAACATAGCTTCAATTTTATATACGGTAATGAATCGGTATCTCCAGGTATGGGGTAGGTAATGATAAGTTACGTGGTTATTTGTATACCTAATATAATCAAAATTAGTAGTTTATTTTAGCTATACCTACCGGTATATATTCAGAAGAGACTATCTACTTTGATTACTTGGCCATTTTATTATGTTTAAGTTATTTCACTCACTCGTGTCTTTTCTTTTACAATCACGAGCAAGTGATTCAAAGTATTGTCTAAGAGGTATTTAAATTACACACTTATATAGACTTGATTAAAGTATGATAAAAATCTAGTATAATTACCAGGTAAGTTATTTTTTAGCGGAGAACATTAAACATCATAGAAGGATGGCTACCAGCTTATCAGAAAAAGCAAAAGGGATAGAAGCAGAAGCATATGGCAGAATATTCTTGATAAATCAACTACCTACCTCCTAATATAGGGTCTTTATACTTAATATTTCAAGATTTGGATTCCATACCTTAGGCACCCATGCTCATAACGAAGGTATTGGGGAGATGGTGTCTTTAACTACCTAAGTACAGCTGCCATGCTATATCATAGTAACCTATTTACTTCCTAATTCAACACTGACGAATTGATCATATTCCATGATGAGGAATGTCGGCATTAATGGAGAGCCTCCAAGAGGGAATCAACATCAGTACATCATCATCTGTTAGCTCTGTAGTTGAATTAATTCTAAAGACCAGATATCCGAAGGACATATCCGGTCTTCACAGCTCTGAGCAACTCCTAAACAAATACAGTCACCATTGGTTCAACATCTCTCAGATAAAGTACCTAATTCTACGCAGTGGGACATGTACCCCAATATTTGATACCTTCCAACTGTGCAAGCCCTGCCTTGGTGTTTATAAAATTATGGCCCTAGATCATGGCTGGACGTACAGAGGTTATTGAAGTGTCAAATGAGGGATACCGCATTAAATTTTCAGCCTCTAATAACGCATGCAATCATAAGTCTTACGAGAGTTCTAAGTAGGTAGTGAAAAGGTCGATTAGGAGACATACTAGGCCACAAATAAGTTGGGGATAATAAGATGCGGTTAAAGAGCTGCATAAAAGTACGGTAATATCGTCACTCTGATGAGAGGTCAATTTTTGAACGGCTCTGTTTAATTTTCTACTTTCTTGTCCTTTGATTTAACCTTCTGTATCATTACAACAATCTCCTTGAGAAATTATAGAGGCTTGTATTCATTCAATTGTGCTTGTTAACTACCCCTACACGATTGGCCGTATCACTGAAAATGATTCAACCGTATCACCAAGCGTTATGGATATTATATAATCTAAACTCTCCTAAAATATGAAAAAATATGAAAAAAAAAAAGATTCGAACTAGGGAGACGCACTGGAATTTAATAACGCACTTGTTCAATTAATAAGATCTTCAAGACCAAGAAAAAAAGGGGGGATAAAGGGGGGATAAAAAGGAAGGACCGACGAAAAATAAAAGGCAAACTCCCCCGGGAAGGCTCGAACTTCCAACCTCCTGATTAACAGTCAGACGCGCTAGCCAATTGCGCCACGGAGGATCCGCAGTCGTTGTTTGAGGCGTTGAAAAACCGGCTGGTAAGCTTTGCCTATATACCTAAGAGCGAAGCGATTACGTCAAATGCCATTGTGATTGGCTGTCCGGAAGAGTTACCGCTATTATGATAGGCTTGGCGGAGGCGCTAGCAAACCGAATTTTTAGCCCGTATTCAAGATATCATGGTAGAATTTTATACTATGAGGTACCTTATAATATGCTGTGATCTATGAGTGACACTATATAGTACTACGGGAGAATACGTAGCAGGTAATTTTATGTGTAGAAAATGTAATTTGCACAGTAGAGTGGTACAGAGATTCAGCAGGACGTTAACTCACGACCTACACTAAACCAAATTAGAGATTTGTAATAACTTAGAAAATCGAGGATTGGTATTGTATTCCGTGTATTTATAGTGCATCACGTCTAAAGGATACTCCTTAGAGGATGTCGACTGCTCTATCCGCGGCCGCATGGAATCCAACTCTGTCTACGTACGTGCGGCGCGCACGCTACTAGTATAAAAACACATCATGACCGGTCACCCCCACCGCCGCCATTTCATGGCCGCCTCGCCGCCGGGCGGCTCCGGGGGACCGGGCAGGATCTCGCGCAGCAGGTCGTTGATGTCCCTGCCTGCGTCGCGCACCTCGGCCCACTGCTTCGGGTACCCGAGGCTGCACTCCTCGTAGCGCACGCCGGCCTTCCAGTCCGTCCGCGGCACGTGCAGGTGGCCGGAGACGACGACCTTAGCGCCGAAGCGCGGGCCCCAGTCTTCCGTCGCCTTCGTCCCGCACCAGAGGCTGAAGCGCGGCACGCGCGGGATGTACACTAGGTCCTCCCGCAGCGGCCAGTGGTTCGCGATCACGAGGGGCACGCCCGGGTGCCGCGCCGCCGCCTCCGTTAACCGCCCCTCGAACCGCCGCACCAGGGCCTCGCACCACTCCTCTCGTGTCGCGTGCGGGTCCGGGTGTAGTAGGAACTCGTCCGTCGCCACCGTGTTCGCTTCCTCCGCCCACCGCAGCGCCTCCGCCCGGCTCACCTCCTCCGGCCGGAAGCTGTAGTCGTACAGGGTGAAGATGGGCGCTACCACTGCCGGCCCGCCCTCCCCCTCCCACAGGAAGAACTCGTCCTCGGGCGTGCGCACCCCGTGCCGCCGTGCCACCTCCACGCAATTCTCGTACTTGGCCTCCCCGCGCAGGTTCGGCCGCGACGACTGCAACGAGTACAGCTCGTGGTTGCCCGGGCACCAGAAGACCTCCCCGAAGTTGCGCTTGGCTGCTGAAAAGGCCAGTTCGAGGTGCTCTGCTGTCTCACCTACGTCGCCGCACAAGATCAGCCCGTCTCCCGGGTGCGGCTTGAGCTCTTCGAGCGCCTGTCTGTTGATCTCGTAGCTGAGGTGGAGATCTCCGATGGCGTAGAGCTTCATATTGGCGCTGTTGCTAGCATCTCTTGATAAGTACGAATAAAGTACGTAAGAGTGGAAATGACGAAGACGAAATTGTTGGTGAGACTTGAGATTCGAGACTTGAGTAAACGGGAGTGAGCGGGAACGGGACAGGCCGCAATACTTAGTACTACAGAAGAAGTATGTGCTGTAGTAAGGCAGCGAGACTGTATACGTCCGAAGACTCAAGGACCAATTATACGTTGCTTACGGATTATACAGATACCGGTATTAATCATCGTTATCTCGTCCGTTCTCGTACTGTGCACATGGTGGAAGCGTTTTAAACCTTAGACTCTTAGTTCTTCTACTATGTAAACATACGTACCGTTATAAAGCGGAATTTAATCATCAAGTCCTAGTAACTATGTATGCACCTAGGGGGATATGGCATATTATTATGCACTTAACCTGAATACCTTAGGTATTAGTTAATAACTGTAATAAATTAATTATTAAATTCTTACCACAAAACAAACCACTTCTACCATACATCTATGCTCATCCTACTTTACTCAACACATGAGTGAGAATATACTAGGATTGGATAACTATTCTAACTATATGGATACAAGTAAGTATTCATTCATTCTCTTCCTTTCCTCTCCGGAATCAATAGGTCCCTTGAATGGTGTCCTAGTTAATCTTGCTTCGTTGTTTTCGATCCTCTGCGCTCGGATTTACTGCCGCTTAAATCGACATCTTGAAATCCCAAATCTGCCAGCTTGACTTTGCTCTCGTCCGTATGAGCACCATGCTCTTGTGTCGAACTACTAATCTTCGTGTCGGCTGGCTTAACCTTGCTTCCCATCTGCGCACCATGTTGTTCTCCGTGAATTGAACTGTCCACTTTGGCAGGCTTAATCTTCGGTTCCGTATGTGAGGCATGCTCACTCTGAGAGACATCCATATCAATCACAAAATCTCCCTTACTAGCTTTACCGTTACCCCTGTCTTGCTGGTTGAGGTGAGTGTAAGGTTGAACTTTAGACATCATATGAGATGAGTGATCTTGTGTGTGGTCCCATTCATGCTCGTCATCCGACTCGCCCTCTGCAGAAGAGACCTCTGCTTCCTCCGGTACAGTCTGTCCCATCACGCACTCGCGCTCGACATAACCCTCGTGGGGAAGAGATGAATGTTGATGATCTAGCCCAGCTCCTGGCTGACCTAGCGGGCTGACGTCTTCGGCCTCAACTTTGAGGTTGTCCCCACGATCGCTGTCGTGGCTGCGTCTGTTCCTCATGCTCCTTTTACTTACTTTGCGGACAATGTCCCCAAACATCTCCGCGCTCTGATGAATATCACCTATGAATTCGTTGCGTCGTCGGCCGATCTCGGTGCGAGCCAGGCTGACTGTTTGTCGGTTGAGGTGGACGCCTTCGTCGATCAAACGGTTCTTCTTGCGGATCTCACTCCATCGGGTCAATGAACCTAGCTCAAGAATATTCATGCGACGGAATTTCTCTGTCGGATTTCCGAGGATGATGGGTCTCTAGCCCGCATCTTCTTCGGGAATTTCGGAGACGTCCTGGAGACCGTTGGCTTTGGCAGCGGCTATGGCGGAGGCGCGGCGACGGAGGCTGTCTCGCCGCTCCTCTGTCCATTTGTCCATCTCAAAGCTCTTTGAGTGAGGTATAATTTGAACCCGTCGAAATCGAGCAAACACGCCCAGCAGTAGAAGGGACTGGATGAACAAGATGGATGCGACAACTCCTGTCGCAGCCCTCTGTCCGAGGCTTCGGGTAGCCATGCCACCAATACCAGTCGCTCCCGCGGCGAAAATGAAGCCGATGCTGTGGATAATGTTCCACCCGGCGGTAACTCGAGGGAAGGATGAATAGTTGATCCGTTTCATGCTATCCTTTCCAGACCTAGACCGGCCGGTCATGCCAGGCTGGAAATCAGAGCAATCCTATGCTTCCATCAGCATACCGCTACACTCAGCTATAGCTAGGCATGATAGGAATCCGATCATGGCTGCGAAGACGCAAGGGAAGACGAGATGGACTGGTGGCCCAGAGGATACGATAGTGTATAAAATACCAGCGATTGGGAGCACGATGACGAATATAGCACGTCGGACGAGGTGAGACGTCCAAGTCATCGTTTTATCAAATGTCATGTTGTTCGTTAGGGGCCCTGTAGAGCGGGACCGAGAGAATAGATTTGCCTTTTGGAACGGCACTGCTGCGAGTGCGCCAATGGCGATAGATGACACTGCAGCCCCTACAAAGGGAGACCGGAAATGGTAGTGCCTGGAAGCCAGAGACCCCAGGAGCTATGGTTCGTCAGCAAATGATGCGTGCATATTAGGTGGCATCGACTTACGACGATGATTAGTACCACTTGGGCATATATCCATGCCGAATATACTGCCATGATAACAAAGCCAGGCTGACGAAGCATCTCAAACGAGAGGGCAACTCCGTGATACATTTCCTGGCCCCACCATCTCGGCCCATCCTTGACTCGGTGCATCATGATCTCTCCACGAGCTACTCGTCGAGATACCGCTGAACCGGTTCTGACTTCAGCCACGGAGCGTCTCCAGCCCGATCGTCGTACCTCCGGACAGAGGACATTAAGGAGGAGGACGACCGCAATGAGCATAATGCTGATGTAGAGACCCCAAGATGGCTTTAAACTGTCAATGACCATAGCACCAACCAAGAAGCCGATACCTAATGAACCGATGAAACACCATGTCCAGACGCCGAGCCAGACGCCGAGCCCGCCCCCGTGCCTTCTTACGTCGTATTGGTCGACAATCTCCTGGTGTGGGTTACTGCTCATCAACGACGCCCCGAAGAGATCAGTCAGTATCGAATGGAAATTCATGCTAGCGAAGCCTAAAGTACAGCCCATGACGGCCCTGGGAAGAAGCAACGCCCATCGCCAAACACTTGTGTATGGAGATCTAGGAATGCTAACCGCGACGGCTTGCGGGAAGAGGAGTGGCATGGCTATGCACAGACTGCACACGATGTACGGCTTGCGACCATGTAGCAATGGTAAGGGCCAACAGAAGAACGTTGAGAGGGCCATTCCGAGATAAAGTCCGACATTGCCAAGAATGGAGTAGTGATCGAAGTCTGCGATATAATACTGAATTGACGGAACGAGACCTGCGTAAATTCCAATCAAAGCACCGACCAGGGCGGTACTGATGCACGCAACGGAGGCGACAAACCTTTTGCGTATAGGGGACCAGTCGCGAGCGATAGCTGGCTGTCGCTTGGCAGATTTGGTAAGGCTGAAGTGTTGCCCATCCCTGATACTGACGTGGGACCTTCTTCGAAGGTTGATCCTGTGAACTTCGTGAGTTCGCCTAGACGGTATTTTCCCTGTAGATGTCCCAGCTTTGGAGATGTAAATGCCCTGGCTTTGGTCATGCATTGGTTCTCCTAACTCCAAAGGCTTGTTAACTCGCCTTTCACCGCTATACTGGGTATGAGAGTCTACTATATCATCTGATGTGCAACCGCCCAAACTGCATACGTCTTCATATCTGCGACAGCCCTCGGAAACTGTGCTCCTTCGATGAAGTTGAGCCTTTGCTTCCAGTGTTGTTTCGCGAAGATTCCTAGAGCTCTGCCGAGGAGTAATTGGTGGCTGATGGAAAACACGAATATACTCTCTCACTTCTCTGCTGTTAGGAACTTCTTTGGTACGTCGTTTTATGACACCCATGGGGTCATCTTCGTCATATGCATGAGCTGCTGGCGATAGACATCGTCTATTCAATTGGTTATCCGGAGGTGGCATAGGTAAGATAGATTCATCATCGGAAACGTGATGATGTACTTTACGACTTAAGGTATGTTTCCGTTTAGGCTTCCGAAGGCCCCGGATACGCGAGCCCTTATTCACATATGGTCGTCTTACATTGCCGCTCCGCATGTCAGGCTTACCCGCTTGCTCAAAGGATATGGCCTCAGATCTACGGCCTGACTCTTCCACTGCATCCACAAAAGTATTTGGAGACTTTTTGCCAAGTAATAAGGGGTCATATACATCCTCGCTGATTCTCACATCAACGTTTTCGTGAACGTTCAGCGGATTGGGTGTGCTATGTGCCCGAGGATGATTTCTGGTTTCGTCATGCCCGCAATGATCATTCTCAGTGACTTCGTTGGCGAGCAAAAGTGCTTCCCTAAGCAGTCGCTCGAGGTTATGCATGGCCATATCCATCTTTCCGGCGTCGGCCACGTTTCTTGCAGAGAACGTTGTCACTCTAGATGGTATCGTATCGATTTGATCATCAGGGTAGTCATCATGATCTTCGTGACGAGGATGAGATTTCTCCGGTAGCTGGGTGAGATTCGGTGTACTCGATTCTGGATACCCAAGAAGCTGACGGAGCCAATTGGCGGCGCGTCTAGGATCAAGTCGTTCGGGAAATATACTTTGCTCGTGACTATCTTCACCATTTGCTGGGGGGCGTGGATGAGAGGTCGGAGAGACGGAAGACGTCGATACTTCTCCTTCTTTTTCAACATAGCGGACATTCTCTTGATTTCCCATGGACGCAGCAATCTTTGCGACAGCTTTAGTGGCAGTGTCGAAGCTTTTTAGAGAGTTTGAATAGTGGCTGGTGCTCAATGAAGGCTGGTTCTCAATTTGGGACACAGCAACTGATATATCTCTTGACTCGCGCTGGGATGCGCGTGGCTCTTCTTGATCAACTTTGGTAATTGGGTGGTCTGCTGGCTCGGTGACTGCCTTGGCTACGTTATCATCTCTGTGTCCAAAGCTTGGCAAGAAATCCCAGTATGAGGTCGGTTTCGACGGGGTGCCCTCGTCTTTTTGGGCAAGATTGTCCACGGAAAGCCTTGGGAATGAATCTTCCTCTGTCTTGAATCCAGCAAGTGATGATTCTTCATTAGGTTGTACCTTCTGAACTAATACATGCCCCTCGTGAATCTCGTCGCCGTACATATCGTTCTCAGGGCTCCGAAATAAATCACGGTCCAAAAGTGGGCGAACTTTTGGCGCAAGACCATGGCCATGGTGAATGTGCTCTGAGGTGTAGGGGGATTCTGGTGGTAAATTGAGTATGGGATTTTCATTGTGGTAAGTAGTTTCTTTCTCTCTCACGATATCAAGAGCAGGTTGGATTTTCGAAATTCCAGAGTGACCTTGATGTTCTTCATTGGTATTTAGCAGTCCTGCGGCTGGGCGAACTTTGACAGCTGAACTGTGGTTCTTGTGAATATGCTTGGAAACGTCTACTGTTTCTTCTCGTACATCTCCTCCAGAGAGAACACGGCGAGTTCGTCCAGTTAATACTTGCGGCGACCCAATAGCAGAACGCCTACTTGGTGGCGTTCTAATCGGAGATTCGCGTTCCACGGCCAGCCCGGCGTCGCAGAAATCAGCACCGGTTACTAGACCAGGATGATGGATTTCCGCGTGTTTACCGGGTGGGTGTATCGTGGGATCAATGCACACTATTCCGGGCTGTCTGGTAGTGTCAAAGGTAGGAGTGTCCTGTTGGATCTCGGTCATAAGATCAGACTTAGACGACTCTCTGGTCGGAATTGAGCTGCTGGAGAGTCTATGTTTCATGGTAATATTTCTCCCCGTCGGCTCCGATGGACCTTGTGTTAAAACTGGAGGTATTGGCATATCCCTGGTTGGCTGGCTCGTTGCGAGGTCTAATTTTAACAGTCCATGGCGATGTGATCCTCTCGAGCCCGTGGAACGAATAGATGCGGGTCGGCTTCTTGGAGCTTTCAAGGAGGGTGTTGAATTGCTAGGACGCAAGCTAGTATTGAATTTAGGCTCCATTATGATGCTCCTGACAGAAAAAATGACTTGTGCATAACAATGTTGTATCTGAGGGATTGATGCAAGAAATCATCCGTTGGCAGACAACCGAGTTCGAGGCAGAGACCTTCAGGGACGGTAGAGGAAAATGAGATCTTAGCAAGATGCGAATATTCTGTTCAAGTCAGAAAATATAGGTAGCCAAAACACGATTCAATATGCCACTACCGTTGTACCCGCCACCAAATTACTTTGTGACGGACATCCAGGGGAATGATAGAATTCCGACGCAGAGCTAAGCAGGCTATGAATAGCCTTCCCAGTAAAAACCGGGAGTAGCTTCGAAGAGAGGATAGAGATAACAAATAAGGAGACGAGCGTTAGTGGATATAGCTGTTTTCACAGTAGCGATGATATTTAGGAATTGAAAGGGTTGAGTGGTAAGAGGTTCATATATTGGTAAATAGTCCAAGAATAAGAGGTTGAAAATACACACATATATATGTATCTCCCACGTCAACTAGCTCTAAGTCATGTAGTATAGATTAAATTTTGTTGGACGTGCTCTTCAGCGTCCTCTCCTTCCCCTAATTCACGACAAATCGTCATGGTAGTCACGAGCGACACGAAAATGAGAGACGGAAGGTAACGCTCATTCGATTTATAGAATTAAGTTACGGGTAGACGGAAGTATGTGAAGTGTATTAGGAGGTACGTATCAGATACGAGAGCTACATTTGAAATTTCCGGTCATACATGGAAGCAAAGGAAAAGGAGCGATGTCGTCTTCAAAGTCGATATTTATGTATGCAATACAGACATAAATACTTAGATGCGAATATGAAATGCGAGAACTCCTCTAGTAGCGACGAGGTCTTGTTAATTTAAAATGACAAAAAGATCATGTCTATTACAGGCATCTTTTATACCTAAGAATAATATCCGTCTTTTGCTTTTACTGCGCAGGTGCCTGCAAAATCTCGCCCATGGAGTTCTTCATAGCTTGGTACAGATCTCAAGATGTTGGGGTCGGCGTTGGCAGTTCAAACCCAGTAACTGTACACGTATTAGGTACCAGCACCAAAACGTACATGTATGTAATGAGTAAGGGGGACTAACGACCGCTAGTAGGTAGGGATACTGGGAAAACCAGTAGGGTGAGGTCGGCCAGTGGGACTAGGACGACCGGTAGGTTTGGGACGACCAGTAGGTTTAGGACGGCCAGTAGGTTTGGGTCGGCCAGTTGGTTGGGGGCGACCAGTTGGACGGGGACGGCCCGTAGGTTTAGGGAAGTCTATTCTATTGTTAGAATAATCGCACCTGACACTTGGGATCTGACCACTTACCACCCGGGCCACCTGTGCCGGTTGAGTGAGGTACTGTTAAGACAGTGTCAGCACGTTGATACTTATACTATAGGAAATCTGATAACACACAACCGGGGACTGAATATTGTATCAATTCACATGCATAGAAACAGGGGGAGTGGTTCTTACATCCAGATCCAGTTGGTAGTGGCGGAGAAGACAAGATAGGCAGTGGTGGGAGAGAAAAGCTCCCGGTAGGTAATCCAGTCGGATGCGGACGAGCTAGATATATGATATGTTAACCAAGTAGTCGATTCTGCGGATCTGATAGAACATACTCCGAATGTCCTCGCCGGGCACTAGGTAGATAGGCTTTTGTTAGCACCTAGATTGCTAAGACGTGCTTCGGCATAATCCAAACTCACCCTGAAGCTCAGGTTCGGCCTTGTTGACGGGCGCTGCGACGGCTAGGCCGAGAAGCAGGAAAGCAACGATTCCTTTCATGGTGTACAACTTGATTTGGCTCGGGCGAACTTGAGTGTTGACTTGATACCGTTCTGAGTTTCTTGAGAATTTGGGAGGTCTCTAGCTAGGTATATATACACATTTTGACTTAAGAAGTATCTCTCCTCTAGACAATCGCACCATACATCGACTCACCATCCGTAATATCTTAGGGGGGTGATTCTTTCCGGCAGATTTCCAGGCAAAATAACCGACGATGTTTTCTTCAGAGCGTGTTCCTGACAAGACCGCAGATCTACCAGTGACATGCTCGTAGACACTAAGAAACGGTATGGCGTAAGGCCGGTCAAGAGTTACAGCAACATCGGAACAAGCTTTGCCAAGTCTCAAAAGAGTATAATACCATAACATCGTGACATTTCTAGGACGGTATTTGATAAATTGACAGCGAGTAACTGACTCGGTGTCAACCTGTCACTTCCCATCTATGCTCTATCCGTGACTAGAAACGACTCAGATCGACGTGATTAATTTCTCTCCTGAATTAACCATCATTCATTTGGTACAAGATACTACCTTAGACGCGTCAGCTAGAACGTGTACCTAATATTCTAATAGTAAGAGTATTACCGTATGTCCTCACAATGTTCATGATAGGTACCTGGTATAAATAATAACGTAAAAGAATCTTGTTGAGCTACATTTTATTCGTGGAATCGAGGTGATCTGGGTAGTTTACAGGAAGGTTTACCTGGTTAGACGTTCTTATTTATCCATTCATCCATCCCGTCCCTTCGTCTTGAACAACGTAGACTAAATTGGTAGAAGTCTCTTGAATCTAGTATCATACAATACCACCTTTGAGTAACGCGGATGGTTCTACGAAGTCTTGAGACTTAGTGAGGTATCTAGGTAGGTAAACGGATATGAGTATACAAAGCTAAGGAGACGAGTCTAGTGACCTAGTGTAAGTAGTGGTGTTGTAATACTACCTAATACGTGAGTCTTGAGCTGCTCGGTCGTGGCTTAGTAGTCAAGCTACTGCACATAATCGTGGCTGAAGTGCGGAATAGAACGCGAATATGGAATAGCTGAACCAAGCTAAAGTACGGGAGAGAAGAAGTTCTGGTGTCGTTGCCGTCCGTACTGTACAAATAGCCGAGACGAAAACTCCGGTGACAGATACGGTCATCCTCGCACTGGGTTCCGTTCTTACCATAAGCGGACATGAACTTGGAGAGAATTGCCGTGTAAGCCTAACTCGAAGCTATGTTGTGTATCGTGTACTGTGTACTAGGAAGCAGTTCACATATCGGAAGAAAATAAGCTTGTCATACTCTCTTCTAGAATTTGTGAGTTTAGTAACTGATCATCTTAGTCGGTAACCCCGTGTATATTACATGATATATATCTCATGAAAAGAGAAAAGTGAGAAAAAAAGGCGTTTCTATGGCATCGAATTCTTATAAGTTAATAACAATCGGATTTCTCGGTCCCGATTGACTAAGTCCTACGAGAGGCTGAATGTCGAATTTCGTAAGCTTACCTCCTACGGGTAAGTACATGAACGATGATATGATACGTCTTAAATGATGAAGGTTAGGCGTTTTGGTAAACCTGGCCGAAATTTCTCATAGTTCGTCTTATTCGTTTTGTCTTGAAAGAGACAATTTATCCAGGCTCTAACGTCAATAGCAATCCTTATCCTTGAAAAACGTGTTTTGAATTAATATGCGAACTACTATTTGTATCTTTTTTTATCCATGATATAAACAGTACATGTATGTATATAAACTTTTATTAACTACGTAATGTTAGTATTAATAGTTACATGTAGTGTAGGTAGGTAGGTAAATAAAAAAGCAATCCTGACTGTTGAAGTTTCATGGAAAGTGGGTACGATCCACTTAGGATATGTCAAAACTACCGGGTACCTGTAGATTTTCTTGGTAAAGAAAGATATGACGACATTATCTATACCTCCGAAAGTTATGGGAAGGCGAGAAGGTCGTTAGAACGGCTCAGAAGAAGTTGGAAGGGAAACAACCACGGGATCTATCTTATGAACCTGGGCCTGGACGCTGCATACCTATATGTATAGTACATACGTACATAGGTATATGCAGGATTAAATTCAACTCAGCCACTAAATTGAACCAACCTAAACAAGACAAGTCGCCATCATAATGGTACCATACATGTACATATGTACATACATAGCCATAGCCCCAACTCGAATTTTGATCACAAGGCGATAAAAAGGTCTTACCTCTTATCATCATCAGCAGCAATCACCTGTCTGCCTACAGGTAAGGTACCTCATATCGGTAGGAAATCGCATCCAACAGGAATGTTTCAAACTAAGGTCTCGTCTATTTTTTTCTGTCTTTGCCTTTTTTTCCTTTTCTTTTTTTTATTCATCACGTTTCTTCCTATCTCCTTTTTTTTTTATTGAAGCATCTCAAGATTCAAACCAACTTCAGTATTCGTTTATACCGGTATAAGAGATAATACGAATAAAATAAGTACGAAAATATTACAATATGTATATGATTAATATGATTATCAATTAATCAATTATATCGAATACCCCGCATCACGATTCACCAATATTGAAGTTGAGGCCTCATACTTGCATACAACCTTGGAAGTTAGGGGAAGTTAGAGGGGTAAAAAGAAGTGAAAAGAGGAAGGGTTAAAAAAGAAACCTCCCTCACGATAAGTTAAAAAAAAGAAAAAAAAAAAGGAAAAATACTCGAGAGACCAGGGGAAGCCTACAGACTAAATAACGACATAACCACGAGGCAAGGTAAAGCGGCCAAGTTTTTTTAGTCACGTCAAACAAAATCTCACTTCTTCTCAACCACCCCCTTCCCTTCCCTCCCCCCCTCTCCACCCTTCACAGAAAGCTCCGAGTTCGTGAGTTGCCAAGGTATCGAAATACTATGTACGGATTAGACCGGACTGATTAAAAAAAGAGTCACAGTCGGCGCCCCTCGGGAATGCCTTTTGCCCATTTTCTTCTTACTTGAGGAGGTACATACCCATACCCAGTTTTGCCCTCTCCCATCGTTGTTCCCGATCATTCCTCGAGCCCAACTTAATGGGTAGAAGTGCTGCGTGACACCATTCATCATCCCACAACATCACCAGCCTCCTCTTTCTTGAGATATATAATACTTGAAC
The DNA here is from genome assembly GCA_902806505.1 of Hypoxylon lienhwacheense. Lineage (NCBI taxonomy): Eukaryota > Fungi > Ascomycota > Sordariomycetes > Xylariales > Hypoxylaceae > Hypoxylon > Hypoxylon lienhwacheense. The sequence goes on from CADCWW010000005.1 coordinate 627,053, forward strand.
ACGGTACTTCTTTGGGTACTATTTTCATTTCATATAGCCTACGCATCACGAATTACATGATACTTCAGGTATTATAACTAACACCTACATTCAACTTATTCATTTACTTCTCTTACTTTATCTATCAGGCATAATATTTTATGCTCGTCACTTTCATCTTATAATCCGCTTTTTACTTCCCCCCCCCTCTACTATTTATTTTATTTTACCGATATCAATTATTTACCCTCTGTGACGTCACCGTCGTCTAACTATCCGAACTCATAGCATGTCTCAAGTCTATCGCGAGCGCGATGTGCGCTACATAAGGGATCTAAGCCCTTCGTCCGAGGATGAGAAATATACGACAGTGAGAAGATATAAAGTAAGTGGTGGAAACCAGTCGGGTGGCCGGGTTATCGAGCGTGATCGTATCGAGCGCTACGAGGAGGACGATGACCGCAGGTCAAAACATTCACATACACATTCACATTCACACTCTCATCATGGTCGTTCGCCCGATGATGTCGTGGAAGTCGATCGCCATGTCGTCGAGAGGACTTATCCCGACCGACCGAGATCGGCGTTTGATTCGCACGATCGATACAAAACTGTTGATTACGAGCGTGAACACGATGTTGAGCATGACTATTACCCTGAGCGTCATTCTCACACGAAAGTTATTGAAGAGGTGAAGACAGCATCATCTACATCGCCTCGCGATTATTATTGGGATCGCCCATCCGCATATCCATGGGATGACTCCCGGGAATCAGACGTTCGCATTGACAAACGCGTTATACGCCAAGAACCCGACGGCGATGTTCATATCAAGGAGAAATCCATAGAAGAGCGCAGAGAGGATCCTCGTGACTATAAAGAGCGAGATATAAAAATCGAGCGCCGAATCGTAGAAGAAAGAGAACCTCACGACGTCGATATTGAACGGTACCGGAAAGAGGTCGAGTACTTCGCCGCACCCTCTCCTCCGCCGGCGCCTGTTGTCATTCGCCAAAAGGCTCCTGAACAGAAGGTTGTTATCCACGAGGCCCCCGCTCCCGCTCCTGTTATACTTCCGCGGCAAGAGCCTACGTATATCGTCTTAAGAGACGAACGCCGCGAGGTCGCTCGTCGTCCCGAACCCCGAGAAGAGGATAACTATCGTTATCACAGAGAAGATCGACGACATCGCGATGATCGACAGTATGAGAGTGATGGTTATGATGAGGACTATTATGTCAAGAGGACGATCATAACGCGAGATCGTACCCCCAGCTCCGATCGTCATAGGAAACGTCACCTCGCCGAGGGTGCTCTTGCTGGCGCCGGCCTCACAGCTCTACTTGGGGGACGCGGTGGTAAGGATGGTGACTACCATGAGCATAGAGGCCGAAAAGTTCTCGCCGGTGCTGCCTTAGGGGCCTTGGGCACTGAGGTTGCACGCCGTGCAAAGAGCGCGTATGATAACAGGGACAGATACGAGGATAAGTACGAGACAGATTATGATGACGGCTATTATCCGCGTCGACACCGCAGCAAGTCGCGCAGTAAGCTAGCAACCGGATTGGCCATTGTAAGTAACCTTCAATAGGTTAATATGTGACAGGAGACTTGGTATTAACTAAATAAAGGGTGCTGCCGCTCTCGCTGTCGCGGGCGGGCTTAAGTATATAACAGGTAATAAGGTAGAAAAGGAGGAAGCCCATCGTGGACGCGCACGACGCCGGTATTCCAACGACGAATATTCGAGATCTCGAAGTCGGTCAGAGCAGTCAAACCACAGTCGCAAGCACAGCAAATCGAACATGGCCAGGGCAGCCCTAACGACTAGGTGAGTATTACAGATCTTCAGGCAATGCTTTTGCGAAATCTCCCTGGCTACATCGGTACCTCGCGTATTAATTCACGCATTAACGAGTAGCTAACACTTAATGTCATCAGTGCTATCGCCGGTGTCGTCGAACATTATAGATCCAAGTCCCGATCGAAATCTCGATCAAAATCCCGTTTAAGGACCGGTATGTGCAGTACGTGAACTTCGAGAGTAAGCAGTGTAACTAACTATCCAGGTGCCGAGATCGCGGCTGCCGGTTTGACCGGCGCTGCAGCGAGCAAGCTCTGGGAGCATCATAAAGACAAGAAAGCAGAAAAGGAACATGAACATCAGAGGGACTTAGATGAGGAATACTCCGATGAAGATCGTGATTATTCGAGGAGCCGGTCCCGTTCCAGGTCTCACAGTCGCCGCTCGCATTCTCGAGACTCTACGGCTGATAGAGAATTAGGCCTCGTTCCCGCCATTCCCGGAGTGGAGTACGGGAGTGAACCTGTCGAGGGCTACGATTCTGCAACCGGAGAGCCACGCCGTCGCCGCCGCCGTCGTAAACACGATCGTCGATCGCCCCCCACATCTGATCAAGAGGCTCGAAAGAAGAGGAGTCGTAGCAGGCTGCGCGACGTCGCCGCGGCCGGACTTGGTACTGCAGCGGCAGCGATGGGAATCAAGAAGTATCAAGATCATCAGAAGAGCAAAGATCGGGACGACAAGTCTGGTGAAATCAGTCGAGATAGGTCCCTCGACAGGGAAACCCGCGATCGAGAAAGACGGAGGACTAGGCGGTCCCGTGACCGTGAACGAAGACGTACGCGAGAATGAAATGATCTGATATCAACCCACCTAGCTAAACTGTGGCACAGGTTACGAAGAGGAAGCGCCGGATAACCCGTACTTCGGTTATGCCGGTGATATACCTCCATCGCCGCCTCACGCATCTGGCGGCGCATATTATCCACCCCCTCCTCCGGCTCCTCCAGCCGGGCCAAGCGGATTTACACAGCACCCAAACCTGTCTACAACAAATGTTAATGCTTACACCCCATACCCACCTTACAATCCTCAAGATTATGCCAACCAACCCGCGATGAACATGCCGCCTCCACCACCTGGACCTCCGCCATCCGGTCCCGCGCCCGGCTTGGGTAGCCGAGCTGGGCCAGAAAATGTGAGTCATCCGCGCTATGGCGACCGCCTATCCCATCCTGATGATGCCTCTCGGAGCACGGCTACTGAGCAGGGTGCGTCTCCTTGAGTTCATTTTTTCATTTTGTCCTATACTCATAATTGTAGGAGAGAACGAAACTTGATGGTCTCTAACTGAGTTTCTACTAGATGGTCTAAGATATCGCCACCAGTCGTCTCCTAGCCCTCCGTCAAATGGCGTTCCTGCAACCTCTCCTACAGCTAGGGTCAAGTTCGGGCCTCTCTCCCCTAAATCTTCTCAAACTTTGCGAAGGCATCGCCAAGAAACCGGGGAGCGATCTGCAGCAGATGATAGTGAAGAGGAACTAGCCCGCCTCGAACGACCCCGGACCTCGCGCAGGCGGTCGGGCTCAGAGACATTGTCCAACCGTCCCCGCATCAAGAGACGTAGGAGGCGCGGTAATGAATCGCCGGCCTCAGATGACGGAGAAGTTGAGTACCTGCCCGATCGCTTCGACTCTTCTGGTCGGCCTCTCGAGACCGATAATGATACCGGCTTACTTAGTGAGAGATTTCCTAGGCGAGGTGAATTCGAATATCTACCGCACGATGAGAACGACTGGCACGTACGAGGGGCGTGGAGATCATTCGGTGACCCGGATTCTGCTCTTATCAGCGACCTTGCGCAGGCCTTTGGGGGCCTCTTACGGCCCGGGAATGGTTTCATGAATCTTTTGGGACATGCTTTGCGAGATATATAATACTTGAGTGACGAGAGCGGGACGAGTCACGCGTTCTGTGTTACGATTTTATGAGCTCATTTTCACATATTTTTTCGATTTCTTATTTCCTGCTACGTTTTGAGGGTTTAGATTTATATTTATCTGGTTTTGTATTTTTTTTGATTGAAATGAGAACCCTGGTGTTAGGATGTCAAATGAATGACCTTTATGATTATCATGGACAATTTACGATCATCCTTATTCATTTCTTTATTATCGCCTGAGCAACTATGGTGGATAAATGTTTCGATATAAGTGATACTTTGAAATGGATTGAAATTTCTCATTCTCATATTTAGGTTAATACCTTCATAGGTATTAGAAAGTTACATGCTCTCCTTTTCCCCTTCTTAACCAATATTCCCAGGTACATTACCTTGTATTACCCCGGATCTTTAATGCATGAAATTGGATGATATTATTGATCTCCTCCCCAGCTCATCTCGTATAACACAACAAATCCGACTTCATATGAAAGGAATAAACTGGCTCATGAACTTACCAATCATTTCGTAAGTTCGGTTGAGGGGTAGATATAAAAGACGATTTAAGCAAAAATTTGACGAAAAACGATGAAGGTCGTGGAAGTGAAAAGAATAGCGCAAGGAGACAGATTTACATAATAAGAATCATGTGGACATCAGCCGCAGTGGCGAAACGGGTTTCTTACCGTTCACATGAAGTCGCCGGCCTCAATCTCATCAGTATAGTACACAGGTACTACCAAGACTACAACTACTACAGCTAACGGGGCAGCCAACGAGTTTCGATAAGACTTATCACTGCAGTTGACAGAACTATGATGTGCCTATATGACAGTGCAGTACTCTCGATATACCTGAGATGAACATGATATTCCTGCCGAGTTCCCGCGAGAGCTACCACCGTCATACGGGATGATGTAGATCTAGGTTCTCATAAAGGGCACACGTCAATATAGCAGGAACAAAATGTGCTGAGCACCTAATTCCATGATACCGGAGTAAATGTCCCGAATCAATATATTTTCAATCTCGTTACCGGATATACTGGTTTAATTCGCTGCCTCTGAAGAGTTGTCAATGTTGTTCAACCCTGCGGAATACCAAGACACCTACCGTAAACGAACTCGAGTTCGCAGTGCGCGTCGGTTGACGTGGGAGGGATAAGCCGAAAAGCAGTCCGGATCGGCGGCCGGTGACATCAGTATTCTATCTATATCCGTAGATGGGGAAGAATACTTTCTATGTTTCGTCTTGCAACCCTACCTTTTACCAACTAAACCGTTAATAAGGGGTAAGGGGTAAGGCAATACCACATATAATTGGTCAATACAGCCCCGGAATACAGTCCGAAAGATGAGGTCCGTATTACCTGATTATAGTTGTAAGTACTCTCGTGTCCACATGTTTTCATCTTGAGATGTTACCGAACTTGACATGAGAGTCCAGCATCAGCGTATCACTAGGCTTCTAAAGGAGGGCCGAAGCATACTGCATCTAACATCCAATCAACAATAACAATCATCGGCCTAGAGCCCTGGACTAAGGAAAGTTGAAAGCAATGACATTATTGTACCAATATCAGTTGTCTGCTAACGAAACAGCTATGGTTTACGCAATCTTGCATGCTTGACCGTGGTATTTCTTGCCTTAGTGAAGGGTATCGTGAATTAAATCCCTGATCGAGCCTAGGCAGGTATTGTCTATTCCCGAACGCTGTGAGCTTGTGGCCTACGCCCAATAGATATAATATATCAACCTTCTGATCGACTACTTTTCAGAATAAAACAACAGGATAATCCCGCGTCCTGTGTTTTGCATTTCTTACCTTCCATCAACCTTACATACCCTACTACACTAACTGGGCCCGAAATTTCGTCGAGACTTTTTACAAAGATGGATCCTTCGACCGAATCGTTCATCGACCCAGGACAGTTAGTCCAATCGTCAAAGGACATTTCGGCCTATCCGTCTCCTCCTATGCACGACCGTACTCCTGAACTGTCTTACGAACGACAACGCCCTCCTCCAATAGGATTTGTAGACAGTTCAATGCAGTATCAGAGGATAGCCAATAGGGATAGTCTGTACATCAAGCAGGACAGCCCTGCAAAACCAGGCTACGGGGTAGGCCATGATTTACCAAGATCTTTCTCACAATTACCAACGGACTTCCACTATCTGCATGATACGCCCGCATTCAATAACCACAATGATGCTGCCCGGAGACTACAGTTAAAAGACAGCAGCCGTAGGCGCGGGGACGGTACAATACCCAAGAGGGAGAACCATAAACTCAATGAGACGCACAGTCGGCGATCTTCTCGGTCAAGTAATAAGCTCACTAGCGACGAATCGGGAGCCGACAAGCGCGAGAGGAACCGTATGGCAGCGTCAAAATGCCGAAAAAAGCAGAAGCTTGCCAATAACGAGATTCAGGAGAAGGCACGTATTATGGATGAGCAGCACAATTACTTGGTCGCGAATAAGGCTTCCCTGGAATCGGAGATGATTAGTCTGAAGAACGAGCTCTTGCTTCACGGAAGCTGTGGTTGCGAGCCTATTACCGAATATTTAGTGCAAGCCGCGAAGAAGTTCGTCAAGGGTTGCGAAGAAGAGACTCGAAGGGAGGGAAAGACGGCGAGTGCGCACGAACGACCGCATTCCGCCAGCCGCGATCCTAACGTGCTATGACGATCCGGGGTTTACCGGAAACGATGCCTAACGAATGATGATTTATACTTGAAAGGACAGTTTCGCCGATGTACTGGCATAGATGCAGGCCGCTAAGCTATGGTCTTTATAGTAATGAAGAATGTCGATATATATTTCCCAACACCGTCTCAGCCCCGTCGTACTTTCTTACAACCGCGTGTTCGTCGTTACGAAAACTTATGTCCAAAAAAGCGTTCTGAGCAGATGCCACGTACATACCTTGACTACGCCGTTCAGCCGTTCAGCCGTTCACGACAATTCCTCCGTTAAGGTGCACTTTGAGGAGTCAAACATAATATTTTAAAACGGGACGAGTTCAGGTAGGTCTCGTGAACAAGAACTCTACAATCAGACTACCCCTCAATAAGCAGCTCTTCCTCGGAAAGAAATGTAGGGCACGGGAAAGACCAGGAATCACTTACGAGTTTGTCCGATCATGAACGCATTCTCGCTGCCCGCGAGGAACACGTAACTAGTAGCAATCTCGCCGGGCTTTCCCAGTCGATCCATAAGCGTTCAGTTGCCCAGCCCTTGTCCCTTTCGTCTCTGCTCGCTAATACCCGTGGCGACGAGAGAGGACCAGACGGGACCGGTGGCCACGGCATTGACGCGGATGCCCTTCTTCACCAACTGGTTGGACAGCGCTCGGGTTAAATCGATCGCTGCACCTTTGGTAGAAGTGTATTCTGCACAGTTTGGGGTACCGATATACGGATCCACGGACACACCGTTAGTGATTACCGCGCCGTCAGACAGGTACGGCAACACAGACTTAGTGAGGTAGAAAAGGAGGTCGACATTTGGTCGGAAAGTATTCGACCATTGCTCGCTATTTTGGAAGACTAGTAGTCGATAGATCAATAATCAATGTACTTACCCAGGACACTTGTGACTTATCCCATGATATCGCCCATATCTCCTTTCTCTTCTCTCATAGCTGCTGTATTTCACTTGAGACGTCGATATCGCCCAAGGCCGCCTTACTTCGCTCGGTCAAGGAGCCTCTGGTTCGCGGGTCTCGGTCAGATAGTTGCGCTGGCAATCAGATGGATCTTTCTCCCGTTCTTCTCCACCCGCGCCTGGGTGTGCTGCGCGTCTTCTTCCTCTGCCGGGAAGGTGGCTGACGGCCACCGTGGTACCCTCCATGGCGAAGAGAAATCGCCACCGCGCGACCTATTCCGGAGTCACCTCCGGCGATAACGGCTCTCTGCCCAGACAGCTTGCTGGCGGGACGGTAAAGAGATAGGCCTAGGTTCCGATTCCGAAGATGGGGATGTGAGCTTTTATTGGCTTTGGCTCCATATCTCGCTCTACGTAGGCTTGGCTTCTTCCTAGCTCTGGATAGAGAGGCCGTGCTTGTCTCCTTGTGCTCGGTCTTGCGCGTTCCCTGTGGGGTGAGCGACCCTGTGTCTTGTGAAGCGCTTACTTTGCATTGTTCATGGCGATGAGTGTAACTGTTATTATGTCTGCTAGTATCGTTCGAGTCTAGAGTTATATACAATAGAAAGTGCCTGTCTACCGGAACACAAGACGAATCTCTACTATTATACTTATTGATATCCTCTTCATACACTACAGCAAGGCCATGGCACATGGCCCTCAATCGCCGTCATCGTATCACCGATTCTCAAATTACCTGTATGATTACTATAAAATAATGCGATGCATATATCACGATTATGGCAGAAAGACGTTTCTCGGTGTAAGACCTCGAGCTCACGATGGAAAATAGCGGTGGTTTCGTATACATGCGACCATCACTTTTACAATACATTTATTTACGGTGACATCATTAGTTATATCGAATTTTTAACACCCATTCTCCTTCACCTGTCATGGCTCCTTAATTAACTGGGTAGGCATTTGTACCGAGGCCCATCCCCCTACTTGCTCTATAACGAGCACCGATGTCAACTCTCAACTGCTGGTATTAATAGGTACCGCAAACCAGGTATGCTGGCACTTTCTCCGCACGACAATATTGGGTCTGGCCAAGGTAGCCAAGGGTTGGATAGCCTATTAGCTCATAAAGTCGACTTGTATGATCTCACATTTTATAACCGTATCATAACAACCTCTCATTAACATGCTCGTTGAAGGTAACGTCGGGGCATCAGAAAACCCTGAACGTGGGAACTGATACGAAGAAGATAGCTGAGGAAAGACTGCCACACCTTCGTCATCATATATGACTTGTAACATGCCACCGGTAATATGCGGTCATGGGTGGTTTTCTACGACCAGTCACATATATACGGCGGTAATTGTTGCACATTCAGACCTGAAAGTTCATTGGGCTAAGGCTCTTATACCCTTGGCTTATCCCTCGTAACATACTACGATGATAAATATACCTAGAGACATCGGTCATGAGTGCTGTCTATCGAGAAGACGTCGTATTCAGATATGAAATTATTGGTTCCACAGCTGCTAGTGCAGCCTCGGTGGCACCGTGAGCACCTTTCTTAAGATCTACAACTGATTCGCCAGGTTGGATGCAATACAAAACGGCAAAACCAAAGACTGACAGAAACGTTGATATACATTCTCAGGTAATAATAGTGTATATGCTCCAAAAAGCCTGATATCCGGAATTAAACCTGATCTTTGCTCGGGGTTTCGGATATAACTACTTCCTCATGGAGAGTGGCGTCGTGTTGGATTTCCTTCGCGACAGCTTCCGTCGCGACGTGCTGCTCTTCGTCCTCGAACACTAATTTGACGGTTAGCCCCATTGCCCGATTCAAGAGTTGGTTAGGTATCGACGAAGCATACAGAAAGCGAGCTCTTCGAGCGTCCGGTTGGATGTCTCGGGCCAGAGGAACCATATAAGCACGGCTTCGACGGTGATCCAGCAGCAGTACACGATCAGGAACTTCCACCCGATACCGCTGACGGGGTCTAGGCCGACGGGGTTGACGTTCGTGCCGAAGAACTGTGTCTTAGTTAGCCTTGTCGACATATTCGAGCTGGCGGGCGTGTGAGGGTTACTTGAGCGGCTTTCCCGAAGAACTGGAAGATGGATATCCCGCGTGCTCTCATGGCATACGGGAATATCTCGATGAGATACGCTAGAAGGCCATGATCAGCAGATGGTATCTTCTAGTCTAGATGTCGCGGTACTCACTATATGTAAGCGCGTTGAAGCCAATGTTGTAAGCTGGCTGGTACGCATAAATCCAGAATAGGCAGAGCTTCCCGGCGACTTTCGAACCTGCGATGATAGCCTCGGCCGCGCAGATAGTCCAGGCCACGTAGATGACCAAGATGCCGAAGATGGAGGTCAAGTACATCGTCCGGCGCTGGAACTTCATGACCAGGAGCGCGGTGAAGATGGCGCAGACCAAGCCCCAGCACTGGTTCCCGATGTTGTACTGGGCCTGGAAGGAGGAGTTCGTAAAGCCGATCATGTTCAAGATGTCGCCCAGGTAATACGAGATCACGACGTTCCCCGAGAGCTGCGACATGATTCCCAGCAGCGAACCGACGACCACGCGCCGCCGGTTGCCGGAGGTGTTGACCATGTCCATCCAGGAGCGCTTCGAGTGTTCGAGTTCGATGGCGATAGTCGTTTTTATCTCGGCCATTTCCGCCTTGGCGAACTCGGAGTTCTCGTCGCCTTCGGCGTGGTATGTAACCAAAACCTTGAAGGCCTCCTCGTATCGCTCTTTGCTGATTAGAAATCGGGGGCTTTCGGGCAGGAACCTGGAGGACGTCAGTGAAGGTAGTTTAGAGGAGTAGTTCATGGAGTCTCACATGACTAGGGCAACTTGGAGGATAGATGGCGACATCTGTAGCAGGGAAGGAACTCTAGCACGTCTCTGTTAAAACAAATCGTATTGTAAAAGTTTTATGTTGGTGTCAATTACCTCCAGGACCTGATGGATGAGGGTTCATTAGATATGATAATCAAAGATAGGAGACTTGTGACAGCTAGCATGGACATACCAATCTGACGGGATGACTTGCGTCCCATAGGTCACAGCTGATGCCACGATAGCACCGATAAAATAGGCCGCGTTGAACAGGGAGGTGAGGATAGCACGTTCTTTAGGATACGCGAGTTCTCCTATCAAACTAGATCCCGCAACTATAGCATAGGGAAGCCCGAACCCAATGATCAGTCGAGAAACGATATACATCGCACCTTGTAAGAATATCAGCCTTCATGTGAGAGGTGTAATTATAGTATTTCGCTCTACCACCCACCATTAACGGAAAACCCCTGAATCAAGGAGCCGACGATCATCGTCACGCTGCCGAACATCACACACCATTTTCGACCGAAATTATCGTTGAGCAGCGGGATGAAAGGAAGACCGATGACGGCACCGAGCGGTAGCGCAGAGGCCAAAATCCCCTTATATCCGCCTGCGGGATGTCCGAAATCTACGGTCCGTCAGCGTCGAGTTAGCCCCCCCCTTTTTTTTCTTTTCTCTGCCACGCAGCCTCCTGGACAGAACATACAGTTATTCCACGCGGGGACCAGCTGTACGGCGTTTATGATCTGCGAGTCGAAGCCCGAGGTCATCTCGATTCCCATCAGGCACGGGAACAGCATGAAGTACAAGTAGCGCAGGTTCTTCTTGTGACGCCACGAGACCTTATCGTCCATCGCCATGCGATGGACGATATTGTCCGACTGAACACCGCCGCCGACCATGATGTCGAAATCGCTCGCCGGCTATGTCGCTGGATACCTCTGTTGGGTCTGTGTTGCGTCGGGGAAGAGAGTCGGGTGAGAGCAATTCCGGTCTTCTCCAGGCTCCGGCGCTGCTCTGAAGAAAATCGCCATGGTCCCCTTCAGGTATATATATAATCGACCTCTTAGCTCGGACCGATTGTCCCAGTAGGATTCGGCGGTTAATAAGGGGGTATTTCCGTGTGTTTATATTGCGCGCATATCACGAGAGGTCTTGAGCATCTCCAGCCTTTTCCTCATTTAACCGGCAGGCCTGGTTGGATAATCGCTGGTAAAGTGCAAGCCCACGACCGCGCAGCAAATGAACAGCCCGGGAAATCCACGACATCGGTCGAACGAGGAGGCCCTCATTGGTTAGTGGTGTTCCATTGCCACCTTCCACTGCTTCGTGATCGAGGCCGTTGGAGAAAAGGCCCGGGATATCTTGTATAGGACGTCCCACTCCATCCGCGGGATTCCTCGATTCGGCTCCGGTCCTGACATGTTGTTTAGATTAGATGGCTCAGACATTGGCAGGCTAGGTATGTATGCCGCGTTCAGCTTCCTAGCTTGAGCGACGGGGCTGCTATGAGGGAAGTCGTTCGCCTTCCAGAACTCAGCTGCCACCCTTATATTAGATTTAGGGCCGTTTTGGGCCCGACTCGGCGGAGAGAGAAACCCGAATACCAAGTCGATCCGTTTCGGGCCTAGGATCCTCGGATATATAGCAATGCATTTTTACCAGCTCTGTTAGCTTGCGGTTATGAGGGATTCCTGGAAAGTCCGCCCACTGTTTTATTGGCCGTTACGGCTGCTCAGTCTCCCAAGTTGGCGCCGGTTACCTTTCGTAGATTAACGTGAGAGAAAAAATCGCGTAAAAGGTCGAATACTTGTTATCATTAGTCACTGTAGAAGACTGGTGATACAGGTACCCCTTGAGTGACGAATGGCCGTCACGTATGCCTGCATATAAACCTTAGAAACGCCTGGGAGGAAAGAGTGAAGTTCTCAAGGTAGCAAGGTGGCTTCTGTGTGTAGAAAACATACCTGATATTTTATGAGATTTAGTTCAATCCTACTTCTACAGCTAAACACGAACTAGTAAAGGTCTCATTATATTTTTATGATGCTCATAACTAGTACGAAACACATTCAGGCTCAGTAGGTAATTTCAGGTCTCGAAGAGTCAGGGTTAAATATCTCATGGAATGAGTTTTCTTCTGTTAGCCAGGTGATGTTAATTATGCTCAGAATATTTTTATTTTATTGTTGGTTGTAGGAGATATTAAGAAAGAAACAGCTCTGGGGCCATTATGAAGCCATCCGATGATTTTTAAACACGGAAGGGTCAAGAACAACCGCACGAGGAAATCAAATGAACAAGAAAAGCCGAACTCCCCAAATCCGCAATATTTTCTCCTTCCATATACTCAATCTTTAAAATAACGACCGCGATGAACGGGCCCATTGGATAGGCTGTCTCGCTATATTAGAGACGAGTTGATAAGAGTAGGTACTGGATCGCCGTTGTAAGTGACAACTCAGTCGTCCTTGCACATAGCATTTTTATTCCTCGTCTCTGTTCTCAATCTTAAACTCCTCCATAGAACGTCGTGTCTTTTCAGCTTTAGCTTGTCGTAGCTGTCGTATGGCTTGACTTATTATGTTTAAAGGGGTTTGCTCTAAAGGCTGTAACCCGTATCCCAGCAGGCGACTGTGAAAATGTTCCTCGTATAACTCGTCATAGGTCACCCCGAATAGCGATTCATACACAGGCGATAGGTCGTAAGGCCCGTAAGGTCGCTTGTCTGTGCACTCCTGTCGCTTCTCGAAGAAATTGCTGAGTTGCGCATGCATGGCTTCCTCCACGGTCTGGCCGACTTGAGAATCTTCGAATTCGTCGCCGCGAGTGAGGGCCGCCTTGGTACGGACAGCCTCGTCCGGGGTAAAATACGGGTCGCTAATGTATAGTTCATCGGTTGTAGCAAGCAAGCGCTCTTCCGATCCTGGCAAATGGAAACTTCGGAGATCGAATAGTAGAGCTTTGAGTCTAAATTCGAGCTCTGAGTCCTTTTTAAGATCCGCCATAGTCTCAGTTGCTGGTGTGGTAATAGGTTCTTTGATGGTTGCATCATTAGAAGGTTAAGCGCAGAGATTAGGCCGATCGACAGGTAGTGATCGCTAATCCGGGAAAGTTGAGCCCACAGAAGCAAGGTTTGGCATCATAATAGAACCGGAACCAAAGGAATTATATTTAGAATAGATTAGAGCCCCCGGATTCATGTATATTAGAGCTTGCCACGTCCCATACCCCTAGGGAGGTTGCGAAGAGAGGCCCACGCCCGTTCGCTCAGACGTTAAACAATTCAACAACAACAAATCATTAGAAGGTTATGTCATCAGGAAGATACCATCGTACCGTTGTACCAATGTATCTTTAGCATAAGTATGATCTTTCGATCATCTTAAAACAAGAGACTTTTTCTCCTCCTTAGACACAATAACACAACGGTCTCACTATACTTGTTTTTCGTACTGTTTTGCTTGTTTGTTTGTTTCTTTGGAGTGTTCAGACGAGGAGGGCAGTGCAAAGTCTGGGTTCTGGGGCTCGTAGTAATTAGACAGAGGTTCGAAGCGGTTGCCGGAGTGTCCGAAAGGATATCTCGACATCCGTCGAACGTGAAGAGGTGGTGATGAAGGTAAAGTGGTGAAGAGAGTGGTGATGAAGCGGGGTAGCTGGTGTCGCTTGTATTGCTACGGCTGCTTCCAGGCCGTAACAGTGACTCTTCCACCTTGCTAATCTGTGTTGCTATTGTCTAGCAACACTGATCAGTGTTGGTAGGTACGTACGTAGTTGTAATAGAAAAGAAAACAAATATATAAGCAAAACAGTAGAAAAACAAGCGTAGTGAGACCGTTGTTGTATTGTGTCTAAAGAGGAGAAAAAGTTTCCTGTTTTAAGATGATCGAGAGATCATACTTATAAGCTGGTAAAGATACATTGGTACAACGGTACGATGGTACCTTCCTAAAGAATGGTTTCATATTTTTTTTACCAAGCCGAAATTAACTCTCGATAGAATAATTGCCCAAATTTTTTGGGTTATTGTGCAGAGCTGAGATTTTTCGCCCAATTAGGCAAGTGTCCGTGCACGATGAAATGTGGCTAGTGCGTGGCTTAGTTGGGGCTGGTTTTTGCGATAATGATATAAAAAGGGTCTCGCATTTGAGCCAATAATTTGAGCCAATAGAAGCCTCGCGATAAGCAGGCCTTAAGGCCTCACCGAGGGGGGGTTTGCGATAAGCTAATAAAAGCCTCGTCGGGGGGCCTCGCGATTAAGGGGCTTTGAAGCAGGGGGTCTTTAGTATGAGCCAATAAAGCTTTCGCGATATGGTAATCTTACGATAAAATAACCTTGTCATAAACCAATAGGAGGTCTGGCCTTGCGGAAACGGGGCCTCGTCCGGGGGCGGGGGCTTGCAATGGGCCAATCAAAGGGGGCTTTATAGCAGGGGGGCCTTACGGCGAACCAATAAGAGGGTAGCTTTACAGAGGGGGGCCTTGCGGCAGGGGGCCTTGGCATGGGCCAATAAGGGCTTTATGGTAAGAAGATTTCGCGGGGGCGTTGTGATGAGCCAATCAAAGTATCAAGATAAGGGGCCTTACAATAAGGGGGCCTCACGGAGCTTGCGATAAGCCAATAAGAGGGGCCTTATAACGGGGCCTTGCGGCAAACCAATAGGAGGGGGCCTCGCGTCAGGGGGGCAGGCCCTTTCTAGGTGTGGCTAATGCGTGGCTTAATAGGTTTTCCTGTATAGCCACCTTATCGTGAGGCCTTTATTGGTAAATATTAAGACCTTTATCGCTGGGAAACCTCATTAACTGTGGGCCAATCAAAGCAGTACGATAAGGGGGGCCTCGCCTGGGGGCCTCGCAATCAGCCAATAGGAGGAGGACTCGCGGCAGGGGGGCTTTACGGAGAGGGGCAGGCTCTTATTGGCTGTGACTAATACGTGGCTTTATAACAGGGGGGATTAAGGCTTTACAATAAGCTAATAAGAGGGGGACTTATAACAGGGGGCTTTACGGTAAACCAATAAAAAGGTAACCTTATAAACATGGAGGGGGGCCTGGCCGGGGGGGCCTTAACAAAGAGCCAATAAGAGTAACCCAATTAAAGGGTTTTTGGTATAAGCCAATAAGGGCCTTATAATAGGGTAGCCTTATGGCAGGGGCTCTTAACGGTAAACCAATAAGAGGCTTAGCCTTGCAGGGGGAAGGCCTACGGCCTTACATTTGAGCCAATAATTTGAGCCAATAAAAGCCTCGCGATAAGCTAATCTTGAGGCCTCACCGAGGGGGGGTTTGCGATAAGGGGGCTTTAAAGCAAGCAGGGGGTCTGGAATATGAGCCAATAATACTCTCGCGATAAGATAATCTTGCGATAAGGTAGGCTTATCATAAACCAATAGGAGGGTTAGCTTTACGATAAGAGGGCCTCACGGCAAGGGGTTCTTGCGGCAGGGGGGGCAATATAGCAAAGGATCCTTAGTATGAGCCAATAAGAGCCTTGAGATAAAGGGACCTCACGGCAGGGGGGCCTTGCTTCAAGGGGGCAGGCCCTTACTGGCTGTGGCTAATGCGTGGCTTAATATGGGTTTTCCTGTAAAGCCACCTTATCGTGAGGCCTTTATTGGTAGATATTAAGACCTTGCCTCATTCCCTGTAGGCTAACCAAAGCATCACGATAAGGGGGACCGCGCCGGGGGGCCTCGCAATGAGCCAATAGAAGGGAGCCTCGCGGCAGGGGGGCTTAAGTATCAGCCAATAAGGGCTGTACGATAGGGTTACCTTACGGTAAAAAGCTTTACGATAAACTAATAGCCTTACGATAAGAGGGCCTCGCGGCAAGGGGGCCTCGCGATAGGAAATTGTGGCTAGTGCGTGGCTTATTAAGAGGGCTTTGAGACAAAGGGGCTTTGCGATAAGCCAATAGGAGGGGCCGTACAGCAGGGAGGGCCTGCGGTAAACCTATAAAAAGATTAGCCTTGCGGAAAGGGGGGGCCTCGCGGCAGGAGGGCTTTCCTGTGAGCCAATAGGAGGGGACCTTACAGGAAGGGGCTTTGCAGCGAACGAATAGGAGGAGGGGCCTGGCGACAGGGGGCTATGCGATGAGCCAATAGGAGGGGCCTCGCGATAAGGCGGCTTTAAAACAAGGGGTCTTTCGTATGAGCCAATAAAGCTCTCGTGATAAGGTGGCCTCGCGATAAGGTCACCTCGCCGTAAACCAATAGGAGGGTTGGCCTTGCGGAGAGGGGCCTCGTCCAAGGGGGGGCCTTACGGAGGGGGACTTGTGGCTGATGCGTGGCTTGTCAGGGGGTTTTAAAGGGAGGGGGTTTCGCGATGAGCCAATTAAACCATTACGATAAGGGGGGGGCCTTGTAATGAGCCAATAAGGGCTTTACGATAAGGTGACCTTGCGGCAAGGTAGCCTCGCGATAAGATGGCCTTGTGGCAGGGGGGCCTCGCTGAGGCGTTATAATGAGCCAATCAAAACATCAAGATAAGGATGCTTTATAGTAGGGGGGCCTTAAAGTCAACCAATCAAAAGCTTCCGATAAAGAAGGGGGCTTTACGGAGTTTTGCGATACGCCAAATAGGAGCGTTCATCGGGGAGCCTTACGATGAGCCAATGAGAGGGGAGCTTACAGCGGGAGGGCCTTGCGGCGAACCAATAGGAGGGGAGGCCTTGTAGTTAAGGGGTTTAGCATTAGACCAATCAAAGGGGTAGCCTTGTAGAGCGGAGGTTTTACGCCAAGGGGGCCTCGCCGAGGAGGGCTTTACAATGAGCCAATAAGGGCGTTAAGATAAGGGGGCATTACAGCAAGGGGTCTTTGATAAGAGCCAATAGGGGCCTTACGATAAGGTAGCCTTACGTTAAGCCTTGCGATAATGATATAAAGGGGGGCCTCGCATTTAAGCTAATAAAGCCTCGCCGGGGGGGTTTTTGATATGAGCCAATAAGAGGGGCCAGATTGCAGGGGGGGCTTGTAGTGAACCAATAAGAATGATGGCCTTATAGAGGGGGGCCTAACGGCAGGGGACCTTGAATAAGAGCCAATAAGGGCCTTGTAGCAAGGGGGCCCTAGAGCAGGGGTGCCCGACGAGAAACCAATAAAATGGGTGGCCTTGTAAAGAAAAGGGGGGCCTTGCGGCAGGGGGGCCTCGCCGGGGGCGTTATAATGAGCCAATCAAAGCATCAAGATAATGATGCCTTATAGTAAGAGGGTCTGACAAAGCTTTGCGATAAACCAATAAGAGGGTTTATCGAGGAGGGGGGGCCTTGGTATGAGCCAATAAGGGCCTTACGATAGGGTGACCTTACGGCAGGGGAGCCTTACGGTACACCAATAAGAAGAATGGCCTTATAGGGGAGCCTTATAGTAGACCAATAAGAGGGCTGGCCTTGTAACAGGGGGTCCGGCGATAAGCCAATAGGAGGCTGGCCTTACACAGATAAGGGCGCTTTGCGATAGGGAATTAAAGCTAATGCGTGGCTTAACTATTGGCCAATCAAAGCAGTATGATAAGGGGAATCTCGCGATAGGGATTTGTGGCTAGTGTGTGGCTTGTTCAGAGGACTTACATCAGGGGGGCTGTAAGGCAAGGGGGCCTTGCGAGTGCGTCATTATGAACCAATTAAAGTATTACGATAATGGGGCTGTACAGCCGAGGGTCCTTGGAATCAACCAATCAGAATCTTGCGATAAGGGGGCAGGTGTGGCTAAAAAAAATTTGGGTTCTTGTGCCCCCATGGCAATGGGGGGCCTCTCAGTGTTATGTATGACATTTATTCTTACAAAAAAAATAAATCTCGTAGATTTTGGCCGAAAAAGAATGATTGGTAATTCCAAAATCCATTGAAATAATTACTTCTATTACCCTATGTATTATACCACCTAGTTTGTATGGTAAGGTACTTAGAAACTATAAAATCATTCTTATTTTCAACGATATTTCGGGTTTAGAATCAATGTTCTAATCTGCATTTTCCCGCTACTAGGTACCTTATTACAATTTTTAAGCAAGATAGCTAATAGATATTGAGAATGATAGTACTGTAGCCTAATGTAATGCTTACATAGCAAGTAGTTAGTTGAATTATTCAATACTATTATCCTTATTTATGGGCCGATCTTATTATGATAAGACGCCTACAGAGGCCAAAATAAAGTCAAGGTATTCTCACCTTAGAAATATCCTCCTGTCATAAGTGTATACGATCGTAGTCTAATATACATGTAACGTCGTGCATAATAGGAGGTCCCTACCAGTTAGACGAACTTTGAAGTCAATTATGACATGTAAAATGCCAAGAATCTCGCTAGATAGGACATAAGCTATTATTACAGCTCAAATACGTAGACTTTTCAGAAGCGCGAAATAAATGGTAATAAAATAATAAGTCGAACATGCTACCAGCCTCCAATTATGTGATGATACGACGTTGTATGTGATCGACTTGCTCTCTAGTCGTTCAAGTCTTAGATTCCTAGCCGGTTGTTTCAGAGCCTTATCATGTTAGAATCTCGGCGCAGTGAAAGATCACCCCTCCATACAATAAGTTGCTAACTGACGTATGGAGGTTTATATATTAAGTATTAAGGAGCGATTTATGGAAATAGTTACAATAGTTTTGTTTATTTTATAGTTAAGTGTAGTTATAAGTAAAATATTTACGTAAGGTAACTTTGCACCACCTTAAGGCTTATTACAATCTTTCTACTGTTAAGAGATTGACTGCTTGACATCTCTGCCACGTACCTCCTACCTACCTTAAGTAAGACCATCTGATTATCGTGGTTAGTCCCCTGCGCAGCCCTTCCCGCTAGCAGGGATAAATCTGCATCCTTACAAGGGGTACCCTGGCGTCAGCCGTAGGTACATGGCTTATGTACATACACGTGTGCCGTTTTTAGATTGAATGTACTTCGTACTATGTAAATCGCCTAATATTTCTCTTAATTATGAGATAATAGGTACGAAATACTCCGTACCTACATATGTACGAGTAAAACGTGGATTTCGAGTTCCATGGAGAAGGTTTAATTGTACAAACAAGCTGAACGAGTCACATTTAAGTTCCGGCGTCGAGTTCTATTTTTATGTATTACCTTCAAGCTATTCACTCTCATCATGCAGTACATATACATACATTATGCAAGTACTACATACGTACGGAAGCCATGCGCCAAACCCCCGGGGCAATGCTGTCGCTAGCTCTATCTTCAATCCTTCGCTTACCAACAACCTAGTCGTCAGATTAGGTATATACCTCTTACTTACATACCTCTTGTAATCCTTACTGGTACCTAACTTATATAAAGTTCTGGATCGTCAGATTCATACATCTTCAGCTGGAGAAACAATTCCCAAAAATACGTAAGTACTTGAATATTCGAGTATTTCATATTGTGTATGTCCTTCCTCCTCCGAACCCTACTCTATTATTTCTATCTTATGATTTCTATCCTTTCCATTCCTTTCCTTTTCTATTTAATGGTTATGCTCAATTCTACTCGGTCAAAATAGGTGGATGAGAGTGAATGAAAAAAAAAAAAAAAAAAAAAAAGGTGAGAAATCCCATCATTATTAAATCATTGGTGCTATGCTATTCTGCACTGTGCTGTGTCATGGTATATCTTCGATGTTTGCTGTTATTCGATCATATACCACCAATTCAAGTTGTCATTGTTAAGTTTCCGTATCTTGATCGTCATAATTTGAAAGAACATTGCACTAATAGGCGACGGTGAGGGAAGACGGCTAGGTGCAGAATCTACTGTGTAAGCCTTGGCCGACATCCTAGGACCCTAGGTGCTTTTGATTTTATTTCATTTTATTTTATTTTATTTTCCGCCGTTGGCATTTTCGCCTTATGATGGTTACGAATAATTCATTGATAACAATATCTTGATTAAGATACCCTCGCTCAGATGCTCAGACATCGTTGCCGTCAACGGGGACTCCGAACGAGAAGGTATTACTAGACGTTACGGAGAAGGATTCGACAACCAAGCATAAGTATAACATGGCTACGGAAACGAGAGAGTCCGACGATAGATTGGTGCTAGGACCACACGAACATGACAAAACAGAAGTAATTGTCACCGGCGGTGGTGCCACCGACGATCCCACTACAGATTCCACACAGAAACGGGGCGCTTTACGAAAATCAAGATTTAAGGAAATGCTCAGCCGTTCTCTGTCAAACTCGCTTCTGAGCATGAGTAGTTCTTCCTCACGTGGTCGGAATAAGTACAACACAGTCAGAGATGAACCTCGAGCTGGAATGGCGGATCGCGACATGGAGAATATCAGACTGGACTCGGTCAATGCACCTCCCCAAGTTGTGGAGGGTTGTTGCAGTTCGAACGATGGTGAATCCGACTCCGATATTGATATAGACGACCTTGCTTCACGATACGGTACAGCTGTTCTCCCCTTTTCGTAACTTTAATAAGCTGACCAATTCCTTAGAGAGGCCACCTCTGGACTGCTATTCGAGACGGGACGTGTATATCAAACGCCTCAGCTGGCCGTACGCTGTTTTGACCTCCTTATCGGTGTATTCGACTCTCCTTAGTGGACTATGGTTCGTAGTCTCTATTTACCAGCCGCGATATGGGCGGGGGATATCGTCGAGCGATGGATGGAAGATAGAACCCTCGACGGCAACGTTAGTCTGCACACTGATCGCCAAGACCATCGAACTGTCCTTCGTGACTGTATATGTCGCTCTGCTTGGCCAGATAATAACTCGGCGGGCATTTGCTAAGAAGGCCAAGGGCGTATCACTCGCCGAGATGACTATGCGGAACTGGGTTATTGTGAGTGAGCTACGTGGTCGAGCCCTGGTAAAGGTTAGCTATGGCTTGAGTATTAATGTAACTTGTTTAGCAACCAGGTTCCCTTCTCACGTACTGGGAGGGCATTCCCTACGCAGCTATGACTGTATTAGGTAGCCTGACTTTAGCCGCGACCATTTGTGCCTTACTTTTCACTACGGCGTCAGACGCCATGGTGAGTCCTAAGCTCTTGTCTGGTCCGTGGGAATCCCGTCAGCTAGAAGGATTAGTGAGGGCGACGTACGCAAACCCTTATTATGCGCAAGAGGCTTGCTCAACCCCCATTGATACAAAGCTGGACCCGGTCAACTCTGCGCCGTCTTGTCTCGATGTTCAATATTCGGGCCAATCTTACCATAATCTACTCACATTCATGTATGCCGCCACCCCTTCAGTCGTTAGTAATGACAGCCTGACTAAAAATATTCTCGTAGGAAGGAATGGCAGCCCATCCACGACAACGGAACTTCGACGATCGACTACTTAAGCGGGAGACCAGTGGGGAAACATAACTTATACGATAACACGACGATGGTGTCTGCTTGGATCGAAACTGGTACTGGAGATCCGCGAGCGGAATTCGCCACGTATGGTAGAGTCGTCAACAATGTAACTCTCGCGATGCCACACCCTGCTGTCTACTCCGCCGCAACAGATCCCCGCAACGACATCTTGCAGCCTGATGACCTAGCTGGCGTTGGCGAATATTCAATCCGCGCCAGCGTCGTTTCGCCTGTCGTCAATGTTCTGTGCGCCAACATGAACAGTGACGAGCTAGCCCCTCTGGTATACACACGCTGGCCCAACGCTCGAACAGAATCTACCGACATCCCCTGGCAGAAAACCGGCGTGGAAGATTGGTTCAACGACGTGCCAGCCCCGACGAACGAGGAGTGGCTCAACAGGACGGCAGCCGACGATGTGTTCCGGTGGGGACCCAAATACCAACGTCGACCGCCTGTCTTTCAACTGGTTAGACTCTCATCCAATCTCTCTCTCACTCTTTTAGACTTCTGTTTTTCACGTATACACATGCGAATAGCTTTAGGGACCGATGAACTAACAATCATTATCATAGTATCCGATCAGCTATAACATGATCACGAATACCACGGTCGTGGCATCGGACGCTATATATGTGCTAGCTAAGACAGGCGCCATCGCTGATTATACAATGTGCGAGTTAAGATCGTGGGTGACACCAAAATGCTCGACCGAGTTCAATATCTCAGGCATATCGGGAGGCATTATGCGGGCGCATTGCGAGGACCCCTCGGATACCAATTCATACATTGCCGCATCGGGCAACGCTGACGCCCATGATCCTCCATACCCATCTATTGACTGGAAAAACCTAGCTGACCAGTGGCGCCTCTCCATGGATCTTAACGGAGGCGTGCAGAACAACAACGCGAGCAATGCGCGAATTATAACAAACCTCATCTTACCTAATGCAGCCCTTAACCCCCTCTTGCCGTCCATGGCTGAAGCTCTCGCCGTTTTGGCCTCGTCCACCCTCGTCACCGCGACTCTTTCGTCGACGTTCCGCATGGAATGGGACTACCAGAGCGTCGAACTAAATCCGGGCGTTTACGAAGCATTCAAAGTGTCCATACGCACGCAGCAGTACACGTCATCCCACGCGGCATCATGGCAAGGCGTCTTCTACATCGTGCTGGGCTTTGTCTTAGCCATCAACATAGCATGTCTGCTATACATTATCTTCTACCGCCAGGGGCTCGTGACTGATTACACGGAGCCGCAGAACTTGTTCGCCGTCGCCGTCAACTCGCCGCCCAGCGTCGCGATGGCGGGCAGCTGCGGCCACGGGCCCGACCTGGCCAGCATGGTCGTCCCCTGGCATGTCAGCTATTCGGCCACGGCCAACCACTACTTCTTCGAGGCGGGCGACGGCAAAATAGGCCGTCAGAATACTCGCAATAGCATGGCCAGCGGCTCGGACCTCCTGTCGACGCACGAAAGTCGGTTTAGGGGGAAGAATTTTGATAACTACAAGAAGCTGAGTACGAGCCGTATCTGGTTATAGGGGTAAAACTAGATTGAGGCTGGAACGGGATTGTACTATGCGTGTCAGGCCAAGCCCGACGCGCTCTGTGTTCCGTAACTAGAATCATATACATAGAGGTTAGCAGCATAGCGGGTGGCGTTAAGGGTAATAAAAGGTCGAGATAGGGATCGCCGCATCACCCATATGCGAGCACATAGCATCGAGAGGAATCATAAGGGGTCTTCATGATCCGAGGAAATGAATGCCTAACCAGTTATACCAATAACCAAACTTTATCGTGACTATTTTGTTCTTTTAATAGAGGTAACTACCCAGATAACTAACAGATAATTCTTCCCCGCGGATGTTGAGATCCTGCGGGTAAACGGAGCGTTGAGAACGGGTTTGCGAACGCGGCTTTCAGATCGTCGCGAATGCGTGTTGAGTGATCGAGAAGTAAAAAAAAAAAATACTGGAAAGATAAGTAGCAAGGAAGTCATCCATCCAAGCAACGCAGGTCAAGAACGACAAGACCGAAATTCACTATCACCATCAATCGCCCTCATCCTCATCCTCATCCTCCCCCTCCTCCAAACGGCGCAGACCCGTCACCTTCTTTCCCAGGTACGGTACATCAAGGGTGGTAGGTACCTCCCCAATCCCCTCAGAACAGCTTGTGCTCGAGCGTCATGTCGGACTCGGGCTCGAGGCCGACGCAGGCGCGGAAGATGTTGGTGAGGGCGCCGCGCTGCTTCGCGAGGGCGTTGACGACGGGGGTGCCGGGCGGGGTGAGCGGGGCCTTGAGCATGTAGCTCAGGACGCTGAGGACGCTGTGGAAGGGCGCGTATCCGTCGCCGCTGTCGGTGTCGGTGCCGGTGCCGGTGCCTTCTTCTCGTGCTTGCCCGTGTAGTCGCCAGCTGATGCGCGTCATCATCTCCGTCACGACTACGAGGTCGATGATGAGAGGCGAGGCGAGCAGAGAGTCTTCGCATACGTTGAAGATGCTGGGGTTGGGGGTTAGCGGGGTCTGCAGGTGTATATAAAGTATATATATATAGAGAGAGAGTGTGTGTGTGTGTGATTGGAGAGGTAGACTCACGAGATGGTCTGGTGTCCGCCGAGGAAGATCTCGGCGTAGTACTCGTCGAGGGCGCGCTTGTTGTCGCCGACGGCGGGCATGTACTTGATGACGACGGTGTGGTCGGGGTGCTCGCCGGGCTTGTAGAGGACGGAGTTGGCCTCGACCATGTCGTCGACGACGTTGCTCTTGGAGATCTCCTTGGAGCGGAACTGGCGGTGGGAGCTGAGGTTCTTGCCGTCGTTGTTGCCGAGGTGGTTGTAGCTCGCGATGGACGTGAGCCGGATCCCGGCGCTGACGAGGAAGTCCACCAGCGCCGACTTCATCTTCGTCTGCCCGGACTTGAAGTCGTCGCCGCCGACGAAGGCGCCGCGCTGCGTCGCCAGCTCCACCGCCCCCGGCACGAACGTGTTCTGCGGCGACCCGTTCACGAACGGCGCCCGCTCCAGGATCGACGCCACCGCGAACACGGTCGACGGCGAGACCTCCTCGTGGCCCTGCTCAATGGCCTTCAGCAGGTTGTCCGCCGTGTCGTTGACGCCCGGGATCACGTCCGCGTACCGCTCCGTGTTGGCCGTCCACTGCATGATGACCTTGTCCAGGCCGTTCTTCTGCTTGAAATCGCTAATTCCAAAGGTCAGCCAAGGCACGCGATATACGAAGGGCCGAGCTATGCATGTCCGACTTACCGGATGTCCTGGCGGATCTTCTCGACGTGGGCCATGGAAGCCTTGCTCCCGGGGATGAGGTTGTCGGCCCTGTCTTCCTGGTTGGCGGCGATAAAGTCGGGATAGTAGATGCTCGGAAGCGGGACCATCTGGGACATCTCCTTCTTGACCTGGGCCTTCAAGGTGGGCTCGAGCACGGCGGCGCGGTCCATGGCATCGGCGAGGTTCATGCTGCTGATGTCCCACCCGCCAATGACGAGATCGTTGGGGTGCACCATGGGCAGCACGTCGTGGAAGGGGATGTTGACTTCCTTCATGGTCTGGGGGTCCGTCCCGAGCTTCAGGGTCGACCCCATGATGACCGACCCGTAGTAGTTGGCGGCGCGGGGGCCCTCGCGGGTCTCCCAGACCAGGCCGCGGCGGTTGGCGATGATGCCGGCCGTCACGGTCGTCCCGTTGTTCCCGCCCCAGCCGACGAGCATCACCCCGACCTTGGGGACCTTGCGGTCGACCTTGAAGTCGTACACCGTCTCCTTCGGCGTAGCTACGTACTTACCCGCGGCGTCCTTGGTCACGCTCGTAGTTCGGTAAGTGTACTTGGACCGGATCTCATCGTCGGTGTAGACTACGTTCGGGGAGTTGACCACGAAGAGGTCGCCGGCGCTGGCCGGGGCCGCATTTGTGCCGCTCAAAAGCCCATTTCCGTTCCCGTTCCCGTTCCCGTTCCCGTACGCGGTGCCCGCGTCTGCCTCGGCGTGTGGTGCCATGTTGATGGTGGTATTGGTATTGAGTGATATATACAGCCTTTATTGAGTAAAGGCCGAGTCCGCTGCGCTTCCGGGGGAGGCAGAGCAGCGGGCTCCTGCGTACGGGTGATGGACGCTGCATGGCAAGTTAGAATCTAGAGTCTAGCGATACCTATCTTAGGAGTAAGGGGTAGGCGATGCGTACGAGTTGAGTAGGTTAGAAAACGTCTTGACGGATTGTGGTGATCGCCGCCCTAAAGCGCGATCGTCTGTCAAGAAGTTTGAATGAAATAAGAAAGAAAAAGAGAGATACGGATGCTGCTGTATAGGTCCAGAAGTCGACGAGGTAGAATATATATATATATTTTAAGTTGTCAATGATCTAGTAGGTAAGTTCGATAGTTTACAAGATTCTACAACTTTTCTAAGTGTAGGTTTCCAGGGAACGAGCGCACAAAGAAATCCAGAGGGCAGTAGTCGGACTTATTAGTGCAGATTTGACGGATACGACGGAAAGACGATGTGATCCACTACTATGGTTACGGCTACGTGGTAGGTCTATACTGACAACGCATGCATGAAATGCTCGAAAAATGGCACGATGGAGTCGGTTTAAATGGACTCGATAAACAGTAGTTCACGATATCGGTCGTAGCAGTTTGCTGGAACAAACTTAGGGTTTGGATGTCGTTGTGCGTTGTGTGCATCGTGTGCGTCGTATGCCCCCCGCCTAAGGAAATCCGCGGACCCCTGACGATGTTCGTGGCGGAGATTTCAAGGGTATGATTGGTCAATGGTGAAAAATGTTGGTGTACGTAGGTAAACACTGGGCGAGTTAGGGTTAAGGAGGAGATTCTAGATCTACGATGTCTGCACATACATCATAGCGATGTCGGGTTTGTCTTTACATGAGGTAGGTATCAACAAAGATTCTAGCCTACCCCTCGATCGATCATCATCTTCTCTATGGACACTTCCTGTATTAGATTAATAGGGAGGAAAAGAGACAAGTTAACGAAAATATAGCAACTAGTAACAGGTATTCCGTCCTTAGCTGCCAAATTTACCTACATAGTATGAATACACTGCGGTGATAGAATCAGTATACCGAAATGTATACATTCATCTACGCTATTCCGTGATGATCGTGCTGTCACATAGGGCGGAACGAATCGTATCAAACAAAAACATGCGGCCAATTTAATTATGGGAAAGGGGGTGGTTAGGTTAAAAAATGTCCTATTGGTCACCGTCCTTTCGCATCGTTGTAAATGAAGCACGGACTTAGAAATCTATCACCAGGGTAAGTAGAACTTCTATGGAGAATCGACTACACGATAATATGAAGTATTTCGTGGCGGAATACACGATAATCCGGTGAACCCCTATTAAACTTGCATCCAGTTTCTTAACGAGACAATTGACTTACACCATCCGAAGGAGGTAAGAAACCCTTTCCCTCAGCATTGAGTCTTGATGCACTGTCCTTAATAAGAGTAGTTGCATTCCCCAAAGCCCTATAGTCTAGATATATTGGCTTTGGCAAGTTTGGGACTGCGCACTTTGACTGACGATTAACGACCTCGCGATGTCTTATTTCTGGGTCCAGGGGTCGATCCGGATTTAAGAACGGGCCATCAATTGATATACCTACCTAGGTATGTAGGAATGATCCAGGTCATATATTAAGTATTACGTATCAGTCAAAAGTTGATAGATACTTACTAGGTAGGTATGAAGGGGTAAGTAATTTATAAACTATATGAACTTTTCATGCGACAACATTCCGTAATATCTTCCCTTTTAGCAGCAATGTTTAATAGTTCCGCGGTGACCACTGACAGTAGAACGAGATTGCATTAGGCGTGCTAAAAGCCAATGAAGAAAAAAAGCCTTAAGGGACGTCAGACGGCTAAAATCCATGAACGGGATTCGATTAAGATAATTTGATAATAAGGAAGTTGACCGTAGGTGACGTCGGAAGTATTATAAAGCCTTATTAGTCGCCGGAAGTTTTGATATCCTATAGATAACTTATTACTGTTTGAAGCTGGTGCTTGACGATGATATTTGAGATTTATTCTCCTATTCGTTCATCTCGCTGTTAACATTAATCTTGTTCGGTAAGATTCAACATCAAGTGACCTGTGCAACAGCAGATCATGTTATAAATTAGGCCTAGGTGTATGACCTGTATGACCTGTATGACCAGGGTCACCGGCAGCAATGGTGGTGCTACATACTATGTAAGGCCGAAAGAAGCGCATGAACATGGTCATGGACGAGCGTCGAGCAGATCAGTATCCGGCCGAACCATCGAACGCTTCATGTTTTAGAGGTCTAGCTTGCGGGGAATCCAAGCTTGCGCCAACAACACAAGCGCTTGTAAGATGGAGATCCTTACGTAGTTGTGGACTGAGGGAAGTGATGATTTCCTTGGAATATCCACATAGTATAGAACCAGATCAACTGCGTTATTATCATAATAAGTTACCGTCTCGTGTAGCGTAGTCCAGCTTCTGTGTTTTTTGTGTGATATATCCATGGATAACATCAATCCACTTAGAAAAGTACCACTGTATTGTGAAATATAGAAATTGCATGATATTTAATCTAGCAGTGGACCTATCACGATGATCAGCACGAGAGGTTTAGGTAGATTGGTTAGAATGAGTTAGAATGGTCAGAACGGTCAGAATCTAGAGTCGGTACGAAAGGGAGGGCGAAAGGGAGAGAACAGGCCTGGCAGGGTTCGCATGTCGGTATCCTATGACAACCAAATACCTAACCCTTCCGGTGCTTCAATCTGCTTTCATTTGTAACTGATTGGCTAATTATGGCATTGCCGTCCATCGTCACATCGGCCCCATTCGGATTGATGAGCGAGAGGGATATAAATGTGATCGAATTTGGTTAAATCTAGAGGTCTAGATCAAGGGGGTTTTGTTATTAGATATGCAGCATAAGTAGGTATTAACAAACTCCGGAATATTATCCAAAGATTTCAGAGATTTCAGAGATTCCGAGAACAACGCTGAACGCATTGAAGGTGTATCAGGTAAAAAGAAAAAGAAAATGGATGGAATTTGACTCGATTTTTAGAATATTCAAGTACACTACATATTATTTTAAGAAGTACTTCGTGCCCACGTACGTATTTCGCACCTACCTGTATTAATTACCTGCATCATTGAATCTTTCCAAGGTTTACTACATGTAATGTTCTAACATTGCACCCCCACAGATGGCATGCTGGTATGAGGTATCCTTTAGTGGAGGTACTCCGTACATACTCCGTACTCCGTATTTGATCCATATTTCTAGCTGCAAAAGAGGTGGGGACAGGGGTAATGCCATTGTCGAATCATCGTCAATGTATCATCTGCAAGGTACCCGTTTAAGCCGTGCCAGCCCTGTTAAGCAGAGCTTAGCTATGCTTGATCGGTTTAGCGGTTTAGTGACAGATTACAGCATTCAGGTTGTGAGGAACCTTGGAAGGCCGATCGTATGCGTAGTAACCTAGGTACATGTATCCTTCATTATCCCTATCAGCTTCCCTGCCACCTACCAAGCAAGGCAAGGTCATAATTAACCATTTACGACTTACGACGCGTTCAGAAATACGTACATAGGCATATCTACCAGTTTCTGTGGCGTTTCTTCATTGAATCTCTTCTGCACCGCATGCTTTTAGAAGTTCTAGCTCACGAGGCGGGTTTCGTGCTAAGAAGACTTAATACTATGTAGTAGTACATTGATTCTATTAGGAGGTAGATACCTACATGTATACATCTGAACAGCTTTATTGGTACATTCAAAGTTGCATTGCCTAATTGTATTAAGTTGGTTGTAATACGGATACTTCCATGACATGCAGGTGGAAGCATAAAGAGGTAGGTATGTAGAAGGCACGATGGAAAATATATTTAAAGAAGGGATATCAACGCCTCAATCCTGCTGTAGAGCTATCCACATGGTGAACTTTTGAAACGTCTTGAATAATCATCAACCGTATCAAAGGTACTCGAATAATCATCTTATATGCAGGTTATGTAAGTGTCTACATAGTAGAAGGTTCCAACCTACTAGTATCAGAAAGAATCATCGGTTCTATAAACGGTGCAGAACTTGAACGTCTACATAATAAACCATCATTTAATCATCTTCTAATAAATCTCAGTCGAACTGAATCCCACCGATTCATATTAATGAATTAGTTACATAGGAACAACTATCAGCTGAACAATTACAAACAATTATCCGGGGTGACTTCATCATTATCAGCTTATTGAGGAGCTCATGGCGTATAGATGCGACGCAGACTTTCGGCAGCTCGTGAAGGAGGCTGCCGCATCGGGTCAAACAATCGAAAATCGCCAATATTCAGAATCCTCCTTACTACGTGCCCACCTGCTACATACCTACCTATGTATTTTATATAAGACGGTTATGGCACCCTGATTCGTCATGAAGGTAATTGATATATTACTAGTTTATTCTCCCGTTTTTTTTTCTCTCTTTCACTTCGGCTTTACCTCGAGGTATATTTCCTCAATATTACAGCTTACAGCTAGAAAAGCCGGAATCAGCTCAATAAATAAGTCCCAGCTCACACGACGACGAGTTAGGACTTAGAAACAAGTGCCACTAACAAAGACTAGGTACTTCTTTAGGTTATTACCGCCAAGCGAGACAAGAGGGGGACAGGGGATTCCATGAATGGCTTGAGTGGATTCGTTCGTGCATATGCACCGTAGCCAGGGGTAGATGAACAGGGGGGGCTTATACGTATTGGCCAGCATCTTTACACCCTTTTGAGACAGGTTGTAACGTCCAAGACAGCTACTACACCGACCTTTACAAGCCGGAAGATCTCTTGAAACCTCCTCAGATCTTGTTTCTTCTAGCTCACTTCTTTCCTCCTATCCAACCAATTTCCTCCATGAGAGGCCCGTTCAACGTCCAGCATACATTTTTCACGCGACAGCATCTCACACAGCCTTATCCTGAAGCACTTCATCATTGCCTAGGTCCTTTTCTTGTAACACCACTTACACCCGTGAGCGCCTATTCGGAACTACGATCTTCGTTCTTAAGATAGTTGTGGAGTTTGAGCTTGGGGGCTTCTGCACGCCATATGGCACAGCAGCTCGATCGTCCTTCATTTTTCGCCAACACTAATTGACAAAAAGCACTCATCGCCAATTTTTTCAACCGCGTTAGACTTAAACTCTTAGTCAAGAGGCGGATTACGTGGAGGACCACGGATGCGCGAACCCGATATAAACGACCTCGAATGACGAGAGGCAAGGGGAATAGAAGAGACGGGCGGGCATTGTTACACATCCTTTAACTATGACGGATCCGTCACGACAGTCGGCTTTTATGCCGACGATAAAATGCTCCAGTTGCGGGAACCAAGTGGAGATATCAATGATGGGAGATCATGTCTGTGGTAACACAACTACTGCGATAGAACGTTCGTGACTCAATATCTCATCTATAAGATCTGACTTCTAACCATTTATACAGCAACTCCTCCCGCGCCAGACCTCTTTGGCGGTGCGTTCTCGTCCCTGAAGGTAAATGTCTTCGACAAATTTACTCGATCCACGCCTACTGTTGACACGGCGGCAGCAAGTAAGCTCATCGTTACCTATATCTGAAGCTGTTCAGCTAGCTAATATAATACTAGACGGCGCATTTGCGAGGTCGGATCAACTGACTCCAGTAAGTGCCTCTACTGGATCGCAGGCCATCTCACCCAAGACACCAATACATGGACGGCTTGGTGTTGGTGTTAGCGGAGATGACCACTTCGCACCAACGATAGCAAGCTCGCCTCGGCGGTTAGGCGGATATGGAGGGTTTGGAGATTCGGAATCGTTCGAAGGCGATACGGCCTATGGAACTAGCCCTGGAAAGTCAACAAATTTCTTAACAAGGATGAACACTATTGCGCCTGGGCCCTTTGAAATGAAACGAAAACCCGAAGCGAAGAATGCCACGACGCGAAGTAGTAGCCGGGACAATGCCGCGGAATCAAATGACGATACCTCATTGCAGGTTGGATATACAATGGACAGACCGAGTACCGCAGGTTCGACCTCATCTAAAAACAGTGCCAACCTTGCACCCCCTAGGGCACCGCAGAGGAATGGGTATGAGGGATTTGGTCCGCCGCAGAGAGATGGTGATAGCTTGGAACCACCACTACTAGGTTTAGGCAAACGGTCGGAAACATTTCCAGAGAAACTTCTCACAGCAAATGATGAGATGTTTGATGCGCCAGCACGTACGCCTTCGGCGCCTGGTCCAAGACCCGATAAAATGCGGAGTGCGTTTAATGGTCCTACAGAGAGGGCAGCTACGTTTGATGAACGATTACATCGGCCGTCGTTTGGAGCGCGAGATGCATTGCGGCCGCCACCACCTCGAGGAACATTACCACGTCCATCAACACGAGACGGCAGCAGAAAACCTTCTATTAACCTTGGTGATGAATTTGGTCCGAACAATACGTACCACTCACCTTCCGTGTCGCAGTCTTCTAGCAACTCTGGCTACAGTCACATGTCTCGGCCTAGTCAGGCTAGCTCGAACACCAGTCCGGCTCGGTCCGTCGAATCCCGTTCGGGAGTGCGGCGGCCGTCAGATATGTCAGGCTTCGATGCCCTGATGGATGATCTACAGTCTTCGATGGATGCAATGCAAACAAAAAGTCAGCAACTGCCGCCCAGAGACCGATCATCATCGGAGAAAAGCGTCGCACCATTACGGCTCAGTGATCGGCGTACCCTTCCGGAAGGTACCCGGTCAGGTTCTATTAGCCTAGCAGGACAAGCCCCGACATCTGAGTCGCCGGCAAAGCCAACGCCTCCCGGAGCGTTTTCGGATCGAGTCGATCCCGCTATTCAGAGCGGCCTAAACCAGTCACCACCTCCCCGACCATCTCACAACCGTCAACCATCTAAAGACCAAAAATCTCGTGGTAACTGTAAAGCGTGTAAGAATCCTATAACAGGTAAATCTATCTCATCAGCGGACGGTCGATTGACTGGTCGCTATCACAAGGCATGCTTCGTATGCACAACATGTCGAGAACCATTCTCTTCCTCGACGTTCTACGTTTTGAATGACCAGCCATACTGTGAACAGCACTATCATAGGCTCAACGGTAGTCTCTGCGGAAGTTGCAATAGGGGGATCGAAGGGCAGTATCTTGAGGACGAATCCTCGAAGAAGTATCATCCAGCATGTTTCCGTTGCGGTGACTGCGGTGTCGTCTTGCGTGATGGGTATTTTGACGTTGACGGTAAGGCATACTGCCAGCGCGACGCTTGGAGGCGAATTCAATCCGCAATGCAAGGACCAAGGCAGCAAGCGCCTCCGTCTGGTATGCAAGGACACTCGCGTCGACCAGGTGCCCAAGGACCTCCGCCATCGAGGGGATTACCCCCCGGTCCGGGCTTCGCAGCCCCCAAAGGACCCCCGCTCAATCGTCCGTTCGGACTGCCTACCGGAAACCGTCTAGCCCCCGGCCAGGCATTGGGCCGAGGCGGGCTAGGGCCGATACCTAAGATGGAGAAGAGGATGACGCGGATAGGCATGATGTAAAAGCAAAATCATGTTGCGAACCGATTTTCCTCTATTTTCTGAATGATGATACGTCTTTCTTTTGTTCAGCTCGGCTTCGGCACTGTCGCTTCAGTATTCAGTTGGCTGTTTGATTCTACTAGCATCGGCGCTTATGGTTCATTTCTGGGCCTACATTGAGCTTGAATTGCATATACCCTTTACACTACCTATCACATATCTTATTTACACCTGTTATTTATCACCACACCCCTTAATGAGCCTCCTCCTTCTTATCTCCCCAATACTTCATTGTCATAATTCGATAATTTGATGATTCGGGCCTCGGCGACTTGAAGATCCATGTGGCTTTGGCGGGCTAAGCGCATCTTAGTCTTTGCGTTGCATTTCTTTTCGATGGAGGGGAGATGGCTTTAGGGGTAATAAGATGAGAGGATCTTATCCTGGAGGACCAGACATAATATGAGTGTCTAGACGACGTTGAAACGGGGTCTCACCTAGTCACGTCGCCTATTTGAGGCGGAAGAGAGAGAACAGAGCAAAGAGGAAGAGGAAGAGCTACGATGACAGAGAAGATTAAGAGATCTAGCACGAGCGCGAGCTGTAGATCACTAGTGTATGTACTACCGTGGTTTCAGAGTTTCCAGCACAGCTACGGCAGCGGTCTGGCTCCGAGAAGAGGAGCAGACGAATGATGATAATAATAGCAGATGACAATTTACGCGCGACTGCCCTTCACGTCCGTCCATGATTAAGTGCCGTAATTATCGTGATCGCATCGTTTGACCTGGCCGTTGGACAAACCCGTTTGCTCGCTTACCTACCTACATGTCCTAGTAACGTAAACGGGTGACTACGCGTACCTACCTACATAGGTGCTACTCGAAGCCGAGATTTGGTACGTCCTGGCGAGAATCTGACGGGTATGACGGGGCTAATGAGTGGGACGCCGTGTTACCTATCACATTAGGTACCTATCCAGTTTCTATTTGGGGCGGGGGGGGGGAGGAGGAATTCTTTGTCTGTACCTACACCGCGTTTGATGGCAAGCAGGCAATCCGCCTTCTACCTTAGTTACGCCGGCAATAGGCGACGGACTCGATTGCCGGTGCTGATGTGTGACGGGGTTGATAGTTCGGGGTGAAGATGGATACAGATGGGCACATATAGGAGGTACCTAGGTATGCAGTAGGAGTAGTAGCACCTGGCGGCAAAGAAATCGGGGATACCTAGGTATGTTGGTAGGAGATATGTTTTTTTACATGGTACGTACCCTACTATGTAAGTATATGTAAGTAAGTAAGGTGAAGACCATCTATACCTTTATGTACCTGGTGTAGAAAGGCGCCTACCTGGTACCTACCTAACCTCCTGGGTACACCTACCGGTACGTAGTAAGTGGGGAGGTAGGGAGTTGGATAGCTAGGTAGGTAGGTATGTTACAATTCATCTCCCCGTCTCGAAACTCTTGGGTCGTCGTAGAGAGGGGAGTCTACGTCGTCGTCTCGCTTTGGATGTACGGATGCGGAGCGGTCTGGATGCCGTCTGCGTGGTGGACGGGACGGTACATATGTGTTTGGTAGATAGGTACCAGGTAGGTAGGTAGGTATATATGCCCTACATACGGGCTATGAGAAAAGGGTACAGGTACCGGTGAGAATCTGGAAGAGATCGGTGGACAAGGTAGTAAAGAGAGAGAAAGAGAGCTTTGCTTTAATAAGATATCTACCCGCGGCAGGTTTTGTACAGATAGGTAGGTATTTTGATAAGCATATGTCAATTTATGTTCACCTACCTATGTAAGTAGGTAAGTATGGACGTGCTTTCTAAACTACCTATACTATACTATACTATATCAAGAAGTTTCGCTTCCTCCATATACGACGGTAAGTCGTCTGGTTGGCTGGCCGGGTTGCACTTTGACGGCCTGCTGCTTTCTGGGGCGGGTAGATCAGTCCCCACGCTTGTCAAAATCACATCATCGAGTCTTCATAGTGAAGTCAGATCCTCAAATTTATTGGCTATAAGTACATTTGAGGCAACGCGTACTTGGCTACGTAGGTAGGTACGTTCGTGCGTTGTTGTCATTGTCGTTGTCAGCGCTTTAATATAAGAAGGTAGGCGTTCGTTGAAGTGAGAATAGGATTGACTTATGTGATTTTTATAATTAAGCCGAAGTCGATTAGACTAGATTTATCTTTAGTTTTATTAGTCAAGTCTAAGTAAGCCTTGGCCGTGATGCTACTGATCTAGCGTACCTCGACTTGTCATCGATGTTGTAGTTGAGCTATGTACAACGTACGCTATGAGGTACTAAATACCATTTCATGTAGACGAAACATTAGAACTCGAAGCTAAGATCCGTCGAATCCCCGACCGAAGAAATCTGATACAAATTGCGGAAGGGCCCAGGTGTGGTTTATGCTCTTGTCCACCCTCTTCTCCCGAAACGGGCAGACTTTACTAGTACATAGTATACTACTGTACGAGGTAGGTAACTGACGAATGAGATGAAAGAGATGAGTTAAGCGAATGTGACATGTGAGCTCGTGCGAGAGAGATAGACGGCTACGGGAGAGGAAAGCTCCTTAATTGGATCGTCCGGGGCGCTGCACGATGACGATCTCTGCGTTGCGTTCGCTCGTTCCTTCGCCCAGGGCAGCCAGGGGCACGAAGCCCTGACGATGAAAAGCCCATCGTGAGTGGCTGCGATCCGGTACACATATGCACGGATATAAAATTGCGTACGATGTACCAAGTACTTGAACTGAGGCCGTTGAAGAATCCGTTTAATCCCACAAGCGCCTCCGAGACCTATTAGAACTAGTCGTCTTTTCGGAGTTCACCCGGGTCCGCCTTGATCTACCATTTCGGTCTACCGTGTAAGTAGGTGGCCGATCAGCGGCGTTAATACATAGTATAATTCTTTGTTTTTTTCCTCTTGAAATCCAATCAGCCGGGCGCGAGGGCGGGAGGCGATGATTGTTACATTTCTAGGTAAACTATGGCCACATTTTGCAGAGTTGTTGCTGGATTCTGTATGCGTTAGATGTGTTCATCTTTGGTGATCATTTGTATGAACTATATGAGTAGGTAAGGAAGGCTAGAATGTCTAGCACGAGAATGTATAATACCTTAGGTATTGAAAGGTATAGGTAAGTATTTTGTTTTAAGGTGTAGTTACGAGATATCAATTTATAGTAGTAGACATGTGAAGATGTGAAGATATGAAGATGTAAAGATGTAAAGAAATAAAAGTACAAAGGATTTCCATAAGGCGGGACTTGATTTAAATTGCCGTGTCTTATCTTGCGCTAAGCTTTCCTATCCAGGTCATGTACGAGGTACGCTTCGAAGCATACCGGGTTTACTTAAGATGACTTATCGGGTAGAATGTAGAATGTAATAACACATTACGTATACCTCTGAAGGGAGCATATTTAATGCCTTCCCCCCCTTTAATAGAGAAACACGTGTATTAATACTATGAGGTAATTACAAAAGTAGTTACATGTATCAAGCATTTAATAACACTTGAGACGAGGTAGATAGCACTTAAAGTTGAGCTAATAGGTACCTGGATGATGTGTAGGTATCTATGTAGGTATCTCAATTACGTACGAAGTGTCTACATCAAAACAGACCCTCCTGTACAGCATATATACGGTAGGTACGTACTATATACTATTCGAAACTCATCACGCAACCCCCACCCGGGTTCATGTATGTACCTTACCGTCATGGGGGGGGGTTAGCAAAACGGTATTATTTCGGCTTAAAAATCATCAACCGTAGATATACGACTTAATTCAATAAGCCACTCGTTTTTTGAATGTTATGAATATAAGCTGCTATATTATTAAGCCGTATCTATACCTTTTATTTGTATAAACGTTTGCTGTTTTTTAAACCGCTGCTCAAATAAGCCGTATACCGCATTTTTTCGCGAATTTTAGATGATCGACGTCCACTTTTCCCAATACGCTAAACTGTTTTAAAAGGTCTGCACAGGGTTCGTTTCGACTTTAGTGGTTACGTAACCGTACTGAGGGATTTTCTCATTAGCTCTCCACCAATCAAATTTAATGGTGGAATTATGATCCGATAAAAATTAAGCAATTTTGATAGAAATCCTGCTAGAGCCTCAACAATACGCTAAACTATACATGGTATAGCGTGCCTCAATGAGTTTAGCGTATCAGGAAAAGTGGACGTCGATCATCTAAAATTCGCGGAAAAATGCGGTACATACAGCTCATACAGCCCATACAGCCCATATAGCCCAGGTTATATCAATTGAATCAATTCAATCAATTGAATTAATTGATCAAGGGCTAGATTACCTGTATACTAATTAATCTGATTGGTTGCGCAACCAGTATATAGGTCTAATATACAGGTCTAGTATACAGGTCTAGTATACAGGGTTGCACCTTCCTAATCTATCTCGTTAGATGAATAATACTGCGAAATAGCATTTCTTGTCTATACGCGTAGTTTGCCTCGTAGCCTAGTGGTTAGATGCGTAGACCAACCAATTAAATGTAAAGCCCCAGGTTCGAATACCTATAAGAGTAAAAAAATACCTTGTAATTCTAGCTATAATTCAATAAGTATAATACCATACAAAATAATATACAAGGATACCTCCACTAGGATAATCAATTAGTAATCAATTGATACTTTTTTTTCAAAACGAATGGCTAAACTTAAACGAATGGCCAAATCTAAGCCGCTTAATAATTAAGCCGCTTAATAATTAAACGGCTTAAAACATTTTAAGCCGCTCTATATACTTTTACGTATGAAAATGTACTGCTCGATCATTTCCTTTTATATTTTTAAACGGCTTAGATTTGCATCCCGTATGTATACCAAATATATACCGTTTGAGAAACCCCCCCTGTGACGGTAAGGTAATGAGATAGTAAATGTACATATGTATTAACCCTGAAGAAATACCTATAGTAACTGCCTAGGTGCAGGGACTTCAAATGTTAATAAAATGCGCAAACCTTACGTTGAAGATATGTACAGGGTACATCCTATTTTCATAGTACCTAAATACATCGTTGATGCCTGTTCGTACATATATGTAGCACTTAACGTTCCTTATAACATTGAACGATACGTGTATGTGTACATAATCGGATCTTCAATCTTCTAACCTTCAGACAATGTTCTTCTTGAGAGAGGGAAAGGGTCCCCAATTTCAGATAATAATGTTCCCACTATTCCACTACGTACTTAACTTATGTACCCATAGGTACATATGTACCTAACTAGGTACAACCTAGGTACAGTGTAATTCCACTCAGACGGGCTTTGGCGTTGATCATCAAGACCCAAGACATCGCGAGATTTGAGTTTCCCCAGTCCCGTTTTTATTTTTCATTCATTTCTCCTTTGCTACAATAGTACAACTCTTTTTTATGCTTCATTCATTCTCTTGTCGCGACGCATCTTTCCTTCATATTTTTTTTTCCTTTTCCATTTTTCACTATTCACTATTCACCTTTTTCTTTTCTTTTCCTCTTCTTCCCTTAACACATTCTTCAATTCTCCTCAATCGTCGTTACTCTCTGTTCTATTTTCGTAACGTCAGAACTACGCCTCGGCACTTATTGAAACCAACTGCTGTCGTAATCTTTTTTTTCGCTCTCTTTCTTTATCCGGTTATTCATTGATTTGATAAACCTCTACGCTCCTTTTTCCTCAATAGCATTCCATGATACAAGATACCTTTTATACAAGGTCGCATTATCTGTCAACTACGAATTGTTGCTCGATTTCACTTGAATGAATACCCGTCGTTCATCTATAATCGTGTCTATAATCGTGGAATCAAATCCAGTCCGTGCCTCGCAGATCAAATTCCTAGACAAGGAATTTGGTCCATCTGGTCCATCTGGTCCATCGGTTGACCGACGAAGTTGACTCCCTCGTCTAAGCTTTTTTCCACCTTGCTTGCGATTATTACCAGGTGTCAGATATTCATTATCCATTCAAACTTGGTTAAGACGTTAACCTCAATCTCGCCATGTTCCCCATTATTCTTCTCATTTAAATATTGTTGCGATATTGACCTATCGCTTCTCACCGGCCGTAAGCCGCGTCTATTCCGCCAACTGATTCTGATTGGGGACCATGTTGGCGGTACAACCTCGTCGCTTATTGTCACGACCGAAAGGTCTCCTGTTCCTCGCCCTTTTTGCCGCCACCCTTTACTGGCTCGTGCTACTGCATGGTTCCACCGCTCCTCGAACAGCCAGATGGTTCAATGGATCCGCTAGACCAGTACAAGCTCCCCAGGTAGAAAACGTTGGATCACAGCAAGCTCTTGTATCGACGACCGAATCTGCTGGTAGCGACCAAGATCAACATTCTCATGTAGAAGGGGTCGAAAATGTAGAAGATGAAAGACGGAAAAAGGAAGAAGAGCAAAGAGAAGAAAACCTACGGGCCCAGTTCGATAAAGAATATGATGCGCTCGCTAAGTAAGTTCATTCCTTCTTTTCTGTCCACATCCTGCAACTCCTAATAGCAGTACACAGAGAACCTAGCTCCGACGCGCTGTTCGGACAGACACTCAATACCCTCGAGTCCACCAGGAAACGCTCCCTTACCATCGAAAAACACTTGACTCCCGCCAAGAACAAGGTCTATTTCAGCGCCCATCAGCCGTACATCTATAACCCTTACCCTACGTACAACGATAAAGACTGGCTTTCTGAGCGAGCCAAGCATGTGTCATGTAGTGGCCCAGATGGTGTGTTAGAGGAGGACGTGATAGTTTTCAAGGGACTACCCAAGGAATTCCCCGACCCGGGGTTTGGGAGCTACAGCATCCTGCGTCTGGACGGGAACTTATGCTACGAGCGCGAGACGCGGCTAAGTATGTACGGTTTTAAGGCGGACAACGATACCACACCCTCGTCGATAAAATGGGACCGTGTTCGATGGGGCCAACTGCAGGAGACGTGTGCTCAGAAGAACAAGGCTAGATTTGATTTGAAAGGCCACCCTAACCCTTACCTCACTACGGTTTACTCTCGCCAGAATTCTTCTATAGATCACGATCCTGAGAGCGATCGTATCACCACGGAGGGCTTAACGAATACGGGCCCAGCGTTGCGGCGGAGGGGCCATATCAAAAGATCCACACCCGACCAGGAAAATATTGGTTCCGAAAAGAGGACCGCAGTGTTGCTGCGAACGTACACTGGCAAAGACTATAGCGAAAACGACATGCAGGTGATTCGATCTTTGATCACCGAGCTTTCCCTGCGCACGGGCGGTCTATATCAAGTCTTCCTCTTTGTCCATGTGAAGGATAGCTCATTTGCGATTTGGGACGATGAGGACACATACCAGTATATCGTTAAGAGAGCTGTGCCCCCCGAATTCAGGGACATCACGATACTTTGGAATGACGAAGCCACGCAGACTATGTATCCAAAAATCGACCCTAATAAGGCGACTGTGCATGTCTCGCAGTGGTTGTCAGTCCAAAAATTCGCCCAGGAATTTCCCGAATTCGATTACATTTGGAACTGGGAGGTTGATGCAAGAATTACGGGTCATAATTACGAATTTGTCGAAAAATTAGCCAGTTTTGCCAAGCGTCAGCCTCGTCGAGGTTTGTGGGAACGCAACGAGCGCTATTACATCCCATCTATTCACGGGGATTACGATACACAGTTTCGAAAAGACGTAGAGCGCATATCAGGGAAGGAGACGGTATGGGCGCCTCCGGAGCTGCCCTTTGTTACCCCTATTGGACCGAAGCCTCCAGTCGCCAACCCCGAGGAGGATGACTATGTATGGGGTGTTGGCGAAGAGGCAGATCTTATTACCGTTGCGCCGATTTTCAACCCCAAAAACAGTTCCTGGATCAGCGGTAATGAGCTATGGGGGTTTAACGATTCCACTCATGCTACTACAGATTTGCCGAGAAGGGCCACTATTGTCACTCACTCGAGAGTGTCTAAACGACTCCTTGATATCATGCATGTCGAGAACCTCAGGGGAAATCACATCTCATCGGAAATGGCCACGCAAACTACTGCGCTCCTCCACGGCCTCAAGGCAGTCTACGCCCCAATGCCTGTCTTCTTTGACAGGCCTTGGAAAGGTAATGACCTTGCTAGGTGGTTCAATGGAGGGCTTAAAGGCGAAAGTGGTGGCATTGGATGTGCCATGGGCTGGGGTCGAGAGGCGAGATATCGTGGCAGCACCTGGTATTATCGGGCAAACCCACCTCAGCGACTTTACCTGAATTTTATGGGTTGGGAGGATACGAATATGGGGGGACAAGACTGGGAAGAAATCTACGGACGACCTTGCTTGCCGCCAATGTTACTTCACCCCGTCAAGGACATCGAACCTACTGAACCGGGGTACAAGAGCGAGTCGAATCTCCCCTACTCTTGAGTATGCCAGTATCTTAGAACGGAGGTCTGGTATTGCCCTATCTTATTACGCTAAACCGGAGTTAAATCAATGATTTGCCAGTTTCCGAGAGGGACCTATTCTGGACCTGCGGCGACTTGGAACTCGGTTTTTTTTTTCCTCGATATAGGCAACGAACTACATCATGTAGTCCGATAGTTAAAATGGAGTCTGGACTGTATAATAGTTCCCAGCCCATGTTTAAGCCAGTTCAAGGACGTCAACGCGAAAGCGTGTTTAAGCTATCAGGTTGGCTGGATGGGGAGCATCTAGCTAAGCTAACCTTAGGCTTGTCCCTTTTTCATGAAGAAGCTCTACAACCACGAAATATGAGTTGAATATGTTGCAAGCGACGCAAACAAGGCAGAAATCACG
The DNA here is from genome assembly GCA_902806505.1 of Hypoxylon lienhwacheense. Classification (NCBI taxonomy): domain Eukaryota; kingdom Fungi; phylum Ascomycota; class Sordariomycetes; order Xylariales; family Hypoxylaceae; genus Hypoxylon; species Hypoxylon lienhwacheense. Next base: position 669,002 of record CADCWW010000005.1, read on the forward strand.
GAAGTTACGGAATTCAAAGCCATCGCATCACCTGGCGTTTCGCATACCAGGCGTTAGGTCTGACATTTATACAGAGCTTCGTTTTGGCCATGAAAAGGATATCATTATATTACAAGTGCGGTTTTCGGATCGGACCGATTACGAACCATTGTATGAGCTATTCAATCCTAGACGGATCGAGAGGGGTTGGGGCTTTAGAAGTAAATACGCTAGATTATGTACACACTCAATCGTGAATGGACAGATTATCAAACCTACCTAATTATGACTATGATGATGAGTTAGCAGATGTAGCTATTATACGTGGAAAAGAGGTAGATATAAGAAAGCAGTAAGCAGTAGATATGGGAGGTACCTACAATCGATGATGCTATACGACTTGTATCTGTGATAGCACTGCTATAGACTAGACCGTTAAAATTACTTATGAATACGGGTAGGTAGACGAGTCTTTTGACTCAACCAGCAATAATATCGCAGTTAAGCCCCAAGCAAATATCCAGATCACAAGCACGATCTTTCTAGTTCTCATTATTCTATCTTAAACACATGTAGCCGTACCTACGTAGATACCTCATACATGTTTTTCTCGAGCCATATGACATTACAGTAACGATGACAAAATACGCTAGCAAACGAATAGAAGGTGTAGGTAGGTACCTACCTAAGGTAAAGTAAAAGATGAAGACTAAGGGGTAACATCGCTTAGAAGAGAAGGGTAAAAAGGCGAGGATGGACGGGGAAGGGGTATCAAAAGAACAAGGCAAGAAGGCAAGATAAGGCGCCACCGTCTAACTGAGATACTTTATAAGAGGTAGGTACCATTACCTTCCCTCCTTGTCCGCCCGCACCTTTTCCGGTGGGGCGTCCGCGTCCGTCGTCTGCGCAGAGTATTCTTCGTCGTTGGCAGCAGCTGGGGCGCGTCCGATTATGGCTTCGAATTTCTGTACAATGGGAGGAGGGGAGAGAGATGTGTTAGACAGAAGTATCCTAGTAGAAACACCTTGGACCTTTGGTGTCGGGGGAAGGAAAAGGGACGACTTACCGGTCCTTCAAAGGTCTTGCCATTCAAGATCCAGTACGCGCCTACCACGATCAGGAAGATGCCGATCACGACAACCACGTAGTCTGGGTTGAAGTTAGTAGAAGTTTGGTTCTTGTTGGTTCAGGGGGGAGAGAGAGCTTTCTAAAAAGGGGAGGAAGGGAAAAAAAAGGAAAATAAAGAGATCGCTTACTCATCTCGTCCCCGGAAACGGGCAGACCGGTTGGGAAACAGAAGAACTAGGTAATAATTAGCTTTCCATCCTGGAGCTTTTCCCAGACCCTGCCGTTTTTTTTTGGCGAACAGGTCTAGGTAGTTGGATGGGTGAGAGGTAGGGGCAGGAGGTATGCGCGAGGCGAAGGGGGAGAGGGGCTGGCTGGCTATTTAGGTATATAGCCGGCCTTCCGCCCACTCAACCACCTCCCCCCTCCTTCCCCCTTCCTCATCTATCTCCGCACGGTAGACGGAGGCAGGCATGCGGGCGGGTAAAAATATAGATATTGCACGTACCACAGAAGTGACGATGACGAAGACGCTCGCAACGACGTTCAGGGTCCAGCCGGCGCGGCCGAGGTCGAAGCGGACGGCGTCGGCATCAGCGTCGGCGCGGTACCGGGCGAGCACGGCGCGGCCGCGCAGCATGAGGGCCACGACGGGGAAGACGTAGGAGACGTTGAGGAAGATGGTCGTGCTCGCGGCGTACGCGCTGAAGGCCACGGACGGCCCGAGGTAGAGCAGGCCGAAGAGCACGTTGAAGACGAAGGTGAAGACGATGGTGCGCACGGGGACGTCGAGGCCGGGCGTGATGTGGGCGAAGCTAGAAGAAAGAGCGAAAGGGGGGCACGAGGTTAGCTTAGGTCGGCGTACGATGGCACGTTCTCGCGGAGAATGGGCGAAGAGAGCAGAAAGGGAAAGGGAGAGGGATGGGAGGATTCGACTTACTACTTGTGGTACATGATGCCCTTGTCACGCGCCATGGCGTACAGGAGCCGGCTCGAGCTGGTCACGCAGCCGTTGGTGCCGTTTATGAAGCAGACGGCCAGCATGAGCGTCAGGATCGTGGCTGCGACGCGGCTGCCGGTGCCCTGGAGGATGAGCTCGGCGATAGGCATGTTGGTCGGGGTGCTGAGGACGGTGTCGGGGTCGGTGATGCAGAAGAGGATAACGAGGATGAAGGCCACGCCCGTGACGCCGCCGACGACGACGGCGTAGATGATGGCGCGCGGCGCGTCGACGGCGGGCCGGGGCATCTCCTCCGTCATGTGGAGGGCGGCGTCGAAGCCGATGAGGGAGAGGGCGCTCTGCAGGAGGCCGAGGATCCAGGCCATGCCGTCGGACCAGCCCGTCTCGTTCTCGAAGTCGGCGAAGACGTAGCGCGCGTCGTTCTTGTCCGACGTCGCCAGCAGGACGATGCTAATGATCACGACGCCGAGCAGCGACCAGTACAGCGCCGCGTCGTTCCATCGCCCCAGGATCCGGTTCCCCCAGATGTTCGCGCCCGTCGTGAACACCACGATCGCGAGGAAGATGAGGTACGTCCGCCACTGCTCGATCTCGTACGCCCCGTTCGACGCGATCACCGCCGCGGCCGAGATGAACTGCGCTGTACGCGACGACACGTCGTGTCAGTCAATGGTCCATCCTATACACTCTGGTCCGACTCGGCTCGGACGTAACGACGAGGTAAGAAATAAGAAAAGGGGGGGGGGGAAGGAAGCTTACCGGCGAAAAACCCTCGGTCGTCACGAGAGTAAGCCAACCAGCGATATTAGTCCAACCAACCCAGAAGCTCTAAAAGCGCTCAAGTCAGACTCCTTTATCTTTCTTTCCCTCCCTCTCTTGCGTCCGAGCCACGAAAAAAAAAATAGCACAAGGGATTTCTCACGCACCATGGGTTTTTTCCAGGTATCAGTGCATAGGGCGTAGACGAAGTGGTACTGGCCACCGGCGGTCGGCCAGATGGCGGCCAGCTCGCCAAGGCTGGCGGCGAGGGCGAGGTTGCATAGGACGCAGAAGATGAAGCCGTATAGGAAGGAGACGGAGCCCCCGGACGGCAGCACGAGGCCGATCGATCCCGCCAAGGCGATCCATGTACTACGTAGGCCAACCACTATCAGCCACCGTCTTCTCCGCGACGAGCATACGGTGATCGGGGATTTACGAAGAGGGGGGGACGGGGAAGGTGGCCCGAACTCACTTCAGGATGGCGAATGTGAGGGCGACCATGGTCAGCCTCGACAGGCGAGGCTGCAGCCGACCCTCGCCGGCCGGCGCCGACTCGTTCTTGACGTTCATTGTGGAAATAGGGCGAGGCAGGTTCACGTGGCACACGCTGCCGAAAGGGGGTGGGTGGGAAGGGAATAGGAAACCAAACGGGTAATGAAAGGGAGGAGAGAATCTTGGTTCCACGAAAGAAAGGGACGGAGAAAGAAAACGATGAAGAAGACAGCTACTCGCTCTAAATAAACGCCGTCGTCGTCATTAACAGTGGACCTGTAATTAATATATAACATCTAACCTACATAATGCCATGTATGTTTTACCTATCTATAGAGAGACGAGAAGAGAAACATGCATAATAGGGAAAGAGAAAAAGAAAACTAGGAGGTACAACATAAGACACAGCCAGCCAACACGATGATATGAGATCTGATCATTACTATGGATATGAATATGGGTATACAGCAGTAGGTTACAAGGGTACGGTGTAACGGCCAAGCTCACGAGAGATAAATAATTGATATCTCGACCGCAACTAACTCGACCGAAAGTGACACAAGATAAGATGACGTCTCCCGAGTCCCTGGAGAACGGGTCCGTATCATGTAAAAGGGTATGTGGGTGTTTTCCTTTTCTGCTTATATAGCTCGCATGCGGTAAGATACCGAATTGTACTCCGTAGAAGGGCTCTTATCATTGGTTGGGGGCTAGACGAGGTGTGATTTGACGGCTTGTTTCCCCTAGCGTACCACTCGTTCTGCCGTTATACACTACAACGTACATAACAACACCTAGCAGCCTGCTATTATGTTAGTAGGAGGCCTAGGTATTAGATTTTCACCGCTCCTTTCCCTTTTTGTTTAAATATATATCCCTTGCCTGCCTGCCTGCCTTACCAGGTAGGGATAAACGCGATATTTATGGTAACGGGAGTGAATGGGGTATATAATCTATCTATCTATCTAGGTATATACCCTTGTATCCGCGTTTTCGAGAAGGAAGTATTAAAGATATGGGTATGAAGAGATTTATATATATATATATTTCATGTCTTTCCCCGTCTTCTCATGCACGGCTTCGTTTCGTTTGTTCTGCCGTTCCGACGCAGCCGTGTATGGTCTTATACATACATAAGTCTTACGTTGGGCCCGTTGGAGAAATCTGCCGACCAATACAAACCCCGAACTAAGTGTCAAGGGGTCGTACGGGACGTAATGGTACTTAATAGGAAAAAGGCTGCACCAACGTTGTAGACAGGTATGCTGTGCCTCCCCGTTTCACAGAGTACGATGTCCTTTTTTTTTATTAAGTAAAAGGGCGAAAGAAAAAAGGATAGTAAGATGTATGCCAATGTTTTGGCCCTCTGCCGTGTTACATTCTTCCGCGTCACGGCTCGCGTAACACGTATGCATTCCAGAATCTTGGTAGAAGTCCGAAGGATCGGTTGTCCCGTGCGAGAGAGATAGAGGCAGAGAGAGGCAGAGAACGTACCCTTTTGTACCTCCATATGATGATTTGATACTTCCTCATCCCCTAGAAATCAGGCGCAGCTACTTAAGTATATTACATATTATGGCATACCTAGGCATTCTAGGACTTAGGATCGAAACTAAGCTCATGAATGTACCCGAAAATCCCCCCTTTCGTGATCGCTGATTGTTGCCCGCGCGGCACGCCAGGGAGTAGGTAGCAAAGCAGGATGTAGCTAGCGTACGAGAACCGCGAAACCGCCCTTCGACTAAACCGGGTCGAGGCATTTGCGGTCTGAGCTTCCCAGCACGGGGCCCGTTTTCGTGCCGCATTGGCATCGATGCTTTTCTGGATCCAGGCGAGGATCCACGCGCGGTCCTTATGTTCGAAGAGCCGCTGATCGGTCGTAAAGAGGCATCGGAAGGACTCTGCGATCACTCATACAAGCAGGGCGAAGTGTCTGTCCGTTCGTGTACGTGTGTACGTGTCGCGTCGGCGGCGGCGGGGGGATCTACTTGAGTTTCGACGTAAGGGAGAATTTCGTCCTTTTTCTTCTCCCCGGCTGAGAAAGAGAGAGAGAGAGACGCTGTGAATGTGAAAACCAAATTTCCTATAGCAGTGCGGTAGGGTTGCCTTTTCAGAGCCTTATCACCGTGTGTGGACTATTACTACGACACTGGGCTTTTAAGCTTCTAGCTATCTATAGTATACGGAGATGCAGTAATGCAGAAGATCGTGGTCCTATGTAGGGTATTGTATGGGTGCGAAGAAGGAACTGCAGGAAACATTCAATACCTATGTAGAATCATTGGCTGGGCCTATAGCTCGACACTCCCGTGGCCAATGACAACACCTGGTCCCGTTATGTAACGCGGCCATCGAAGCCCAGACTAACATCATAAGGTAGCAACAGGAGGGTAGGAAGCTCGGGATTCGAGCAGGGACAATGGGTGCATCTGGGGTTTGTTTTGCTGACTGCAGATATCGTACCCCCCGCACCTGTATGCTGCAGTGAGACGTTTCTACCGCAGGATACGATATAAAAGGTACTGACATTTGATCGACTATAGCTCGGATACTCTCCCTCTCTTCCTTGTCCACAAAAACACAAGAGAAACTTCATATTATAGCCTACACTTAAAGCCACAATGAGCGCTACAATTCGCGTAGGAGCCGTCCAAGCTGAGCCGGTCTGGCTCGATCTCGACGGAAGCGTGGACAAGACCATCTCGCTCATCGAGAGCGCCGCCGCCGATGGCGTTCAAGTACTCGGATTTCCCGAGGTCTGGATTCCAGGATACCCGTGGTAAGCTCGGTCGAGGTCACGGTAGACCCGCAATGCTAACGTCGACTTGTTTGCTTCAACACAGGTCCATGTGGACTTCGAGCGTCATCCAAAACACCCACATCATCCACGACTATATGGCCAACTCGATGCCCCGAGATTCAGACCAGATGAGACGTATCCTTGCCGCGGTGAAGAAGGCCGGCATGTTTGTCGTTCTCGGATACAGCGAGAGGGAGGGTGGCAGTCTCTATATGGCCCAATCCTTCATCTCGCCCGAGGGTGAGATAGTTCACCACCGGCGGAAGATAAAGCCCACACACATAGAACGGACGATTTGGGGAGAAGGTCAGGCTGAGTCGCTTAAGTGTGTCGTACCATCTCCATTTGGCATGATAGGAGGCTTAAATTGCTGGGAGCATTTGCAACCTTTGCTTCGTTACTACGAATACTCGCAAGGAGTCCAAATACATATTGCAAGGTCAGCTTCGAACCCCCTTTCTTAATTTAAAAAAATCCCGCTGACCGAAACATGAAGCTGGCCTGCAGAGTTTGAGATGCCAGATCCCGCAAAGATTAGCTGGCTATATCACGAAACGGGAGAGGCAAGCTACCGAGCTAGCCAATTCATGGCCATAGAAGGGCAATGCTTCGTTGTCGTAGCATCCCAAATACTAACCGAGAAGAATCTGGAGAAAAATAACCTGTCCGGCAACCCAGTCACGAAGACGGTAAGAGCTCCCAAGTTTTTCCCCCATCATGCCCTACAATGCTAACATAACTCCTTCTCTGCAGCCCGGCGGCGGGTTTTCCATGATCTTTGGACCTGACGGCAATCCGCTGTGCGAGCCCGTCGATGCCGGCTACGAGGGCATCTTGAAAGCGGATGTCAATTTGCGAGACATCGATTATCCAAAAGCGTTTATCGATGTCGTGGGACATTATGCAAGGCCGGATCTGCTCAGCTTACTGGTCAATCCCACCAAAGATGAACATGTGACGACGATGGCAAAGTAGTTTCCAACTTAATCATGACTAACGAGAGATGACGAACAGACGTACGTGGGAAGGGAGGGGGAACAATGGCGGCGATGAAGGGGGTTCGGTCAATACGGTCATTTCAGATGCACCAAGGTGCGGCGATGTCTAGGTTGACGACGTTCCACCATTTTGGACTAGAGATTCGGTTGCTGTCGGCCTGGAGGTCTTGTTGTTTCCAGTATGACTCAATTATATCCCGCAGAACAAAGACGTTCCCAATGCGCCGTTCATCGTCCATCCGATCAAGTGTTTGAAGGATCTTAATACGTTGTTGGTCGTTCTCGGTTTCGCAGGCGATGACGAAGAGTGGCCAAGGGCTCGTGCAGACTTCAAGGCTGCCGAGCGCCTCGAAGGCTTGCTCCAAATACATTGACCTGAGATCCTGGTTGTGGGTACATTCGCTTGTCCTTTGCAAATAAAGTAGCGCCGCGATCCTGTACAGCTCGGCAGTGGTATGAATTCTGGTCCGTTCTTGTATAGGTAGACGGCTCGCGTCCGCGGGATCCAGATGCTGTGTAAGACTTGTTATTCTATTCTCAATCTCACGCCAGTCATCGGCCCTCCGAGCACGTTCTTCCGGGCTGAAATCTAGAGAGTCGCCTCGAAGTTCGATCGCACGCAACCCATTCACGTAGCTGATAATCTCCATGACTTCTACGGAACATCCTAGTGACCCGATTATCTATCGAACGTCAGCCGCGATCGTGGTCAGCCAAAAACGCTATATTGGGCAGGATTACCAGAGATTTATCAAAATTTGTGTCATGCAAAAGCTGTAGAGATGCCGGACCTCGAAGTCCGTACTGGAGAGGCTGGCTGAAACAACCCAAAACCTCGTGGTAGAGGAACCAGGTGTACAGGAAGCTGTAATTCAAATGGCCGCCGCGGATGGCGGCGAGCTTATGGAGGATAGTCTGCGCGCCATGAAGATGCAAGTTCCAGTTACCCTCAGTTTCGTCGAAGACCTTTTCAATTAGCTCACTGGATTAGGAGAACAAGAGAAGATTTTGGAATATGTCTCACATTATAGACGCACAGCATCATCGATGTAGCCAACTGCGTCTCAGTTATACCGACGGGTCCTAGAGAGGATGAGAGGGATCGAAGCGCATCGGCCTTGTAGGACAGTGCTTGCTCGGTACCCCATAAATGAAAAGCAGATACGGCAAGCATAGCACTTCGGAGGCCGTTCGAGGCAATGTCGTCATTCGAAAGCGCCATGGGCAGCAAATTGTCGCGAAACCCATTGTTAATATCGATCGTCGATATCATCTGCGAGAGCTTACTCCGATCTAGGATGATGAACGTAAGCATGTGTCTGCGGACGTGCTCGTCATCCGGGGTCCGGAGCAGATCCGGGGTTCATGCTTACAATAATGGATAAGATGAGACTCCTTCTCGCCAAAGTTCGCGAATAGGGGGAGGTTTCGTCCCGGCCGCGGTTGAGCACGGATGATTGACAGACAGACGGGTGATATGCCTTTTCTAGCAACGGCCAAATCTGAGTAAGTGACGTTAAGGAACTGCTTGCCGTAATAGACCGAATCAATTTCGTGATGGTGGATCGTGTGATCCGGAATACGATTCAGTCTACGTCTCCCATCCGGCTGGTCCGGCCAAGCGAGACGGATCCCATAGCCTTTGCATTCTCGCCCGGTACGAAGGCAGTTGTTGCAGGCCGGGTAACCGCGGTCACATCCAATCTTACGTCCTTCGGAATGGTTTAGTAATTGTCGCGATCGCTGCTGATGTTATACCCAGATGAGAGACAGGAAACAAAGGAAGACTTACGTTTACAAGTCCAACACCCCTGTGCTCGTCTAACCGTCTCCATTCTTCTTCGGCTTGTCAGGTTTGTCAGGCGTTGTCAGGTCAAGATGATTGATACCTAAGCCTTTTAGTTTGAGACCGCACTCACGGGGTCTAAGCCTTGCATCTTTGAACGCGGGTGTTGGTGTGGAACTTCTATTTTTTTTTTCCCCTTAACACTCACTATACACAATGGCAAGGCTGGAGAAGCAGTTGAGCGGCGTAGACGCGGGAAGCAGAGAGGGGGTGTATAATATCCCACGCACGAGCTTGGAAGAACAAATAAGTCTAGTATGTATTCGGTTACCAGATTCTCGAATCAGCCATCGTACGACGTATTGTAACGATTCAGCAATATGATTTAGCCAAGCTGGGAGACTTCGACAATAGGTTGGTTCTTTAGGTCTCGGTCCACCTGGGTACCATCAGATGTACCAGATGTACGCATGTAAAGTTGCAGCGATATCGTACAATTTCGAAGTGTCAAAGACCCCCGCAATGTGTCTTGTCGACCAATTGGAATCCTTTTGATTGTCGGGGTTGTTGTCACTCAAATCCCGAGTGACCGGTAAGACCCCGAGTTACTGGCTCCTGAAAGGTCGAAGCGACGACACCACCACCACCACACACAACACTCACATATACACCTATACCTATATACACATACGTATGCCAGACACACCACCAAAGGAGGAAGAAGGACTGAAAAGAGAAGAGAAGAGAAGTGATAAAAAGCGTCTATGTGAGAAAGGATGTATCAATAATAGGCAAGGGGCTATTACTGATGGTCAGATGGTCGGCGAGTATACCAGCCTTCGGTAGTTCGGCGAATCGCAGCCACAGTTAAAATAAAATAAAATAAAAAAACAAAGAAAAAAGGCTTCGTCCGCCTTGAGGCAGTAATGCTGACGGATTTTGGGCGATATAAAAAAAAATCTTTCGCTTCTACGTCATGGTCATACAATTGTACGACGTGAGGCGGATAGTTTCAAATCCCATAAACAGCCCATTCCCCGTCGTCGTCTGAGAGTTGATGCTTTTTGTGTACCCCCAGATCCTGACGAGGGAGAGATCTCGGATAGGAAGAGGCCTTAAGACCGGGCGTCTAGACCCTAATGACAACACACTAATCCTTGGCAATTCTCGATCGGAATCGGAACCTTACTACTTATGTATGTCAAGGTGTGAGTATGGACGAGTATGGACGAAACCGGTGAGACAGCGGATCATGTCGGTAATAAAGTTGGGGAGAGGAGGAGAGAATATATGTATTATGGGTAAGTAAAAGGACATGGGGAGGAAGAGAGGAGCGGGGGGTGGTGGGAGAGAGAGAGAGAGATCGTGATGTCGAATCTTCAAGTATACCCAAAGTCCAAGGGTTTCTTTCGTGAGGGGGAGACGAAGGAGGACGAAAGGGGACGAAGGGGGACAAGGGGAACGGAGGGAGCGAGGGAGAGGGAGAAACATCGCTTGGTAAAAGGTCAGTAAATACCATGTTTTTAGACAGGCAGACTTCCTATTGGATTCCCGGCAACCGAAGGGTTAATGTACATAGATCAATGTAGATAATTAGGTACCTAAGACTCTAAGTGTAGGTAAAAAAAAAAAACTTGAATGTAGTAGAGAATGTAATAGAGCGAAGCGAAATTTGAAGATTAGGAAATGTAAGCGGGCGGAACGTGCCGCCGCCAATGCAACATGCGAATTAGTACATATGTAAGTTTACGGATATGTAAGTCGATCTTATTACGAAATCTGGGGACTTAGTAAGTTCGATATTCGATGTTCGATGTTCAAGATTCTCTTTGCAAATATGTAGATACCTCTATAAGACATCAGAGTTGATTCCGTACATAGTCATGTGGCTAAGGGGAAAAGGGGCTGACTATATTATACGTACTATATCCGTATATGTGTTAACGCTTCTACGCATCCACGGATAACTGTGTAACATACCTTACTAATCATCCACTCCCATGACGTATTTATTGATATATTATTCAATAGCGTACGACTAGAGTTATCCCTTATAATACTTAGCCTTATAAACAGTGTATGGTAACTGATCTGCATTTTAGAATATTGAAACTCCGACATGGGTAAGTTGTTTTATTGGTAAAGTCATGTGAACGATCCATTTCCACATGGAAAGGTCGCGATGGTATACAAAATTGAAGATATAAATAAAAATAACATGGTATATTCAAGATTGATACGCCCTATACAGATTACAAAAGAATAATAATAACTAATAGAATAATAGTGATTTATATCCTAAACAGGACTTAAATATTGATGAAGTCACCTCGGGAAAGGAGACTACCCTGTATATATGTACTGTGTAGGTACAGATAGTTGGTACTAGGTGTACATTCGCTTACTTAAACCTCTTCAGACGAGCCGAGGTTCGATTAACACGTGCAAGGGCCGAGAAGCTATTTTGCAGCGTCATCGCTTAACATTATGTTATGTAACTTTCAGTTCCCCGTGATTTCTTATGATCATCCCTAATCCCCGGATTCCTTGTACATACCCTATTATCTTCTCTCCGCCTTCTAATTCACCAACTCTCCTCTCGAACATATTTCACCTTGCTTACCCGACGTGCCTCAATCCAATTCTTATACATACCAATTTCTTACTAAAAATGAGCTTCAAGAACGGTACGTCACTATCTGGTTGCTGCGCTTTTCTCGGCTGCTGCGCGGAAAATTAACGTCTCTTTAATAGACAAGTTTCCCTCCTCAGCGGCCTTCGACGCTATCAACGAGGTCTTACAGTCGAGTGACGACAGCCGAAAAGATGCCATTAAGCAAGGTAACGCAGTATTCGCGTTTACTATAAAGAATAATGCTGGCGAAACCGAAAGTTGGCACATCGATCTAAAAGAGAAGGGCGCCGTCGGTGCTGGCCTTGGCGACAAACCAACAGGTAATTTCCTATCATAAATGGGACTCTTGATCTAAATCGGTCCTTGCGTACGTACATACCTAGACGATGTTCTAATTTGTCGTCACGCGCAGTTACCTTATCTCTCTCGGACGAAGACTTCGGCAAACTCGTGGCCGGCCAGGCTAATGCGCAACGACTATTCATGTCCGGGAAGTTGAAAGTTAAGGGTGATGTGATGAAGGCGACGAAGATGCAACCCATCCTCCAAAAAGCGCAGACAAAGGCGAAGCTATAAAGAATCTACATCTTGGTTGTCGCCAATATACACAGTCCAGTTATCGCAATTCTAGATTGAAGTCTGAACGAGTCTCGGATGACATTACATGTATTATTTATTTGTTATAGTTACGGTCGGGTACAGGTATATATTCTTGGTATTTAGGATCACTACTATGTGAACTGAATCACTCAAGACAACTTTCTAGCTTGCTCGCTCAGCAGAGACATACAACCGAGGCCTGTCTTCCGTCACCTATGATTGTGACAATTCCTCCGGATGTGATTAAACTACGAAGAGGCTACAATGATTTAAATAATATATGAACTTGTTTATAATGCCTGGTAGTTGTTAGCTGTGTATCTTCGCAGTCAATAACAAGTTTCCTGATAGGATATAACAGGTAGGCGATATAAGTCGTATCGTGATTAAATGAATTCATACTATGCTAGGCACCTATATTCAATTATCATGTGATATAAGGCATCAGGAGCTACAGATTCAGGTCCAGCCTTCACTTATTAACAGATACTGCTATGATTAGGTGCCCTAAGGTTAAAATACCGAAAACGCTATAGAAATCTGGATAGAATAAAGAAGGCTTTGTAGATAGAATGATACTTGATTTAGTATACACAAAGACATATCCCACTGTCCTATTTCGTATACACACGTGGGCATGTATGGAGTATGACCTGTAACGACGGATTAGGTAGTATCTTGAGGATTCAATATACAATGTAAGATTGGAATTCTTATATACATACCATATACCTACCGGTAATGTTGTTTGTGGGACATGTCACCGTTGTATGTACATATACCTAGGTAGAGCAAGCGTGACATGGATGGTCTGTGCATGTACTTATATCATGTATCTGTCATGGGTTATTATATTCAAGTTCCGTATTTACTATATTCCGTACTTACTTGAGTTACATGTATTATACCTAGCAAGCGCGTTCGTGATCCTGTGTTGTTGTCCAATGACGTGAAGATGTTGCCGGGCCGCCAATATTATTTAGGGAAGAAACGTTGGCACCTAAAAGGTATAGTAGGTACAAGGTGCATGTATATGGTACATGTATATACATATGTGTATAGCGGGTATTGTAATTCAATTCTTACAAGTCTTGCTCATTGGTATGAAGTACCCATAAGGCGCAAAGTAACTTACCCGTACCCGTACCCTTGTCCTCTCTCTCTATTTTTTTTTTCCTCCTTCCCCCCCCCCAATTTTCATATGGCCACAGTTCAAGAACCCCCAAATAATAACATCGCACTCAGTCCATCCTAGAAATAAAAAATCTTTCTACCCTTGTTGCCGTCAAGGTATTGACGATAATCGGTCATCTCTCCCCCATCATCATCTCCATCCTCATCAAAGTACTAGAAGGTACAAAAAATAAAAAATAAACCTTTTTCACTCTATTTAACATTCACTACAATCATTCTATTGCATCCCAATAAATACATTTCCCCCTCGTCGTCGACAACTTACCCATCTCTACCTTTTTTACACCTTTTTATTTATTTACTCTTTCCCTCGACCTTATTTTCCCCCCCCTTCTCCTCTTCATCCAGGAACGGTACCTGACTTTTTACCCTCTTCGCGTTGGTCGCGGCTGGTCGCCTAGGCAATACACACTAACCTTGACCTCGACATTTTCTCCTGACGCGTCCATCATCTCTTACCTTACACTGTTTTTCTCCCTTTTTCAACACCTCGTTTCATCACCCATCGCATCGCATCGTCTACACTGTAGATCATTCATCTCGATCTCGTTCTCATCTTGGGCATCGATTATAAGATGAATACAACCACACCCCTCAAACGTCGCCCTCCCCCGGGTGAACAGGGCTCGACGCCCTTTCGATCTGCTTCAGCAAGCAGATTCAGGTCGTCGCTCGTCCCTATGCATAGAACTCCCGCGCGCACCTCTCAGATTTCGGGCAAATTGGCACCTACCTCATCCCATGAGCGCGACTTATTCCGCACTTCTACTCCGCAATCCATCCGCACCACCAAATTCGCGCCTAGCCTACCGGGAGAGGTCACTAAGACGATGCCAAGCGCTCGCAAATTTCCTCAAAAGACCGCGTCTGCGGGCATGGCTGGCACTACCTCGATCGACCCATTTAAGATGAGAATCCCATCTCCTGATCCCGCGCTGTCTGGTGAGGCTTTGTTAAAAGAGATGCCCGATGATCCAAAACGTACCGGCACCATTTACGCCGATCAGTTCCTAGCCCACAAATGCCCTCGGGATTTCGACGATCTACAACGACGGCAGTTCTTCTGCATCCTCGATTTGCGGAGATTAAAATACGCTGCTAATGAGATTTTTGTCAAGAAGGACTGGAAACTGAACATCATGAACTTGGCGAAGGAGTATGAGAAGAGTAGAGGATTGATTATGCTACGTTATGGCCTTTACGAGTTCAAGAATATTAAGCCGTCTGAAGAAGTGCTCAAGAGATGGAGGGCTACTCACAACCTACCAGAGCCGGAGCCACAGGCTGGGAACATGGTAACGGGAACACCTGTACCGAGTAACCGTCGATCCGGTCTTTCGAACACAACGTCGACAAAACGCAAGGCCGAGGAAGACTTGACGCCAAGAGATAACGCGCTTATGCCTGCCAACCAGAATAAGCGTCGTAATATTGCACAGGAGTCGGCCGATGCTGATATAACAGGGCCTGCACCTTTCAAGAAGAGTAAACGCAAGGCTGATGAAACTGACGAGCCTGATGAGAACCAGCCTAGCAAAATACAAAAGCCCACTCCGTCCGCCGCTAAGTCCAAGTTCGAGAGTATTCTCAACGGAACACAAAGCGGCGGCACTTCACCTATCAAGAAGACGCCATTGCCATCATTCGGTACTCAGAGGCCTAGTGACTCTTTGAGTTCAAATCCTACTAATAAGTCTAACCCCTTCGCAACCCCTATAAATGGATTAAAGCCCGCAGCGTCAGACATGAACAAAGGCATCGACTTGGGCAGCTCGGTACTTGCTGGGCACAAGCCTGGTTTCGTACCAGCCAAGAATACGGGCATTTTCAGTTATCTCTCGGAGAGTTCCACAAGTAGTAGTGGCAACGAGAATGGGAACGCTGAAGATGGTGATGGCGAGCTTGGATCGGAAGAAGAGACCGAAAACCAAGATGCACCTTCATCTAACCAGTCTACCTCCGCTGGCCATTTTAGCGCCGATTTCCCACCTATCCAGAAGAGTTCGGCTTTGTTTCCTGCTAGCAATCCAACTACTCCGAACGCCTTCGGAGAGATCGCCAAGCCTAACGACCTTGCCTCGAAAGGCGGTCTCTTCGAGCGAGTTCAGATGGGGTCTAATGGACAGCCACTTCGAGCTGCTGCGTCTGCCGCTGAAGAAAAGGATCCTCTCGCCTCGACCTCACAGCCTGTCACGGAAAAGGAACAGGTTAAGACACCAACTAAACCAGCCGGGGACTACACCTTCAACGCAGCAACAACCCCAATATCCTTTGCCCCTCCGCCAACAGCTCCGAAGACGGAACCCTCGAATGTGTCTAGCAAGGTTGAGAATCCGTCAGTGACAAGCTCGTCAGGAGCTTTGTTTGGAGCTACCCCCCCAGTTAACTCTGCCCTTCAATCGACTGCTACACCCCTTTTCGGTGCATCCGGTAGGTCTTCTAAATCAACCCTGATGAAGCCAAATAGTTCTTCAAGCTCTATATTTTCTGGACAGGCGTCTACACCAGTGTCTACTAAGCCCTTCGGCTCAGATCAGACGATGCCGTTGTTTGGAGGCGCCGTGAAGATAAATGAGGACAGTTCAGCTTCTACAGAACAGCAGAAAGGTGCCTCTAATGTAGTCAAGGAGAAGGATTCAGCTCCAAAAGATCCGAGCCCCATCTTCAATACCCCGGTAGCAAGCACAGCTGCTGTGTCTCAAAACACATCCCTATTCAGCAACAACATTAAAACAGCTGAGCCTCAAGCGAACGGATCCGCTAATAGCCAGCCGATTTTCGGAGGTGCTGGGAAGGCATCTACATCAAGCATGTTCGGGTCTTCGAGTATGACATCGTCTGGTGTGGATAGTGCCACAGATAACGGCTCTAGGGTTGAAAAGTCCGGACTCGATATTAATAAAAAGCCAGCCACAGGCTTCTCTTTCGGTACACCTAAGCCGGAGGCCTCAAACGAGGTGAGCAAAGCTAGTAATAGCTTTGGTCAGTCGTTTAACAACTCAAATACCCCCGTATCTAAATCGATCTTCGGCTCTGTCGAATCGAAACCTGCCACCCCAACAACCCCCTTCCTATTTAGCAACAGTAGTGCAACTCCCTCGACTAGCATATTTGGTGCTAAGAATGGTGAGACGGCATCTACTCAAAAGACACCTGCCCCAACGGCGACGCCTGCATTATTTGGGGGTAATAATCCGACACCGTCTGTTAGCATGTTCAACGCTAAGAGCAGTGAAGCAACACCTGCCGAGAAAAAAGCTGAGCCGACAACTCCGAAGCCGTCAAGCATTTTCAACGGTGCCACTTCTACCCCAGGGTCGATTTTCACATTCGGCGGCAACCCTCCAACTTCCAGTAACCCTCCACCCCCAATCACATTCGGTGCCGGTGCCGGTACGGCCCAATCTAATATTACATCGGGAGTGACTCATTCTGGAGCTGATGAGAGCAAAAATCCATTTGCCTTTGGCCAGGTATCTACAAGTGCCGATTTCACATTCACGGCCGGAAGTGGGCAATCTTTTAACAACCCCTTCGCCTCGTCAAGTGCACCGTCACCAGCACCAGTATTTGGTGGTAAAACTCCGGCCCCAAGTGCGGCATCCTCCTTCAACTTTAGCTTTGGACAACAGGCACCGTCCACCCCTCAGCCAGCTACAGCTACCCAGACAAGCGCCATTTTCGGGGCGTCTTCCAACGGGGGAAATGGGGGGAACGGGGCTCCTAGCTTTAGTTTCACGCAACCCACACCATCTCAACATAACCTAAGCCCATTCACCCCCAAGCCTACGCCGGCTGCCTCAGCTAGTTTCGGAAGCACATTGCAAGCGGGAAGTGATATATTTGGGAGAGCTAGTAAGTAACTTCTTTTCCATAAGGGGAGATCTACGTTGTATTAACAAACCCTCAGGTTCGCCATTCCCTGTGCCCTCTAGCATAGGCACAACTCCGGTGAACGGTACGCCAGAACCGCAGACTCAGGACGAGGACGGGGAAGGGCTGCAGGACCAGATATCGCTGACCAGCGGCGGACCGGGTGAAGAAGACGAGATAACATTGCATGAAGTCCGCGCAAAGGCGATCAAGTATGTGCCGATAATCAAGGGCAGTGACGATGAGGAGGAGAGGAAGTCGCCGTGGTCAACGAAAGGAGTCGGGCCCCTCCGAGTGCTCAAGAACAAGACAACCGGGACCGTCCGTGTTTTGCTGCGCGCCGAGCCGAGAGGTCACATTGCGCTGAACAAGACTATCCTGTCGGATATCGAATATAAGTCGAAGGACAAGACGCTCAATTTCCTCGCGGCAAACGACGAAGGGTCGGGTCTCGAGACGTGGGTTGTCCAGGTCAAGAAGCCGGAGTTTGCGCAGCAGCTAGCAGCCGTATTGGAAGCAAACAAGGGTGCGAATAGGAGATAAGGTAAATTGCTACAGTCTAAGGAATTGTTTTGGGTTTTACTTTAATTCATGTCTCGGTCTGATGAATTCGGCGTTCCGCCGAGGGAAAGGGGTATACTAAAGTATAGCATTCGCGATTGCATTATGTAGTGCTCGTTTATAAGAGCAGGGGAGGAAAAAAAAACGTCGACTGCTCTGAGCTTGTTTTGGATGGGAGCATAGGTCAGGACCCTGAGGCATTGTAAAATTTCGGCAGTGTACTAAGAAGGCTAAGATGATAATAATATGTTTGATGTTGCCGAACCGTCATAATAATTACTATACCCTGAGCTATTGTTGATGTTTACCTTTAACTACCTGCCCTTTTACACGAGCATGATGGTATTGTCATAAGTAGTGAATAAAATATCAAACTTACATAAGAGATATCAGCCTATAGTGCTATATTTATTTAGGGTATTTATATATACCCCTACCTGGTAAGTTATAAGGAGGTATTTACACTACACTACATAGGCGCCCAAATGACATGAGGAGCTGATGCCCAACCCCGTATAAAGTCTTTACATACATATATGTAGGCCTAACAGGGTGGATAGCGCAATAGGGCGGTACTTACATTAGTATTAGCCGCAGATGCATCAATGATTTTATGCGTTAACTGTCGGCGAATAATGGATCTATTATGTACTATGTATTACGTGCATGTTATGCGCTACAATTATCTACAAGCATTATCTAATCTTTCAGCGCTGATATGTATCATTACCTAGGTACCTTATGGTATGGTTGAGTGCTAAACAAACAAGTACCTCAAAAGTATAGGCCTTTTTTCATAATATGGTAAGGTACAATAGGCGATTAGCTTTGGCAGGAAGTTAGACATGTAGGTACCGTACTACCTATCTTCAGACCGAATTGACCTGTAAGCGTCAAGTTTATTTTATCTTATTTTTTTTATTTTTATCTTTTATTTTTTATTTTCTTTCCCTGCAAAAATTTTCGTATGGTCTGGAAAAGGCAAATATTTTCGCCGTTAAGAAGAATTATACCCATACAGCCCGTTCTACCGTCGAAGTCTACATCTTTCACATTCTACTGCCGGACGCCATCACCTATTCCTAACCAACCAAATATTGACAAAGTCTGTCGTGTCAATTGGCTTTCTCATCTATCGTGCCAACAGTACTCGGTTTCTAAACAGCCGACGATGTCTGAGGAAATTGTTCACGAGACCATCAAGGGTATGTTACAATAATGCATCATGAGTGCATCTCTTTTTTTTTTCTTCCTTCTTTCTTTCTCTCTTTCTCTCTATTCATATAATGTCACCACGGATCTGCTCTTTACAGCCGGCAAGGCTATATGAATGTGTCAACTCATATAGCCGACAAAAGCTTAACCCCTGCCCCCTTTTCTACTTCGATCAGAGCAGAAGCAATAAATTTCCAATGCTCTGAAGCCTCGTCACAAAATAACTAGCACATCACATATCACTTAACTACCATTTGCCTCCTCTATGCTCACATCCTTGATGTCTCCATCTCGTTTGATATTCATGCTACAATGACTTCTGATGAGTGTCCCTCTTGCTGACAATACCTGACAGATGGCTGGTTCAGAGAGATCTCTGAGATGTGGCCGGGTGAGTTAGGACAAGATCCCTTCGCCTCTTTGGCTAAAATGATCTTCGGTTGGTTATTCTAATGCGATTTCGGATTTTCCCCTCCAGGCCAGGCCATGACTCTGAAAGTCAAGAAGGTGTTGCACCATGAGAAGAGCAAGTACCAGGATGTACTCATCTTTGAGTCCACCAACTACGGTACCGTCCTCGTCTTGGACAACGTCATCCAGTGCACCGAGCGGGACGAGTTCTCGTACCAGGAGATGATTACTCATTTGGCCATGAACTCTCACCCTGACCCGAAGAGAGTGTTGGTTATTGGTGGTGGTGACGGAGGCGTCCTGCGCGAGGTCGTCAAGCACGAATGCATCGAGGAAGCTATCCTCTGTGATATCGACGAGGTATTATTCCCCCTGTTAATTATATTGAACCGCCAAAAAAAAAGAGCATGTCTAGCTGACAGGACACTCCGCAAGGCCGTCATTCGCCTTTCCAAGCAATACTTGCCTGGTATGGCTGAGGGTTTCAAGCACCCCAAGGTGAAGGTGCACGTCGGGGACGGGTTCAAGTTCCTAGACGACTACAAGAACGCGTTTGACGTTATCATCACTGATTCGTCCGACCCCGAGGGCCCTGCCGAGAGCCTGTTCCAGAAGTCGTACTTTCAACTGCTACACGATGCCCTCCGGCCCGGCGGCGTCATCACCACCCAAGGTTGTACGTCTCCTTTATATCAGGCAAAAAGTTCGAGAGTGTGATGCTGGATTATATGGCACTGAACTTGCCTGGTTGTTCTCAAGCAACTCCAATTTCCTAGGCTCGGCTGTGGGCTGCTATGCTGGGTTACATCCTCGAGATCTCTTCCTCACCTCTCTCTACCCACGCATTTCCTCGTCCATCTCCTTCGACCTCCATACCCGAGCTGAGATCCATCTCCGATGTCCCATTTCCTTTCATTTCGCTTTTAGATAATTTCCTTCATATACCTCAACTTCATAATCATGTTGCCCGTCTCCACACCCCTCAGCTGAACTGTATTCGCTAACTTATCGCTTTTTCCTGTAATATAGCCGAGAACCAGTGGCTCCACCTGCCGTTGATCACCAAGCTAAAGAAAGATTGCGGCGAAGTCTTCCCCGTGGCCGAGTACGCGTACACCACCATCCCTACGTACCCCTCCGGCCAGATCGGATTCATGGTCTGCTGCAAGGACGCCAGCCGCGATGTCAAGAAGCCCGTCCGGTCCTGGTCTCCCGAGGAGGAAGCGCGTCTCTGCAAGTACTACAACGCCGAGATCCACAAGGCTAGCTTCATCCTACCCACTTTCGCGGCACAGGCACTCCAATAGATGTAGTATATCTACATCTATAGGGGCAAGGATGGCGAGATATGGTCAGGGCGGACGGTTAGATGCGAATCTAGCTTAGGCGAACCACGATACGAAATAGACCGGGGCAAAGGAGGGAAGGGAAAAAAAGGGAGGGGGGAGATGTATAACTCCGGTAACGACCATAAGTCATGAAAAAAAGAAATTGAGAGGAAAAAACATGTTTCTTCACGAATCTTTCCCCTTTTCATATCTCGCAAAAGATAGTAAAGTGTAAGCCTCTTTTTTCATCTCCTCTCTACGGAAAAGGGAAAAGAGTGTTGGAGGGAAAAGGGGAGGGCCTGCTTCAGATAGCCATCGATAGTTATTGAGATAACTCGATTGGTCTACGATTAAAATCAGGACAGGCGCAGAAAAGACCGCGTAGTTTTTTTTTAATAGGCCGCCTTAGGTGCGTGTGCGTGAATTATTAGATACCTCCTACTGTGTGTGGCTTTCCTATCTCCTATGCACTCAGCAGGACTGGAGGTAGTGAGTGAGTGAGTGAGTGTATAGATAGGAGGTAGGTAAGTACACGCGGTGATATTGTTCTACATGATTAATAGCATCTAGTTGTAAAAAAGGTCCTTTTTATCTAAAGAAAAACAAGAAACCCCAAAAAACTCGTCGTTAATAATATAAGTATAATATTGCATACCTCTCTACTTACCTGTACCTCCTACATACAAGGTACATACATACTTACCTCATACTTACTCCTAATACATACATACCTCAAGTACCCGTGCTATCGATTCTTCCAAGTCCCGATGCGTGACTTGTCTTACATCCTACCTACCCCTACCTACCTACCTACCTCCTGCCTTCCCAGACAAAATTACCTACCTAAAGCATCTTTTATTTCCCTCTTCGCCTTTGTTTGTTGTTCATTGTTCTCGGTTAGGTAAGGTAGGTAAGTACCTATACTGATGTGGGTATATGGTAGATAAGTAGGTAGGTAGGTGGTAGATAGGTATATGGTAGATAGGTATATGGTAGATAGGTATATGGTAGATAGGTATATGGTAGATAGGTATATGGTAGATAGGTATATGGTAGATAGGTATATGGTAGATAGGTATATGGTAGATAGGTATATGGTAGATAGGTATATGGTAGGTACCTAGGTGGTAGTTCTCTCCTTGCTACCTAGCGTACCTCTCTTCCTCGCTCTATGGGGGTAGTTGTGCGGTTAAGGTCGTCCCTTACGTTGGACGAGGTAGGTAGGTATATAGGATGTATATGTACTTCGTCTTACCTTATAGGGGTATATGTCAGGTCGACAGGTAAGGTACCTACCTCCTATCTATCTACCTAATGTAGGTAGGTAGGTAGGTAGGTAGGTTACATATCTTGTATCTCCGGCCATCGCCGCACAGCCAGGCTGATAGCGGTACCGTGGTATCAGAACGCTTCTCTTTTGACTCTTGCGTGAGCTGTCACTGCTGCTGCTGCTGCTGCTGCTACTGCTACAAGGTACGAGGAGGCAAGGAGGTGAAGGCGATGTCGCTTAACGACATGGGGTGAACGATTACCTGTTGTCCGGAGATGCTGTATACCGGTTGGATGGGTAGGTAGGTAGGTATCTTTGGGGCTCTGCCCCAAGGCAGGAAGTAGGTACGTAGGTATGTATGTAGGTAATACGATATAATCATGAGAGTCGTGGGAGGAAAGATACCTAGGCAGGTAGGATATTTATGATCCTTTCCGTCGATCCGTATCTCGTCTTTAGCAGGAGGTAGGTACCTCTACCTAAGACATCCTCGGCGCTTACCTCGCTTACCTAGTAGACGTCCATCTGCCTCATATAAGGAGGTAGGTATACATACATACCTACCTACCTACACATCTAGTACGGTGACGGCGGATACGAAGCAGAGGCAGGAGATTTGGATTATGCACGAGGTAGGTACCTGGTATATACCCTACGCTGAACATGTCGTCATGTATGCAGGAGGATCGCTAGTATGCAAGCAAGCAGGCCAGGCCAGGCAGGTAGGCTGCGAGCCGCGCCGTTTCTCTCCTCTCCCGCCCCGCCCTAGATCGTTACCTGTATGCCGGCAAGCGAGATGTGTATGGGTATGTATGTATGAATGTATGGATATATGTGTGATGGGGGCCTAAGCAGGTAGGTAGGGTTTGAGATGGGAAAAAGGTGTATCTATCATGTCGTATAGGTATATTATGCGTACTAAGCGAACAGCCAGACTGGCAATGAGAAATTTGTTCATGTAACTGTCGATCCTACTGCCTACCTCTGCCGCGCTGCGACTTGACTGGCGCCTAGCTTAGGTAGCTTGCCTGGTACCTTCTATACTTAGTAACGGGACGACCACCTACCTGCCTTGGGTAGGGGGTTTGGAATAGGTACTCATACGTGATAATGTCCCGGAACGAGACGAACGCTACTTTCCTTCGGCCGACATCCAATCTCTCCTCTCCGCGCCTCGTGGCATGTGGGTCGACGTCAAGATGAGGCTGCTACTTGGCACATATAGGGTAGGTATATTACATATGTACGGTTGTGTGTATATAAAAAGAGGTAGGTAAATGTACAGGTACCTTAGAAACAAGTGAACGAGATAGCAAAAGCAGGTTCATCTAACACTTGTCTGTTTGAGTCTCTGACTTACATCGCGCACGTGGTACGTGTATCTAGGATTCAAGGTAGATGTGTAGCTACCTGCTTAGCCGGCTAGCTACTGAATCGACTTTCGGTGTTAGTGTCATGCCGTTAGTTTTCCCCTGACAGTAGTAACGCTTTTGCTTAATTAAGCCTTGGTTATAGCGTGGAGGGAAGGGGTTCCATACGCTCTAACCTAGATAGGAGACAAAGTCCGTGGTTGGAAGAGCAGATAGACAGCCTGATGTCAGCAACTTAGCAACTCAAGTCGCATTCTTGATTCCTTCATGTCGAGGAAGAGGTCGCGTTCAAACAGTGATCGTATCGTATCCGAACATTGTCGCAACTCTCGCTGGACTGAGATCCCTTCGAGATTTCACGCACAGACTTCGGCAAAGGTTGCAACGCTATTTTGTCGATTGATGCCCGTTGGAGTTTCGTGTACCCGATCTATTTAATACTCTTAATCTACCGTTCCCGGTCTATAATGGAATGGCCCCTAGCAGCGAGGGAATAGGTCGAGCCGAAAAAAAGACCGCATGGCGATCCTGAACTGTTCAGAGCCGTGCCACCTCACCGTCAGGATGGTCGTATCTGAAGATCGTGGACTATGGTTAGTGTGGCACCACTCGGTATGTCGGGGGCCAGTATAGCAACCTTACAGCGTCGACGACCAATAAGCGATCCGCTTGCGCGGTCTTGGTTTACATACTTCGTAGAGTCGCGCAGAAAAAAAAGAGAGAGAATATACTAGGCTTGAATCCTTTGAAAGCACGCTGCTGTAGTAATGGCGGTGGGCTAGGCTTCTGAGGTCAGATGAGGATACCTCCTCAGTTGTTGGTCGGGTAGTGTTTGATTTGGAGACCTCTAGTAAAGCGATTCACTACTTTGCTATTCGCTATTCGCTATTCGCTACTCTCACCGTAGTCGGTGAGATGTTAATAGGTGCGGAAGTGAGAAAGAGATATTCCTTGGTGAGTAATGCTGCAGTGGCTGAGACGTTGTACGGATAGATATGTGAGTAGATCTATCGAACCGTGCCGCTGAGATAATTTGATGACTCTTATGACTCCTCCTATGTCTGTTCCAGACATGAGGGCACACGTACGTAATGCTATAACCTATAACTTATAGATTTGCAAATCAACGTCTTCTTATAATCCATACACCATAAAAGGTTAGGTACTGTAGATTTTCAGATCCCGAATTCTTAAATGACGACCTTGATCCGAACACGATTTTTCTATTCTCGGCCGAGCAAAATAACGGAACGATGAGGCACATACTAACCCATACCAATAAATAACCCATACCCTCTAGCCCATACGAAGTACGGAGTATAACCCCACGATTTGGGATTTCTGGTATCGGGTCCAAGAGGATCGGCACTATGGTTGATTTGCGAGCAGAAAATACGGATAGATAATACAAAATACCTGAAGAGAAGAAGGCATTGGTAATTTACCGTGGCACGTGTAGCGGTATGCAGTCGAGATTGTTTTAATATATTCAACATGAATGTTCACAGGTAGGTAGTATAATTAGCTCCTAGGTAGATAAGTTGTATGATATGAAATGAAGAGTTTAGTTTTGGTTGAGTTGATTTATTATGATTAATTTGTTAGTCGTTCATGTATGTATATACAGGTATATATACAAGTACGTAATATATAATAATATTGGATAGGTAATATGTACCTAGTAATTGCATTATGTCGTAAGTGAGAGGCAAAATGATTAATAAATATGATACTGACAAGAATGAGTGACTAGGGTAGGTGCATAAGCAGCGTCAGGTGTTTGAATTGAATTCGCCTTTGCATATTTTAGTACCTATAGTTATGTACATAGTTTACTTCGTACTTTTACTTATGTATTATACTATAAACTACAGAGTACCTACCTATACACTATGTAGTTAGTCTATCTACTAAGTTGTGTACGACATGTAAGGCTCGGACGATGTCCTTGTCGATCGCCATATACTAGTAAAGAGAAAAATAGAGAGAATAATATCGATTGGCAAATCGCGGAAGGAAGGGTTGTGGAGTCACACATATATAAGAGACATCGGTTCCTTAGACGTACATAAGTTACCTACCTCCCTCCCTACATTATGTACCTACTATAGAGGAGGTACGGTAGTGTAGGTATGTACTACCTACCTAGTATTAGTGAAAGGCTGATTAAGGGTGATACAGACCTTCAAAGCTACATAGTCTCCACCATCCTTGCTGAGAGCACGTTCGTTCTCCACCTCTAGCCACGTTTTCTCGTCTCTTTCCTTCTCGGATTACATGCGTGCGTTGACCAACATTACATAGTAGACACCCTAGTACTAGCATAATATGGTATGCATGGGCTTAACTTAAAACCCTCAAATACTTACCTGCCTGTACCCATACCCCCATGTATGTACCTTGTACCGGGCACATAAAGTTCATGTATAGGTAACATTGAAGATATCAAGATCTATTTCGATACACTCGATGCTTATTGACGTATCTATCTCTTACCTGGTACCATGAAGGAGAGAGAGGTACGTAAGTACATAATATAGCATGTAGGTCAGTGCATACATGTACATATATGTATACGGGAATAGAGACGTACGAGTTCGGCCGAGGTTGGTGGATATGATGATTGCAGATCGTGGGTACTTTTTTTGTTTCTTTTTCCTTTTCTTTTTCTCTCGGAGAAAGTGCCGGGTCACACCCGTACCATGCCTTACAGAAAAAGGATAAAATCAGCTAGGCCCATCGAGGAATCAGGCTTATTCGTCGTCAAGAACCCGAACAAGTTAAGGTAACATTGCCCCCGACATCTTGGAGTTCAAGACGAAAACGGTGAAATGGTGATAGTTATGGTGATAGTTACCGGGGGGTTGTGGTGATGGCGGCCCGGCTTTTAAGCGAATAATGTTGGAGGGCTGACGGCACATGGCAAGTGTCACTCGCACGCATCGAGATGAATAACAACCTATCGTAAAATCTGATTACTTGCTGACATGTAGATAATCGACGGGTTTGGTGACTGATACTACACAGTACCTATCGTAATATGTACTACCTTATATACTATAAATATTCCCAGATGGCACAGGCTACCTGTACACCTACAGTTGAATACATATCTCATACATGTACCTACATACTTGTCAATGGTATTCCTTTTCGAGAAACCAACCAGGCAGCTGCCAGGACGAGGCGTGAGTTTGCGTAATGTATGCATGCACATACGGTACTGTAAGTAGGTAGGCATGTAGTCTGACTACATAACTCCTACCTCCTACCCACCTACCTCCTCCTAGGCCCCTCCTCCTACTTCTACTTGAGATAACGAGCCGATAGTGTGAGAAACCAATAGCGCTCATAGGAATCGAACCTATACTCAACTATAAACCAATCATCCAGGTAGTCCACACAGCGCAAGTGGTGCGCCCCCGCACCCTTTTCCTGCGACAAGAAACCCTGACAGCCGGGGGAGCGATCCAGAGTATTGCCAGTACTCCTTCCTTGTCTGATGCTCAGGAATAAAACTCATCAAAGTGAGAAGGGTGGGAATCGAACCCTGACCTAAGGTTAGAGTTCGACGCGTTGTGAAGCGCAACGCAACCACTTGAGCTATGAGCGCTACCAGATAACGAGCCGATAGTGTGAGAAACCAATAGCGCTCATAGGAATCGAACCTATACTCAACTATAAACCAATCATCCAGGTACTTGTAGGTTGTACATATTAGTAGGTTCTCTTAATACCCATGTCCTTGCATATAAATATAATATGGCGTGTTTGAGCAACTAGCAGAATTCCGCAAAAGTTCCCAGTATTCCGGTATTATCCATTTATTATAACATATGGGTATTTAATAGTTTCCGCCAATATTTCTGTGCAGAGTATGTATTTGCATACAAGACGGTTTCTTCTGCCTGCACTAGTTATCTAACTCCAGTTCGATTGAAAGCCGAGCAACTTCGACGAGTGTTTTATATAGAGTTATTTGGATACTTAACTCCACGTCTGGTAGTATTGTCCTTATTATTACCTCTACATACACTAGTGTACATACCTATACCCTGCACTCATCAAGACAATTGCTAGGTAGCCTATGTATGGCATATGTATACCAGGGATGTGGGTGCTCTGGTATCCAGACAAGATCCCTGTAGACATCAACAGCGTCGTTTCTCATAGAGGTAAGTATCTATATATGTACGTTGATTTTGTTCATGTAATTGTATGTATCTCATGCAATTACCTATACAACGTGTGTACTATGTATGCGTACCCTTAATGAAAAGATGGATTCAAGTAAGTACATTATGTACTATTGCGTAGGCGGAGCGTATATTCGCCACATCTCCTGAATGCGGTATGTACTGCACTAATTAGTAGCAACTAACAACGTCGAGATCTAACAGGAGGATAAGAAAAAGGTCACGGTTAGTTAGGTGTTGTAGGTCAAACCGCTACGGAGTATACGGGCTATAAATTGCGTATTTATATCCGTATATGTGCTATAGGGACCTTATGTATATACGAACATTCTATTGAACACATATATACATACATCTGGATGTAGTGTGGACACGTTCAATCGATACAATAACCTATAATTCAGTACCTAGCGGATACGGATATTGGATACATAATTAAGCTACATCCTTACACTACATACAGATGCTCCAACTTGCGTTGAAGAAGTACTTTCATTTCCACATGCAAGGTACATTCTTATTCGAAACTGCTGGGTAAATTACCTACCTACTTTAATGTACCTACCTCTCCTATACAGTTACTACTAAATGTATTGAACTGATACGCTGAAATATGTTGAATTACATACTTTTATATAAATTTGGGGGCCAATCAGAGTATCAAAGCTTTTTTTCTCCGATTTTAAGGTATTATAAAAGTTTGGTTGCTGTCGTTATGAACATCGTTACGATCGAGTTACATGATAGTTTTGATTATTCTCGAAAAAGAAAAAAGGACATTTAATACATACATGTATTATGTAGTAAGTCCCTCTTAAGTAAGGTAATTAATCTAAGGTACCTAACTATTATAATTTTCTTTAGACTTTACATATAATATTGAAGTACCATATGGTAGGTATTCATAAGTATCTCTCTTGACAACTGAGCTGCTACATGTAATTGAACTCTTGAATACCTCAAGTAGATTGGTAGATTATATTTGAATAAAAGTATCAAATTTCGAATCATTTCACTCTTGTCCACCGAAACCCTCATTTGGGGTAAATACCTGTATTTAATAGAATCTTTCTCCTATAAAATTTCCCATGCTGCGACCCCTCCTTGACCAGTCGCCCAGTCCTGGTTCGATGTTGAGAGGTACGACATAATTACATATGTACATGCATATCTACAGGCCTATTAGGCGTAATTGATGTAACTCGCAGGAACTATATACATTATACATTATTGGTACAAACATCGATGTCGACACACATACATAGTACATACATATAAAAGTATGGATATGCATGTACATTCAATCTTCCAAGGTTACAACATGAATACTTCCAAGTCTGATGAATAAAAAAAATAAAGAGCGAAGGAACAGCACAGGTAAGAACATACCATTATACATGTATGTATTGCTGACAAGTAGGAATACTTACCTAGTATTATTTATCACTCAGGTCTTGCCCTTTAAACAATTCCATTGTTCAAAAAGTAAAAAAAAAAAAAAAAAAAAAAAAAAAACTTTTCCCGTCTTTTTCCTCTTACTCTCTCTCGAGCCTCCACCACCATCACTACCACCACCACAAAAACCCTGGCCAACATTGAAATTTGACATATCCTGACAGGGTTCTTGATAACCCCTTGACTTGATCATCCCCCGGAGACTCGAAGCAACGAAGCCGTCGACCCAGCCAGTCAAAAACCCCAAGGCCCCGAATTGCCGACCCCTTGGGATTCCCTTTTATATACATTCTAACTAGTTAAAATTTGAATATTTTATCTCAATTTTATTATTATTAACTATTATTACTATTTATTATTTATTATGATTATTATTTTGGTATCTCGATTATATGGTAACACTTAAGATCACTTTTATGGGACGGTAAAACGATAGCACGATCGCACGATACAAGACTCGATTCGACTTAACTTACAAACGACAATAATAATTCTTCTTTTTTTTGTTTTTACATCGTCTTCCTCTTCTTCAATTCTAGAGTGAGTCTAGGTCCTGACGAACGACAAGCTTGAGCTTGGCGTCGCGCCGTCAGCTTAAGCCCCCACCACTCAACCACTTAACACTTAAACCCGAGTCGTGGCTTTGTCCCCCCAGCCCCGGTCTAGCCCTCTACTACCATCACGAAGCTCCCTCCCCAGCCAAGTCGTCATCAGCTTAGCCTTTGCTTCCTTTTCATCTCCTTCCTTTGTCCATCTCTTTAATTTACCTAGCTACGTGTGGCCATCACCACCGTGAGGCTCTCTCTTGTGTATATCTTGTCACATATACAGTACTCATATACATCTATATATGTGTTAGACATACTTATACCTATACTTACGCAAGGATCCGTTCCGCTCCCGCCTTTCCGAATGACTACTCGAACACCCGCAACTTAATTCCTAGAGCAAAGAGCATCATCCCATATTCGCACAGACACGCGCGTAACCTTTGCCCATCATGTGTTTCGGCAGCCGGAAAAAAGATCAAGAGGGGAATGTTCGATCACGAGAGCTCGACAAGATTATCCGACAAGATGAGAAGCGCATGGCTAGGGAAGTCAAGCTGCTCCTCTTAGGTATGTGAATCTATCTAATTGTCTCGTCTCTATTTTAAAATCTTCATCGTCTTGAATGTCTCAGCTAGCGGAATACCGCGGCTGACTGGAATATTTTTTACTTAGGTGCCGGCGAGTCGGGAAAATCGACAGTACTTAAGCAGATGAAGTT
Organism: Hypoxylon lienhwacheense; assembly: GCA_902806505.1. Taxonomy (NCBI): domain Eukaryota; kingdom Fungi; phylum Ascomycota; class Sordariomycetes; order Xylariales; family Hypoxylaceae; genus Hypoxylon; species Hypoxylon lienhwacheense. Next base: position 699,222 of record CADCWW010000005.1, read on the forward strand.
GATCTATGCTCAAGGCTTCAGCAAGACGGAAAAATTAGAATGGAAGCCCGTCGTCTTCAACAATGTCGTCCAATCAATGCGCATTATCTTTGATGCCATGGCCGACTACTCGATAGAATTCGAAAACAACGACAATGAGGTATGTGGTCTGTATTGTGGGTTTGAATATGAACCTCGCATTTCTTCAGGGGCTTGCCGGAATACGAATTCGGCCATGTGATTCCTTGAGATGAACGTGCGCTAACTGATAGCGCGCTGCGACTAGAAAAATCGAGCATTGCTCCTCGTCGACATAGAGATATCGCCGCATGATGTACTTCCTCCAGATTATCTCGAGCCTGTCAAAACTCTTTGGGCCGATGGTGGAGTACAAAAGGCGATGCAGAAGGGCAACGAATATGCTCTCCACGACAATTTAACATAGTGCGTTTTATTGTAAGCTATCTTTGGCGTTGTCTTACTAACTCTCAAAATAGCTTCTGCGAAGATGTTGACCGCCTTTGGGCCTCCGACTACGTCCCCACAGACCAAGACCTACTGCGGTCACGATTGAGAACGACGGGTATTACCGAGACCATCTTTGACCTAGGACAATTGACGTACCGAATGTTTGACGTGGGTGGTCAAAGATCGGAGCGAAAGAAGTGGATTCATTGTTTTGAGAATGTCAATTGTCTTCTTTTTCTCGTCGCAATTAGCGGTTATGACCAATGTCTAGTCGAAGATAAGGATGGCGTAAGTGCGGTTGAATTACCATTCGTAGTCTATGCCTATATTTAAAAAGAAAACCCCCCTACCTCGATGATTTAGCTGACAATCTGACTTTAGAATCAAATGAACGAAGCTTTGATGCTCTGGGAATCTATCGCTAACTCTCACTGGTTCACTAAGTCCGCCCTCATCCTTTTCTTGAATAAGATGGATCTCTTCAAGGAAAAGATTGCGACGAGTCCCATAACGTCACATGGGTTTGTCGACTACCAAGGTCCGGTAGACGACTATAAGCAGGCGAGCAAATACTTTATGGACAAGTTCAGGGCGCTGAACCGAAACCCCGAGAAGGAGATATATGGACATTTCACTAACGCGACGGATACAAACCTGCTGAAGATCACGATGGGCTCGGTGCAAGACATGATCATTCAGCGCAATCTGAAGCAGTTGATACTGTGAGTCGCCTGCTTCTGAACATGGTTTACCCGCAACCCTCTTCCGCGAAACCGAACCTGGCTATACCACAGGTCCCCAGTGGTCGCTGAGTTGGCCAGCGATTTCGCTCCTTTTTTTCGTATGCGATAGATAGGATAAATCGACTGAACCTTCCGAAGCATATAGCACTTGTTCACACGTTCTCCTCGCGACTGGGCGATTGCAACTTACGACGACACGAAGCGGTTTACATCTTCTCCCCAGTGTACGTTACCGCCAACGCGCTTGCGCTACATGATACGCTATTTTTGGTCAGGTATATAATATATATACAAGGTATACATATATATATTATATATTTGCACTACGAGCTGGCCGAGGCCATATTCATGAATCCGGACAGGGTTATCTTGGGATTCGCCGGGAGAATGGTTTGTGAGGTTGCAAACGGGCGTTCCGGAGATCCCCGGAGGATGGAATCGGTAGCTAATGATCAATTAGGCGTTTTCTTGGGTCGGCGTTATATTGCATTGGATGGTTACAATCTCTTCCCGACTGATACGATTCCCTAGCTATGACGTTGGATACCATGTTTTATTTCTCTTCGAATTGGGGAATTATAGGAGACGGGCTGATCGATAGAAGTTGGGCTCGAGATCTGGTACTCGTAAATATAGGTGGTAGATAGTAGGCAGACCAAATATGAATCGAGATGTTTGAAGACATCTACCCCAGCATCTGAGTCATATCCTAGTATTCCGTACCCCCATTGAGACGAATATTAAACAGGCGTCGACGATCAAGGACTGGAAGTATATCACGTGGATATACGAATTTGGAATATTGGATAGGTTGTATGACAGGTATTGTCGTCGTGTTTCTATCCGTTGTCCTAGAGGATACTCGGTATGGGTATTTTTCATCAGGTCCGGTGAACCCAGGCTGGTGGTATCGTATATAGCGTAAGTAGTTCGCGACGAACGTGAACCAGAATGACTCGCAATTATATAGTGGTGGTGGTTGAAGTATATAGCAGATACTGATAGGTACCGGTAGGTAGTAAAAGAAGCTGATAGGGAGAAAGCATTAGGCGCTTGTAGGAATCGGACCTACGGTCAACTATAAAACCCTATACCAGGTGATACATGTACAACGTATGGTAGGGAAGCAACACGGGATGGCCGATAGCTAAGGTTCGAACGATCGCTACGTCAAGACTTCATAACGAACTTACTGGGGATACCATAGTAAATAGGCTTTAAGCGTGTGGAGTAATTCTATCTAGGAGGCTAGGTAGGACCGGGAGGTACTATAGGTACCTAATGTATTCAAAGTGTCGCACCTACAAAAGGGTTAGTCATGCTTTAAATACTTGGCGTTGGTCTCGGAATGCGCTAAAGTAAGCGGACGGCTAGGTACCTTGACTCACGGGACGGTACCTTAGGCATGGCAGGCACAGCTCGTTCCAAGCTCATCCAACGCATATTTACTACCTAGTACCTGGTCACTTTAGCCACCGATTAAAATGGACGAAGGACCAATGAGAGAAGAGGCAGGTACATCACTTTTCAAATAGCGATCAACCGATCAACCGATCAACCTGACAACAGGAGGAATCAACAACCTTGGATTTTTAAATGTTATTAACAAAGTAAAATCAAAGAGCAACACAACATAACATAACACAACACAGCACAACGCGGAAGTCCAAACGCTTTTGCATCGACAACGTCAAGGTTGTTTTTAGCCAAAAATCAACAGATGGACACTTCCATCCAAGTTTATGTACCTGATAAATCTATACCATATACCGGTACTTAACTACTATACTTTGTTAGTTTATTTACATTTGTTTACGTTTATGTTTATTCGGCATGTGGTGGTTGAATATTTAACGACACTGAATAAAATAAAAAAAAGAATAACTATATTGATTTCACAATTTATTTTCTTTGACATGCCGGTGGTGTTTTTTGTCCACCTCATATCCATCTCATCCCACCATACCTAATTTCAACCCCTCGTGTCACCAAACCAACGTTCATTATTAGGGTTGAAACGGCATCTCGGTGCTCGGTGAAGTCTGTCGAAGAAGTCTGACCTTTTTTTCTTTACAACAGAGGGGTATATATCAAGTATACCGAGAACATCATCATCATCAAGCCGTGACTAAATTTTATTTTATTTTATTTTTGTTTTGTTTTTTTTTCATTCAACTCTGATCCATTCTATCGATCTTTGTAAACCCATGACCTTGTTCTGCTGTCTTATTTTTATCATCTCCTTTTCCTAGAAAGGAGTCGAAAGACCAGGTGCTCCCTATACCTTTTTCCGATATTGAATAGCTCTTCCACCATTTCCACTCACGTCAGATGGTCGACCACTCACGATATCTCGTCAAATATCCACCATGGTATTGAAACCGGAACAACAAACAGTGTCGCAGCATATGTCGCAGCATCCAGCCGTATCGCTGGGACAGTCTACTTGGTGGACTAGACTCCAGCAACGCTTTCCCATACTCCAGAAGAAGAGCGGTGTTGCTTTGGTAGTCGGCATCATGATACTACCCCTCTTCGCTTTGCTGGGCCTTCTCGCCTTGCGAAATCGAGACGGTGGCGGCAATGGTGCTGCTGGACTATCGAGCGGCCAGCAAATTATCACCGATGACACGTACTTTTATGGCCAGTCTGAACCGGTCTATCCCTCTCGTAAGCATACACGCCTTAAGACTTAGTTATACATAAATGGAGGATTTTCTGACATGATGGCTACCAGCGGCGATGAACGGGGGTGGGACGTGGGCAGATGCCTACAACAAAGCTGTGGGTTTTGTTAAACAGCTTACCATCGAGGAGAAGGTGATTCTCGCATCGGGACTTACTTCGTCAACCGGTAGCTCGGGAACGGTAAACGGGTGCTCTGGCACTATTGGTGCTATTTCTCGCCTGAACTTCACAGGATTCTGCCTGAATGACGCTGGACAGGGCGTCAGAGGTACTGATTTCGTCAGCGGCTTCCCATCCGGCCTTCACGTCGCGGCTAGTTGGAACAAGGACCTAGCTCGAAGCCGAGCAGAGAGCATGGGCCTCGAGTTTAAAGTCAAGGGAGTCAATATCCACCTCGGCCCGGTTGTGGGACCTCTTGGGCGAGTGGTGCGCGGTGGCCGCAACTGGGAGGGATTCTCCCCTGACCCCTATCTAACTGGCATGCTTGTATCGGAAACCGTCACCGGCATCCAATCCCAGGGTGTCATCACAAGCACAAAGGTATGACCGTCCTTGGCACGACTCAAGGATCTTATACTTATGAAGCTTGTAGCATTTCATCGGCAACGAGCAGGAAACGAACCGACAGCCGTTCAACGACGTCGAATCTTTCTCGGCCAATATCGACGACAAGACTATGCACGAGCTCTACCTATGGTAAATTAGATGTTCTATAATTTAGGTAATAGAAGCTAATTCAGTTCTAGGCCATTCCAAGACGCTGTCAAGGCCGGAACGGCCAATATCATGTGCTCGTACCAGCGAGTGAACAATTCCTATGCCTGTGCCAACAGCAAGACTCAGAACGGTCTCCTCAAAACAGAGTTAGGATTCCAGGGAGCCATCACCTCGGATTGGGGGGCTATGCACGCAGGAGTTGCTTCCGCAATGGCCGGGATGGATATGGTGATGCCCAATTCTGAGCTCTGGGGAGATAACTTAACAAAGGCAGTGAAGAACGGATCGGTCTCCGAGGATCGTTTAACTGATATGGCAACGCGGATTATGGCCGGCTGGTATCAGCTAGGGCAGGACAAGGACTTCCCCGAGCCTGGTGTTGGTATGCCTGCGGACCTAACCAAACCGCACACCATTGTCGACGCAAGAAACGACTCGTCTCAACAGATTTTATTAAACGGTGCCATCGAGGGCCACGTCCTATTAAAGAATATCAACAATGCTCTTCCACTCAAGAAGCCAAAAATGCTCTCTATCTTCGGCTATTCAGCCAGGAGCCCTGATCAATGGAACTACAAACCGAACGGCGGCGTTGCCGCGTGGACATTCGGGGGAGAGTCGTCCTACCTGGGACGTGACACCAGCGCCGGTTTCTCAGGCCACTACTTCGAAGCATTTTCAGATATAGCCCCGAACGGAACGCTGTTCTCCGGTGGGGGTTCCGGCGCTGTAACGCCTGCTTCCGTCAGTTCACCGTTCGATGCCTTGAATACTCGTGCGTTAGACGATCGCACTGCGGTATTCTGGGACTTTTTTACCCCCGAGCCGGACGTTACTTCTACTTCTAACCCGTGTCTTGTCATCGTAAATGCGTTCGCAAGTGAAGGGTACGATCGGCCAGGCCTACGAGATGATTATACGGATGGCCTGATTAAACGTGTAGCAGACCAGTGTAACAATACGATCGTCATCTTCCACAATGCTGGTGTACGACTGGTAGACCAGTGGATCGACCACCCGAACGTGACGGCCTTGGTATTCGCGCACCTACCTGGCGAGTCGTCCGGGAAAGCTCTCGTATCTTTACTGTACGGGGAATCGAACCCGTCAGGTAAACTGCCGTTTACAGTCGCCAAAAACGAGTCCGATTATGGCCATCTCGTGGGACCGGATCTACCTGAGGGTCAATATGAGAATTTCCCGCAATCGAACTTCAGCGTCGAAGGCGTGTACATCGATTACCGGCACTTTGACCTAAACAATATCGTGCCGCGGTACGAGTTCGGGTTTGGGCTCAGTTACACGACGTTTAACTACTCGAATCTGCAGATCACAAAGCGCGACGGAGCTAATACGGACGAGTACCCGACGGGAGCGATCAGCGAAGGCGGACAGGTCGATCTCTGGGATGTGATGGCTACGATTAGCGCAGACGTGCAGAACACGGGTGGAGTAGACGGAGCTGAAGTGGCACAACTATACGTCGGGATACCAAACGCACCAGTGCGGCAGCTACGTGGATTCGAAAAGCCATCGATAAATGCAACGCACACCGCTGCGGTTACATTCGATATCACGAGGCGCGATCTTAGTGTTTGGGATGTGGTTGCGCAGAAGTGGCACTTACAACCAGGCCAGTATGGAGTATTCGTCGGTGGGAGCAGCAGGGACTTGCGACTTAATGGTACATTAACAATTTAACGAAGAAAAAAGGCGTACGAATAGATGAGATCAAGAAAACCAGGGGCAGATGCCAATAACAACGCTAATAGGGGTCGGGTCTGGAACTCTTCGATATGTTCGATTCGATCACGCAAGCTATGTATACAGTAATGAGTGTGTGGTGGGAATGGCATCTACGTAAGAACCCTGAACCTGGTGGATGAGATCCGCGGAGCATTCGACCTACAAGAGTTCGTACTGGGAGTGGATTTTTTTTTGGTTGGCTAGAACCTTAATGCTCTTGTTGAAAGGCACATTAATGATTAGCCTACCTCTCGACTAAGGCGGCGATGAAGATTACGACGACTTGTACTTGCTTTGAGCACATACAGCTTATCACCTACATACATACTTAGGGTACATGAGCGTCAGAAAAGCGATTTTGGGTTTATACGCTTCTTTCTCTACCGGTTCACCGGCACCCGAGCTTGTGAGGTATTCTCAACGTTGACGTTTTTCGGTTAATAGAATCAAATAATGATAATTATTTTCAACTGTTACGGCTAAAGATGAGCAATTCGAAAATAAAACTTACCTCATACCACTCATCTACCTCTTGCTGGTATATATCTTCCATATAACATATCTCACATATAACCACGTTCTTAACAACATGCAATATAGGTGCGCCTATCACATTAAAACCAGCTTTAGCTTGCTGCTTGGTAACCTTAACGCCGACGAGTCTAAACGTAAGTAACTCAAAAGGATAGCGGTCAACAAAAAGGTTAACGAACCGGACCTCGCTAGCGTAAGCCTCTTCGGAGCCTCATTGGTGCATCGGACCTTTTTTTTTGCTGGTCGTCCTCCCCCTCCTGTTCCTTTACCCCTTCATATGTATGAAGATATGTATGTACTGGGTAGACAAATCGCGAGAGCTGTCTTTACCGACCGCTTGTTCGACATGAACGTCTCCCGATGATAGACCAGGGCCTCAAATGTGTCGAGAGGGTGGGGTGGAAAGGGGGGAGGGGGGGGGGGGGGGGGCGATATATATTAATATTTACCTAGACCAATGGTGAATTTCAGATCGTTCCGACGACAGCTCTTAGCTTGTATCGGTCCTTTTATACCCCTTGATAACTCGCCCCCATTCTCTCCCACCCCTTTTCGTCATGTTCGCCGTCAAAGTCTTGTTCGTCGCCTGTCTTTCAGCCTCGCGTTACTCAGCTTATTATCTTTCGCTCATCGTTCCCTGTCTAGGCCTTAAGTTTATGGGTTATAGGTTATAAGCTTAGAATATGGGTGCTAATGTCGGTAGATATGCTCCTCGATGCAACGATATCGAGTTCTAGCCCCCCTTGGACATGTTCGGATATATATGCTCGGCCGTTGGCGACTTATATCCAGGTTTCTAAATGTCATCGCACCTCGACATCGGGTAACAAGTAGTAAGACTTTGCACTGTTACCAGGCCCACCACTTGCTCAGTTACTCATGCCCCTGCCCACATAAAAGATAGCTGTGGGGAAAAGACACGAAAAAAACGTCGGTTCGTCTAAGTGCTTCAGAAGCTGGAGACGGGAGGATTAGTGTGAAGAGACTACCAAGAGAAATTTGCCCGAGTGGTTGATTCGTTCATCCTTGGCGCTGGCGTCGTCTATTTTGTTTCGGTCTCTTTTTCTTTCAGGATTAGGATATGGGATAAATAGCCAGAGATAGAAGAAAAGAAGAGGTACCATTATATATTTCTGCTCTTCTCTACTGCGCTCTAATCCCACGCCACGGCATATCTATTTTACTTGACATTTCTCTGTTCCTTGCTACCGAACTCCTTTTCTCGGTCAATCCCTGCACGCGGCTTTTCATTTTCTACTAATTGCCTACCAGCTCAGCTCAGCTTTGATGTCGATCACCGATCACCTACATAGCTAGCTAGGGTTCTAGGGGCAAATCAAACGTACTTCTCCCGGCGGGCGAAAGAAAAAAAATAACGGAGAGGGGGTCCGTCAGCTTAGATACCCTTACATAGAGAAAGAGGGAAAAAGGGAAAAGAAAAAGGAGAAGGAAAGACATTCTCCGCGGAAGTTATTCATTCACTGGTATCGTAGCCCACAGAGTCATCGTCATTACATCATTGGCCTGTAGGGCTGCGACTGTCCGAGACAACGTCCTCGAGATCCCATCTCACACATGCCCTAGACAAACAACCATCAACAACATCTGGAAGCCGACGCATTACGTAGTCAACCGTGCTTTCGCTTGCCTCACGCTTTTTGAGAAAGGGAGATGCCAACTCTCGTGCGCTAGTGCTTAGCATCAGCAGCAACTACCAGAGGAAATTTCCTTATTCGACTCCGACTACCTTGAGTCTTGGTACGGGGTGTCACTCGGAAAGACATATACTCTCTTTTTCTCTCTCTCTGTCTCCCTACCCACACATACTTCAAGATACAATAGGTTACATCATACATACCAACATACATATCAGATGCGCAAGGCGTCCGCCTACGTTAACCACACGTCCGCGACATGACGACGGCACAGATCTCGAACGGACTCTCCCCGCCGTCCGACACGACGTCGGACTCCCCCCCTAGGCTTCTGACGAAGCGGCATTACCACCAGGGCCACCATCCGTACGGCCCGATAGAGACTACCGCCCTGAGCGGCCTCGCCGCCCGCGCGTGCGAGAAATGCCGCGCGTCTAAGCGCAAGTGTGATAAGAAGTTGCCTTACTGCGATAGGTGTAAGAGGTATGTATGATATATATATATATATACTCCTGCCAGATGCTAGAGTCTAGGTTTGCCTCTTCGAAGAAACGATGGATACTCGTCATCTCACGATAGTATACGAGACACTGGTCCGAGCTATCCGTCCGAGACATGTGAAAAAAAAAAGCCGGGCTAATCGAGAACAAGAAAGAGGGGGGCAAAAAAGAAAAGGAAAAAGAAAAAGAAACAGAAAGAGGAGACTAACGGGTCGAATAGACTAAACGCCAAATGCCACTACGTGCAAGACATCTCGAGCAGCGTGCTGCCGGCGGGGGCTAAGCTGGTCATCTACCAGCCGCGGGCGCTCCTGCACGACGCGCTGTTCCGGAGCGCCGAGCCGCTCGAAGGGGTCACCGCCGCGCAGATCCTGTCCCTCGTCTCCGCCGGCGCCGGCCCGGGCCACCCCCAGGTCGACTGGCGCTCCGCCGTCAACACGTACTTCCTCTGCGTCCACCCGTGGTACGCGGCCGTGCACCCGACCCTCTTCGAGCGCGCCGTCGCCCGGCTCGTCGCCGCCGTCTCCGCCGACGACTCCGACTCCGACACCCCGACCTCGCTGTCCGCCGCGCCCGCGCCCGCGCCCGCGCCGCCGCCGCCACCGCCCGCCGAGATCCACCGCCTCTCCACCGCGAGCAGTAGCAGCAGCGCCAGCTTCGCATATCACGATACGGTGGCGGCGACGAAGACGACGACGACGACGACGACGACGACGGGAGAAGCGGAGGACGACTGGCGAGCCAAGGGCGCGGCGCTGCTGGTCGCGGCGATGTACCTCAACACGCGGATGCGGCTGACGGACGCGGGCGAGCAGCCGATCTTCGACGGCACGTACCGGACGGTGAAGCGGCTGCTGGCGCCGCTGCTGCTGGCGTGCGCGGGGGACCCGCGGCCGGGGGCGGAGCTGGTGCAGTGCGCCGCGCTGGTGGCGCTGTACGAGTACGGCCACGGCGACGCCGCCGCCGCCTACCGCACCCTCAGCCAGGCCGTCGTCGCCGCCCGCTTCCTCGGCGTGAGGCCCGGGCACCTAGCCGCAGCCGCCGCCGCCGCCGCCGCCGCCGGCGGCGGGGTGGGCGTCGGCGCGGGCCCGCTGAGCGTCGAGGAGGAGCAGAGCGGGTGTCTTTGGTGGGCTATGTTTATTCTTGAGCAGTGAGTTTTTTCTCTCCTTTTTTCTTTCTTTTTAATTCTTCCTTTTTTTTTTTTAAAAAAAAAAAGGGAGCTTTGAGATGTGGTTGGGTGTTTGGCGGGGATGGCGGGATGGGCGTTTTATATTATTCGCTGAGCTGTTACCTCCCTTGGCCCCCTTTTTTTCGATCTCGAATTCGTATTCGCTCATTGTCTGTCGTTTATATGCGCTGCGATATATCATTACTACTACTACTGCTACTACTACTACTACTACTACTACTACTACTACTACTACTATGCTCACAGATCAAACCTAGATTTATCCACCAAGACGAAGGAGTCAAGGGTCTGCCGTTCCTGCTGGAGAGCCCGAGCCGGGACACGCTGCTGCCGGAAACGCCGCCGATGACGCCGACGCCGTCGAGCTCGGGACTCCGCCTATACGACGGGGCAGGCCTGCCAGCGTCCCCGGCGCCGTCACCGCCGCCGACGATGACGCCGACGCCGACGCGACACCTGAGCACGAGCGCGCTGGTGGGCACGGACAAGCTGGGCAGGTTCCAGCTCTCGGCCAAGACGGCCTGCCTCTTCCACCGCGCCATCCGCGTGGACAAGGAGCGCGACGGGCGGCCGGGCAAGATGCCGCTCGTCGCCACGTACGCCGACCTCGACCGCGAGATCCGCGAGACCACCCTCACGCTGCTCAACGACACCCTCGACTGGGAGTCCGCGCTCGACTGCTTCGCCATGCTTGTCAGGTGAGCCTTGCCCCGGTCATACGGTATATTTACAGTACACGATTATCACCTACACCCTGTCTACCCTTCACCAAGCTTTTCACTCTTCTCACAACCCCCCTTTTTTGCGACATGTAACACTCACGCTTTATATGTGTACATACCTTATATACCTAGGTATAGGTAGGTGCCTATGTAAGCCCTCGCTAACCCGACCCCCCCCTTTCACAGCGCCCTCTTCACCCTCTACCTCCCCTACCTCGCCATCCTCGAGGCGCACCACGGGCTCGACCCGAGCGGAGAGCACGTGGCGGCGGCGGCGTCGAGCGAGGAGGTGCGCACGGCGCTCGCCGCCCTGCGCTTCGCGTGCAAGATGTCCACGGACATATCGTGCAAGCTGAACGCCGGGTACGGCGACCCGGGAGCAGCGGCGACGGCGACGGCGACGGTGGGGGGCGGCAGCGGCACGAAGAGGTCTAGGAGCGACGACGCGGAGGCGAAGACGAAGACGAAGGCGGCGGCAGCGGCGCCGGTAAAGTCCCCCGTCTCCCTCTGCGCGCCGGCCGGCGCGACTTGCTACCTCGTCGTGCTCGCCTTCGCGAGCATCTGCCGCGTCTTCCCCGCCGAGCGCGCCGCGTGCGAGAGCTGCATCGCGGAGAAGTTCGAGAGCCTGTGGCTTTTTAGTTTCCGGTGGGGGATCGCTGGTTAGTTATTCTCTCCCTCCCTCTCTCTCTCTCCCTCCCTCCTCCTCTCTTTCCCTCGGTCCGAGTAATTTCAGTCCCAGACTCGAGGGCTTCAAAGAAGGTGATGGGAGAGGAAAGGATCGGCAAGGTCGCTAGCTAACCACCCGGCCGTCCGCGGCGCGCAGAGAAAATGCTGAGCCGGCTCGAGGAGAAGATGGACGTCGACCGCAGCCTGTACCTGAAGAACTCGCCGCTGGCGCCGCCCTCGCACGCCGCCTGCTTCGACTTCGCGCGCCGGTGACGTCGGCCCGTCCGTAGGCTGCCCCTTGCCGACTCTCCTTGACTTCTGAGCGCATGTACGAGAGAGATGAAAATTCTTTTTTTGAAAAGAGGTAGGCTTTTTCTTGGGGGGGGGGGGGGAACCTTGAAAATTACCCAGGAGGTAAGTATATACGAGGACGTGGGAAGGCGTTTGGATCGAGGATAAGGCTCGTCTGGTCGTGTTTGTGCGTTTCTGTTTGATTTTACATCCGGTAACCAGGTATATTGTGTATGACTATGGGATGGATGGGATGGACGCATGGATGCATGGATAGAATACGGAAAAAAGCTTCGTTTGCTCGCTAGGGCTTCTACGATATGGTAAAAAGGGGGTATTTGGACAGGTATGGCAGGTATTTCCTTGCAATTGGGATGCATTAGTATCACCCTCCATATAACTAGTACGCTCCAAGTAGGTATTAGGGAGGCAGGCATAAGGCCGGGCGGTTAAAGGATGAAGGTAGAAATGAGAGTTGCATACCTATGCCTACCTCCTCGTGGGATCTCTGTGATACTAAGGATAAAAAAAGGGGGAAAGTTATTGCTTAGGCTTCTCGGTTCTATTGAGGTATCTACGGTTCTTGTGAATTATACTAGCAAGAGGATGACGACTTAGTCCTCGCTTTTGACTTAGAATAATCTGGATTTGGTATTGAATACCTCGTCTACTACCTTCTTGTTGGTTTGATTCACGTTACTTTTTATGAGGTCATGGTAACCTATGAGTGTATAGGCCGTCGTTTTGCTCACAAGCATTTATATCTGCCTCCTCACCTAGTCGGAATGTTTTGAGACGAGGTATTGAGAATGAACTGAGAGAGACAAGAAGTCGGGCATATATATAACGAAGTACCCGCGGAAATGGGCCAAGGAGGGGATGAATGATCGTTCGCATCTCTTCGATATTGTCTAAATGCGCATTTCCGCCTTCTTTCCGTGGCGGGCAAGAAGTGTTCTGCCGTTAAATAGCAACCACAAACGTCTACATAAATCCGAGACAATATGGTTGAATGGGCCAATCAGTAGTTGCAGATATACACACCAACCCATCTACGTATGAGAACATAATGGTAACTCGACATTGAAGATCACGGCACCCCGCATGTTACAGAGAATAAAAAAAAAGATGTTGTGCGATCGTAGTTCCGCCACCTCAACGCACTGATATATTAATGCTTGTCCGTTATATACAAATGCAGAGCCTAGCGGCAGCGAGCCGCCTCCAGTCAGCTGTCTCTTCGTGAAATCAAAACACATGCCGTAACAAACTTGCGAGGACGGGTCTATGAAATGGTATCGTGCCGTCTCGATATGTAAAACCTAGAAATGGAAAAAAGTGATAAAGGTAAGAAAACGTGAGCTCGTTGCGGAGAGTAGGGACTCTGAACGTGGATATGTCTCCTAATAAACAATCTATATATTCAGCCCTTTTCCCTCGAGATATCATGATCATAGAGTGCAGATCATATGTATGGCATGCGACCTCGTGTATGCAAGGCGTTCCGGTTCCTCTCTAGTAAAATGCCCCCTTTGAACGCCACAGAAAATGTCAGGGTGAGACAGAAATCTTTGCCCCATGCGGGGGCCGAAAACAATGGATGACGAGAATAGTTGGATCGATCACAACCCGTTGGTGCCCACCACAAGGACAAGTAGCATGCCGTTAAGAGCACACACGGCCACAAACGCCGCCCAGACGGCAAGGGTGTACATGAGACCGACGGGATAACGACGGTACATCATAGCACCTAAACCCATACAGGCACAGAATAAACTGGCGACAGATCCGACGGTGACCCCGGCATCGACCTCAAGCCGCAACTTATGCCGGCCTGTTGCGATCAAGATCCCGGAGACGACCAAGAGAATGAAGGCAGCGACAAAGGCTACGACCACGGTCCGCGTTAACACCTTATCACGGTACATGGCTACCTTGTAGTCGTGGTCCTCTTCCGCGGCCGGCAAGGGGGCGTAACGTGACCCCTTCTGACGGCCGATGCTAGAGTTTAGCGACGAAGCATACTCATCCTCGGTCATCTCATTGTCGGTTGTGTGCGTAGTCGGCGTATGGCGCGTGCTGAAGTAGTCAGCAGACGAATTACCGTGGAGAAGCGACTCGGTCTCGGACGAACGCGGCGATCGCGCCTTGATCCAATGCCGAACCTTGTCTACGGGAGTGGCGAGCATGCTTTTGAGGTAGTCGAGGCCCGGGAAGTCTACAGTCGCGTCTGGGTCGACGAAAAGGGCATATCCTCTCTCTTCGTCGTTATCGCCCGCCTCGCTTCCATGTTCGTACTCGTTCCAATACGTCATAGACGAGCCGCCCGGCGTTCTCACGGACGTAGATTTTGAGAGCGTTGTCTGAGACGGCCGGCGACTTCCAGAGCGTTGTTCGAATTGTGCTTGTGCTTTTGCTCTTTGACGTTCGGTTTCAAGGGAGCCAAAGTCGGGCGAAGCTGCTTCGAGGGTTGTCTGTAACTCATGATGTTGTAAGAGTAGAGGATGAAAGTCGCGTCTAGTGAAGCTCTTGGGTGAGGTAAGGATGTTCTCCTTAAACCTGCTACTCAACGTCGTAGATCCGGTCCATTTCTGCAGAGAACGAAGCACAAGGCCAATGGTTAGCGATACATATTTGACGATGATGCGCGAGAAATGGAAGCATGCGGATGCTATACCCTATACTTCTTGAGGATCTTGCGGAATGCGATAACTTGGGCATTAACAAACCGGTCCAGAGCCTTGATGTCGTCGTTGCACTCGTCAATTTGTAAGGCATACTTGGCGAGTCGTCGTTGTCGTTTAGGTGACACCTCACCGGCATCATTACATCGTACTATGAGCTGGTGAACCAAATTGGAGAGATGGTCTGAAGCAAGATGATGGTTAGTTCCGCATTGTTTATTCATTGAACAGATATATATATTAACAAAAGTAAAAGAAGCATACGTTGGCGTCTCGCTATTTCATCTGCTTTGCTAGAGACAAAAAGGCCAACACGATTATGTTGGTTGCAAAGTTCGAGGTAGAAGGCATCTTCGAATTTCTTGAGCGCCTGATCTTGGTGACCGGGAATGGTGATAGCGGTAGCTTGATCCCTTGTGGTGTGCACCTTAATTAGGTGTTTTAGAGAGTTGTAATCGATATTCTGTAAGCTCCAGCTCGGAACCGACTCTTGTTCGAAATGTTGACCGTATTTCATGGCTAGGTGGTTGTAATCTTGATCTTAATCTCGGTTCTCGATCTCGTTTTTTTTTTCTTTTTTTTCTTTGGTTCTTTGTCGAGCGCGTCGTAACGTTCAAGTAACCGTCTCAATCTTTTATTAATAAACCACAATGGATCCAATGATTACACCGGTTGCTTTTCTAGAGCTTTTATATGAAATACGATTGGGATTTGGAATGTTATTCGTATGAATTGGTATCTACCTTGAATATATAAAGAAGTTGATCAGATGTTGTTTAATAAAAGTTCTTTGTGAGTTTGTTCGGGAAACGTTTGTAAGATATGTAAGTGTAAGTGTAAGTGTAAGTGCAAGTGTAAGTGTAGGTACATGACATTGATGTATGTATGTATGTAGGTATGATACAGTGTACATGTGAATACGTACTATATACTTGGATGATAAGAGATATTACATAGTAGGTCAACTACTCCGTACCTTACCTCTACACACAGGGTAGTACCTAGTTCGTAGTACATGTATACAAGGTTATGGATAGCGGGGAGAAGTCGGTGCTCTGAGTGGCTTGAACCGTTTATTCTAATGTCCGCTGACGTTATGTACATTCATATATGTATGTCTTGTCGGGTCGATGCATCAATACGGTTACTTCTCGTACTATGTACTACATGCATCAGGTATATTGTATGAGTATCTCATAAACTACCTCCTACATGAGTACAATATGGTTGTAAGTTTTTTTTTTCTTTCTATAGAGAACTTGGAAGGAATTTGAGTGTTGATTGGATCATCAAATCAGTTGGTTACCTAGATATTTTGGAAAGATAAGAAATTCTTTATTAGATAGGGCCGGCACCGGTCGGATAAAAAAGAAAAATAAACCAAAAAAAAAACACGGCGACCCCTTAAAGGTACACTAAAGAGTTCAGATATGGTGCGATGATTTACAATAGCGTCGAACCGCGTATTTACTTATTCTTAAAATTTTGAATTTACTTGGGCTAGAAACGAAAAAGATGGGCATTCAAATCCAGAATCCAAGGCCGCCGCGACTTCCAGACTTCCAGATTTCTAGACGCCGAGATTTTACTAATTAATTGTCAACCACTAAGGCCTACCTCGCTCCGGTCTTTTTTGTGCATCTTTAGCGTTATTTACACAGTCGCTACATTTACGGATTAGACTATCTTAGTATCTAGCGGTCTCGGTCCCTGCGCTGATCCTGTCACATCACTCCCTGTACGATACTATGGTTCCACTTGGCGCGCATTGTACATATGAAGTATATGGTATGCGATATCAGGGGATTCTAATACTCGTTATAAACTTCAAGTTGCCATAGCGTTACAAGATATAATCACTATATAGTGTAAAATACGTGATATATAACCCATTTTTAAAGCTTCAAATCTAGTACCTAGGTACGTTTATCTTTATCCAGTAACGATTCAAGTGATGTAATCAGTCATGGTATATAGATGTATACTAACCCAAGTATAAGAGTATAAGCAGTACATAGGCACTTAGACTTTCGTTGCAATTAACGAGATGCAAGCAGCAGAATTGGTGTAAGTTGATTGGCCATTGAAAAGACCCTGATTTACGTTATGCACATAAAATAGTTTCAAGTGCTACGGTATGTAGTCATCGTTTACTACATACATACATAGTATCATATAATATCCCGTACTGAGCGTTTCTCAGCGTAACCAATCATATACCGTATATTAGGCACGTGTCTTCTCACCGCTATGTAAAATCCGTCTGTAACTTTGTTACCACTCACACTTTTTCACCTTAACATCTTCATCTTCTTCTTTTGCCCCCAATCCGTCTATTGCTTTTTTTTTATCATCATCGTCCCCATATAGGCAATCGGTCATGCGACCTATTACCTCTTTTTTTCATTCTAACCTCGATTTCCGTGATCCACCACCGACTTGCGTTACATACGATTGCATGAGCTAGTGTAATTATATATGTACGTTGTACGTTAATAGCCTTCTGTGATCCGGAATTCCGTTACGAAGATCGAAAACCGCATAAGGGAACCATAGCGTCTCGAATCTTTTTACGTGCTCGTGGGAGACAAGTATCCTGCTCGCGTGTCCACTTACCAAAATCGTCACGGCCTCAGACAGTCCTGTTCATGTATTACACAGTATGTGGATTAATGGGTAGTTCTAGATTGAAACCCGTTCTTGACCGTGTTTCAAGAGATATGTTCAAGGACGAGATCGTGAGCAAGGGTCTGTCAACCGATGTGTAACCAGCCTCTGCTACGACATAGCCTAGGTTGTATGCATACCTCCTAATATACCATCTAGTTATTGCTATGGCTGTATGTGGGTGTATGTATGGTATGCGAGGTATGTGAGATATGTGAGGTATGTATGCATTCGGTTCCCCCTCAGACCTCCATTACGATATCTTTCCTCGTCGGCTGTTGTGATTGCGACGCATATACAGTATGAGCTCTGCCGCCAACGTTTACGGGTGTGCCTAAGAAATCATTACTAATGTGCGAAGGGGTATGCATGCAAGTGCTTGCGGAAACAAGGCCGGCTTGCTACGATCTCTGCAAGGAGCGTGTCTAAACACGGAGTTATCCCGGTCAGTTACGGACTCACAGATTCATAAACCCAAGCAATCGAGATGGTCCCAGAGGTAGAAATTAGGTAAACTCTTTTAAACTAGTTATTTTATCCTCTAATCAAAGTTAAATCGCAGCATCGTGAGATAATAGCATGAGTATGGATCGCAAGACCTCAACCCCCCCGACTCTCGAATTTCAAATCTCGGAGTGAGCCTTGTAGGCCACAATTTAACAGCCAGGTAGGATCTCGCAGCAAACAACGCTGCCTGCATATATATGTACCGGTAGGTACAAAAATTATAGTATCAATAGGATCTACCATGTCGTCCTCGTGATGTACGATACGCAGGATGCCGGCCACGGTACATTGAGCCGCATCCGAACCCCAGCAACCGTTTTTCAAAACTGGGGATACCGGGGTCCGCCAACGCGTTCCCATTATTGCCGGCGCCTCGCTAACCATCAATAAAACGGTCTAGACGCTTACTATGAATCTATGACCGAACGAACTAGCCATGTGACCTATCAGCTTCCAAGCCTATTCAGGAGGGGGGGGGGGGTTTCTTGTCTTCCATAACGGGGTCGGCTAGTTCATTTTTCTAGAAGAACACGCAAAAATAGGAAGCGAAGAACACCGTGGGGAAGAGCACGAAAACAAGCAATTTAATTACATGTAGGAATTGAGATTTGATATGAACTGCAGAGCGGTATCGGAAGGAGACGCTGACATGCAAACGACGACTCGGCCAGTTGGGGACGGCTCGGGAGTCAGAATAGAGTCAGTGTAATGTGATCAGTCATCTCTTTATTACAACTCCCGAGCTCATCGCTGGTCCTTGCTTCTCCCCACCGTATGATTCTTCAGGCAAAAGTACTTTCAGAAACTACCTTCTAGACCTACAACCTCACCTCATACTATTTACTCTCTACTTCTACCTCTACCTCCACCTCCACAGAGAAGGTACATAGTAGATAGGTAGGTAACGGAGATATCGTGCGGAATGCCGATAGAATCAGGCGCAAGTAACGCGGTGTCCGTATGTTCTGATCTCTCTGCCATCCCTCGCGGCCCAACAAACATATAAATCAGCTACTCGGTACCTAAGTCTTAATACTTAGCGCTTAGATACCTACACACCTTTCACAGACCTCTCACAGACCTCTCACAGACCTCTCACAAGCCTCCCAATGAACTATAAGGAGGGTACGGTAGTATGAAGGTAAGGGAGGTAGGGTGAAACGGTTATATCAGAAAGACGCACAGCAGCGACACGCGCAGATAGGTAGTACGTAGATGGGAACTCGCGCCTTATTGCTCATCCGAGCAATCGGTCGCGTGCTTCTCCCCGTAGGTACCTACCCTTGTGCGAAGCAAAGCTATCGGTACGGTATGTACCGAGCTGGCCCTCGATCGCGCGATTACACGGCAGACCAGGCCATGACCCGGTACCAGCGTCGCCGTCATCGCGCACGTCGTGTGTCGATCCGGGGGCGCAAACGCGATGCGTACCTAGGCGCCTCCCGCCTACTCCCTCGCGGTTCCTCCACACAACCTGATCGACTACGTACCGCACCACTGCTACCGATACCTACTTAGGTAGCCAAAAGCCCAAGATGAGTATCCGAAGAGGCAAGTAAGTGCCTTACGAGGGGGGCGTGGTAGACAACCGCCGTTCCCGCGAGGACGATAAACGTTCTCCTATCTATCTATCCAGTGCCTCCGCCGTGGAAACAACTCGCGAGCGACATCATGAAGAAAAGGGGGGAGTATTAGGCATGTAGGCAGAGTCGAGAATACCTACCTACTCATCACCGCATAAAGACCCAATCCCACGAACGTCTTTTGCTGGGGAGAGAGGTACGTCAAGTGAGAGGTGTACCAGGTAGAGACAGGTCTACGAATGAGACGATATCGAGAGCCGAAGATAGAGCAAATAAAAAAAAATAATTTTAAGTGGTTGCGCCTTTGGGCAGGTTTGGTTCTGGTCTTGGGCGTAAGTTGGAGCAAAAAAGAAAAAGAAGTCGTCCTATACGTCGGGTGGTGAACAGTCTTTCGCCAGTCGCGGACGACGAAGTTTTGTCTCGGAAAATAGGGGGAAAAAAAAAGGTAATTTACACAAGAAATCGAGGGGAAAAAAAAGGAACAGAGTTAAACATCTGCACAATGCGCATCGCAAGATACTGTACACACTCATTTCTATAAAGTACCGGTACGTAAATTGTTTTATATGATAGAATAACACACGAACGCCAAAGTCATCATCATAAACCATGTTGTCGCAAACATACAGCAACCTGTAGTCCCTTTATACCTCGTACCCTCTAAAAGTAGATATTCCATTAAGAGGTAGTAGACGAATTAAGGGATAGTGAAATGCGATTTTCTCGCTCAAGAACCACCCCTTTACGTGCGCACACTTTGATTTTAGACCTCTCATGTATGTAGACGTGACCAAAGACAGTAGATAAATGAACAACACTACTCCAGTCCTCTCCCCCGTTCCCCGCGTCTATGTACAAGGAGGCACCTAAGCCAGCCATGCGCCCGTTCCACACAACCAGACACACCTTCGCCCACTACCTAGGCAAGTCCGGCTCGTCGAAGCGGATCTTGCCCTCGTTGACGTCGGGGTAGACGTCGAAGCGGCGCTGGGTAGACAGAGGGATGCCGCGGCGCGTGTTTTCGATAGCGGCGGGGTCGAGCTCCCAGGAGACGACGGCCTCGTGCTCGGCGGCCTCGGCGAGGACGTTGGCCATGGGGTCGACGACGAGGGAGTGGCCGTAGGCGCGGTAGTCGGCGGCCAGGTCGCGGGCGGGGCTGCAGAGGGCGACGTAGAGCTGGTTGTCGACGGCGCGGGCGCGGGCGAGCAGGCGCCAGTGGAGCGGGCCCGTGGTCAGGTTGAAGGCGCCCGGGTAGAGCAGGGCGAAGCAGCCGCGGCGGGCGGCGACCGCGGCCATCTCCGGGAAGCGCACGTCGTAGCAGATGGCCACCGCGACGCGGCCGTAGCCCGCCAGCTCGACGACCGTCAGCTTGTTGCCCGGGTGCAGCACCTCGCTCTCGCGGAAGGTAATCTTGCCGGGGATGTCGATGTCGAAGAGGTGCAGCTTGCGGTGGGCCGCCAGCAGCGCCCCGTCCGGCCCGAACACGAGCGAGGTGTTGTAGTACTTCGCCGAGGCCGGGTCCGGACCCGGGTCCGAGTCCGCCTCCGGGATAGAGCCGCCGACGAGGAAGACGCCGGCCTCGGCGGCCATAGCGGAGAGCGCATGATAAGAGGGCGCGTCGTCAGCCGAAGGGGGACCCGGGAAAAGCTTCTCGGCGTATAAGGGGAAGTACTTAGTGCCATATGGCGAGTTGAAGCACTCGGGCAGCACGACCAACTTCGCGCCGTCGCGGGCTGCCTCGAGGACCTTGTCCCGAGCGTGCGCCAGGTTAGCCGCCTTATCGCGCCCGCTCGCTAGTTGTACGCATGCTAGCTTGAGCGGTTGCTTGAGTACGGGCGACGGCGTGGCTGACGAGGCCATGGCGCGGGCCGTATGGAATTTGGCTTGAGATGAAGGGTCGAAGTTGAATGTACTAGATCGAATTCGAGATGTGATCGAGAGGATCCTACTACTATAAAAGGTTACCGTGATCCTCGCCAAGCATCTCATATCTATCGTATGGCCCTTCGCATTGTTCTTGGTCTTTATTATAGAAGAAGAGGAAGAAGAAGAGGAAGAGGGAGGAGAAGAAGAAGAAAAGGAAGAAATTCCAAAAAGTCTCGATCCCGGATTTTAGCTTATCGGATGCGGGGCAACAGGCTCGGTTGATGCATGCGGACGAAGCCGGAGCGAATATTGCTATATCGGAACTGCCCCCTTTTTTATACTCCTTTTTTGGTTCACTCCTTTGATTTCAGTGTTGCGGGTTTATCACACAAGTACCTCCTAGCATAGAAACTTGGAACGACAGATTAGAGAATAGCATAGGAAAGAAAGAAAGGAAATCAGATAGAAGTCGAGTACGCGGTCCCTTTTGCTGAGTCCTCTCCGGACTTACATGGACCTGTACTTATTTATATACACCTCCGATGCTATCAGAAATCGCGCGCTCAATGCGTCGCTGTTCTTCTGTGGTTCCAACACCGGCAGTTGGGCCGGTGCATGGAGGACGTAAGAGTAATAATTACAGCTAACATCGCCAATACGTACGAACCAATCGCAAAGCCGCCTGATACATCCCCGTATATGATCGTCCACCAGAGCGCCAGCGCCAGACTGGCTACCAGCAGCACTCCCGCGGTGCCCAGCAGGTAGAAGCATGTGTACGTCCGTCTTCTCTCTTCTTCCCCCCTTTCCTCTCTCCCTCCCTCCCCCTCCTCAACTTCCTCCTCCCATCGTTGCATTTCTCCTGCCTTCATCAGCTCTTCCCGTTCTGATTACCGACATGGCGCTCCTAGTGGCCTTAGCGGTAACGGCGGCCTCGGCGGCCCTGGTGGCCTTGACGGCCATGGTTGTCCTGGTGGCCCTGGTCAGCCCGTCGGCGACGGCCTTGACTGCTCTTGGCGCCTTCGCCTTCTCAGAACATTTTGCTCTATAATGGCGGTTTCGTCGTCTTCGACATCTTGAACTATGGAAGACAAATCTTCGCGCAACGTAGATGCCATAGCAGTACAATTCCGCTCAGAAGAAGATATCTTATGGGACATTGTATCGAATTTGGCGTGGCTGCCTCCAGGAGGTAGGTTATAAGTCTCCGACGAAACGACCTGACAAGTCAAGTGGGTTGGAAAGAATCTGAGGTTTTGTATATAAACAATGGCGATGCTGGAAATTGGAAATCCTAGTTATCGCATAAGAAGGTTGAAATGGTAGTAACCAGGTCTCGAGTTTCTGAAGTTCCTCGAGACAGAATGTCAAGAAGATAGTCTTAAGATTCGACGACGATGATGATAGGACTTAGGTCGATGGTGCAACTCATATAGGAGGCATGATACGAATTTATACACAGACGAAAATACTGCATACCAGACAGACTTCTTACGGTTTCCTGCCTAAAATGCGCCTCCCCCTTTCCTGCAGCGAAGATATCTTTCCCGGGGCTGTTTCCAGTCAAAATAAACTATGAATAGGTACACAGCTGATGCAGTCCGTTTATAAAAATAACGGTCAATGTAACACGATACGGCATAGGCTATAATCTGACGTATCGAGCGCGCTATAAAATTTGTGGTATTCTGCGAAGGTACCTACCTATTTACCAATCACAGCTCCTCGCCAGTAGACCCGCCAACTGCTCCAGGTATTTCCTATCCAGTTCATCAAAGCCGCGCAGGTCCGCACAGTCGACATCAATGATCGCCACCAGCTTCCTCGGCTGTCCCACGCCTCCGTCAACCACAACAGGGACCACGATCTCGCTTTTGCTGTCCCCGTCGCACGCTATATGCCCCGGGAACTGCTCGACGTCGGGGACGAGCTGCGTGGTCCGGGTCTGCGCCGCTGTCCCGCAGACGCCTCTACCAAACGCGATGGTCTGGCAGGCGACCTTTCCTTGGAACGGGCCTAGGATCAGCTGCGGCTTCGACGTCGCTTGCGGGTCAAGGGTGTAGAAGCCTACGAATACACATTGTGGGTATATTATAAAGATAGGCCTCCGTATCGAAGGTGTACAGGTACTGACCTGCCCAATTCACCTGGTTACTCGGGTGAGGCAACGACTTATAGGCATGCCATAATAAGGATGCGGCATTGGAGAGATTGCTTTGCAGATGAAGCTTGTCAGCTGGATCTGGAGCTGGGAGAAAAGTCTTGTTCAAAGTTGGCTACTTGAAGACATACCACACCTAAAGAGGTTGCATCAGCGTGAGTTTAGTGGTTCTCCAGTGCATATTAAGGTACGCACCCAGTTCCGTTGGCCGTCGAAAAGACCCTCGGCCTGTAAGATGACCTGTTCATATGCCTGCTCTTTCGTCACGCCCTGGGCAAAGTTCGATGCATCTGCGTGGACCTGTGACGAGTATAAGTCAGGAGTAGATTAAGGAGAGGAGCTTTTGGGGGCGAACCATCTTCTATTTGAGGGAATTATCACAAAAATATAAATTTCTTTTTAGTATGATAAACTTCTTAGAGTATTTTTCAAATAGGTCCGTATAACAACTGCTGTAGCATCCTATATGGAAATATCTACGGATATGATGATAGAGAAGTCGGCTTCAAGTTGCCAGAGGGGAAATAAAAAGGATCGGTCGTTCAACGAGCACGCAATTTCTGGGTAAGGGGTAGTTAACAGGTACCTATCACATGTTTGCATAGGTACCTAAAAATACCCTGTACATACGTAGATACATGGATCAGCCCTACATTCGTCTGGTACCCAAATTATACTACCTCTTAAGCAGTATAAGGAGTTACGGGTGTCCTATCTTTATATCGAATTTGCCCCTTTTCTATAATTCGCCCCGTCGCTATGCACAGTTACATCCCAACCTCCTTTTCACTGGGACTCGAACGTTGAATTTCATACATGATATATTCCCAAGTCGGCATGCCTCAAGGTGATTGGCGGAGCGACGTCTCATACCTACCCGGCGGGCCTGAACCCCTGCTATCTATCAGGCGCCGTACCCATTTGCGACATCCCCAGAACGGCTCGGAGCGAGATGTCCCGGACACCTTATTATTATTCTTGCCAGATCTACAGACATGGCTCAACTCTCCGTTCCTGTAATCTCTAGATTCTATGGTCGTTGCATTAACCCGTGATCTAAGATTACATTACCGGGCAGTGCAGAGAAAGCAAGAGATAGATAGAAACTCCTAAAAACGATTGGGATGGGACAAGCAAGACCGCAATGGGCGGGATGACGATACGTTCGACCAAGACCAGGCGCGGCCTCGCCCCGAGCGCCCGTCTGCGCCAGGTCGTCGTCGTGTCCGTGATCTGCCTGGCGCTATACTGCATCATGCTCGTGCCAGACCACAGCCTAGACTCGACGCGGACGACCATGACCGACACCTTCCCGCACCCGCACCCGCCCCCCGGCGCCGACGCCGGCGCCGACGCAGGCTCCGGGCGCCGCGAGAAGCCGTCCCCCGACCTCCTCAACAACCGCTTCCTCACGGCCTCGCAGTGCGCCGCCGCCTTCCCGGGCCTGACGAAGGAGATCGACGACGCCGTGTCCAGGGGCCCGTTCGTCCTGCGCCGCAACCCCCACGGGCTGGGCCCGACGATCGCCCGGGTGCGCGACGGGCGGCTCTCGGTGCTCTCGTACGCGCGGCGCGCGGACCTCTCGGCGGCCATGCTGCAGCACCGGTCCGCGACGCTGCACCAGCTCGCGGCGGCGCTTCTCACGGCGCCGCCGCCGCCCGAACCGCCGCCGCCCGACCTCGTCTTCGCCCTCGACCACCAGGACGTCCCGTCCTCGCCCTCGCTCGCGTACGCGCGCCCCGCCGACCCGGCGCTCCTCCGCCGCCGCCCTTCCTCCTTTCCCGTCCCCCACTTCTCCTTCTACGCCTGGCCTCTCGCCGCCGTGCGCTCCTTCCCCCGCGCCGCCGCCGCCGTCGCTGCGCTCGAGGCTCGCCTGTCCGCCTGGACGGCCAAGGACCCGCGCGCCGTCTGGCGCGGCACCACGTGGTTCAACAACCCGCGAGCGGGCGGCGGCGGGCGCGCGCGCCAGGACCTCGTCGCCCACGCGCGCGGCCGCCCCTGGGCCGACGTCGAGCCGCTCGCCGCGAACGGCAGCAACGTGCTCGCGATCGAGGACTTCTGCCGCTACCGCTACATCGTCCACGTCGAGGGCGTCTCCTACAGCGGCCGCTTCCAGTTCCACCAGCTCTGCGCCAGCGTCCTCCTCAGCCCCCCCCTCGCCTGGATGCAGCACCTCTCCCACCTCGTCCGCCCCGCCTTCAGCCACGCGCTCCCCGGCGTCGAGCGTACGTTTCCCGCTTCCTCCTCTTCCTCCTCCTCCTCTTCTTCCTCGTCACACGACGAAAAGATAAGCGTAGGAGAGGAAGAGCGAGAGAAACGAAAGAAGCTAACGCCATACCCGGCCCCCTGGGTCCGCGCCGCCTGGCCCGTCTCCTACGACCCCGAGCGCGAGGCGAACATGGTCTTCGTGGCGCCCGACTGGAGCGATCTGGAGGCGACGGTGGCCTGGCTGGAGCGGCACCCCGTCGTCGCCGAGGGCATCGCCCGGCGGCAGCGCGAGCTGTTTGACGGTGGCGGCTACTTCAGCCCCGCAGCCGAGATGTGTTACTGGCGCGCCCTGCTCCGGGGGTGGAGCGAGGTCGCCAGGACGGACGGGCAGGGGTTCGAAGACCTCGAGGAGATTCCGTGGGAGGAGTTTAGTCTGAAGGAGATTCATAAATAGTAGCTGAAAGGGTAAAAAAAAAGGGGGGGAGGATCATAATAAGGGATCAACACGGACACAATATGGATTTTGCAAACATTGGAATGTTTTTTATTTCTTCTTTTTCCGTGTAGTCATTATTATGGTATATCTTAGGGTTGTTATTTATTTATATACACAGACGCATGTAGTTATTCATTAACTACTCCTTGCACTCAGACTTGCGAATGCGTCTGGGCTGTGTCGACCATTATTCCACGCCATCTCCATCCCAAGCGTCATGCTCTCTCGACTCCTAGCGCTAGAAGGGGTTGGGTTAGGGTTACTAGGCGCAAATGAAGCCGGAACTGCGATCGAGGCTGGGGCCACCGTATTATTCAGGAAAGGGTTTTTATTCCCTGACAAAGGAGATGATGCATTTTGTTGCACAGGTCCCTGGGGTTGTGTTGATATAAGATTCGTCTGAGCCGCCTCCGCACTCGACGTGTTCTGATCCTGTGGTTGCGGTCGAGCTGGAGCCATCTGGGGATAGTTATAGAGAGCCATGATAGAGGCAGTATCAGGCTTTTTGGGTTGTTGATATGTCGGCTGATTCGTCGTCTGTACGAGCGGTTGAGTTTCGTACCATGCTTGCTGGGTCGGCTGAGATGACATGACCGAGTTGGGCGATGGTGTAGGTGAGGCGGTCGCGAAGAACGGATTGCTCGCGTATGGAGAATGAGGCACATTGTAGAAGTTTTGTTGCGACTGCTCTGGAATTTGATTTAAAGTTGGCGATGCTATTCTAGTCGGCGATCTAGTGAAAGGGTTAGACGGGAAAGGCCCCTGATTTTGGAATGGCGAGGTATTCAACGAAAGCGTCGGCTGCGGACTCGAGGGGGTTTGCAAAAATGGGTTATGATTTTGCACCGGTTGCAGAGACTGTTGCGTATAAGCCTGGTTACCATCAAACGAGAGATGTCCAAAGAATTGGGGTTGCGAAAGCGGCGGAGTCATCGGCTGCGGATAGTACGACTGCGACATGGGCTGAGAAGCCGGTAGTCCTCCGGTATGATGTGGGAACAGTGCTTGCTGTTGAGGGACCGGCGCTATAGATAAGTTACGTAGGCTTTGGTTCATATTAAACTCAGCTTGCTGCTGGTTTGGCATGTCAAACGGGTTCGTGGGGTAAAAGGGATTTCTGTTCTGTAAGGTTCCCGTCGACTGCGAAGACTGAGGTTGGGCTGATGGTATATCCCAGGGATTATTTGATGTGGCACTCGATGGCCTCTGCGCGGACGGGGGACTCGATTTAAATAATCCTATCACAGGCTTTGGAGATGCGGTCTTTGGCGTCAAGGGCTGCGGCGTCAACGACCTCGGGGAGATAGGTCGAGAATTGTCGCGAGACGGCAAGGACAACGAAGATCCACCACCCTCGCCTAACCGTACCAATGCCTCTATAGTCTTTTCAATGTTGCCATTCACTCCCTTTAAGATCATCGCATTCCGTTTATCGTCCGTGAATCCCATATCCCGCAGCTGAGTCAACTTCTGCGCCATGGCCTCTGGAGTATCTTGGTGCACGGTAGCACCGAAGGCCTTGGAAGATTTATTGCGGGATTCTAGACCATTTTGACCATCGTGGGAGCTGAGAACACTCTCACGAGGACGGGTATCCTTTTTGGACCGAAAGGAGAAGAAACGACTACCAGTCTTGGGCGGTAACGGCGGCGGAGTGCCTTCGTCCGAACTCCCTGTAGCGTGCTTCTTCGTGCTGTTAGCAGCTGTCTGGATATACTTAGCCCGTATGAATCGTTCCATCGCCGAGTCGGCTTCGTCGGCGTCGATGGGTACGGGCGGTTTCTTGTTCTGAGAGTTGTAGATTTTGTTCGAAGCAACATTTCCTACTCGTTTCATGCACTATAAACATGATTAGACAAGTCCAACAAGATTGACCACGACCAGGTCCTAGGTATTTCCTACTTCGACTTGCTCGCTGGTCCAGCTATCCATGCTAAGCGATTTGACCTTGGATATATGTGTGCCCAACTTCCGATGGATAGCTGCGCATCTCATGCAGAGGAATATACCCAACTACAGCCATGTTAGCGTTCAGCTTTCTCTCGATTTCGTTCAGCCGCAGGTTCGATGATATTTAAGGGATTGCGAAAGTAAAGGGATAAGGATAAGGCGAGTATGTAATTAGCGTTGTGCACATACATTCCATGATGCCCAAGCTAGAGAATTGTAAGTTAGCGGATGTAATGGATGGTAAATGCCACGAGGAAAGGAGGATAAAAACAAGAATAGGTGACGCAGGTAACGCGAGAACATGACGACGTACAAGGGTTTCTAGCTTGACAATCAGCACAAAAATTGTTTCCGGGTACATTCTGTATAAGATCCTGCAAGACCTTTTCATTGCGCGCCTGCTGGCGCTTGCTGATGAGTCCGGTCATGTTTGCGCTTAATGTTGAAAATGAACGATTGATAACCGAGGAGCTCACGAGAGCATCAGTCGAGACAAGGTACGGTTACAAAGGTGTGCGGCTGAGTAAAAGAGAGAAAAAAAATAAAAAAAATAAATAAAATAAAATAAAGATGGGCTTCGGCCAACCAACCAGGAGATTCGCCTGGTGGCTGGAAGAGTACCTAATTAATGAAGCCGAAGGAGGGTATATGTGTTCGTGGTTGGATTTTTGGCCAGGGGGGGAAATCTTTCTCGATTCGGATTAGATCTTTCATCAGCTGGTCGTTAAGATGCAGGATGTGAAGCTTTTTTATGTGATGTGATGTTAGGTAGTAATACCTTAGGTCAGGTAAGTATGGGTATATATATACCTAGGGTATATATATATATATATATATGGTCTGAGGGAAAGGAGAACGAATAGTTAATGGTGAATAGTGAATGGTGAAATGGTGAATGGCAAATAAGTCAACGAATAGACGAGAAGAAAAGAAGAAGAAAAAACGGTAGCGTAATAAACACAACGCCCATAGACAGGAAGAACACACTAAACTGTAGAATATCCTCTTCAGTCTTTAACTACCAGCCAGTCCCAAAACGAAATAAGAGAAAGAAGAAGGAAAAGAAGGAAAGAAGAAAAAAAAAAAGAAAAGAAGACGAAGAGAAACGGAGAAAAGAATTATATCTTAATATCATTTTCCCAACTCCAAATGAAGAAGTATAAAGAAAGGATCGACGGGGTCCTAAACAAGGTCTGGATCGTAGTAGCTTTTTTAGAAGAAACCCCAGAGAGCTCCACTAAAAGAAAGGAGACTTCAAGTTGTATGGGTGTACGAAGTACATATGTATATATTAAGGTACGGTACAGTACATGATGGATCCGCGTTAAATACATATGTAGTTGCGCACTACCACTGTCTGAGCGTTGAGCTACCTACATATGTAGGTGTAGGTACCGTTACATGCCTCATTACCAAGCATAGACTCTACTTATATAATATTACAAGACATCTGCATGTATATATGGAGTACTTTACCTAAAGTTTGATGTATGCACTATTACACTTTTATGTATAACTACCCTCTACATCTAAATATGTAGGTAGGTAGGTAGGTAACTACGCAACCCACTATTATGACACAGTGCCTTCTTCTTTAAGGCTTAATTATCATCGATATAACAGCAGGTTTGCTCACATGCACCACACTCGTGGCTTCTTGTTCGATGTTTGTCCTATAATTCCTATAATTATACATAACAATTCTAAAAATTCTTCATAACCGTCTTCCGTTCATTCCTAGCTTGTGCTTATCCACCCAAGATGACGCAGCCCAAGCATTTCCTTCCTTATCTTTTTATTCTCTTATTTTATTCTCTTATTCTTCTATTCTCTTATACTCATCAATTCCAAGATTCTTAAATATATATATATATATATATATACCTTATATATCCATCTATCCCTCTTCCTTTTAAGTATACTCAAAACCCTGTTATCATCCGTTTGTTAAGACTACTAGCAGAACTATCTAGGTAGTATACTGTATTTACCATATATACACCCACACACGTGAACTGTTTATTATAGAGGCTATGTCGTCGTCCATAGAGCTGAAGCCCTCTTTCCCCCCCGGTCCTCCCTCAATCTCATCCGAAGTTCCGGAAATTCAAGCCGTCATCAAGGCCCTCTCACTCCAGCCTCATATAGAGGGCGGCTACTTTGTCGAGACTGATGTATGTGATTCGATGCAGTTTTATATCACTAGCAAGTGACCTCGTTATCTCTCATCCGTAACTTCGGCTTTTAGTCTCAAATGTAACGACTGACAGTCACTCAGCGTGATCCCCTCCTAATCCCTTCTCCTTTCCCTCAAACCCCAGCTTCATCTCTCGTTCCCCAGAGACCGGGGTTTGACCCAGCCCATCGCAACGCCTCGACTACCATATTCTATTACTTGACACCGCAGTCGCCTCAAGGACATTTCCACCGTAACCGAGGCAGAACCGTACACACCCTGCACCGGGGGCGTGGCGTGTATGTGTTGATACACGCCGACGAACCTGACCTTCCCGGCGGTGGAAAGAGGATCGAGACGTTTGTCGTCGGCCCAGACGTCACAAAGGGTGAAAAACTGCAGTGGATTGTCGAGGGAGGCAAGTTCAAGGCTACGTTCCTGCTCCCGGATGACGCTAGTGGCGGCGAGAAGAAGAGCGGCGGGCTCCTGATCTCCGAGACGGTAGTACCCGGGTTCGAATTCTGCGATCATGATTTCTTAAACGCGAAGGGGCTGCGACCGCTGGTTAGCCCCGAGAAAGTAGAAGAATTGGGCTGGTTAGTGAGAGATGAGTGAAAGAAATCCGGGCCCGAAATACGGAGCATCAGAGGTCGCTACTCACTTGAACAGAAATAAGTCGTATTCAACATAACGTATGCTTACATGCCTAGGAAGTCAAGCATCCGATTTTCTCACATGGTGTTCAGATGTAGCGAATCTCGAGCTCTTTTCCTACCTGACCATGTTAGTGTGGCTCTTGGTTTTTGAATACTCTTTCTTACACATGTGCGATTATAATTCTCAAGGATGGATTTATGTATTCAACAAGTAGAGCCAATCCTAACCGTGGGAAATAGACAGCTTCTTCTAGATATTTAAGATATTAACGATATTGACCGAAAATCAAAGTATCAGAAAAGTGAAGACGATAAATTAGACTGTTATACTCTCTGCTACATGCTATTTCTCATTACGTAGCTGTATAAACTCCCCCCTGCTACCTGGTACTATTAGGTAGACGATCCAGCTAATAGTTCTTGAGCTAAAGCCAACCCCAGACTCGGTATGAATTCACGAACTACCACTACGCTGGTCCAAATGACTAATGGAAATTCAGAAAGTATTAGGTAGGAGGTAATAAGCAATGTGCTTTTGTCATGAACCAAACTTCGAAGAACATCTAGGTACAGGTAGGGTACCCTTACAACGATTGGGCATAATAGGGTAAGCAATACTTTGCGATCGATAAATCAATACAATCTGATCACACAATTATAACCAACGACTCTCGCTTCGTTCTCACCTCATTTACTTGAAATCGTTCCTTACCTCTTATACTCATTCCTTACACAGCGAAAGGTATCCATAAACAAGTATTACTATAACTGAAGTTATCATCTAGGTACAGAAGGAGTTAGGTACGGTACTGTGGTAATTTACACGTATAGCACCATATAAGCCAGATAACTACCTAGGTATTACTGCTGAAATCCTCTTAATTCAACTCCTATCCCTCTCTTCTATCCCACCCCCAGCACCCAAAAATGGACACGGAAACCTTCCTAACAACCTCCTACCAACGCATCCGTTCCCTCGCCGCCGTACCCCGCGGCACCTCCGCCCCCACCCTCCCGACGCCCGCACAGCTAGCCCAAGCCCGCTCCTCCCTCCCATCCCTCTCGGCCTCCGCTTCGGCCGAAGAAGAAAATGAAAAAGAAGAACAAGAAGAAGAAGAAGAAGAAGCCCTGCGCGGCCGCGGCCCGGAAGCCACCATGGCGCACCTGACAACGGACCTCGCCCCCGCGCTGCCCGGCCACAACCGCAGCGGGCGCTACTACGGCTTCGTCACCGGCTCCGCCCTGCCCGTCGCCGAGGCCGCCGACAACCTCGTCTCCGCCCTCGACCCCAGCCTCCAGGTCCACCTGCCCCGCCAGTCCGTCGCCACCGACGTCGAGGACGCCGCCCTGCGCCTGCTCCTCGCCCTCCTGCGCCTCGGGCCCTCTTCCTCTTCCTCCTCCTTCCTCCTCCTCCTCCTCCGCCGCCGCCGACCGCTGGCGCGGCCGCACCTTCACCACCGGCGCCACCGCCAGCAACGTCCTCGGGCTCGCGTGCGGGCGAGAAGCCGTCGTGTCCGCGCGTCTGCCGCGCCACGCGGGCGCGGGCGCGAGCGCGGGGGTCGGCGAGCTAGGCCTCCTCGCGGCGTGCGCGGCGGCGGGCGTGCGCGAGATCCGGGTGCTCTCGAGCATGGGCCACAGCTCGCTCGCGAAGGCGGCGG
Source organism: Hypoxylon lienhwacheense (assembly GCA_902806505.1). Lineage (NCBI taxonomy): Eukaryota > Fungi > Ascomycota > Sordariomycetes > Xylariales > Hypoxylaceae > Hypoxylon > Hypoxylon lienhwacheense. The sequence continues at coordinate 731,732 of CADCWW010000005.1, forward strand.
CGGCGGTGGGCCTGGGCCGGCGCGCGGTCGTGGACCTGCCGCGGAGCGAGGCGGAGCCCTGGCGGCTGGACCTGGACGGCGTCGAGCGGGAGCTGCGGCGCGAGGGCGCCGCCTGCGTCGTCGCCGTGGGCGCCGGCGAGGTCAACACGGGGCGCTTCGCTACGGCCGGCGCCGCCGACATGCGTCGTCTGCGGGACCTGGCGGACCGGTACGGGGCTTGGATCCATGTCGATGGGGGTATGTCTTTTTTTTTTTTTTTTTCCTTCTTTTTTCCTTAGGTTCTTCCCAGGGGCATATAGTTGCGGCGGGTTATACATAGTATGGTAGGGATAGCTAAGCAGACGCAGCATTCGGCATCTTCGCCCGCGCCCTGCCGGACACGAGCGAGTTCGCGCGGCTCCGGGAGGTCACGGCCGGGCTCGAGCTCGCGGACAGCATCACCGTGGACGGGCACAAGTTACTGAACGTGGTACGTCATGTCTTCTCTTTTGCGCTCCCTAATCTCATCTTCATGCTTGAATAACCTACTAAATGCTCCCCCCCGTCCCAGCCCTATGACACCGGCATATTCTTCACCCGAGAATCCAGCACCCTCTCCGCCGTCTTCCAGAACCCGAACGCGGCGTACCTCTCCTCGCCGCCGCCGCCGCCATCTTCTTCCCCGTCCACTCCGCCGCCCATCCCAAGCCCCCTGAACATCGGCCTCGAAAACTCCCGGCGCTTCCGCGCCCTGCCCGTGTACGCCGTGCTCCTGAGCGAGGGCCGGGCCGGGGTGGCGGCGATGCTCGCGCGCATGGTGCGCCTAGCACGTGGCATAGCCACGGCGCTGGCGCAGGACCCCGCGCTGAGCAGGGACTACGAGCTACTTCCCGAAGACGCGGGCGAGGGAGGCGAAGGAGCAGGAGGGGTGCTAGAGAACACGTTCATGATCGTGCTCTTCCGCGCGCGCGACCCCGAGCTCAACGCCGCGCTCGTCGACAGGATACAGGCCTCGGGCGAGTGGTACGTCAGCGGGACGGCGTGGCGGGGCCGGCCCGCGTGCCGCGTCGCCGTCGCGAGCTGGCGCGTCAGCGTCGAGGAGGACCTGGCGTTCGTGAAGGATCGGCTGGCGAGGATCGCGGAGGAGTGGAGGGAGGGCGCGAGATAGATGGGAATGACTGCCTACCTAAATTCTTTTGAGATGTCGGATTTACGGGCACGGGCACGTACGAGAAAGGAATGGTAAGGAAAGAAGCATGAAATGCGTGAATGCTTGTTAATTCCTAAGTATATCTAAATAGATATAAGAGTAACATCTTGCGTAGTCGCAGGCCTTGACGCTTAGTATAGCATTCCCATCATCGGAGTTGGTCTCATGATATTCTAGGACGCGACATTCTGCTCATGTGATCCTGACTTCCACCGCACCTCAGAGTGTAGTCTTCTTAGCCAATTTATAGCCGATAACTCTTCTCCGTACCAAGGGACAACGTGGCGAGAGGGGGTAAATCATCTCGAGACCAAAATACTAGACGACCTTATCCTTAATTCTCCAGAAGATGTCAAGTGTAGCGTGCTCTCTTCTTGCATAGTGATGACTTAAACCGCCGGGACCTACTCATCTCATGAAGAGCACACCGCACGCTTGACCAGTTACTAGCGGTATATTTCCGTTCATCCTTTCTCTTTTCCACCACCCTCACCCTCACCTTCACCCAAACTTCCTACTCCCTCCTTTCCCTGCCTTCCCCTTATCCTTATCTTTCTCCTTATCCGCGCCCTTCGCCCTCCCCTTGCCGATGAGCTCGAGGTGTCCCGCGCGCTCGCCTAGCAGCTTCTCCGTCTGAGCGGCGAGCCCGGCGGCAAGCTTGCGCCGCGTCTTGTCCGCGGCAGACGGATTCCGTGCCTTGGCCACGCGCGCGCCCTTCTTCGTCTTGGGGGGCTGGGGTTTAGCTTTCCTGCCCGACGCGGACGAGGACGAGGAAGATTTGTTGGGCTTGACTGCGCCTTGGGCCATTTTGTCTTTTACGTCCTTCCTCTTTCTTATTTCTTTCGGGGGTAAGTATGTGGGTAGGCCTGATTGATGATCGTCGCGAGGAATCGCAGCAAGAGAAGGCTACAGTTCCAGCCTACTTGGCCCTGATCTGATGGGCGCTGGATAGTTTTCCTACTTCTATTCCAAGGCTATCCTGCTGCAGAGAGACGTGCTGAACCGTTGCCTTGTCCCTTGTCGGAGATATTTTGGGAAATACCTGTCGCTGTTGGTACAATTGCAGGCTGCAATCGTAGTAATCGTTGTTGGTTATAGGTGGATATGATATGATGGTGGTGGCAGTGTGATATTTGTTCTAGCCCTTGTCTTAATCTTTTTTTCGTTCTTTTCATGTTATTTTTTAAGTCGCCGCAAGAAAGAAAAAAAAGGAAAGGAAAAATAACGGACCCACACTTTATTTTCCTGTTGCATTTGTCGAAGCACACTAGCTCCCGTTATGTGCGACCCCACTTAATCTTTCTATTTTTATACCCTCCGGACCGTTGCCGGAATATATGGGTCCTCGGACTGCGGCCGGTGCAACGTGTACCTAATAGCAGAGGGATATGAAAGAAATAGACGATATTCTACAGATAATTTAATAAGGAAAGGACTATATATGCAGCGCTGGATATAATTAAGCCGAAAGGTATTACAATTACCTGCCTATATCTTAACACTTTCGTACCTATATACTAACTTTAGATATCTGCATAAGCGACTACAAGGTAGGTACCGTTAAACTAGGTACCTCTCTTTATTATGCGTCGCAGTATAAAATAGTAGGCTTGAATACCATACAGTACAAGTGCAGGGTACGGTGTGGCTGCACCAACCTTTTGCCATAGTACCTATGCGTTCGGTACATTTGGTATTTACTTCTCAAGATTCGTTGAGTGACTTAATTGAAATAGATACAAGTGTAAAGAATACTACAATCATACCTAATATCAGCGACTAATCACATGTACCTTAGCTATCGTCGTAACATTAGCACCAATGCATAGTTCAAATAATTTCTTGTGATAATTTTTCTTGCCGAGTCTGTAGACTCAAGGCGTAACGGTACACTGTGTGTGCTATCACTTAAGTAGCCCGGGTAATGCTATACATACACATACAAAGTGCGAAAATGCGTCGAGCGTGTCCTTCCCATCATGCAACTTGTGACCGGATGACGTATCCTATGCTCTTCCTTCTAAGATAGACAGCCCCGTGTTTTTACGCCTCCGTAACTCCGAACCACTGCCCTTAATGTTTCCTTTTTTTACCGACCCCTTTCAAATGCTACTTTTATACACATGGGCTGACGCCGCAAAATGTGGTAGAAGAATAATACAAGCCGTCGAGGGTCATGACGGGATAGGAAGAGAAAAATAAAAAAGAAATTCGTTCAGACGTCGCCCATAGTTATACTCAGAGGGGTATAACACGATGATAATGTTGATGCATAAACCGTTGGAACAAAAGAGACAGGAATCAAGAAAAAGACCCATATCTCGTAACGAGAAGTTTGTAGTTCATAGTTTGGGTTGTGTACGTCATGTCTACTGTACATTCAAGTATAGGTTGTCTCCATGTCGCGTCGGGGTCAGTTTGGGCAGCCACGTCGGTGTCGCAGGCAGGGAGCCTTTAGGGGAGGGCGTGCCGTTCCCCGGACTGAGCAAATTGTTATCTCCTCCCTGTCGCTTCCATCGGGCTTTATTCTTGCCGTTAGGATCAAGCACAAGAGCCGCCGCCTTGCCATTCCCAAGTCGCTTTGCCAAGAGCGAGCTGGCAGCAACGCCTGAGGGACTGTTTGCCAAGCTTAAAGGCGAGACTGCACGTGGTATATGATGTGGGTGCTGTACCTCCTCTATCTCGAATGGCAACGACATCGGGGACGGCGTCAGATGCCTGTCGATATTTGGGGGTTTAGGCAAGAACCCAAACCCGGGCGTGTGCAGTGGCGGCGTCAGTAGTTCATCGGGAAACCAGACATCGTCATTGGGTAATCGCGGCGAGAAGCTCGACGCAGGACTTTGAACCAGTTCATCACTCAGATCGAGCGTAGAAGGCTTCGAGTAGCCCCTTTTGCTATCCTGGCTTCCTGTGAGATTTGCCGCTGGAGGGGCCGACGGACGCCTAGGCCTCAGGGGTTGTGGGTATGGCGAACCAATGTCTTTAGAAGGAAGAGCTGCTCCCTTCAACGTCGGGCTAGGCTGACCAGGAGGCGAACCTATGCCCGGTGGTTCGATTTGTAGCATCCCTTGGTTGACAGTTCCTAAGACATTTGGTGGGACCACGGGCGAACGTGCGGGAGGAGTTGGAGAAAGGTGTGACAAACATGGACCATCAAGCTCGCAAGGGGGGTCCTCGAATGAGTTTGACGAACAAGTATTGATAGTCGTGCAGGAGTCGTTGGATGTGGTCGTGTCGGACCGACTACGTCGAGCTCCCTCTCTGTTCCGAGATGGCAAGTTATTGGCTTCGTAGGGCAAAGCCTGAGAGTCGCGCCAGACGATATCGTCCTGCGAGTACACGCTTGATGAACGTTGATGGCCTCTGCCAGTACGCCTTCGTGATAAGATTGCCGGCCGAGGTTTTCTTGGCCCCGCGTAAGCAGCGGAGACTGCCTTTTTTATTGTCACAACTTGCTCTTCTCTCTTCTCTATTGGTGCCTTCGTCATCGGAGTATATGTATCGAGTTCGGCTATCCCCGCGACGAGCGCTAGTTCAGACTCCCGATTTTTGTTGTTTAACACCCAATTTCCCCATTTATCGGCGACGTATGAAGGGCTTTCAACGACCGCGGTCGTGTTTGTTAAAATACTAGTATTGCTTGTGTCCTGTGTCCGGGAAGACGACACCCGCGATATGCCTCCTTGCGGATAGAACATGCCCTTTGGTGGAGGAGGAGGCCGAGGTGGAAGGAGTTTCGAAACTGGTCTATGAACTGGTGTCCTCGGAGATGTCGTGGGAGTTGAAGTCAGGGAACGTGAGATACCGAGTCCAAACGCCTCCTGACTATGGCTGGGAGTTAAGAACGGACTGGGGGATGGTGCAGGACGAGGGTCTTGTGGGGGGGCAGGGAATCGTGGCGACGGTGTACGAAACCACGGCCTCAAGGAAGGTTCTGACGTGTTGTCTGATAATCCATGGAACGGTTTAGACACAGCCGTCTTCGATTGAAACCCTTCAGACATATCTTTATGGCCTGTTGAGCTAGTTCCACCCTCAAGCTCTGCGTAATACTGTTTACGCATACGTCTGACGATGAAAATTAGAGCAATCGTAATTATGAGAGTACCAACGACAGCGACGACGATCCCGGCAATTTGAGAACGACTAAGAGGTTCCGATGAAGCGCTTCCTGATGGAGATGATGCGCTAGTCACTGCCGCATTAGATCCTGTCGATGTCGTCAAGGCTGCAGGATCTGTTGCTGTCGGGGCCACGACGGAACCTGGGGCTCCGGTTGAGATGTCGGCGATAGTAGCAGTCAAAACAGAGTGCGTATTCGGCAACGCGCTTGTTATACTGGTGCACATAACATAGGCGTTATGTCGCACAGTACCTAAGTTGATATTAGCTTTAATAAGTACGAGAGTGTTGGCGAAGGTTGGCGTGTCTTACTGTTAGCAACGTTCTCATCGCATACACCACGTTGCGCCTCGGCACTGATACACTGTAGAGCTCCCTCTCCAAGAGTATATCCCGAATTCGACTGCTCGGTGCACATGCATTGTAACGTGGGATTCTGCGTGCAGTCGTTCGGAGGATAGTTTCCTACTATGAAGGAGCTCAAGCAGGACTGAGCACAAGCCGGGACGAATACCTTTATGTCGTCACCGAGCTGGACGCCAGCACTTAAGCTGACCATTATCGTGATCCATATTAAGATGTAACGAGCCAGAGACTCGAAAGCCATGCTACTCGAGAATATCTTTGCGAGTTGTTAGTATAAGTTTCCCTAATACAACTAGCCCCGTCTCGCTTCGAGGAGGCATATCCCATCCTCCGACCGTGAGAGACTACTCCTGAGATCTAGAGATTTCCTCGAAAGAATCGAAGAAGATCAGTGATGGGTAAGATGTTGTGAGAAGTCCCTTTGGTTGGCATTGATCTGAGATATATGATATTAAGGAGATGGACTAGCTAACCTATGAGAAGGAAAAGAGGTTGACAGGGTGAGCTAGCATCCCAGTACGTTGGTTCTACACAGCCCGCGAATAATATGTTGACGGGATAATGGTATATAGTTTCTGAAAAGGGTAGGAAATTTGAAAAGGGCTCGAAGGATGGCGGAGCCCAAGGAGAAAAGAGAAGAGCCCGTTATAGAAGGTAAGAGAATAGTACTTTGTAGAGAAGGGGGGCGAGAATAGGTCAAATGAGTGACACAAGCGTAGGCTTAATTAACATCGGGAGAACGATGAAAAGCTCTCACTGTATCCGTACATCGGATATCATTTCGATGGCGCCACGGCGATTTAGCCACATCGTAGGCGGTAGATATTGAACGCCGATGGGAAGAGTAGGCGCTCATGATAGGTAGAGAGCCCTCGGAGTAGTATGCCGCAAACATAATCAACACCTGGGAGATACTTGAGTAGTAGTAGAAAGCAGCCTGATAGATCATGTACCTTACAATGTAACTTGTACGTATAGGTAGTTTGTCTGTCTGTCTGTCTGTCTGTCTGTATGGAGTAACTAGGTATGTAAGTCGTGCATACCTAAGTAGGTTGAAGAGATGCGAGCAGGATGCGCTCCAAGGAGAAAGGATCGACCACAATATTCTTCCTGACTGGTTCATTCCCCCATCTCCAGAGCTGACATGAAGACCCTCGTCCTGCACGACTTACCTACATACTCGTACAGCCTAGACCTAGACCCATGGATCTAAAGACGATACCACACTACCTAGGTACGCGGTTATTGCGTAGTACGTAGGTAGGTTGTACGAGCGGCTGATCGGGATCCGGGAGACATGGACCGACAAGGGGTCGTAAGCCTCTGGTGTGTGTGTGTGTGTGTGTGTAAATATAGATCTCATCTACGTTTACACACTAGACCGTATCTGTAGACTGCAGAAATCAAAGTCTGGAGATGGATAAGCTATATGTAGTGTAGGTAGGCTATTGGACCTGTTGGGTCTGCTGGGGTGGGAAGCTGGGCTATGTAATGTGTATAGTAAGGGGTGTGTGAATAGTGTATATAGAGATATATTACTGTGTACCTGCTTATGTAGGTAGGTATTGTGATACAATTTCGTGTGATATTATGATGACTATCCTATCTTGCGCGCGCTTAAAGATGCGACTAATACTGGGAAAAGAAGGCGATGGTTTTTTTTCTTTCATTTCATTTCTTTTTACCTTTTTTTCTTCTTCTAAAATCCATAGTTCGTTTATGGTGATATATTACCTAAGTACCTATGCAAATAAAGATTAGCGTATGCACCTATATTTACGTTCTCACTTACATAGTAATATCTATTACAGTACATACCTATTCCGGACTTAGGTAGAATATCTACCTATATGATAGGTACCCTTAAGAACGGTAGCGTGATGCAACGTAAACCTTACTACCCCCGATATGCGTCGACTTACTCAAAACAGGTGAGCAGGGTCCAATCAAGGTTATGCTGTGCCGCCGGCCACCAGCCTCAAAATGTCAAATATGTTCAAAGTGTAACCAGAAAAGGTTCAATATTAACGCCATCTAGTTTCAGAAGTACTCCCCTATGTAGTACATATATAAATCTCCTGCTGTATCGAGTAGTATTAAAGTAATGATGGCTAAATATACTTATATTTGTGGTCCATAATTACTCTTATATATTCTTGTACATACTATCATCGCATCTCACGAGATCGAACTTACGTTCAAAGGCAAGTCATAACACTAGTTATAACGAAACACTTTTAATCTTGGAAATAATCTTTTATACTTAGGTTAGGTTAGGAAGTAGGTAAGTAGGTAAGTAGGTAGGTAGGTAGGAGGTAGGAGGTAGGAGGTAGGTATAAAATATGCAGACTACCGATTACCTTGATGAATCGTCGTGTAAACCGACCCTGAACAACGCATGCATGCGCCGCCTTAGCCTCTCTACATACATCTACGGATAGGGCTACAAGGTAGGTACAGTATTATACCAAATGCCGAATTTTAGTTCTCGGTACCTAGTCTCAAAACTCAAAGTGCATATTTCCGATACCTCGTTTCCAACATTCAATGTTGATCTTCCCATCGTTCACCTCACGTGGAGAGACCCTCTAAAGCTTCGTGGACAATGATTACAATTCGCATCCTCCGTTTCATTAATACTAGATTTTTCTCATAATCCTGTTTCGAAGCGGATTTCTTAATAAAATTGCAATAGAACAATCTGAACGAATAGGAAGGTCACATAAGAAGAATCCTTCTAGTAACGAAAATCTCACCTCACGTGGAAATCCAGCTGGCTATTTTTGTCTACAATCTACGAGAGTCTACTACAGTCTACAGACCACACGCGTATCTACTCGTTTCTCATTAACTACATACTTCATCCCACGGTCCATGTGAATGTGATTATGATTCATCAGAAGCCTACGAAGATAAGAATTCATTTGTAAAGCATCAACGACTCAGTTGAGTGCTTATACACATACCCTAGGTACATGTACCATAGCCTTGGTATCAAAATGCCCCGCATAGACGACTTGACTTGCGATGCTACCGACATCACATTTACTAAATCAAACTTCCCATCAGCCCGTCTGCTCATCCTCTGCCTGTTTTGCGCTAGGCACGAAAAGTGCTTGAGCTCGGCTCGACTTGATGACTCTCTGGACTTGCAGCTCCGTCTTGTCCCAGTCGTCAGGCTTCAACGCGACTAAGTCAATTTCGAGATCACGGGCAATAGCCTTGAGTGCATCGAAACTTTTCTTATCGGAAATGAAGGTAATGCTGACGCCGATGCGGCCAAATCGTCCGGTTCGTCCGATACGGTGGAGATAGGTTTCTGTGTCGTGCATGCTATCTCCTATTCCCTTCATCGGAATGTCATAATTGATGACCATCGACACCGTCGACACATCAATTCCACGAGCGAGCACGTTGGTGGTGATGAGAACTTTGGACTTCCCGCTTCGGAATTCTTCTAACAGGGCATCCCTGTCACTTCCCTCATAGCCACCGTGTAAAGCAGATACCTTATGGCCGTCGCTTACCATTCTCTGCTGAATCTTCGTCGCGCTCTCTCTCGTCTAGTGTTGTTAGTACCCGATATATATATCCAATGGATTGATCAGCGGGCTAGTAATCTCACCTTAACGAAGATAATAGATGAACCAATATTCATTAATCCATAAAGCTTGCAGAGGACATCATATTTGTCGGATTCAGAGGGACAGTCCATATACATCTGAGAGATGCCCTTCACAGTGAGTTCTTGTACCTTCAACTTGATTATGTTCGCATTGGGCGCATATCCTGTCGCGTATTTCATAACCTTTTCAGGAAAAGTGGCAGAGAACAAAAGGATCTGGATGTTCTTAGGTAGGAGACTAATATGCAACTATTAGTGTTCTAGTAATCGATTAGATGCCGCGAGGGATGGAACACGTACATCTTGACTCTGGCACATTGATCTCCTAGGCCTTGTTGGTCTAGCATGTTATCAGCCTCATCAATGACGAGGATTCGCAATTGCGATACGTCAAGCTGACGCCTTCGAATCAAATCCAAGGCCGTTCCAGGTGTACCGACAACGATGCTGTCATCAACGCGTTCGTCACGAGTAAAAGAGCCGGGAATAGCGGCTGAAATACGTAGGTTGGCCATGAACTGCCCGATTTGACTGATAACCATCTGAATCTGACGAGCTAGTTCACGGCTGGGAGCGAGAAGCAATGCTTGAGGCTGATTAGGTCTTGTTTGATCGATGCGGGATAGGACCGTGGTAACGAAGGCTGCCGTCTTGCCGGTTCCGGACTGAGATTGGGCAATCATGTTTTGCGGAGGATCAGCAAGCATGAGCGGTAATGCTTTCTCTTGAACCTTGGAAGGCTTCTGGAAGTGCATGGCTGTCAATCCCTTGAGGACTTCACTTGGCCTATTCAGAAAATATTAGCAGTCGTTCTTTTGCTCATTCTATCTCAGCGCGACGACTCACAGTCCTAGTTCTTCGAATGTGTGAGCAGACCCTAGAGGATTCTCCGTATCCTTCTGGAGGTCGCTAAGCTGAACTTCGACATCATAGTTATTTTCCTGGAGCCGGGATTCTTGAGTATGCGAAGCTGTCTCTTCAGCAGCAACGGCTTGACTAATGCGACTGGCAGGATCGGCCATGGTGAACAGTAATAACGTAAATGGTTATAACACGAAAAGTGCAATTTTATATTTATTTCCCCGAGATTTTATAGATCAAATGTGAAGTGTTTGGGATATGGTGCATGCGATAGTGATGATGGCGACAAGTAAAGAGGCGATGAGTTCGTGAGAAGGATGACGATGATGATGATGGCGGGGTGAATGTGAATTGTGATTATGCGTGGTAGAATCTAAGAAAAAAAGACGTCAATTCTGAGGTACTTTAAAATAAAAAGAGATGATGTTAAAAGAGGAGAAAAGTCATGAATAATTCACACACGCTTTATAATTAATGCGACAAGACGAGTAAATGGGATGTCGAAAGGGATGGTTTGTGGCATGTAATCCGCAGACGATCCGGCGACGATGCGAATGTTTTAGGGAAAAGAATTTGGATGGAGCTTTTTTTCCAAGCTGTCAAATGTTGGTGGGGCTTTAAACTTGTTAGTGGGGTGATAGGTAATAAACTTGAAAGGCTGAGACCCTATGTGACGAAGAGGGGCAATTCTTTGAACAAGGGTACCATACATACATCCTAGGTACATAAACAGGACGAGACCGCCCCTGAAAATTGATGCGTACATAATATATAGGTACCGTACGTAGGTACTTTTAAAGTACTTACTGTACATGTAGTGCTGCTCGAGGTACATTGATATAGGTATGTTGGTACATAATGTACTCTATAAGGCGTAATGTGATATCAGATAAACGGGACATGTACCTACACTAGGTACAGGTACATAACTATACCTATCTTAAAGGTTTAAAAGAGGTTAGGTAAGGTAAAAGTGGGCTATGCCAAATGTCACCCTGCATCTCTTTTTATCCTTTGCATCATTTCTTCTTCAGCCCTCGACAAGACAAGAAGAATAACATCCTCTCTATCTAGCTCCATATTCGTGATTCATGATATGGCCTTGTTAGACGAGAATTGCGCACTGAGTTCATCTTATACACTAACACCAAATCATCCCAATTCCCACACATCTATTACCTTTATCCCATTCTTCCCCGTATGCTCGAAGCCTTCCCCTGTCCTTTGCAATGGCTGAGGTGGACGCTGCCCCGACCTTTGGTACTGAGTTGAAGGTGTGTTTACCACTCACTATACCCCTCTCCTTGATTTTCTCATTCTTTGTAACGTGTCACTAAATTTCATTATCGATGGTATACAGGATGGTTTCAAACCAGCCAACGTCTGGGTCGCCAACGGCATCACATGGCTCGACGACATCCAGAGTTTCTACCGAGAACGTAGCGTTATTGAGAAGGAACACAGCGCAAAACTCAATGCTTTGGCCAAGAGATATTTCGAGAAGAAGACTAAGAAGTCATCCAGTCTAAGCGTTGGCGACACCCCTGCAATGACCCCAGGCTCTCTCGAGAACGCCTCTTTAACTATATGGACCACTCATCTCACCACTCTTGAGTCACTAGCCGACGAACATGAGAAATACGCGAACGAACTCATCCAAAAGGTTGCTGATCCATTGAAACAATTCGCTGGCAGGTTTGAAGAACTACGCAAACGCCACGTTGAATATGCCACAAAGCTAGAAGCTGAGCGAGATTCTTCCTATGCCGACCTGCGCAAGCAAAAGATGAAGTACGATGCTGCATGTCAAGAGGTGGAAAGTAAGCGGAAGAAGACCGAATCCTCGTTCGACAAGGCCAAGGCCCAGAGCCATTATCAGCAGCAGTTGCAGGATATGAACAACGTCAAGAATACATACTTGATAGCTATCAATGTGACGAATAAGCAGAAGGAGAAGTACTACCACGAATATATCCCAGAGGTTATGGATGGTTTGCAGGATCTCTCTGAATTTCGTACCATGAAACTAAATTCGTTATGGTCTACAGCAGCGAGTCTAGAGATGGCAATGCTGCAACGAAGTAACAGCTTGGTTGACCACGTTGCTCAAGAGGTCACCCGGAACCAGCCACACCTGGACTCCATGATGTATATCCGGCACAATATGGGCTCATGGCAAGAACCGCCCGACAAAGTTTTCGAGCCCAGCCCCGTCTGGCACGATGACGATCTCATAATCACCGACGAAGTGGCCAAAGTCTTCTTGCGCAACGTGTTACATAAATCCAAAGGCCAATTAGGAGACCTTCGACGTGAAGTAGATAAAAAAAGGAGGGAAATAGATGGTGTCAAGCGTACTAAGCAGAGGATACGGCAGGGAGCAGAAAGCAAAGACGAGGTGCTGGTGGTATCACAGATTCTCTCTATGCAGGATGAATTACATCAGGTCGACCGCAAGCGATTAACGGCCGAAGTCGAGACTTCGACCATCACATCGGCGGTAGGAGATGTCACGCTGGGAGCTAAAAACCACAATTTCAAATCTCAGACATTCAAGATACCGACGAACTGCGACCTGTGCGGTGAACGAATATGGGGTTTATCGGCAAAGGGGTTCGACTGCAGAGACTGTGGTTATACATGCCATAGCAAATGCGAAATGAAAGTACCCGCCGAATGCCCTGGCGAACTGTCTAAGGAAGAGCGCAAGAAGTACAAGGCAGAGCGGCAGGCGGCAGCGGGAGCCTTGCTCAAGCCTCCTTCCGGTCCACCGGATCACGTTGCAGAGCTCCCTACTTTGAGTCGGTCGAATACGATGAACTCTTTAAGCTCTGGGTACGCGGCCAGCGCGAATCGGTCAATCACGGGACCAGTAGCAAGCCCACTTTCTCCCACCGAAGAGGCGCCGCCCGAGCCTCTAGGTCCCCGGCCTACCGTAAAGAAGAGCCGGCTTGTCGCTCCACCGCCCGCGGCTTATATTAGCGAACTCCCTGGCAGTTCGGTCTCGAGCAAACCTGCGGAAAGGAAGGGCAAGATGATATATGCCTTTGAAGCAAATGGAGACGGTGAAGTGTCTGTTCCTGCCGGGAGGGAAATAATCGTTCTCGAACCTGATGGTGAGTCGCGCGTTCTTTTTTGTGCGTATGTCGAAACTTTGCTCACATTGTCACAGATGGGTCAGGTTGGGTGAGAGTACGCGCAGGCTATAAGGAAGGGCTAGTTCCCGCATCCTACCTTGAGGTTTTCCCGGAGCCGATCGTCCCACAAGACACGGGTTCGTCGTTAAATAACCGACCTGCGTCCACTTATTCGAATTCGGGATCGTCTATCGGTACAGCCGGCCCGGCCGTCAAGAAGAAAGGACCGGCAGTCGCACCCCGCCGCGGTGCTAAAAAATTAAAGTACGTGGTTGCGCTTTACGATTACACGGCGCAGAGCGATGCCGAGCATAGCATGACAGAGGGCGAAAGATTCGTACTAATTAAGGAAGACCCGGGAGATGGCTGGGCCGAAGTAGAAAAAGGAGGTGCGACGAAGAGCGTACCGGCGAGCTATGTACGAGTAGCATAGGCTTATGGGAACGCACGCTCTCACGTCGAAATGCGAGTTGTATTTCATCATCGTCAACGAGCGACGATAGGAAGAGGAAGTAAAAGAAGCAAAGATGGGGGCCATATAAAGTATACGGAATAGCATTGGGTAGACAATGGCACATACTATATACCCACACATGTAGCAAACGCTGTCGATATGCGACCGGGGGAGGCGGGGATAACAATATACGATGTCTGGCTGTTACTTATACGACGGCTCTCATGTTGATAGAAAAATTTACTTCTTAGCTGAGCATCGTTGGGCGATGATAGTACGGCATCGTATACTTGCTTGTTTGTTTTTATCATTACTTTATTAGCCGAATGATGGTGAAATCAATCATGTCAAATATCTTATATATATATATATATGTTTGTTATACAAGTCAAGGTATATACACTATATACGTGAAAATAGATTATCACAAGCCGCGTTATCGGTGAGATCGATGGTACATAGTGTACTATACCTAGTCTATAGGTATAAAACCGAAGGTGGATAAGAATGGGTGCCGGAGACGGGGGGGACGGGGACGGGTACCGGGGTGGTTTGCTAAAATTAAAGGAGTCATCTCGTCTTCTTATTATTACGTAGTAGGTAGTTCTGTCTCCGCGTTCAGCACTACGCTAGCTAGCTACCTGCTATAGGTAGATTTCAAGGCCTGTATGTACGGTACGGCTGGCAGATAGGAGGTAGCTTACGTACGCGTCTGCGTTGCGTTATACCTACCAGGTAGTGTACTGTAGGTAACATGAGCAAGGACAGGGGCGTTGCTCGTGCATTACCTATGTTTTGATGGTGGGTAAATTTGACTTGGCTATACTGTGTATGGAGTATCCGTACCTACGTATTAACTTATTGTTTACTTGGGAGGTAACCCGTCTAGTAACATACCTACATAATACTCCTGAGTAGATTATAGAACGGATTGACTCAGTATGACATTTGATTCATTTCGTCCAGCACTAAATACCTCTACACTACTAGGCAATCTTTAATGCTAGGGCGCGACGTCCATGTGATATCGAGCTCGACCTGAGGAGCCACGTACTAGGTATTAAACAAAACCCACCGAGCCCTTAGGGCAAATGAAAAAAAGACCGAGACCATCGGTAAATCATCCGTCGAAAATGGGACCCCTTTTTCCCCGGGCAATCGTTTCTACGGCTAGTTCCGTTATACCATACTACGGTAATATGTACCGCGTAGAGGTTGTGATGCATGATAGCGGCATAACAAGGCCGCTATATAGGTAGGTAGGTATCGTCTTAAGCTTCCCGTCCTATAGCTATCCTTGCTAGTGTCACGCACTACACATGTCATGAATACAACTTCGTTCGGACAAATTCGTCAGCGCGCGCGAGACAGCCACACTGCTCCCCCCTTCTCCTCTCGCTCCCGTCTCGGGGGACCTGGAGGCTGAGCGGTTGAACGACGTAATTTACTCCCGGACTAAAAAGAGGTATGGAGCATGGTAAACCTTCTTATATGGGTGGTCGATGGCCTCATCTAAGACTACCTCTATTACTTGATATCCTAGTTCTTCGTGAGGATCCCTGCCTCACTTAACCGTTGACATTCGTTCTGGAAAAAAAGAGAAGTAAAAAAAACTTTGCTCATTCTATCCTTTCGTTCTACTGATCCACGACATGCGTCCATCTCGCAGCGGAATAGCCATCGCTGCGTTGACGGCGTTGAAAGTTGCCTCTGCGGCGTCCATCGCCAGCGTTTGCACAACTTCTAATGTGCAAGCCGCTATACCCGCAAACGGGACGCTGCTCGGCATCAATCTGATCCCGTCGTCGGCGACGGCCACCATTGTCTACAATGCTACGGTTGGCGGTGGCACGAGCGGTACAACAAGCGGTACCACTTACACTTACTGCAACGTAACGGTCGCTTACACGCACACCGGCCAAGGTGATAAGGTCGTCCTAAAATACGCCTTCCCGCAACCCTCTAGCTTCGAGAATCGCTTCTACGTCGCTGGTGGAGGTGGGTTCTCGCTTGCCAGCGACGCTACTGGCGGACTTCCGTATGGCGCCGTCGGCGGTGCTACGGACGCGGGATACGACGCCTTCAGTAATAGCTATGACGAGGTCGTCCTCTTCGGGAACGGCTCTGTGAACTGGTACGCTACGTACATGTTCGGATACCAGGCCTTAGGCGAGATGACCAAGGTCGGCAAACAGCTGACCAAGAGCTTTTACGGTTCGTCCAACAACAATACCAAGCTTTACACCTACTTCGAGGGCTGTTCCGATGGCGGACGGGAGGGTATGAGCCAGGTTCAGCGCTACGGTGAGGAGTATGACGGTGCCATTACGGGCGCTCCAGCCTTCCGATTCGCGCATCAGCAAGTCCTCCACGTACTCTCGCCGGCTGTCGAGAAGACTCTGGACTACTACCCACCGCCGTGCGAGCTAGACAAGATCGTGAACGCGACCATCACCGCCTGCGACCCTCTAGATGGTCGAACGGACGGCGTCGTATCCCGGACCGACCTTTGCAAGCTCAACTTCAACCTGAGCTCTATCGTGGGCGAGTCCTACTACTGTGCGGCCGAGAATAACACGTCTCTCGGCTTCGGCTTCCAGAAGCGCTCTGTCCGTACCAGGCAACGGCGCCAGGCCCAGGGCAGCACGACCAGCTACCAGCCGGCGCAGAACGGGACGGTGACGGTCAAGGGCGTCGCCGTAGCTCAGGGTATCTACAACGGCCTGCACAGCAGCACGGGCGAGCGGGCCTACCTCTCGTGGCAGATCGCCTCCGAGCTCGCGGACGCCGATCCGACGTATAACTCCGCCACGGGCGCGTGGGAGTTGAACATACCCTCCATCGGCGGCGAGTACGTGACCAAGTTCGTGGAGCTGCTAGACCTGGACAACCTGCCGAACCTCGACGGCGTGACGTACGACACACTGGTCGACTGGACCAACACAGGCTTCGTGCGGTACCTGGACAGCCTGCAGACGACACTACCGGACCTAACGCCCTTCCAGTCGTCGGGCGGCAAGCTACTGCACTACCACGGAGAATCCGACCCTAGCATCCCGTCCGCCTCGTCCGTGCACTACTGGCAGTCTGTGCGTGACATCATGTACGGCAACCTGACTGACGATGCGGCCCAGGCGGCTCTCCAAGACTGGTACCAGTTCTACCTCGTCCCGGGCGCGGGCCACTGCGGCAGCAACAGTCTCCAGCCTGGCCCCTATCCCCAGAGCAACATGGAGATCATGATCGACTGGGTAGAGAACGGAGTCCGGCCCAGCCGCCTTAACGCCACCGTCTCGTCTGGTACGCATGCTGGCGAGACGCAGTTGCTGTGCCAGTGGCCTACGCGGCCTCTGTGGCGTGGGAACAGCTCCGCCTTCGACTGCGTGACGGATCAGGCATCTATTGATAGCTGGACGTACGAGTTCCCGGCGTTCAAGATGCCCGTATATTAGAGGGGAGGCTCGTGGTTATCTATTACCTGGAATAGGGGCATTGCGGTGTATAAAGGAGAGGCGAATTTTCTTAGTTGTGAAGATTTGGTTGCTGTGAGATAACAAGGGGGAAAAGGAGTATTTATTATATTCAGATATCAATGTCATATTAATCCTCATGAAGTATTTAATTGTGTTCGAAACCTCAAATCAGCGGTACAGGATTACTTCACCTTCTCCCTTAACGGATTCAAAGGACTTTTTAATGAAGAAAGATCAAAGAAATAAGTTAAAGTTTTTGTGGTCGAGATATCGTAACAGTTTTACGGTCTTTTCTTTCCGTAATATGATTCCAAGTTTTAAATCCAGTTTAAAAACCAAGAGTTATTCGATTCAATAAGGTAGGCAAGAGCGTATTGTCGCTTGATAATCACCTGATCTTATATGTAAAATACTCGATTATGGTAGGTACAAACATCATTAGTCTACGATACTGCCTGTATCTATATTACCTCATACCTACTGTACCTGCTTGGTATAGGTATTAGAGTTCAAGCTTTCACCAATCACGAGTCGCAGCGTCGTAACCTAAGGGGCTGAACGGGGTACACGTACGTAACATGAAGGAGTTTTCTTGTCATCCTATCCTAGCTCAGATCAGCCAAATGCGGAGGTACCTGGCAGGAGAAGAACTCTGAATGGTGGAGGTCCGGCGAACTCCAAATTATACATCCGATGTTCCTTACTCACTTACTCACTTCACTTATTCACTTACATCACTTACCCACCTCACATCTTATCACATCACATCTTATCAACATCACACCCAGCCTACAAATTACCTTTACAACTTGTCACATCCGAAAACAACAACAACAACAACAACAACAACAACAACAACAGCAGAAATAACAATAATAACAAAAATGGTATACACAATAGTAGTCCACATGCGCGCCAAGCCCGGCGCGGACAACATCGCCAAGCTACATGCGAAGCTGAACGAGGCCTCGGCCGTGTACTCCAAGGACAAGGAGACGATATCGTGGTTCGTCAGTACGTTTCTCCCTCTCCCCCTCCCTCCCTCTCTCTCTCTCTTTTTTTTTTCCCGTCCTTCTTCTTACCTCTCCCCATGTCTTCTACACAAGCAGACCACTAGATCTCCAAAAGAGAAAGCACACACAAAAAAAAAAAAAACTAACACACCACGCAGTGCAGTCCGTCCACGACCCCCAAGACTTCACCGTCGTGGAGCGTTACGAGGGCGAGGGGTCCCAGAAGTATCACCTGGAGAACCCCTACTGGAAGACCTTCGACCCCTTCGTCGTGCCGCTGCTGGAGAAGCCCATGGACCTGCGGCGCTTCGAGGAGCTCGTGCCCGTCGCCGGCGAGGAGGCGTATTTGAAGTGAGATTGAGTCACGGGAAAAAGGGGGGAGGGAGAGATGCTTGAAAACTGCGATGACATGAATCTGCCTCGTAGAGGTGAGTTGAAAAACTTTTGGCATGGACTACTTATGTACCTCATAACTTGGAGAAAATCGGGTGTAAGTCTCATATGAAGTCGTGCTTCGTTCAACATTTGTATTAGGCACTCATACCGGCAAGTCCGCTAGGCTGGTTCATGATAATACATGCTACTTCGCCTTTCCTTTCAAATTCATCCTTCATATATATATTTCTATACCTAAAACGTGTCGTGCCGTACCTTTTGATCTTTAGCCGTTCCTTTGTCCTTTCGGCATCTTCTTCTCCTCGAGTTCCTCCATGTCCTTCTTCTTGTGGAAGTGCGGCGCGACTTCGTTGAGCCACTGCGCCTTGATGGGCATGCAGCTGCGCATGTACTCCTTGTTGGTCAGGACCAGCTCGTAGTAGATCACCATCTTTTCCGGCGGGTCCGACTTCATGAGCACCGAGCTCGGGTGGATCCACACCGTCGTGTTGTTCTTCACCGTGCGGTAGCTGTCGCCGGTCCGCTGCAGCTTGGCCGCGTTCGGGAAGAAGCCGGCGGTGAGCGCTTTCTTGATGGGGTCGATATTGGCCGAGCCGCACGTTGACGGCGCTACCTCGACGCGTTCGCAGAGCTTCGCAAGCTGGTCGCGGACGTCCCGGGCGCGGGTGAGAGACCGCTGCTGTAGGAAATTCTCGCGCGACCAGATGGGCGAAAAGTCGCTCTCGACCCACTGATTCCATATGTTCAGGAGAGTTAGATGGTCGCCGCCCTCTTTGACCGTGAAGCGGTTACGGGCACTGTCGGCGTGGATCTTCTTGTCCTTTGGCCGGAAGAACAGGGCCGAAGCCTCGCTCAGCATCGACACGATCGACAAGACTTCGTCGACGCATTTAAATTTATCCGCAGCAAGGACAGCTTTTGCGAGCATCGGTTCCGTAGGAAACTCAGCCATCTGCCTACCAACCTTGGTGAGTTCGCCCTTATGATTTAGCGCCTGCAGTGCAAAAAGTTGGTTGAGAGCTCCGATTAAAGATTCGGTGGGCGGTGGATCCATGAACTCGAATTCGAGAAGTTGGTTAATGCCAAGTGACTTTAACAACAAGACAACGCTGTTGAGATTCGTTCTTTGGATTTCTGGCGTGGTCGATTCGTCCATCTCGTTCATGTAGGCATATCTAGTGTAGAGGCGGAAGCACTTACCGGGCCCAACACGACCGGCACGTCCGCTGCGTTGGTTCGCGGAAGCTCGGGAACACGGGACGACGACAAGATTTGACATTCCCGTCGCTGGATTATAAACATTCTCTTTCACGTATCCCGGGTCAATGACGTACGTGATTCCGTCGATGGTTAAACTCGTTTCGGCGATATTAGTGGCCAGTACGACCTTACGAGCGCCATTAGGGGTGGGCTCGAAGATCTTGCTTTGAAGGTCTGAAGGTAGGTTGGCATAGATGGGACAGACAATTAACTCCTTTACCCGATTCCCAAGCTTTCTCGCGGTCTCAGTCAACTGCAGTTCCGCAGCCTCGATCTCGTCCTGGCCCGTTAAGAACACTAAGATGTCCCCACTCCCCTGAGTGGTATGGATTTGGAATATAGTCGTGATAGCTGCTGTCAGATAGTTCGCTTCAGGTGCTGGAGTATAGTAGATATCGACTGGATACCTTCGTCCTGGGATATTGAAAATAGGTGCATCGTCAAAGTATTTGGCGAACTTTTCAGCATTCATCGTAGCTGAAGAGATGAGGAGCTTTAAATCTGGCCTTTCCCTGGCCAAATCCTTGACTAAAGCAAGCAATATATCGGTATGAACGGTCCGCTCGTGGGCTTCGTCAATCATCAGGGCGGAATAGCCGGCCAGGTCTGGTTCCGTCATAAATTCTCGAAGGAGCATACCGTCAGTCATATACTTCAGGACAGTCTTGTCGCTCGTGGCATCTTCAAACCGAATGGAATATCCGACTTCGTTGCCAACCTTCACTCCCATCTCTTCGGCGACTCGAGCTGCTACGCTCATGGCTGCGACTCTTCGAGGTTGGGTACAGCCGACTTTGAGACCGCCTTTCGTATAACCGGCTTCGTGTAAGTACTGCGGTAGCTGGGTAGTTTTTCCACTGCCCGTCTCACCTACAAGAACAAGGATTTGATACTGCTCGATGGCTGCGATGAACTCATCCCGGTACTTGAAAATAGGTAAGCTCTTCCGCGTTTCTTGGATAGATAATGCCTTCTTCTCCGCTGCCTCGATCTGGGCTTCGAGGAACCTCTGCTCTTTCGTCAGCGTCTTCCCCTCTCCTGCCAATGTCGAGCCTAGATTCCATTGTATATACTGCTCGGGGTCGAGGACGGGAGCGTAATCTCCTTCGTACTCTCTCTCGGCCCTATTGATCTGGGCCTTTGCCTTTTGCGTCTGTTCCCTCTCCCACTCATCGTGCTCCGTAACAAACTTTTCCTGGCCATATTCATCTCTCTCGACGTAACGCTTGTACAGCGCCTCTTCCTTCCGCTTCTTATCTATCTTTCCCTTCTCCGTAATGTAATCCTCGGGCATATAATAGCCATCACGGTGATCATCGATGCGTAACCGTTCCTCGGCTAATCGTAGAATCTCCCGATTCTTTGCAAATTCGGCCCTTTCCCTCTCAGATAGACGCACGCCGCTGTTCGCTTCTGCCGTTTCCTCCGCGACTTGTTTCCGCAGTAATGCGAGTCTTTCCGCCTCCCTTTTTTTCAAGTAATCCTGTCTGGAGCGCTCACGTAGATCTGGCATGGCAGCTTTGTTTGTGGCGAACTCGTCGGCTAGGCGCTGGCGCTCCTTTCCTGCCTTGCCCTCCGATTTAGATTTACCCTCATCTCGTTCTTTAAGGCGCCTAGAAAAGGCCTCTCTTTCGGCGATATCACGGGCAGTATCGGAGTCTACATCGTCATCATCCGTTTCGCGCTTATCGTGACTTAGCTTCACACGTTTTGGGGCGGACTCCTGAAAGTCTGGTTCTTCGTTACGCCCGTCAATGGAAGGCTCAAGTTCAGGTTCACTACCCGGCTCCTCGTCACCCCACCTATCGTCAAAATCATCCCGATCACGCTTCCTGATAGACTTAGACTTCTGTTTATTCGAATGTTGAGGCGATCGGCTGCGACTTCGGCTTCTACTCCGGGCACGATGTGACTTATTGTAAGAGTCGCGATGACGATCACGGTGTGAGCTAGATTTCCCAGTTTCGTCGCGGCGCCGATGTTTAGATTTTTTCTCAACCTTCTGAGGGCCTACTTCGTCATCCACCATAGGGACGAAGGCATATTTTTTACCACTCATGTCCAAGTCTTGTAGTCGAGGGCGGATATGTCTAAGATGATGCGAACAGTGAGGGTGTTTAGTATAGGTATTGGTATTAGTATTAGTATTCCATGGATGTCGGGTAAAGAAGCTTGTCTGTCACGGGGATAGAATCGGGCGATTGGTTAAATCATTTAAGCGTGGGCAGAAACTTCATGTAGAAGGAGGTAGGTATCTCAGATTAAACAAAATAAGGATAATGATTGTGAATTTATGATGATGAAATAAATGAAAGAATCGCGACGACGGAAGTATCGTAGTAAACTGTACAGTAGTATAGTACCTTGGTACCTATGTACATACGGTACATTACCTATGCACCTGTACAAGGTATTATTTTTAGAGCGATCACCCATTACCTGATGTCCTTTGTGCCTAGCCACTAGGAACGATATGGCCAATCATAATTTAGATATGCTATGTAATGCCAAGATATACCCGCTTTTAGTACATAGTGTACCTAGCTGCAAGACTTTTATCTTATCAATGCAGTTCTTACCACGTTGACACGCTGGTATTTTGGAAAGTTCAATCCTGACTATTATGTACATAACCGTGATATAGACAGAAACGTAGTTAACCAACAGCGCCTTCAAGTCTTTTTTTTTCTTCCTTCTTTCTTTTTTATATTATTTTCTATCTTTTGCTCTTTTTCAACTCTTCTACTTCTCTATATAACATATATTCCCCTTGGCCAATTCCCATGCTAATTCTTTCGTATCCATGGGAGAATTGTCTTTTGGCGTCATCTGTTGAGCCGCCTTCTATTAACATTAACATCTTGGTTGATTGGTCTCGACATAAGATATCTATTCCTTAGACCCTTAGTAGTATACAACCACCTTTTTCTCATATTGGCCTTCATAGGCAAGATGTTATTCACCTGGACTTCATTAATATGGATTTTTGTCCTTGTTCAGCTTGCCTTCTGCGCTGAGGATTTTTATAAAGTATGTCTTGAAAATAGTATGATAATAACACAATCATCTATTGTTAACTCTTCCTTTCACTTGCCAGATCCTCGGAGTAAACCGTCAAGCAACGGACAAACAGATCAAGTCAGCATATCGACAATTAAGCAAGAAATATCATCCGGATAAGAATCCGTAAGCTCACTTCGTGCGAAACTAGCGCTATCAACCAGTAGCTAATGCGACATCTAGAAATGATCCTACAGCTAAGGACAAGTTTGTCGAGGTATCCGAGGCCTATGAAGCTCTAAGCGATCCGGAGTCCCGAAAAATATACGATCAATTCGGACACGATGGTCTGAAGAAGCGTAAGGAGGGCGGAGGACGTCACCATGACCCGTTCGATCTCTTTAGTCGCTTCTTCGGTGGAGGTGGCCATTACCAGAGAGGTCAACCGCGTGGACACGATATCGAGATCAAAGTCGGTATCTCTCTGCGCGACTTCTACAATGGTCGAGATACGGAATTCCAGTGGGAAAAGCAGCAGATATGTGAAGAATGCGACGGCACCGGTTCGGCCGATGGTGAAGTAGATACCTGTCACCACTGTAACGGACATGGTGTGCGCATTGTCAAACACCAATTTGCGCCTGGTATGTTCCAGCAGATCCAGACCACTTGCGACGCCTGCGGCGGCCGTGGCAAGGAGATTAAGCACAAGTGCCCAGTCTGTGGCGGCAATAGGGTTGTTCGCAAATCGACCACTGTCTCGCTTAAGATCGAGCGGGGCGCTGCACGCGATGCCAAGATAGTCTACGAGAACGAAGCCGACGCGAGCCCCGACTGGGTCGCCGGTGACCTGGTCGTGACGTTGACTGAGAAGGAGGCTGATTTTGACAACGACAACCCTGACCACGTCGACGGGACTTTCTTCCGGCGCAAGGGTGACGACCTCTTCTGGCGAGAGGTCCTGTCCCTCCGAGAAGCCTGGATGGGCGATTGGACACGTAACATCACGCACCTAGACGGCCACATTGTGAGATTAGGGCGGAAGCGCGGCGATGTTGTGCAGCCAGGCCACGTCGAGACGGTTGCGGGCGAGGGCATGCCTGTCTGGAGCGAGGACGGAGATTCGGTATACCACGAATTCCAGTTCGGAAAGCTCTATGTCGAATACGTTGTGGTCTTACCAGACCAGATGGAACCTGGAATGGAAAAGGAGTTCTGGTCCGTGTGGCAGAAATGGATGGGGAAGATCGGCGTCGACCTGCAAAAGGATAGCGGGAGACCGGAGAAGCCCGATATGGAGAAGAATGAGAAGGACGAGCTGTAATAATACCCGATTCCTGAGTAAACTAGGTACCTATAGAGACGCCATGTACGAAACGATAAGAGAATACTGAGATGAAAAAATTCTTCAGATTACGCGTGACCGATGCTCGGCTAAGCAGAGACACACACTAGGGCTCCTTATATTTATATTATGATATAGTAATGCTAACCGAAACTACCGTATATGCCTCAAGGGGGTAGAATAACGACCCCAAGGCTAAGTTTCTCTTAGTTGGGATGTAACCTTGTAGCCTTGTTACTGAACCAGAACGTGTATAAGGGGGGTATATATAGGTCGAGACACCCCGTCCCAACAATGATATATTTTCTTTTCCCCCTAAATTATTTTACCCATCCACACCACCACCTTTCCCTCTTCCCCCTTCCCCCTCCCCTCCCCCTTTTTGTTTCCCCCCCAAGCAAAAACCACCTACCTATATACCTAGGTAGGTTAGGTTAGGTATATAGGTAATAAACCACCCTCAACAAAACCCGACGAGATGTCCCTCCTCACCCGCACGGCGGACGCCATCCAAGGGCTGCTGAGCCCGTGGATCTTCCTGGCGCTGTCCGCGTCGTGCCTGCCGCGCACGGTGCTCGCGCTGCTGCGCGAGCGGCGCTTCGCCGTGTTGCTCTCGCCGGCCGCCCTGCGCGACGCCTGGTTCCACGACTTCTGGGGCCGCATGGTGGGGCCCAACGTCCGCGCCATGGCGGCCGAGCGCGTCGTGCCGCTGCTCCGGGGCCGCGTGAGCGCCGGCGCCGTCGTCCCGGCGACAGCGACAGCGACGGCGCATCCCCGGGGATCGCTGGCGTCGTGCTCGAGGTCGGCGCCGGCTCGGGCCTCTGGGCCGATGTGTACAAGGAAGTCGCGGATGTGCGTCCGGAGGCGTACGAGGACGACGAGGATGGCGATGGGCGGGTCGCGAGGCGCAGGAACGCCGCTGCGCGGACGGACGGCGTGGTCACGCGCGTGTACGGGGTAGAGCCGAACGAGGCGCAGCACGCGAGCCTGCGGGCGGCGGTGGAGCGGTCGGGGATGCGGGACGCGTACCGGATCGTGCCGGTCGGGGTCGAGGAGCTGGACGAGGACGGGACGGGGTGGGGGGGCCGGGTGCGCAAGGGCAGCGTGGACTGCGTCGTGTCGGTGCTGTGCCTGTGCAGCATCCCCGAGCCGGAGAGGAGCGCGCGCGCGCTCTACGGATACCTGAAGAAGGGCGGCCGGTGGTACGTGTACGAGCACGTCCGGTGCGAGCACAGCTGGTACATGAAGCTGTATCAACGTGAGTTTTTCCTTTTCATGCTGCTCCTCACATACAGTACCCATACAATATCTCCGTCTAAGGGACTAGAAGTAGCTGATGCTCTTGATACGCCTAGGCTTTGTCAACGTCTTCTGGCCGCACTTCATCGGCGGATGTCTGCTCTGCCGGCAGACGGAGAAGACGCTGCGCGAGGCCGGGCCCTGGGAGAAGATCGACGTCGCTCAACCCCGGGACGAGCCTTGGCATCAGATTCACCCGCACATCTTGGGCGTGTTCACGAAGTGAAATAGGGGTAGGGGTAGGTAAGTATGTTTAGAGATTTTGGGGCCTTTAGACTAGATTCATTATTCATGCAATATGCCGTTTACCGTTGTGTGTGACGTGTTGGTGATAACCTGTTGATTCTTACGAATATTACGAAGTTTTGTGTTTAAAACCATACCTGTTATGATAAAAAGTACGAGTCTCGGTGATCTGTACAAATATATGTACTAGATTCCTTCACTTCAGACTATGGTTTGCAAGGTAAATCACGATCTTACAGTTATATTTCTCAACGACATATTTCCGTTGCTCAAGATCATAAGCATACATTTTATTCGACCAAGTAACCGACACACGATAAAATCTTTGATATACCTTTTCAGGAGGCAGTATTTCATATAAAGTATCCATCTAGCATACCCAGTATACTCATCCCACTCATTCCATCATCACAACAAAACATCTCCTACCCGATATCTTACATACCACCGTACCTCTCCTGAGCCGTCCCGCCACCATGTCTCTCCCCATGTCTATGCCCATGGTCTCCATGCTCGATCGCGGGCTCGCCTTTGTGCGCGCGCATCGTGGAAGGGGGCACCTGGGCTGCGTCCGTAGGATCTCTAGCTGTGCCGTGGTTCCCACTTTCAAACAAGTGTTAACCCCTTTTTTC
Source organism: Hypoxylon lienhwacheense (assembly GCA_902806505.1). NCBI lineage: Eukaryota > Fungi > Ascomycota > Sordariomycetes > Xylariales > Hypoxylaceae > Hypoxylon > Hypoxylon lienhwacheense. The sequence goes on from CADCWW010000005.1 coordinate 758,153, forward strand.
GAAAGAATATTTTTTTTTTCGGTGTTTTTTTTTTAGAGAGCGGGTGAGGGCGGGAAGCGGACTAGTTCGTGGTACTTACGACCGGTACGTCTTGTCGCCGCCGACGGTCCGCGAGTTGTCGAGGTCGGAGTCCACGCGGGGGTCTAGCTTATTCATCAGGTTGCTCTTGTGCGGGCCGGCGCTGTCAGGGGCAGGCCCCGGACCGGAATGGGCTGTGCGACCTGTGTGCGTACCAGTAGTGCCAGTGGTGCCAGTGGTACCAGTGGTACCAGTGGTGCCAGTAGTACCATGCGTGCCATACGTGCCATGCGTGCCGGTAGTTCCAGTAGTACCGGTCATTCCAGTAGTACCATGCGTGCCGTGCGTGCCATGTGTGCCGGTAGTTCCAGTAGTACCAGTCATTCCAGTAGTACCATGCGTGCCGTGCGTACCATGTGTGCCGTGCGTGCCATGTGTGCCATGTGTGCCTTGCGTGCCTTGCATACCCTGTCCATAAGTTCCGGTGGTGCCTGTACCTTGTCCATAGGCTCCAGTAGTGTCTTGTCCCAAGCCTCCTGTCCGACCTGTAGACGAGCCGTATTCGTGAGCGCCATATCCAGCGCCACCGCCGGTCGCGCTTCCGTAGTTACCCGTAGAACCAGTCGTACCAACCGGGGCAAAAGTTTCGCCGCCAGATGTGGCGGTGCCCGAAGTGCCGTACGTGTTGCCCGCGGTTCGGCTCCCATCACGGTCGGAGTCGACCCTGGGATCGGCCGCGTTAGCTATGCGGGAGTTGTGAGGGCCGTGGGCACCCTCTCGACCACTGCCGCCGTAATCACCGGCCATGTTGCCAGTGTAGCGGCCGTCTCGGTCGGAGTCGATCCTCGGGTCCCCCTTGTTGGCGAGATCCGACCTGTGGGGGCCGGAGGTGGCTTGGCCGCCGGTGTGGGAGTAGTTGTCCCCGGAGGTATATGCGTGAGAGCCGCCGACGGTGGAGCCCGGTGCGGCACGGTTGTCCACTACGTAATGTTAGTTAAGGAAAAATTGAAGACTTGGATAAGGGGGCGACATACGATCGCTGTCGATTCTGGGGTCCGTTGCGTTGCCAACTCGGCTGCTGTGGGGTCCATGGGTACCCTCAGGGGCGCTTTGTTGGGTCTTGGAACTGTGATGGTCACCGGAGACGGCGTCCTTGACCTTGTTGATAATGCTAGACATGTTGATTGAATAAATGTAGATATTTAATTATGTATTAGGTGCAGAGTCTGATCAGAAATGTTGATGTCTATCTTGGCTTGGAAGTAATAGTTGGGAGAAAGTGAATAATGAAAGATCAAACCTGGGACCCGAGGTTGTAGACTTCTTATACTCACCCATCTCTCTCCTTTGTCTCTAAGATCCCAATTCACCTTCTAATATATCACCATGGGGATCTCGATCAATTGCCATGAATTCTCTGAGGATTTGGAGATTTCAGTCCAATCACGGCGAGTTACGAAGCCACACGATCGTATGAAGGATCTCTTACTTCATCACTCGTCATAGCCCCTGGATCAGGTAGCACGATCCTGGCTAGATGCCGCTGTCAAGACGTTACCGGCACACCTACCCTGGACTGGTTAAATTTAGGTAGGTAACAAATATCGAGCTTTACGATCTAATGTCTCTTAACGACCAGAATCGCTTGTTTGACATTGAGGTATCTGGTACATGCAGCTTTGTGGCTGCTTCTCGGCATCATGGTAAAGCCCGAGAATGCTGTGAGCCGGTTCGTCAGTTGAATCCGGTGCATAGGTATACGTAGTAGATGACGATATGTAATGGTACTTGGAACAAAGCCCTGTGTCCTCTGACCGAGTCTAGACTGTGCCTCGTCGAATATCATACGTAATTGTTCATATAAATTTGGGTATGATTATCTTGGCTTGTTTTGTTGACGGCAAACATGGAGAATGCTTATACTCTTCCCTGTGTGAGGTGAATCCGAATCAGCTATGCCGGTATCCGGTTCTGGAATATTGTTGACGCTTGACACTGACAAGCTAAAGAAAGTCTTGGACAGAGACAAACAGCAGAAACAAACGGCCGATACAACTCGTGTAAGTGGTCGAAATTGTGGCTAGTGACGGTCAATAGCATGAAATGTGGCGTAAATATGAGTGAATATGACGGCGAGACGCCACAATACCCCCTGGCTCGTTGCCCCTTTCGGTCTCGACTCTCACTGATGCTGTCATAGACTTGCCTTGTTACCAACTTCCCACGAAAACAAGCAACACCTCTGACGTAGGTAGACACCTGTTACTACCATGTTACTCATTCAGCTTCTTGCTTCGGATACCTATTCTCGTCGATCATGACCATCAACTAGCACGAGGTATTCATTATGACGATTTTACAACAGCTTTATTTGATGATGTATCAAAAACACGAGGTAAGGGGCTCGAATGAATCTTTTATAGCGGTAGGCTATTCAGATACACGTCTCACAAGCAATTAATATAGTAACTAATAGGTAATTCGATCATAGGTAGGTAGCAAAGTAGTGAGAGTCTATAATTTTATTAATGTAGGTAGGGGTAGCTAACAACATTTCAGACACTCATAAATCATGATGCACGACACACTTGAACACCCTTGGTATAGAAGAGGAAACCCCGTATTACAATTCACCGTTTTATTATCGCCCCTGGGTATCTTTGCCTAATAGGAGTAGTATTACATTTCCATTGTCAGGAATATTAGTCGCCGTAGGTATTTCGAGTGCTGCAAACAAAGCCAGTGATAACCATCCTCGTAACATCGTAAGTAAAGCAAATAAATTCTCTCGCAGCTACTGTTCCGCGACAGCGCGAGCAGACCAAGAATCGTTGTGGTGTCGTATCATGTATTAATCGTAGCGTGCGATATCAATAAACTCAAAGGGGGGGTCGAATAAGTCTTCTCCCTTTAGACGCGGGATCGATAGAATCTGCGACGACGGTAGGTACGGGCTTCGTGGTCGCGCACCCAGACGATGCCGACCAAGGCGGAGACGAGCCAGCAGATGGCGGAGAGGAACGCGAAGGCCATGACGGCCTTCCATTTCCCGCACTGGTCGTCGCTGCGGAAGGACACGTTACCCCAGTCGAAGACGTACCCGCAGGAGCCGTGTAGGGCCTAGATACAACTATTAATACACAACTCTACCAGTGTTATGTTTTACAAGAAGAAGACGCGGGGCGACTTACGTTAACCAACAGGCCGAAGGCGACGAACCAGCAGATGGAGATAATGATGTCGATAGGCCAGTGCACGAAGCTGCTGGCGAAGGGGAAAAGCCAGATGATGGCGAGGAAGATGGCGAGGCCGGCGACGACCTCGGTGTAGATGAAGCGGCCTTGGTCCCAACTACTGGTGTTCTTGACGCGGTGGAGATACTCGCCGTTGAGGCCGGCGACGATGGCACCGAACGCCAACTCCGCGAGGCGGAGGATCATAGAGAGGATATCAGTCAAGATCATCTTGATTCTTTGTAATAGAGGTAGGCTGGTAGGCTGGTAGGCTGGTAGGCTAAGAATCGAGATGATTATTGGTAATGGGGAGATCTGGAATGCGGTATACGTATGATATATGAATCTAGGAAAAAGAGTTGATCGATAGGCTGGGTTGCCAGTTAGGCAGCTAGCCAGGTATTTATTAGAGAGCTTGATATGGCTGAGTCGAATCACATATGCCCCAAGGCTCGAGTATGACGAGGTCTATTAACCTACCTCAGGGCTTAGGCGAACAGTAAGGCATTATAGGACTGGGGGGGGAGGGGGGGTAGCTAGTCCTTGTTTATTTTGTTTCGGGATAATATCACGTTAACTCATGACTAACTTTTTCAAAGAAGAAAGACCTTGCATATATGGAATATACCCTTTGCACTCTTTATAAATACTGGAAGATCTTATTTAGTACGATCCTCGCTATGGATCGGACAATGACTGTAGCATCTGTAATAACGAGATACACCCAACTTTGTGAGGACCGCGGTGAACCAATACGGTTTAAGCTGAGAAATGTCATGTGGCTCATCAAGTTGCGGGATGGTATTTTCGAGAATTGTGTGGAAAAAAAGCAGCGGCTAAGTAATGTACATCATCAGTTTGAATGTTGTGTGTCGATCGCGTGTTGCGTTGTCAACATTCAATGGTTTATTTATGTATACAGGTACTTTATTAGTATCCACCTGGCGTCATTGCATGAGGTCATCCTGTATCCCCGGTACTGCCCATGACCATGTTAAATGTGTTAGGGGTAGGTAATAAGGGCCACCCGGTTGGGTGGTATAATAATCCGAGATTTTCCCGCGTCAAGGGTTGATTCTCCGTTATTGGTCGATATATTCTACCATCAAGAGATACCTGAATACTTCCACTACATTCAGCGTCTTAATCAAGTCAAGTCAAGTCAAGTAACCCCTGTTACTTGACTTGACTTGATTGGCTCAAGTAATTACGCTTAGATAAGATACTTGGCAAAATCTCGGACTTGACTTGACGGTCCGGATTAATCTTATTTCCGGGCCCACATCTAATGGCCCCACTTATCTGGGATAATTTCATCTAAAAATAGAAACCAATAATATTTTATATAAAAGTGGGTATCAAGTAATTTTGCTCAACTTGACCTGATAAAGTAAAAAAAACCGACTTGACCTAGAAAAAAGTGGGTCCTGTCAAGTCAAGTCAAGTCAAGTCAAGTAATTACTTGACTTGATTAAGACGCTGATTACATTGCCTTGTGTTAACTTATATCTAGTCTTATACTCACTTCTAAACTAACTAACTAATTACCCTAAAAGACACTCCCGTCATTAACTATTAAAAGGAGTGACTGCCTAGCTGGTTAATATCTGAATGGACGATTGGGTAATACATTATCATAGGACTGACTGCCAAGAGCTAATGAGTCATTTATTGATTAAGGGGTAGTTTAAGGGTAACTATAAGTAACTAACTGGTTAAAAAAGGGATTCCTCAACTTGACACTTGGAAATATTTTCGTACATTCGGGGGTATTTAGGTAGAGTACTATGGCCGGAACTATCATTATAATAAGTCGGATACCTTTCATTTATCAATTATCTCACATTAGACTAAGCATCGGCGTCTCTGTGAAGATGTGAGAAGATCCACTTGATGGTAATCCTGGCGGCGGAGACTCTAGGCTGGAGCTGGTAGAAGACATCTCGGTAAGCTCGAGCGCGGATCTGTCTGTCTACCGAGAGACAGCCCGTTTAACAAGGTCAGACGAATCGAAGACCTCGAAATAAGAACCACCACACGAAAGGCGTGCCGATCAAGTAAAACACAGACGAGCTCTGCAGTACCTAGGTAGGTTTCCAAGATATCTCCTCCGAACGTACCGGATGCATTCGTTTCTACTATGAGCGGCCACCTGTTGCATACCCCTTAGACTTATATAGATCTTCAAGGGGATACGGCTCATCGTAGTCCGCTCGGAATATAGAAATACATATTTGGCTTAACGACGACGTACATAACCACGAAGACTAAGCCATTGATGTAGTCTTCGCCTCACCACATTACCCTCGTGTCGTCTGTTTGTCTTGTCAAGAGCCAGGTCAGCCGCCCCTGGCCCTTGGAGATGAAATGCCTTGCCAAAGACACCGTGAATCGAGTCTAAGGAGGATTCTAGGTCCATGAAGCACCTCTCGCTAGTCTCCGGTTTTAACGATAGAGATCTTGCAATAGGCTAGCTCTGGATGTCAGTCCGGATATGCTAATTTCGTAGGAAGCAGTAGTCGGCATGGACACTGGGAAGATCATAAAGTTATTTTGTCGACTGGAGGTTACCCCGCTTGTGTAGGCACGGATGAGCCCTCCCGTACCTAATTTACATTAGCGATAGCTTAATTTTAAGCTTCTTTAGAAGGATCTGATCTCGTCCCAACCAGACAGGAAGCTTGTACTTAACCTTAGGTGCCTCCTCTCATCGGCCGTCCTAGGATATACCAGACCATGTGGGTTCGCCTCGTGAGTACTCCGGCACCGTCGTTGGAGTCGCTTTGGAAGTCGATTAGATACCTATCGGTGGAAATATGCTTGTAAGCTTGCAAGCACATGTACCACACAGCTTCTCGTTCAAGAACGAAACCCCAATGAACTAGAACTGTCCATATCTCAACCTGAGCAGTTACCTGATCGTGGGCTTGGGCCAAGCGAAGAAAAGTTTCAACTGTAACATGTTGTGAATCATGTGCGCTCAGTTTACTCGATCCAGTAAGATCGTGTCGTTTCTGGCATGGATTGGGAACAAGTTTAGAAGGACGATATCTAAGCCCTTGGCAAGTTAATGGCCGAAGAATTATTCCGTCAAGTCGTCGGTTTCGGTCGGCTTGTGTTTGGGTTGAGTAATTACATTAGTATTTTCTCAGGCCTCCGTGTTGGCGTTGCCAACCGTGGTCCGGTGGTCGCTTGTGTAATTATCCTCGTAATTAAAGAAGTACTCGTGGTCCTGCCCGACTGGCTTCGGTTCAGAACGTGAAGGCTCGTCGTGTGTGGCGAGATCCGGAACTATGATTTGTATAGTATCAAGACATACGGTAAAGTGCACGACCTGGTCGCACAGCAAACAGGGCGGCATGTGTACGCATGATACGCCGTCGTGTAAAATATTATTTGTATGATTGCGGCGAAGGTAAGTTCCTTCCGGGTTCAATAGGGGATGCGATGGGTTGTCGCCGTACGTGATCCGTATCGCTATCTCGTCTCCGTCTTGCGCTCTCTTCGACATGGAGTCTAGGTGTTGGTGTTGTGCTAGACCGTAGGAAACACAAAACAATACGCTTGCATTTCGGACTGTTTATTGGGTGGTGTATTGTTCCAAACCACTTCAGCAAAATGATTGGACGAATAATAAGGACAAGGTGCAAGAAATTGTCCAGGCGAATCCTGAGAAAGCCTTGTTCACAACAGCAACGCTTAGGAAGACGATGTGCGGACGTGTGACAAGGTTACAAGCAAATCGAACGCCACCTTCTTTCGTTTATCACGAAGCCGGTGGAGGGGGCTTAAAAGTAATTTGAAATTTGTTATAGCATCGTCATCTCGTATAAACTGATAATGTTCCGAAAGCGTTCGAGATAACTGTTGGCAACATGTTGACACTGGGTAGCTCATTAAGCGTAATTACTGTATTTCCTACACCAGACAAATAGAAAGGTGTTCACTGCTTCATATCTCATTTGTCCACCTCTTAACGTAGTGTTTCCTTGATTATTTATTACTACACCTGTCCTGGAGTTCCATTCGAGAGCCGAAGCATAAGGACGGCAAATTAATAAGATGGAGTAATTCATGATTGGAAAGACACAGCGTATTAGATACCGCAGGGAGATAATGAAGTAACAGGATTCTCGAGGCCATCGGACTTGACCCATGTCTCTGTGGAACGCAACTTGAATTGCGAGTTATCCCACCACCTCAAGTAGAGAACTCTTGGCCCATATATCTGGGTGAACATCATTATTACTCTCGAAAGATATCATTAGCTGATGATCTTGGGTTTATGTCTGGCTAGACCGAGGACCATCTAATGCTTTGTCAGAGCAGATACTATAACTGTATGATCTCTAAGGGGTATGTCCAAGCGGATATGTTCTAATACCATTCCGTCCATCTGCCGCCACGGCGGATAGCCTTTTTGATCTCCTCGCCGACGCCACAAATTTCGGTGGCAGAGTTAATGCGTAAATGGCCTGATGCTAGGATGCTCAACCTAAGGGACCTTTGAGTCGGGAACAACGAAACAACGCGTATTTATCGTCAATAAGCGCCGCTTGCGCCTCTGCAATAAGTCATCTTGTAATACATTCATGCGATATCATAGGTAAGGAGATAGTTATAATATATTAGAATGTTAACACTGTAACACATCCGAGTGGCATTTCGCGGAGTCGGTCATACTCACGTGGATTATCACCGGAAGTCAAAACAAACCGCAAAGAAAAAACCACAAACGCAACACGATAAGTACCACGCGGGTGTTGTACTGAATTATGTAAGATGTAGAATAAGTCATGAGTGGTTCGAATTCCATCCCATCCCATAATTGGATTTATTTCCCGCCTTGATGTCACGCCAGCTTGAAGCGGCCCCGTTCTCTCTAGTCCTCAGCTGGTAGAAAGTAGCCGGTGAATGAGCCACACCAAGGAATACTTCGAGACAATGTATCTAGAATCGGCTTAGAAACTCGGGAGCAGTAGAAAAAACGAAGACAACGGGGAGTTTCTAGTCTTGGTAGGCAACTAATAAAACGCATAGCTTCCTCATCTGGGTCGGATGACGCAGGTAACATGGGCTGGTTCGGTAGTATTATTGAGTCTTATAAGGGTCTTGGGTCGCAAGGAGAAGATGACATTCGAAATGGGCTAGCGGCTATTCGTTTCCTGGTGCCTGCTGACTCCTATAAACGACTTGGTCACGACGAAACGCGCATACCTTGTTTATGAGTGATCCTATTGGAAAATATGAGAAGAGAGAAAAAGAACGCCACAGATGCAATGGGGAAGGACGCAGATCCCTTCGATAGGACACCCGAAACACAAATATAGGAACGTTCGGGCGTGAATGCGTGATGCAGCATCGTGGGAAGCGAGAGCTAGGTGTTCGGTACCAGCAAGGGGACGGCTGCAATGTGATCCAGATACAGTACTGGTAGCAAAATAGCAAAGAAGAATGTGCAATCAGAACCAATACCGATACTTGGATTGTGGATATTCAACACATTGTGTACTGGGAAGTTGGGTGGTGCCCATTCGTCGCTTGCTAGAAAAACGGGGCTTAAGTGAGGCGAACCACATGCATCCCTTGTGTGTATGCGCCTACCGGACTATAGTCGCATTCGGGACGAAGGTATGGCAGGCTAGGTGACATAAACACACGGCCGCTAAAGCCTCTCTCTCTTTCTCGCACGTCAAGGGCGGTGTGAGAATAAAACACAGCAGAGTCCCTCGGTAGTATTGCGTTGTCGAGCACCCGGCGTTAAGCTTGCGAGGCATGACTGTGGTTGAGCTTTTCGCATAAATAGCTCTCTTGACCGGTTCCATGCTGATCTTGCATGTTCCCTTGGGTGATACCTCTTTTGATCAGTATACCCTCGAAAGATGGCATCTCCTCCCATGAATAAATACTGGATCCCGCATCTAGATATCCACAAGAAAGTTATTACCCAGGAGCTCCAATACTACCTGGGGCCGGATGCCACCGTCCGACCTTTCACTCGAGAAGTAGGATAACCATGAAGGTACACTGCGAGCAGTACATTGACACATGCCTCTAGGGAGAAGATGGCTTCCTGATCACGACACCAGGCCCTTGTTTAACAGACGTAAGGCAGCCTGCCCGTAGCAAGCCCTGCCGACGTTAACCCACATCCAGGAACAGATTGATGACATCTGCTTGAAGTCGAAGGAGATGTGGGAGAAGCAGGCTGCGGCACGTTCGCAGCTGAACCCCGAAAAGCCGCTGAAACGTCCGTTGCACCAGCCGATTTTGATATCGAAGGCGTCCGGGGAAGGGTCCAAACGACGCGGAAAGGATAGGAGGGGTCACGGCTCTCGACGTCCATACGACGACAGGAAAGGAAGCGAGACATTGCGGAAGTGAGTGATGCCTAGCAAAAATTGCGAACAGTCTGGGGATGCGGCAGATCGCCGATGTAATGCAACTGTGCCCGGTAGTCAGACAGAGGCGGGAACACGACGAGAAGGACTTGAAGGCATGCGCTCCGTCACCGCGCGGGATTTCGGCGGCTCCAAGTTGGCTGATGATGGGTTGTCTGAGATTGAGAGCTGCACGAGGGAGACGTCCTCCAGCGAGGACTTGCCATCTGGCATTGCTGAAGCCTCGGTGGATCCTAGAGATTGAAAGATGATAGTTCAATGGTTGCCTGCATAGCTAAGGCGCTCAATCTGCCACAACCAGCCCAAGAAGAGTAAGCTCTGTTCGGCGAAAGATAATCCCCAATTGGCTCCTCTCGAGCATCTCACCCTGTGGTTCTGTGCATGTCATGCAGAAATCGTGCAGATATACGGAACAGGCCATCTAGAGTCGAGAGAGTTAGGTAGATATAAGGCTCGGTATAACCCCTTTTTGTCAATTCGGTTCAGGGGCCAATGAAGTGCCTTAGCTGCGCAGCCAACAACATCAAGGAGGTGAGAAGGTCGCGACCAACCGAGGACGGAGCTTTTATGAAGCAAGGTCGCACCGGAGATCGATCGGAGCTTATCTCTCGAGGGAATAACCGCCCTTCAAATCATCCTTAGCTTTTTGCTGAGTTGGCATACCGTCAGGGGTGGCTGCGATAGCCCTTGGCATCACCGCCGAGGGCCTGCGACCCATCCCTAACCTTCACCCAGACCACCACCGATTTTGTTTGTGCGTATTTGCATCAAGCAAACAATTTCGCCAAACAGCAGTCTGCAACAAGTATCATCATCGACGATGCAATGGTACCAAATAATAGTTATAGGTGCAGATGTTACTAGTGATTCGTCACCTAAATGAATCTATTCGTGATCATGTTTTTCGTAGCTTTGGTAGAGTCTGAGCAGATTGGAACGGCTCGTTCGGGGATACGTGCGACTTTTGAAGTCGTTCAGTAACCGTCGTCTAGCTTGCTGCATGTATAGGCAAAGTACATCAGCAACTCTGCCAGTATGCATCAGAGGATTTCAGGCTTCCGTTTCGAGACTTCTCTAGACGTAACTTCGACGGTTAAGTTACGATACGAGTATTGAGAAGGGAATCCGATTTTCAAGTTCACCCAGCTTCGCAAACGAGCGATTTCTCGTAAGATGAGATGTCCAGGTCCTGGGCAATCCAAAGAATAAGAGCTTGTACTCCAACACTCACCGTGTTGGAGTCCAACATAGCTTCGGCGACGGAGGTGTGACTGATAGAAGTGATGTATCCTACTAGATGAACCCATTGCCCAATATCTACCTGTTCGGAATTGAGGGTTTCGAGCAGAAGTGCAACATCGACGTCGACTTTTGTTCTATTTCCTTTGGGATAGTCATGCCAAAGGGTCAATGTGGCCGAATGAGTCGAATATCCAGTCACGCTAATACCATGATTAGTGCATATCCCCATCAGATGGGAAATTCAAAAGGTCAAGGACCGCGTCCGTTCATCTCCTATCATTTTCGAGAAGCTGTCGTCATAAACCGCGGGGACCTCTCAGAAACCCGCAGAAATTTGCGGAGGTGGGTGGACTCGTAAACAAAAAAGTAGGAGGGGTAGAAGAAAAAGAAAAGGAAAAAGAAAAAGATCTTACCATCCTAGAAACCTAACCTTGTCTCCGATGCGCCTCATAGGGAGATGAGAGAGGAGGCATCGTATGGAGGGAGGAGGACCATTGGACATTGGCCGGGAATAGAAGAATGACGAGTACGAAGGAATATATGGACTTGAAAAAGAATAAAATATCAATCTAAGTACAGTTATTTAAAAAAGCTTGAAGAAATATGAGTGTAAGACTTTCTGCTTTTAAGTGAGTTTGGAAGATCACGATGTTTGTTTTCTTTTCTGTTTAAGAGTATGTAATGACGAGAAGATGGTGAAGGTGGTGAAGATGGTGATGTACTATTGTAAATGAAGTATCCATTAAAACACCTTTTTTACTTTTACTATTGGGCCAATCTGCGTTTAACTACATACCTCATATACGAACATTAAAGCTTGTAGGACTTGATAAGTGCTATATGTACGGTATTGAGTACATATATCAAGTGCAGTTGTCATGTGCACGAGGTGCTTATCGTACGTACTCGGTACGGAGGACGCAGCCAAGACCCCAGTCCTCATCAATTGTAAGTCTGCAAAAGCAATTGTTCCATATCGACCAGCTGCAGAAACCTAGGTCACCTATATCACCAGCTGGCGTCGGCTAAAGCACGGCATCAGGTACTATGTACCTGTAAGCACCTGAGTAGACACTTACATAATAACATTGAAACTCTAAAGGACCTACAGGTGAGAACATTAGGTAGTACTTGGTACTGTACTATCAATTTTACCTGTTACCCCCCCGGTCGGTTGCGGCGTCATCTATGGAACCCACCTTCCGACCTGATAGGGATACCTAATTGATCTTAACTTTTAAAGCGTAAAACGGCAATTGATTACATCTTCAACAAAACAACATTTTAACGGTGACAACAAATCTTGTCATACCTGTACAATCTCTTTTTCATCTTATCTATCCTCCGCTATTTAAAAAAACAGAAAAAACAGAAGAAGAAGAAAAGGGACTCTATAAATATTAGATTCGACGCGTTTGTATGCGCTTTTATAGGTCACGCTGAGAAACCCGACATTATCTTCTTACTCGTCTACGACCTTCCACTGATCGTGACTCTGCCCCGCGATCGATATCTGGACGGGTATCGCATCGAGGTTCTAACCAAAGTCAATATTCCGCAATATCCGAACACGAACGTCTTCGATACATACCTCATATCATAATGTCTGGCGTCTGGGGTTGGTTTGGTGGCGGTGCCGCTCAGAAGAAGAAGGATAGTCCAAAAAATGCGATACTTGGCTTACGAGCCCAGCTCGATATGCTTCAGAAGCGTGAGAAGCATCTAATGGCACAGATGGATGAGCAGGATGCCATCGCACGGAAGAATGTCAACACCAACAAGAACGGTGAGTTATCTTTCCCCATACCACATCACACCTGTTTCCAACTAACGTGCCTGCGTTCGTAGCCGCGAAGGCCGCTCTACGAAGGAAGAAGGCGCACGAGCACAGCCTTGATCAGACGATATCGCAAATCGGAACATTGGAACAGCAGATCAACGCGATCGAGTCGGCAAACATCAACAGAGAGACTCTCGCAGCCATGGAGCGAGCCGGCGCTGCGATGAGAGATATCCACGGCAAGCTCACCCCCGAGAAAGTTGACGAAACTATGTATGTCCTACGACCGAATCTCGCATGTTTTCATCGTCTCTTGTCGCTTACTTAGAAAAAAAAAATAGGGATAAACTACGGGAGCAAAATGCGCTCAGCGAAGAAATCGTTGCGGCTATTACGAATAACCAGATCGGCGAACCTGTAGACGAGGAAGAACTACTCGAAGAGCTCGAGGCGATGCAGCAGGAACAGCTCGACAAGAAGATGCTCGAATCGGGCAGCGTGCCCGTCTCAGATGCCATCCACAGGATGCCTGCGGTGGGAAACCAAGAGAGTAAGTTGGATTTTTCTCATCCTAACGATGACCTCGCTTTGGATATGCTAATGATCGTCAATAGTCAAAAACAAACCACAGGCTGCCGCCGAAGAAGACGACGAGGAAGCAGAACTCCGAAAGCTGCAAGCAGAGATGGCCATGTGAGAGACCGGTCGACCAGAGCATATACATGCCCTGGAGTTAGCAGTAACGATGCGGCGATTATAAGGAGGATAGCGTTAATCGGTGGAGGCTAGAATGGACGGTTGCATGACAGGGGATGATTTTGATAGGTTTTGAGTTGCGGTCAGAGGGGTTTAGATCAGGTTATACCGGTCTGAACATGTCGCTAGACGCGTAACAGGTCTCCAAGCTTCTACCTTTCTTCCATTCCAGATTACGGCGTTGGCGTTACGAGACACACATGGTGCTTCATCAGGCGGGTTCACACATTTCCAGCAAGTCTGTTGGCGGATAGCAGAAAGAGATGATATAGTCTACCTCCCTAGGTACCTTACATAAACTAACTTATAACAATATAGCCCGACACGAGACCACCTTTGGGGCCATTGGTTTCTCTAGTACGTCTGCACTGTTGCTGCGCTTTAATGGGGTGATGTGTTAGGGTTATCTGCGAATGTTCCCTCGTGATTCTTTACATACCCGGTACCTTTCTTTCCAAGCAACTGAATAAAGGGGTATTAATATGTATTGGATCCCGACGTCTAGTGTACTCTGCATTACATCTAGGAAGACTCTATAAAGTAGCGTCTAGTCTCTAGTATCATATAAACGTCAAATAAACGTTATCTGCAGTGCCTAGGTACCTAAGCCATGTGTGAAAATCCAACGAAGAAGCGTGGTAGGCCTGGCTAGAATAGGAGGTACCATGTAGGGAGCACGACTTCGATAACAGCATTGCAATCCGCACAAGGGCCGGCCTTAGCCCCGGTACTTCCGTCCTTGCTCCGACAAACCCCGGGGGGGCGAATACGGACGTAGCCGGAAGGGTACCTACCTGGTAAATCTAGGCTAGGTATGTAATAGGGAGAAGATGACACGCATAGATCACGCCCTCTCTTAGCGTCTACACGGACCTAGACTGTCTGCCTCTCCCATGCCGTCTCTCTACCTACCTCCTACCAATTAAAGGGGGCGCTTTACATCTCTAAAGCGCGGGACAGCACGACAAACAACAAAGGATCACAGGAACCAGTGTAGAAGAGATTTTGTATTCCGACCGCGGCCAACGTAAAATCGTACTTCCTAAGACGTTTAGAGAAAAAGGATGGTTTCGTTATCGTACATTAATTCGTACATATCGTAACAACATGAATCCCTCGTATCCCCCTCCCCCTTCCCTTGAATGAACCTTACCTAGCCATACCTAGGTAAGTAGGTAGTAATAAAAAAATAAAAGAAGAAGTAAAAAAAGAAGGGGAGGGGGGGGAGGGCATCGTGTGCTCTTGTCAAATATCCCATACACAGCATACTCAGGCACATAATGAAACAATAAAAAAAAAACATAAAATTAGAACATGGAATTGGACGTGGACGTGGACGTGATCTCATAAAGTTCCTTCTTAATCTCCCTATTAAAAATGATGAAATGCAAGACGTATTTCATAGCTCGTGCAAACTTAGAACCAGTGGTTTTCCGGCAGACGACCCGCCGATGGGATGGCATCTTCTCAGGTGAACAACTTCTTGAATGCCGCGCGGAAGCCGGTGGACTTCTTCTTCGACTCGGCGGCGGCGTCGCGCGCCTTCGACCTCTCCTCGCGCCTCGTCGTCCTGTGCTCGTCCTTTGGCGGGGCGGCCTTGCTCGGGCTGGGGGGCTCGTGTCTGGGTTCGGGCTCGGGTTCGGGCTCGAACTCCGCCCCGCTCTCCCTCCTCGGCTCCGCCCTGCGTCTCTTGGAGTCGTCGTGGGACCGGTGGCTCTTGCTGCGCGAGAGCTCCGGGGGCGGGTCCTGGTGGGACTTGGCCGTGCTAGGCCGCTTCAGCGCGCTCGTTTTGGGCGACTCCTTGGACTCCTTGTATCCCGGGGCGTTGCCGGCGTTGCCAGCGTCGTTGGTGCTGTTGGCACGCGAGCGCGGGACGTAGCTGGATGCTAGCACGCTCTCCGAGTTCTTGATGTTGAAGAACGCCGGACCGACGTCCTTGGTGGAGTGTCGCTCAGAGTAGGACCTGTCTGGATTCTTGATGTTGAAGGATGTCGGGTCGACGTTCTTAGTAGAGTGCCGTTCGGAGTAGGACCTGTCCGGGTACCTCTCCGTGTAGGACCGCTCGGAACGTCTCTCCGCATGCGACTTCTCGGAGTAGGACATACTGTGCCGCCTCGAGCTACGGTGCGAGTGTCGGTCTTCTGAATCTCTAGGAGATTTGCTTTCTCGCTCTCGCTCCCGCTCCCGCTCCCGCTCCCGTTCTCGTTCCCGTTCCCGTTCCCGTTCTCGTTCTCGTTCTTTATCCTTTTCGTAGGCTTCGCGAGCCGCACGCCGTTCCTCCTTACGTTTCTCGTGTGCAGCTTGCTCTTCAGGGGTGCGATGTCTCCGATGTGAGGAGTTGCCGGTACGCGAACTTTCGACCGAGAAACCACTATCCCGCTGCTTAGGTGTAGGAGGTGCGGATCGCTCCGAAACCGACTTCATCGAATGGCTACTTTCTACGCGACTATTGCGAGGATGAATGTGTTCACCGCTATTCTTGCCATCTCTCGATTGCGAGGAATGGTGGTGGTGATGATGGTGGTGGTGGCGTCGGTGCCGGTGGCGTCGTTCCTCCGCGGATTTCTTCTCTTCGTCGTCTGTAGACAGGTCAGCAACGGGCAATGAAGCATCATTCTGGCCAACGTTCTGATTCCCTGCTACAGAATCCGGCGAAGAAAAATCATCCGTGTGCTGACTATCTTCCTGACTTATGTCTGGGGTATCTGCTATTGCATCCTCCACTTGGGTACTACCCGACCGAGAATTGGGCGTTGGGCTTAATTCCCGCGCTGCAGCGTATATAACGACAGCTGCCGCAAGTGTATCCTCTGCATTCTTGAGAGTGTTCTTGCGTTGCCTCCTTACGCTCCTTGCACGACCTAAGGCCCTTGCATTGGAGTCTGTAGGATCTGGAAGGACAATGCCCGGCGTTCTCGATCGAGGCTCCAGCTCAGCAAGGTTGATGAAGCTATATGAACCATATGGGCTTCCACCATGTTGAGAGCCAAAGTAGAAATCATCTTCCGTCTGTGTGCCAGAATTCACAAGAGGTGCTCGAAGTGTCCGCCTGCTGCTCTTTTGCGGAATTGTGTTTTTTTCAACCATCGTGAAAGACTCTGAGAGAGGCATGGGCGATGGTATCATTTCAGGGGATTCAGGGGGGGTTTCGCGAGCCAACTTTGGTTGAGATTTCGCATTTTGAGACACGAAATTATCTGGTTCATTCGCCTCCACATGGGGTACCTGTATACTCCTAACATCAACAGCATCGATTGACTTACCAAAATTTGAGCGCGAATTTGATTCCTCACCAGCAAGCTCTCTAACGGAAGCAAGAGGTCCGCTACGGTTAACTGGCAGATGACCGCTAGACCTTTCTAACGGCTTGGAGGTGGAAGTAGATGTCTCACCAGGTAATTTCTTAACGAAATCAAGGGGGATAGACAAATTTTCATGTTCGCGCCGCTTCGATCTGTCAACCATGGTTCTTGGGGGCTCGAGTGGTTGATCAGATACGACTTTTACATTGTCGCTCTCCGCTGAACGTTCCGCAGTCAACTCTTTATCAGCACCTGGAGCTGCAGTAATCTCAGCAGTTTCCGAATTAGTTTTATGGTCCTCAACTTCTGTGGCATCCTTTTTTTCGTCCGCCATTACAGGGACTGGTGAAATATCTGCTACTATCGTTGAATCATCCACCGTATCGAGACCGCCAGAGTGAGTGGTTTCAGGTTTCTTTTCGGGTGAGAAGTCTTTGCTCTCGGGTTCTTGGTCAGCCTTCAATGCTTCCGTTATGGGAGTACTTTCTGTTCTAGATGGCAAGCCTTCAGCAACCGAAGCAACCTTATCATCGTCTTTCTCTATTGCCGGAGCAGAGACCTCAGGGATATTAACAAGTGTTTCACTAGTAATGTCATCCTGATTTGAATCTTGGGCATTCTCTAATGGTTTATCGTGAGCAGAATCTTCGGGACTTGCTATGCTTTCTGGCTCAAGCTGACTCGGCGGAATTGTTTCGGCTTCATGAATTATTTCCTTAGGAGCTGCCTCTGGAAGTGTAGCTGGTAGCATCTCTTCGGGGACATCTTTTGGAGTAGCATTAACTTCATTAACAGCGGTATCACTGTTGTCCTTTGGGAGTTCTTCTGTACTTGAAAGAATGGGCAGGACCTCGTCGGAAGGCTTGTCTTCATTTGCCGCGTCCTGACTCTGAACTGGAGTGTCTGGTTCTAAAGTCTCACGCTCTTTCTGTTTGTCTAGCGTACTCTCAAGTGGCGGATGTGGTAAATTAGCCGGCTCCTCGACAGAATCTTTCGGGGGATCCGTAGCCAGGTCTTCATGCTTTAAATCTTGCTCCTCTAAGTTGACCGCAAGTTCTTCTGGGGCACTACCCTCGGCTTTTTCAATAATAACGAAATCATCATCAGAATTCTGATTCTCGGCCATGGCGTCCTCTGTGACATGAACGACGAGGTTTTCGGGCTCTGGAGTAGCTAACGTCTTAGAATCCTCATCGGCATCAACGTTTTCAATCACGACCGGCTGCTCATCGGGAATGTTCTCCTTGTCACTCTTATTTTCAACAACAGGGGCACTCTTTTCTGGTGAAGACACATTTGCTGATTCCTGCTGCCGAGGTTGTGCGTCAGAGTCGGCCGAAGGCGATTCATCTATCGGTGAGCTAGAGGAGCCAATTGGAGAAATAATATCAGAGATATTCTTCTCCTCGTCTTGTACCTCCGTTTCCTCTGATTTTATCTCGCCGTCCCCTGAGGTCGTTGGAGCTTGAAGTATAGATCCACCTTGGAGAACTTCGTTTCCGACGACAGAATCTTCTAGAGTAGCTTCCTCTGCAACGGGATTCTCTTCAGCGGAGCCTTCCGGTGCAAGATCTTCTTGGACGATATTTTCTGAGGCAGGAGTCTCTGGAACGTTTTCTTTAAGAGGGTCATTTTCGGGTGCGGAGTCTTTGATCGTAGAATTCTCCGCCTCAAGAACCCCAGAAGTCTCTGGAACGGGCTGCTTCGAGATACCATCGTTGGAAGCAGCATTTTCCAGGACCTCATCTCTTGAGACATCATCAGCTTGGTTAGTCTCCTCTAAAATGGGCTCTTGTGGTGCAGGCTCTTCTGATGTGGGCTCTTGTGGTGCAGGCTCTACAACAGGTTCTGCTGGAGCAGGCTCTGCTGGAACAGGTTCCTCTTCTATGGTGGCCGCCGTAGCGGGCTCTGTTGAAGCAACATCCTCTGACACGGAGATCCCTTCACCAGCAGTAGCATCATCAGGTGCAGGTGCGGGTCCTTTCGCCTCTACATCGGCGGGCACTTCTTGAGCAGCAGCCTTCTGGGGAACAGCAGTGTCATCTTCAATAGGATCAGTAGCACTAGACTCCTCATTGACTTGGGCGACTGGTACTGGCCCAGACTCGATAACTTTGTCAGGCTCTTCAACAGGCTCTGCAGGTGCTTCTGCCTCCTTTGAATCTTCGGCGGGAAGCTGTGGTTCTGGACAGGCTTCATTGTCGTGATCTGAATTCTCGGCAGATGTCTCAACATTAGCTTCTGGAGCAGCAGGAGAGTGTTTTTCATCAGAATCTTCTACAGCAGCGGGCGATTCTGTTGACTCGGCGATATCATTTTCATTGCTTGTTTCTGTCACTGGTTCGGCCTTTATTTCGTCAGTGATCGCGACGGGCTCCTGTGTCTGCTCTGTGTCATATTCGTGAGGCTTCTCGGTATTTCCGTCTAGTTGTGAAGATGGAGCTTCTGGTACATCAGTCACGACTGGTTCCGTTACACAGGGAACGGCTGTTTCGGCTGCATCTGTATCTTCTTCAGCCGTTTCGACCTCTTCCTTCGTCTGGCTTTCTTGTATGACAGGCACATCAGAACTTTCATCAACCAAGTCACCTTCATCTTCAGACTTTTGCTCTGTCTTAGAGGTTTCATCCGGGGCTGACGATTCATCTGTCGTATTACTTGGAGATTCCTTTTCTAAATCAATTGCCTCCTCATTGTCACTGGATTTATCCTCCTCTGAGGGGCCCTTGGGTGCATCGTCAATTTTGGTCGCGGGAGGCTGAAGCTCGCTGTCCTCTGCTGGTTTAACCGGCACCTCTTTATCCTCCGGGGTGAAGGACTCCTCTGGAGCAGTCGTGGGTTCCACGGTATGAACATCAGGCTTCTCTGAGGGTGCTGTCGACGTATCGTCGCCTTCAGCGGTGGATGACTCGACCAGAGGATCACTCACTGGTGTAGCCGAAAATTCTTTCTCCAAGGATGAGGTAGGCTTTTCTGAGGGAGATACATGCTCCTCAATAACTGTAGGACTAGATTCTTCGGGTGAGTCTTTTGACACGTCTGTTTCAGTCGTAGTTGATTCAACTTGGGAATTTGTTAGCTCGGGTATAGTTCCTTCTTCATGTGAGAGGGTAGATCCCTGAGATGGATCCTCTAGAGCATCGTCTTTTTCAACTGTTGACGGCTGAACATGGGAGCCATCCATTGATTGCTCCGAAGATACCTCTACATCCAAAGGAGCAGAATCTTCCTTAGTAATATCTTGTTCTTCGACAACTCCAGACTCATGCTCCTCAGAGATCTCCTTGGCCGGATCGTTCGCCTTGACCGCAGATGACTCGACTGGAAGATCGTCCGCTGACTTGACTGGAGATACCTCTCCCCGAGGTTCAGTGTCCTCCAGTGTAGTGTCCTCCAGTGTAGTGTCCTCCAATGTAGTGTCCTCCTGCTGGATAGTAGACTCATCCACATGAGCTGTTGCCTCCTCTGTGCTATCAGACTCGCCACCTTCAGAAGACACATTCGCTACGTCGTCAGTTTTAACCAAGGATGGTTCTGTTTGAGGCTCGGCAACATCTGGTTTGACTTCGTCCGGTATTGTGGTTACGCTGGGGTCCGCCGACTGAACTTCGACCGTTAGCGCCGCTTTTTCAACAGGTTCGTTGCACTCTTCTCTTTCTTCGTCGACTACTGGAGCTGTAGGCTTCAAGTCCATCACTGGCTCAGCAGTCGAAGCAACACCAACACCTTCCGAAGCATCACCATTCGCTTCGGCTGTCGGTTCCTCGTCTTCGCTTTGAGTTGCAAGTACTGGTGCAGGAGGTGTCTCCAGTTTCTCAGCCTTGCCTTGATCAGGCTCTAGAATGGGGCTTTCTGGAACGGGGGGAGTTTGTTCTTCCTGATCCAATTCTGCTTGAGGTGCATCAACTGATGCAGGTTCTTGTGCATTCTTTTCGGACTGCATAGATGTGGCTTTCGCGGCATCATCAACATCTAAATCTGTCTCTGTTGCATCTGAGTCTTTGTTTTCATCAACGTGCTCTTGCGGGGAATTCGGATCGTCTACAGATGTGATAATATTGTCTGCGGATGTTGTTGTTAAGGACACTTCGGTGTCTTCAGTAGGACTGCTTTGCGATGTAGCAGTTTGGTCCTGTGTCTGAGATACTCCCTGGGGCTCCTCTGAATGAGAAGGACTTTCGTCGGCATTTTGGCTATCTTCACTAAGTGTCTTTGGGCTATCCTCGGGGCTAGTTTCGCTATCTCTTTCATTAGAGTGATCATCAGTCGAAGGCTCAGTGAGATCCTCGTTCGCCGCCGCCTTATCCCCCGATTGATCACCAGCTTTCGGGGGTACCTGAGATGACTCGCCAGTGTCTTTGCCTTCATCAGGCAGAATCTGATCGTGCGCGGTATCTTGTTTATCTTCTATACTCTCGTTTTCCTCGTTAACTAATGGGGAATGCTCTGGAGCCAGTTCCGGGCTATCCTCAGCCGAAGTTGGCAATGGTTGGCCCCCATCTTCTGAATCCCCCGGATTAGGCTCGCTCTCACTTGGAATAGGGTCAACTGGATCTTTGATGTCAACAGCCTGCTTCTCGTCATCTTTGGCATCATCCTCGTTAACTGCGACCGTTGCTTCTTCGGGGGCCTCTTTAAGTTCTGGTTTATCGCCCTTAATAATAGGTGCATCGGCTACCTCGTCTTGTTTTGGGTCTTCGTGAGCCTGCCCCAGAGTATCATCACTTTTCCTTTCCTCGGTCTTAAGGCATAGTTAGTTGCGGTGAATCCAAAGATAATATAAATAAACCTTAGACAGAGTAGATATGTTAACACGCAGGTACTTACGAGATGTTCTGAGACTGTTGCGCCAGCCACAGGCATTGTATCATCCATGACAGGAGTTGCTTCTGAGGGTGCAGACTCTTGACTCTGAGCAGTAGCTCCCGTATTCTCATCTTCTGCTTGAGCTTCGCCGGTGGGAGCATCGGGGCCAGTTTCTCCCGCTTCAGGATCCGTACGAATTTCCTCGGCATGCGCACTCGTTTCCGAAGGCTGCTCACTCGAAATTTGTTCTACCGTATCAGGCGTCAGAAGCTGATCCTTGGTTGGTACCGTCTCTTTGGGGGCGTTCTCTTCCTCAGGTGCTTGACCGTTTCCAGATGCTTGTTCCCCTTCAATGATAGGTTCCCCTTCAGAGATTCCTTCTTCCTTGGGTGACTCCTCGGGGCCAGGCGCTTGTTCCCTTACAGGAGTAAGGTCTTCTGCAAGGTTATGTTCATCAACGACTGCGTGCTCTTCTGAGGTGACTTGCTCTTCCGGTGCTTGAGTTTGGGAGTCTCCTCCGACCTTATCAGAACCCTCCTGCCCAGAACCTTCGCTTTCCGACTGCAGAGATGTGGGCTGCTGCACGTCTTGAACCTTCTCAGCGTCATCTTTTAAGATCTCAGGAGGACAAGGAGGACATTCAGCTCCTTCTTTCTTCGCATCAGATTGGCTTCCAGGCTCTGGTTCCACACTTCCTATCCTATCTTCTAAGAGCTCAGAAGAAACCTCAGGTTCCTCTGTCGTGACATGTGGCTGACTTTCGGGGTGCTCTGAATTTTCTACCTTTTTGGTGTCTTCTGATGATTCAGGTGGGGTTGCGACATCCTTCAAGCCAACATCAGGCCGACTTTCTGGCTTGTCTGCACTTTCTGTTTCATTAACATCTTCCGAAGCTGTAGCAGAAACTTCAGCTGCCTCTAACTCCTTATCAGATTTAACCTCTGATTGATCATTCACTCCAGTTTCTAGGCTCTCCACTGCGACCTCTTCGGGGGCATTTTCAGGTAGCTTAATATCGGCGGCGCCGGCATGTTCTGGAGCTGTAACTGCATCCTGCTCCACTTCCTGTGGGTTCGTTTGCTCCCCTACTTCGCTAGTCCCGTGAGATGTCTTCGTATCCTCGCTTGGTTTATTTGAAGATCCATCGGTTTCGACGGCATCATTGGCCTTCAATTCAATATTGGTTATGCTTTCATGGGTAGTGTCGGCAGAGGTATCACGCGACCCATCACCTTCCTCCACCTTTAAGTCATCTTTAGGGGGGTCATTTTCGGGGGTGATAGTTGACGTATTGGTAGCCTCACCCTTAGCCGCCGGTGGACCCGAATCTGAGTTATCATTCGGCTGCTCTGGCTCCATGGCACATTCTTGTTCTGTTAGCTCCAGTTCGGCAGCTTCAGCTGGTTGCTCCGTGAGGTGTGCTGTGGATTTCGCCGGCTCGGCTACCGAATCAACTTTGAGTTCTTCGGTTTCCGGCTCTACCACGAGATTTCCGTCGTCGCTCTCAGCTTTAGTCTCAGTCTTCTTATCATCTTCCAACGCGCTACCCGAGACTGGGTCTTCTGTGTGAGATCCCACTGTAGTGTCTTGATGTTGGGGTTCCTCAGCCGTAACCGATGCTTCATGGCCAGACGTTATAGTATCAGGGGGGGTAATATCCCCGGTATTGTCGCCCTGTTGTGTATCTAGAACAGCCTCCGTCTTGTCCAACTCGGGGCTTTCAGGCATATCGCTCGCTGATGCCTATAATTCCTTGTTAACCGAGTACTCTTAAACGATGCTAATACAGCTAGTCCGCAGAAGCTGCCTATTTTAACATGCATCACAGAGCGTAGTATATGTTGTAGGGACGGTACTTACCGGTTCCGATATTGATGCCGACGCTTCTGGTTCGTTAGATCGTTCTACATTCGGCGCATCCGAGGGCCCATTAGGCACCACATCCAAATTTGTGGCATCTGAGGGCGCCTTCGTCGGCGCGTCGTCCACTACAACTTCACTTTCTTGTTTTGGATCTTCAGTTTTTCCGTCTTCGTTTGATGCCTCAGCCTTAGGGCTTATCTGAATCTCGGCCACAGTTTCTTTATCTTCAGCTGCAGTGGGCTCGGAACCAGATGGCTGAGAAGAAGGCGTATTTTCTGACTTAATATCCTCAACGGTAGGGGGAGGCTCTTTCGGAATAGCTTCCATCGTATTTGACGTCGAGGATTCTTGTGACTCGGTCTTGGACTTCATATTTTTCGCCGCATTACTAGCCTTCTTAGCTTTCTCTGCTGCCTTTCGTTTGGCTCTCTTCTTCTGTTTCGATGTGGACGGCGACGACGGTGACGACGGTGACGACTTGTCCTTAGCTGAAGTAGGCTCTTCTACTTTAGGTAGTTTGATCTTTTCCTTTTTTGCCTTGTGTGGTGTTAATACGGGCGAGGGTATTGAGGATGGTGATCGAGAGAGGGCTGGCGGTATGTATTGATATTCATTTATATCATCTGTTCGCAGCTCGGAATCTGAGGCTACGAATTCGGTTAACACAGCTAGATCGATTTATGCTATACACTTATATCAGTATCAATAATATACCTTCCTCAGCCTCAATCTCTTCTTCTGAGTCCTGTAAATTAAGATATTGTACGTTTGAATAGTTAGCTACTTGAACGTGTGCGATCGGGTCGACCCGAGTAGGGCAGTACGCGATTTCTTGCTCTGCCATACTCGTGGCCCATATAAAGGCGTTGGCGGCGATTTAATAATAAAACAGACTACTTCATATGCAGAGTGACGAATATAATACGGATGCTTGCAGAAAGCTACGCCAAACAATTGGATAACGAAGTGTCAAATATAGCTGGTAGATACCTTTACCCAGGTCCTAGAAGGTAGGTATCATCTCCATATGAAATGTGACGACTATATGATAACAAGGCGAACAGAGCAGGCTCTACCATGGACAACGATAACGACCTAAAGATGGGTGGTAGAGAAACGAATTAACTGGATAGACAGAGTATGGCGGATATGGGGGTGTAAAAGAGCTCACAGTGGAAGTTCGGGACGATGAATGACGTTTGCCACTCCGGAAAATGTAAGACTGCGCGCGTATACTTGATGACTACTACGTACATTATCGTACATCCTACATTGTCGATAGGAACTACCTGAACCGGACGCCACCCACGAGTTTAGACGAGTAAGAACGGAGTGAGATCTGGAGTTCTTGTGATCAAAGCTAATGTCATCGTTCAAGGATCATTCCACGGACACGACGGCACTGGGGCCACGTCGCGAGGGTGGTTGGGCTAGGATCAAGACAGATCTGAATCTGGAGACCGGAATAGTTAGTTGCGTAGTACTCGAGGTACCCAAGTGAAAGGCAATAACTATAACTCGACAAGAAAACCAGTAGTGGCCCAACGATCGATGGGAACCGGAAACAGATAGGAAGGGTCAGGCCCATGCGTAAAAGCTCCGGTACCATCTTATGCAAATGGGCAGCATGGGCAACATGGGCAACACAGGGGGACCAAGTAGTAAGTAGACGAAGTTTGACGACATTATGCACGACCACTTGGCCGCAGCCAAAAGCGGATACTTGAGATGATAGCGAGCGGCACGCCTAGAGTAAGAAAACACCAAGACAATTGGGGTTTGGGCATGATCTTCCCTTATTTGTGTCTTATTTGGCGAATGAAAGAAGATGCAAGGACGCATGAGTACATGAGGCCCTAGGCATATATGGAATGGCCCCTGAATTGGCCGCAGTGGGTATAAGCGGCCAAGCTACATGAATTGCATGATGCATGATGCCGATGTTAGTGAGATAGCGCAGTGATCCAGTGCTTGCGCGACGTGGTCATCTTCGTTGGCTTCATTCTGAGTAGAAATCTCTCAACTCCGGCCACGACAGCCAACCACTTTGCGAGGCGAGCGTCAAGAGAATCGCCAACGCTTCATTGGCCGGACAAGTCGACAAGATCTGCCTTGTTCTCTGAATTGTTTAATTATATTGAAGGACCTTCGCACCCGCCGGTACGGCAAGTGAGGAGATAATGTAACATGGTGTTGTGGTAGTTGTTATACATAATAAGCTGCGAAGGGCTAGAGAAGATGAAAACTTGTTAGTATATTTCAATACTTCCTATGTATACCAACACTTGCAACGATTGACGAATGATGGAGATCAATTGAAGTTGAATTGGTAGTTATTGGTAGTTGGGTGGGCGCGCCATTTTTTATTCTACCAGCCTCATATTTTATAGAGGAATCGGTGAGAAGAGGGAAAAAGAAGAAAAAAATAGTAAAAAAAAGTTACTAAAAAAATAAAGTGGTATGTATATACTCCGGTACTATCACGTGATTCTTGACTTGGTCATCAGCTGGTAGGTGTATGTACCTGTAGGCTGTACCTACCTCTTACGTGGCTCGGGAGTCGGTACACCGAAGAGGGAAAGAGGTACGGAGAATCGGAGATGGATCCAATTAAATTCAAGGCCGAACATTATCGGATTTGATAATTTCAGTCTTCAATGTTATTTCGGCCACCCGGCACCCTCCGTACATGTGTAAATTGTAACACGCGCAGAATATGACTTAGATATTTCTTTCCCAATCACGGCCATGCCGACTTTACAATCACCCGCTTCCCATAGAAGATCTCCTCAATCCAACTACCACTAAATCCCAACCCTAGGTACTAAAGTGTGTAAAGGTAGGTCCTAGGATGAGAGGTGTACATAGCAAACGAACGGCTTACCATTATAAAACACCTTATAATAAACTACAAATTCAGGTATATATACTTTACACACATAGGTACCTATAGGTAGGTATCTTAAACTAATGTTTCTCAGCTTGAAGTCGTTTATTGTGGAGAAGGTAAGTAATTACATGCCGTAGTAACCTTACGTATTGCTAACCATTTTATCATCAAAGCTGGGGGGCTCTCCACGAACTACATCCGTAAGCTCGGGAAAGAGGTCTCGACTTGGACCGGGTCTAGAACACAACAGAACCACGAGACACTCAAGTTTGCCACCTCTTAAAGAATAAGGTACCTGGCGTTGATGTAATCAACCCTTCTTCTGATCGGCCAGGTACCACGGTATCCAATACCGACGTGGAAACTCTCTACATCATTTTCCCCCATGCTGATAAACTCAATGGGTCATCCTCATCAAACTGTGGTATATACGGATCTGAGAACATTTCTGGACGGGGCGCATCAAAAATATAGAGCTGAACGAAATGTTGAAGAAACTCGCTATCTTCCTCATGGATCCTGCTCAAGGGCAGCTCGATATGATTGTCGATAAGCCTTTCGCAGCCGCGGTCGCACAGATCGAGAAGTGCTCCAGGATCCGGCATGTTGAATTCCTCGTAAGCCAAGCACCGTGCCACGACGTCTTTCAGTGCGGGATCGATACCCTCCATCGACAAGAATTGACGGCTCGCATAGGTCGGTATAGTTTCTGACGGAGGTGCTTTTAAGTATGGGAGTGTTTCGTTCACAAACACGTTGTCGGTAACGTAATCTGTAACTTCCGTGTGCACTAACTCGGATCGAGGCGTTTTGGTACACGCGAGCTCTACCATCAACTGCAAGCCTGTTAGCATCGACCTACGCTTTCATACTCAACTCTCTAGGTAACTACTAACCTCTCCCACGTTTTGTAGATTCCGATAATATGCGTTTGTAGCTTCTGTCTCTACAGTTGCACGGCTAACGTCGTTTAACTTTACACATATAATGGTCAGCCGGTGGAACGTACAATCAACTTTTCTTTCTTGTTTTAGAGAAGGGGCGCAACGGTTACGTTGGGTTACGAAAAAATAGGGACGGTTATGTATTATACTTACTTTAAGAATGGGCAGTATATAGTGGTCCTCATCGTCGTCTATTACATCCCCAAATCGATAGTTATATGGATGGCTCGAATTAGCCGTTATACTACCCGTAGGAAAGACATGGGCTTCCTCGGGACGATGTGGTCCCAATAGGGTGGTGGCACGAGGAGGGTTTAGCATTGCGAGCACCGATTGGGATACTAGCAAAGGGTAGTAGGAAAAAATAGGTTAGTTTCTACGGCTGAGAATCTAGTGATCGTTAGGTGCAACTTACAGCAGCGAAATATATGCCAAAGGGCACTATTTGGTATAAATAGATTTGAACGTGCTACCCTCGCTTTCAGTTCATCTAATGATCCGTTTTCAAAGTGTTCGAGCGCAATAATTGGATAATATTTCGATCCGATCTTGATTCGTGTATCACGGAATGGAACCTCGCGCACAACATGTTCCGCACCCCTAAGCTCTTTTAGGATCGATTTCTCATGTTGTATAAACTCCTCCGAACCTGTGCCAATCCCCATCTTTACGACGAACCGCTTCGGTGGATGCCTTCGAGTATCTTCAAAAATAAGACTACCGCCACCTAGAATAAAACATCATTAATACCTTCACTCAAGAAAGTTGCGCGGAACTTTGGGGTTTTCAACAAGATCTAATGTCTAACAAAATATGGACACACTTACGCGCTGTTAAACCTTCGACGGCTACATACTTGACTCTGCATCTGTCTGGAAAATAATCCGTGTTACGAGCAATAATCCTATAATATCTCGACCGCCTGTCTTCAACAGATGTAGAAGCACCCTGTCCCATGTTATACGGAGAGGTCTGAGATTCTAGAAGATTACTAGGAGGAAATGTTTATCTTAGTATTTGTGAAAATGTCACTTTTCTGTGTGGCGTGTCTCTTAAAGCTGCGGAATCATATTAGAGGACATATACTTATATATAAAACTTACCTCTTAAGATCGATTCGTTATTAGGAATCCAACAATAAAGAAGGTGTCGCTTATAGCTGGGATTGTTCTTTTACGAGTCATTGTGAAGACTTATACCGTGCCCTCTATAACTATGGGATTATAATCGTAATAAAGATACCTCATACATGTAAATGATACAGTTCAATTTTAGACATGCAGTGATACAGCTTCAAATGTTTAACTTAATTGATGGTACATACAGGCAAGTATAGAAAAGGGGCGTGTTTGTATATTTACCACCATCTAAGGTACCTAGGCTAGGACTTATCACACGACAGCGGAATTATTATGTATTCTACCTAGATCACCAGGCGACAAAAGGTATGAGGTAGTCACTAATTCGAGAGCAGGGGAACTGTATAAAACGCAGAACAAGCATGCTCAAGTTTAGCTCTAGTTTGTCATAGAGGTCTTTACAATGAGTTACCTTGCAGGTCGAAAGTATGATTACAAACTAGAAGGCTTCAAGTACAGTACTAAACAAATATATCTCCTGAATCCGTATATCATAAGACAGGCCATATCTATACTTTAAAAAGTACCTAACATCCATGTTCTCGTGATATACAATGTATAAGAGTTTCCCTTATTCGCTCTACCTAAAGCGTATGTTGATATACCCCTACAGGTAGACAACTTAACCCTCTAACACCATGGAACACAACTTGATCTACACACAACTGTGTTATAGCATACCATGCGTACCAGTATCCACCTTATAGGTAGAGAAACGGGAACACGTAGGTCATTCCGTGGTAGGTAACATTACCAGCCCATATTCTAGTTACCCCGTAATTAGACGCTGAAGGTTAGGGGTACATACTTGGGTACAGCTTCGAAAAGAAGGAACAAGAATCTCATTATTATCTCCGTGGCGAAGGTATTTCATGGTCGTTGTAAGAAAGCACAGGAGATTAGCCAAAGATACAACGTCATACCACCGCCATTACCATAACATCGTTAGCAAACCTGGGTCTTACAATCACGCTGCATTATTACAGAGAAAATGCCAATGCAGCAACAAGTCTGATATGTCGGAAGGCTTACGATGTCACACATGCATGTCCGCACTTCTGTGTCCCGCGTAAGGGGCTTGCCAAGGGCCGTGTTCGCGAGCCCCCCCTAGATATAAGCCCGCCCGTTGACAGCAGCTGCATGACCCAGTTCTCGGACCTCGCCTACATGAAGATTCCTCGTAGCCATAGTATACAACGTATGTATGTAATACAGGTGGCTAACAGCCAATGGTCTGACCTTCCGCTGCTTTTCAATATGACCCTTCTGTTAATAACATCACCTCGAGAGCAAACCCACCCTGATCATGCCTCTAGCTCTTGTTAATATAGTTTCATGTGGAGGTTGATGACTACTAAGAAGTAACAAGATCCGCCGTGCATGTGGGGTGGGAGGAGCTCGTGATCATGCTGACGGTGAAAGAGAGGAAATCCGAGCACCGCAGATCTGTGAGAGCGGCGGTGAGTTGGTTTTGAGGTGTAGAAGTTGATACAGGTTCACGCGCCATAACCAACGACCAATCTCGTTTCAGTCTACAAGCTAACCCGCCATATGCAAGGATCGTTGAAAATCCAGAAAACTCTCCTTTCATTGCGTAGTTATACGGGATTGAAAACAACATGTGGTTAGGTTATATTGTTTTTTTAGTTGACATCAATCTTAGGTAAATGTTAGTTTTTTCCCTAGCAAGCTTTTGTAAACGTCATCGAGAGCTTTCCGTTTCTTAATCCTATCCTCGCTGTCCCCGTCTAGGCATTCATCTTCGTCTTCATAATCGTCTCCTTCTAAGCGGGGCATCCAGGCCCTGATCTGCCCGTCCAAATGTGCGCTTAGGATAGCTCCAGCCGTATTGCTGCCACCCATGACGACGCCGCTTGAGCCACCACCACCACCGGCTCCTCTCCACACTATACTAGCTATTCGATTCCTGACTGTTCGTTGGGAGCCACCAGCGGATCGAACACCAGCCACTGACGGAGCGGCCGCTCTTAACTTCGTGACCACGTGGCCGTCATGCAGATCTAGGACAAGAATTTCTGTTTCGTTAGGCCAGAAGAGCAACTCTTTCCCAGGGTGTGTTAAGCCGACCGGGGAGGTAAACATGGTAACGCTAGCAAGTTGACTATTCTTGATATTAGGCCCAAAGCTCGCGAGCGTATTCTTCCCCGTAGCAGCATCCCACACACGGATTCGTCGGTCATGTCCAGCCGAAATAATGTATCCTCCATCGTCCGTCCAGGCTAAGCCATTTACAGGAGCAGCATGCGCCTTTGCCGAGACCCGAGTCCTGATTTTACCATCGGCATCCAAGAGACCATTATAATATAGACCTAGACTGTCTTCGTGATCTAACATGCCAACAACCCCACCAGCTCGGCGAATATCCCATATCTTCACCATGCCATTTACGCTGCCGGTAGCAAGGATATGCTCGTGGCGGGGTGACCAGGCCGTAGCCAGTACAGCCCCCTCATGACCAGGTAGAGTCTGTACGTTTGAGCCAGAGCGCAGGTCTACTAAGCGCACAGCCGGGTGCTGCGTCCCACAGGCTACTAGTAGGTGCGAGGCGATAGGAGAGATGGCGTGGGTATATGCCTTGAACCCAAGGTTGAACGAGGCCGAGACGCTGGTCCTCTCCGTAGCCCAGACCTTCAAGGTCTGATCATAAGAGGTCGAGAGAAAGGCAGCGGAGTCAAATGGATAGAAGGAAAGATGCGTAATACCAAATTTGTGAGTTTGACCAGAACGTGGGACCTTGGCGATGGGTGTATAGGTGTGCGCCTTGGAAGGGTTACCACACTGCTCGAGATCCCAGAGTTTTACAGAGGCATCTAAGCCGCCCGACACAAGGCTAAAACCATCATTTAGCTTAGGTGAGCCGTACGCAGCCGTAGGGGGAATCTAAGAAGAGGAATAATAAAGTTGGAATCATACATACATCCTACCATCGAAGCGCTCGAGCGCCAAGGCATTCACGCCAGCCTGATGAGCCCATAATGTTGAAGCAGGATCGGGAGTTACGGTGCCATCATGATCATCGCGCAGGGCCACTCCTCTCTCGCCACCATCGAACCGAAACTGGGGAGCAGGATAGAAGGAGGTTAAGAGTTGGGTAGTCTGTAATCGAGCGAAGACGTTAGGCCCAATAGTGCCCAACGATCGCTCAAAAAGCAGTTGATTCATTCATTAGAATAGAAGACCTTGAAGGCCTATTTTATACAGATTAGAAAAGTAGTTGGTTTCGGTTTAATGGTATGTTTTATGTTGTGAAGTCATTAGTGAAATCGGAGCTGGTCAAGAATTTCGGGAGATTTCGAAGGTCCAAAAAGCAAAATGTAAAAAGTTCAAGATAAAGAACGGGATTTGACGGTACGTAAGCTAGTACCAATGTACCTCCTAAGACGAGACATCAGTAAGTCACATGATTTGTTACCGGTTCTATTAGAAGCATTAATTAGGCGTAAATAGGGGTAACTACCCCTAATTATGAATATGTTCCTCGTTTTCGAAATAAAAGCCTTCCAAGATATCGAAGCGGTCTCCTAATGGGCAGTTATAACCCCCATACCCCGTATTATTAAACTCTTTCCACGTTGTTGATAATTGTGAGGGTATCACCTGAACTAGCGCCTAGACAGGACTCTGCGATCTTTGAATCGAGAACATACTACCGCTTCGTTACATTTCGTAAGACTCCAGGCAAATTAGATGTAGGGCATAGATAAAGTATTTCCAACAAACAATCATCGAACAAATAGTCACTTTCGTCATCATCCCGTGCTATCCGCATCCTTTAGATCTTATAAAGGGGTCCTCCATTCCAAGGTTACCCCATCAATACTGTATAGTTATTCCATCTTTGTCTATCATCGCTATAAAGCAAACAAAGCGTATTCCCAATGCTCACAACCTTCAGAGTATCCTTCCGCCTCGTTTGGAACAAAGGCTAGACGGTCTCCCGCCCATGACACCCTGAGTGTAAATGGCTCTCCTCGCAGGTGGGAGAAGAAGTCTGCAAAAATAAGGACAGGAAACGAATAGATTCACAATATCGCATGGGTTTAAAGATAACTCAGCAGTAATAACGTCAAGTAGTTCCTAGGGAAGAGTCATTACACGGCTAGAACGGCTAGTCACATTGTTTGTTACCTAGTTTAAATCATATAGTTCTGTGTGTGGTTGAATTATACCTCTTCTCTCGTGCTCTTCCAGTTTCTGATTCTAACGCAAGGCATCTTTTGATTCAGGAATTCTTAAAAGGGGTATACTGCTTGCAATCCATGGCATCCAACGAACGCTACATAGCTCTTGCCCTCATAAAGTACGTCTATATTCTCCCACCACCTGTCAGGATCAGCCCTTAGAAGAAGACGAAGAAGGGCTTCATGTATGAATATCGCACTTCCCGCTAGGGGATTAGTTAGAGTTCCTTGCACAATAATAAAGTCATCTCTCAGGTTCTTAGGTTCACCACGTGACACCACCTTTCCATGTTCGCCGATCTCCAAGATTGCTTCATGTCGATTATAACAGATCCTGTTTATTAGGTACTTGGAAGGGTAGTTTATTAGAATAATGTCTAGGTGAGGACAGTAGCAGAGAACTTGATCTGAACAACCATACTCATAAGATCTGATTCGACAAGATTTTCCAGCAAGGGATTTGCGTGGTGGAATATTGTATTCACAATGCAGTATCCGTACGTACGGGGAATGAAGAAAAACACTACCTAGGTAACCAGATGTGATAAGTAACAATTTATCAGAACCGCCAGCAAGTAGGTAATTAGGCTTGCTGATTTGCTAATTGGTTATGCAATAGAGATATTGTGTCGAAATTTGAATACACCGCTGGCATGTAAACTCCATCCACAAAGTAGGAAGCAGTGAAAAGACTACTCAGTCATAATCGAGGCAATGCCAACAGGTGCACCCAAGTAGCGATAACGTCGAAGAAAGGTAGACTGGCTAGAAGTCCCTGAGTTAAGCTTATACATCTGAACACATAGGAAATACTCTGGAGCGAGCTACCGAATTACGAAGCTATTGTTTAAATTCAGACCGTATTCTAAGCAACACAGATATCCGTCTGCTTACAGAAAAGTCCATCTAGGCCAAAGATAATACACTCATGTAAATTCTATGCTTAACTCGTTCAGCGCAGAGCAGTCACCGAATCTTTATCGAACGTTTACTCATGCGTCTCCTCTTGACATGCTTCTTTCAAGACAGAGACTTCCAGGATATCAGAGCCGCATGGCCGGCTACCAAATATAGCAAGTGCTCATTGCCTAGATCGGACTTCTCATACTTAGACATGAGTCTAACCTACAAGGACATGTTTAGAGAGCACACGGGCCTTCAATCGTTGATATTCGCGCTGGAGTAAAACCCAAAGACTAATTAGGGGTAGGCGAGAAAAGTCCGTACACAAGTATCTCTTAAAGGGGCTCATGGTTCTCACAGCACACAGTTCCGGGGAATATTATTGCTGCTAAAGAAGGCAAATAAGACTCATCGCTGCCTAGCAAAGTTGTTCTATTCAGGTAGTTTATAAGTCAACAGATCGACTTAGGCTCAATTTCACACTAAAGCTCACCAAAGGGTTAGCAGTAACGGTTGGGTGGACCATCCTCTACAGCATCCAGAACGAAGCAGTAACGCTACATTTTCTCCCAAGCTGCTTATCGTACACGCCGGACGTAGCGGTTGTGAGGTACAGAATATGACCTAGGCCTGTTGGAGCTCGGGATCGAGTTTTACGGCACCTAGGGGGTATGTGATAAAGCATTGAGAAGAAGAAACGTAGCCTTATATCTGTGATATCAGAGGGGAAAGTAAGAAGGACTAGAGAACCCATCGGAGGCTCAACAAGCATCGTGATTCAAACTCTTATCTCATAAGCGGGCTAACACCTAGGACTCATGCTTTCATTCGATCGGAGGTCCAGTGCGAGTCACGGTCGACTGCGCTTTTGCTTGGACCACCTACGCTTGACAAGAACCGTGGAGGCCAAGTAAAATTGAGTCGCACGACGACCGAAACTCCCAAATATTCTTGATGGTTCCTTGTAGGCATGAAGGTACGCAATGCGATATAGCAGGTCGTTAACGAGCAACATGGGATGCTGCTTGCAAATTCCCGTTAGATTACGTCCAGGTCTTCCACCAGAGAAAGGAAGTTCCTCTTTCTCCAAGGGTACCCGTCATCGACGAGCACGTCTCGGCCGAGAAATCCGTACCCGCCCAGAATTCATACCCGCTCACGACACAGTAGCGGCACTACGCCTGCTGATCATATCAGTCATCGGCTTAACTTAGGTAAAGATGAGCACATTTTCCCACGCCACTCTTCATGGCCTGGAGGAAATGACCAGCTCGTGGTTGGTAGATCAAGGTGATGTCGATGGCGATCTCTAACTTGCGTGTTCCAGGGCTGGAAATATACGGGGCATTCATCGTAACACCATGATATTGTTCTATCGATTACGTTAGTAACCAAACGAGCTTGGCTTGCCGGGCTCTCCGGGCTCTGATTGTCACTTTAATACTGGTACGTAACGGGTATCTACCTACCTCTCTGCCTCTTCTTCGTCGGTAAAGCCGCACCCCACAGGTACTTTTCTTAGCATGTCCCAGGGATTCATATGTGGTTCTTCTCTAGATTGTTCCCTTCCTCGGCTCAGTCTGTCTCCTGTCACTGGGGCTCCGTATTAGTAGGATCAAATCGCTTGTTCGGACGATGCATGAAGTTGGATCTTAACCGTAACTCAGGGCCAACGCAAGATATTACTAGTCTCTATGAGACTGTCAGGTCTCTTCATGCGACGTGGATGAGGTAGGAAAATAATTAGGTGAATTTGGCAAAAACATGGTTGAGACATGCGGACGTTAGATGAGAAAGATACTAGAGCGGTGGACGGAAGAGATGACGTCGTATCACGGTTTCACTTAGAAGATTACCTATTTCCTGGTAGCCATTCGATGAAGGACTATTATTATATCGGCCGATGCCGGAGGTAGAAAACCATATAATAGGCTAGAGAATGTGTATCCGAAGCAACGAAACCTCGCCTACACAGCCGTCACCGGTTCTCGCACGGGTTTCTTCGAGATATATATCTACCAACCTAGCGACTCACAGCCACGGCAGACCAGGATGACCCAACACGAAGTCACAGCCAAGGACGACTCGTTCGAGCTCTTCGATCTCCGTGTCCAAGCTGTCTGTCCACCAGGAGAGCCAATATTTTGCAACGCGAAGGATGGTGACTACTTTACGCTAGAAGGGGAGATGATGTATCTGCCCCCAGGACAAGGCATCAGCATATACAGCCTAGGTAGCGAGAGTCGTAGTCATTTTTCTCTTCTGCTACGAGAAACAGTCTAATAGATGATAACAGCGTCCATCCTTCCCCTGCTTGCCGCAAAGCAGAGGAAGACCCACGCCAATGACTGGATGACAACGGACGCTTTAATAGCCTGCCCCGATCCGAATTGCAAATCCCAGTGGAAGATTGTGAGGACTGGCATCAGGAAGTTCAGCCATGCCAATGTGACCGCCGTGGAGCTCGAAGGAAATTCTGAGTAAGAGTAGGTAGGATATGAGGATTGAGAGAGGTATATTTAGTACATGTACATATGCATACAGACTTATGAATATTTACTCATCACTAGATTTATATTGTTCAAGTTTTAAGGCGATGTCTTGGAAGTCCTTGAAAGAAATATGGTGAAGTTCAAGGTATTAGTTAGGTACCTAAGTACCTGTTAATATTAGGGATACCTATGGATGTATATATCAGCCACTTTTCAATAATGTACGCCACAATTATATGACGTTGTAGAATATAATATACATAGTATGCATATGTTGAATTATAATAAGTAAATGAATTTATCTCTCGGTTCATATACCTCTTAAAGAATTATCAGGTATAAATGGATTTACTATGTATAAACAGATCATCACTAACACTTAAATCTTCACATGAACAACATTCACATAGAAATCCAAGCCTTGATACTACTTATGCTGTTCATAAGTAAAAGCTGAGATCGATTTCTGGTATTTCGATATAATCTCAGATATTGGGATTAAATACAACCGAAAATGAAATTTAATGAGCCCACCCAGTACGAAATTACCATAATTTCGCCCCCGTGCTGCGTGTAAAGGCCTCGCTCGGTAGAACATCCCGTTAGCCAAGCGTTATAATTCATTTACGGATAATTATGTGATCATGACATCCAAGAGGATCAAGGGAAAACGTTTCTTCTACCCTGCTGAAGAATCAGGGAATGCCACCGGGACAGGAACCGATACCGATATCATAGATGGCGGTAGGCGGAAGCGAAGG
The DNA here is from genome assembly GCA_902806505.1 of Hypoxylon lienhwacheense. NCBI lineage: Eukaryota > Fungi > Ascomycota > Sordariomycetes > Xylariales > Hypoxylaceae > Hypoxylon > Hypoxylon lienhwacheense. The sequence continues at coordinate 794,885 of CADCWW010000005.1, forward strand.
AAGAGAGATGCAAACGTCTACGATGCGGTAGCAGGTTTGTAACTCCCACCGCTTACCGCAAGCAGATGGACTATCTCTTATTAAATGACTAACAAGTTTGAATACTAGGTCGAGTCACCACTACTCACCCTTTAAATGATGGGACCGGGTCTGACATTCCCCTTCGTCGTCCTCGGCCTTCGTTCAGCCAGCACCGGGACTCTACTCTCGCTCCGGAAGATGTACTCTTTCGTCGCATCGGCGCACCTGTCCGCTACGCTGAAAAAGACATCTACCAAGCACATGAGGGTCTGCGGGACGGTGGCAGGGACGAGCTGCCCGACAGCGATATGCTGAAGGCGATTCACAGTTATTCTAGCCATTTTTACGCGGCGCTCGCTGTGAGCCGAGGTGAGGTAGCATCGGCTGCAACAGTCCGAAATATCGACGAGAAGAGCATGGACGAGACTGCGCTCCTGGCTTTCGGTATCCTGATCGAGGAATCGGGTCGAAGCATCCTGGGCAGAACTGGCGATCTAGTTTTCACAGAAGGTGTGGAAGTGGAAGACGACGGCGAGCAAGGGGGACGGCGCTGAAACTATGGGTTTCAAGGCGTCGATAACTCGGACGCGATAATCGACCATCGCGGAGTAGTTAACCATAACGGTGCAGTAAGCTGAATGAGGATTTTCAGCCCCAGGTAACCAACCTACACAGTTGAAACGTATTATTACGCGGAATATTACAGCACGACACGAGCTTCTCCATGGGGACTTAAGCCTCTTGTACATAATGACCAGGACCAGGGGGAGTTATGATAGCTACTGTGTACATTACATACCACCTCATACTTACACCTGCACTATGCATACACCACGTAATTAGTCCACACACGTACTTTGAATAAGTGCGAGGCTGATGTCTATTGCCTGATGATGTCTTCTTCCCTTGGGATTGAGTTCGGGATTTGAGGACCGCCGCCCACTAAAACAAGTACCGTACGAACCTGAGAAAGGGTAGCATTCTCCATCACATAACTAGATCGCTGGGGGCGATCTTCATTGTCCTTCCCGAACCGAAGCCCGGTCCGGCTAAGCCTGCTGAAGAAAGCTCATGAATGACTTGGAACTTTTCAGCATAGGTTGATATAGACAATCGGGGATGTATTTCTCTTCCTCCCTTCCTTCCTGTCACATATCACACACGCCTTTGTCGTTGATATGCGTGTTGGTTGCGTAGATGGGAGGGTACGTACATCCCGTGTGGGATGAACCGAACGAGATCGAGGCCCTCCCCTGCGGCCGCGACCTTTGGGAACGTCACGGACATCGAATTTTAAACAAGTAGAGGGGAAGAGAGAGAGAGAGAGAGAGATTCCCGCCCTCTTTATCCCATACGGGTAAAAAAAGACGATGTATCCAGCCAGAGGAGAATGCCCGGTGCCGCGGAGGGGAGAGGGCCAACCGTGCCAAGTCAGGGAAAAGAGATAGATCAGAATTGAGCGAGCCGTGGGACGGCCGCCTCTGACTTAGCGAAACCCAGGCGGCGGCAGCGGCAGGGTCGCGCAGATCTCCCCTAAATAAAATAAGAAATTAACCCTAGTCGCTCTGCGGTTGCTGCAGGTGCACAGAAGCTTTCGTCTGCATTCGCTTGGGATTACGGGTGGCCGTCGTGATGGTAATCTTCTTCTACTTCTACTTCTTCTCTCTTTCTCTCTCTTCACCTAGTACCTACCTATCTCCGACGTCTCAGCCGGCTCCGCCCCCTCCCCTCTCTCCCTCCCTCCTCAGCTCCCATTTGGGAAGCGGGCTCGGCTGGGGCTCGAGTAGGTATCCCTCGAACCCTGGAGATTGGGAATCATCCCGATCATGCCATACTATGTAGCATGCCTAATACGGGGGTTGCGGCGGGCAGAAGGAATAGGGAAAATGGGGTAGGCAAGAAGCACACCGCAAGGTGTTTCTCCTTCGTGACCTCTGTCTCCTCTGAAGAAATGATGTATCACATCACCGCCCTCGCTTCCGTGTGTAGGTATATGTGCGATAGCACATGATGGAGCCGAGGACCAGGTTGAAGGAGGCGAAGGTAACGAAAGGGGAGGGGGGGAGGATGTTTAAAGCTTTGGGTCAGAAATGGTGCTTACTTCCATGCTACGTAAGGTCTTCTCTTTTCGGCATATGCATTGTGAAGGTAAGTACTGCATTATATGTATTGATCGTATTACAAGATCTCCATTCTCGCTGTCATTGTTCGTTATCAATATTTACGATCCGTACATGTGGGATGTGAAGCAGGAGGTATACATATTGACGTTAGGCTGTCTAGGGTACACTTTTTTTTGTTCTGGATTAGGTGCAGGACGGCCAGTCCCCTTGCCTGGGACGAGCAGGGACGAGCAAGGTCCAAGGACCCAATGTCACGGATTTGGGTACGGATTAAACAAGGTGAGAGAGATCTGACACAAGTAAACGTTCTCTCGCCTAAAACGTTTCTGGTCGAGCGGCCTCGAGCATAGCACACAGGCAGTGAAGAAATGCTAGAATGCAGGTCAGGGTGACAGAAATCCCAGGGGACGGAATCGGGACCGAAATCTGGCTGATCGGTTGTTGCCGACTCAATCAGCGCTCGCGATATGATCCAGTAAACTGGTTCTTGCCGCCTCCGGAGTTGGCAGGTGTATTATTATATGGATAGGCAATTTCTACCAGTAGCCTACCACCTATATACTATGCGTATACGTGCGGAAATGATTTATGCTAAGGGGGGATGATATTTAGGGGCAGTCTAGCCAAAGGATCGCCTTTTCCTTCTGCCAGAACCCGAGGCCGGCATCTAAATGCGGTAGTCAAGAGTGTTTACGCTTGGCAAACGAGGAATAGAAGAAAAGACGAATATCTGCAAGATTCGTTTTTTTTTGGACGGTAGATCCGAACTCGTGCAGGCGTTTCATCACCGGCACACACACATGACTTTTTCAGCCCTAATGTGCTTCCTCCCACTACTCTTCTTCGTGGCTTTTACACGACATGTGTTCTATATGAACATAGCGGACGCGTCGCGTGGCGACTCTCCGAAATCGATGGTTCAAAAGGAGTGTCAGCCACCACGCGGGCTCCCGTATGGGGTAGATATGATCTATTTGAATTAAGGCAATCAGAGGCGAAGGGGGCGTAAGCCTCAGGATAAAGAAACCCCATTCTCATCCCGTCGGTCGTCAAGCTTGATAAGCAATCAGATAGGAGCATGATGACCCGGTGGGGAGTTGTGGCCTGTAACATTGTCTTTCTCGTCTTATGTCCATGTCTTATGTCTTCTGTCTTATGAATGAAGGGACGGGACAAGATAAGCATGCAAGACTCGGCAGCTTTGAGGTGACCTGAATCGTGGGGTAAAATGGGATTATTTAGATCCGCGAATTGCATTTGGGCACCGTTGAATAAGAGATCCCTATTGTATCGTACGTGTAAGTTGCTCTATATTGCAAATCATGCAAATCAGATTAGCATCTACTGGTAATGCAGCAAGCTCGTATGCGGAAATAAACGGCATGCGAGGTGGGTTGTGTCGTATTCCGCGTACTTTGTATTGTCGTAGACCAAACCGGTAACGAAGACAAACGATCGAATATTGTTATTGCCAGTATTCCGTAAGCAAAAAAAAGGGTCATATTTGGTAGACGGCAAGCAGTAGAGTGAACCGCGGTGCGATCTACCTGGTTGTTGGGAATTGAAGTCGTAGAGGACGAGCCAAGTGGATGCATCACACTGCATTGCTTCGCCAGAACAGTCTCATGCAGAAAGCCAAGACTCGAAAGGCGAATGCAGGTCTCGATGTTGCGGTTTACGATGGATGTAATTGTTCACGTCGCCGCTGGCAACTAACCAGTCGTAACGTCGGACCGGAAACCGAACTCCTTGCTGTCTACCTGTTGGACGATATAGGCGCGGCTTCATAACTCCGTCAAGCTAGCCGTCAACATCCGTAAGATTTCAAGAGCTCAACAGAAGTTCTGTATCAGACTCGAAACTCCGAATGTGCCGTGGACTTACTTGAATACATTATAAATGAAGGGACGAAAGGAATGCCATATTTGGCGCGATCGTGGGGGTCATCACCTGCGGTCAGCGCCTTAGAAAATGCCTACGTAGTAATGTTTGCTTGCTGTGAATATTGATCAGACTGAAAGGATCCGGATGTAGCCCCTGACAAAGTACATAGGTAGAAGAGCTCATGGTGAGGTCAAGCTACCTAACAAACTTGATCATACCAATGCCTTGCGGAAGCTAATGTATAGGTGTAGCGTACAGAGCACGCGGTAACAGCGTACCAACCTAGAGGGGCTGGCTTATGGGTAGAAAATCAATCTCAATCTGCACCATCTGTGCGAGGCTAGCCGCCTTGTGGTAGTGGCGAGGAGCGGCCGGCCACACGGTAACTGTCAGCTTACTGCTTTGTCGATCTATCACTTTCCGTTCGTCCCCTTGCATTGTAATCTATCTTGGAGCGACAGAAAAGCCACGTAGAATTCTTTGTCGGTTCTCAAGGTGCCGTATGTATAGATTTACAAATCCATAATGTCAGTGGCTAAGGGATAAGCTCCTTGGGTATCCATGACTGATCGGAGAGGCTCAATCAAACATTCATGCCTTACGACGACCGAGGTTTTAGGATAGGTAGATCTTTGGATTCTAGACGAAGGACTTTGTTGCCATCTATCCCGTGCCATGTACGTAGCGTAGATAGCTAATCAATAATAAGCCATGATCACCATCCTAAGGTGTGTAGGTGAAGACTTCACTAAAAAATGGGGGGCCCCTTGACCTGGTGGATTTGCGGTGGACACTTCCAATGTTGACTTGCTACGTACTTTTATAACTGACCTGGAGATGTACTATGTAGTCGAATTATCCCAAGGATATGTCGTTCAACGAGACAACATGAAAGTTATATCGAATGTAAATGACGTTTTGAGTCGAATTTATGGGGTTTTAATATTACATACCGAGGAAGAGATTGATGCCCTGTCTTTGCTTTGCCGGCGGCATTTACATACACTACAACTTCTGACTGGTACGCAGTCAAGGGTCCAAAAGGTCTAGATGGGATCCGCAAAAATCGGATGTTCAATACTATGTATATAATAATCACTAACTCTTTAGGGGAGATCACGTAGACACAATTTTTTTTTTTTTTGACTTTTTCTTTTTGGATTCGTTACATTGACTTGGGTTAAGATTAATTACGAAATAACATGGATGCATTGTGAGACTTTACCACATGGAGGAAGGTCTATAGAATTTTAAGCTCATCCAGATTCACATCTTTTCGACTATGGTTCTTATTAAAGGAGTTAAGATTAGGGATGTAATTCTATCCTCTCGCCATAATGACGTATTTCGTATATTAGCTCTCTAATTTATTTTCCTAATATTGAAAAGTGCTGTGCTATGGTAAACCTATTCGTCGTACATGGGATATTGGATATTGGTCCTGGCGATGTAAGGCATAATACCGACATACCGAAATACCGAGCTAAGGTGCTGACCTGTTATTTGAATTTCATGGGCAATGGTTCAGCTAGCAGCCTTGCAGTTCAGCGTCGTCTATTCAGATGGATACCTGCCTTCGAAAGTCCGTACTACGTATATCCATACGGACATGGCCTTGCATAGAAGATGGTACCAACAAGCCTGTCCTTCGATGACAATTCCATGAAGTTTGGTATGATTTACAAAGCCCCGCAGTTTTAACTAGGATCCAGGTATACCAACTAACACGGGAGGTCCAAAGAACGAACGTAGTCTCGAAGACTGTAGAATATAGCTAGAATCATAGATATCCTAGGAGATCAACAAAGCTAAGACAGATGAAGTATAAAAAAAGCCGGCGAGCTTGGTTATATGAGCAATATTGTTTCAGGTCAAAATTTAGTGTAGTGTTGCTCTAACAAAAGTAGACTCCCTAGCCCCTTGAGCTGAGATTTGGTTGACAATTGCATTACGAAGAGAGGAGATTGTGCGATTGCTACACTTAATGAGTGATCAATATCTAGTTTGTAAGAAGCCTCATTACCGCAAACACACTCGTTCAAATTTATGGGGGCTATTACGATGTAAGCACATTGTGATATATCAAAGTAAGTTCTTTCGTAAGCTTGTCACATATTCGCAATTTCGTCGCTACACAAGAGAGAAGAAAATAGAGAAGACCCCACGGGGTTGCATACTATGAGGCGATCGACCTCGAACTGAAAGCGTGGCTGAGCAAGCTGTCTTTTTGAGCCGCAAGCTTCATCATCCATACCTTTCAGGGAAGAAAGTCAATTAATCTTACCCACACATCCACGAATTAAAAAGCGGGAAACCCATCAAAAGGGCAAGTTATGAGAGACTGCAAGGGTCATAGGGACTAGTGCTTGAAGAAGTTTGCTTGCAAAGTTTCAACATTCTATACAAGTACTAAAGAAAGCTCGAAAGACCCGCAATCAAGGCCAGAACTGAATAACTTCAAAAAGCAACGGACGTGGTCGTTATTGTATGCGACGTACACTATTGCTAGTAAATGTCCGAGCCATGTCTCGAACCCGGTTCTAAGTCAAGATCACAGAAGTATCGGGTTTAAGGAACATGGAAAGGAAAAGGAGATCCTCCCTTCTGAGGATTAAAATCTTTCCACGTCCGTGACTTTGGAACTTGACTAAGAAGCTTATTGGACACCAAAAAAAGGAGTAGGATGTTGGTTGTCAAAAGTGTCTGTTCGCTCGCTTATACAACGGATTCGATGCCGTTTTAGGAAATGTGTGCAACCGTCTAAATAGAGGGGCTTTTATATGAAGCCTGAAGGATCTTCTAATCTAAAGAATCTTCATCTCTTATGATCCTTAAGCGATAATAATATTGTTAAACAAAAGGTTATTGCTTTAATTGTCAACTCCGTTTGACTGAGTATAAATTACATCATCGTGAATATCATGATATTATCCTGTTTCAAACACATATTGTATATATTAATTACACTTGTATAATATTACAAATAAAAGCCGTTATATATAAAACCCTCCGTGTATATTTGGTCATAGCGAGGTTGAACCTGGTTTTTTTCTTTCTTTGTTAGTTTCGGAGTCCGCGGTTTTGAAGAGATATGTACAAAGATACTAACGGTAGTTGGAGATCAACCGCGCTTAGCATAAGTCAAGAATTAAGACCCGAAAAAAAAAAGACTTTGTACCGCTTACGACATACGTCTTGGTCATGCCTGATTTGGCGCACGTGGCTTTGTAGTGAAATAACCGACGCCAGTGGTTTAATTCGACTATACGGAGTACGTGCATATATATGCTAGAGTGTATTAGTGGTATATGCCTAACCAACATAGACTAAGCTTAAGAGGCTTTCACGTGTAACCCTAAAAAGTTCCTAATGCGCGATAAGACATATGTGGAGCTCATATTTGGGTATTTACATAGGGGTCTTGTCTTATCCACGGCGCAGTTTCTCATACATAGTAGTTCTAGGAGGTACCTAACACAACTTATAACATACATAAGGAGTTACAAGTTAATACTATCGTAGTAATTGTATGTGCGTGTCCAAACGTTGTAAATGCGTACCCAAGCACCAATGATCTTTATCATATAAGCATATCTTATAGGTACGGAAGGGGGGAAACATATACTATAGTAGAATAGGCAAGTATTAATCCTTTTTTTTCTTTGTTTTGTTGATAATACATAATACTATGTATGTCTTGTCGGCATGGACCGACGCTACTTATGTGACAAGGGACGACAGGGAAACAGGGACATTAAAATGCACATCCTGCAGATGGCTAAATCCGGTAACTCCAACGGAATTGCGGGGCACGACGGTTTTCGTGCCACAAAGCAGGGAGAAGACTGGAGGAGGTACACTACATACTTAGGTATGTATGTATGTATGGGTAACTATGTATATCAAGTATGTACATGTACGCATAGAATACATAGAATGTATCTAATATACTACTTTTATTGGTAGACATATGCCAAACATCTTCCTTGCTTATATGCTAATGTTAAAATTCCGCTTCAGGGTCTGTTATATGCACTTTTATAGGAGATGCTTGCAGTCGGTGAACAATCTTCTAACAGCCGCTTTGTTAGGTCCCCGATGTCGTACAAATTGTCCCGAATACTTGGCCAGCTTCGAAAGTGTCCCACATTAATGTTGCCATGCCACTTCAAGCCTCAAAGCCAGTCCACTTCAACAGTCCACTTCAACGATGAGAACGACTTAGAACATGAAGGTGTAAGCTAGTTCTGCGTGCCGTGCGCGCGGTCAACTCTTATCAACGAACTTGGAAGCTAGAAGACTAGTGATGTACCTAGTAAAGCGCCTTTAAATGTACCTAATAATATAAGTATGTACATCTTACCTTTATATATGTGCATGTACATAAGACGGGGCTGATCGTGCCGCGTGGTCTTCAGCCGAATGACACCAATGTCTTGGAACTATTATCTAGTGGCACAAGGCTGACCTCGTTGTTCATTATGGATAGTAGTGGATCTTGATCTTGACATAGGCCCAGAACGGAATATGGAAATATTAGGATATGGGGACGGAAGAATTCTTCGGATGTTGAAAAGAATTGCAACATAGATTTTGTTGTTTTTACTACGTACATAGTAATAAGGGTAGGTATATAAGTACAGGAGTACTATTAGATGCATCGTTTATACTTCAAAGTTGCCGATATATTACTTCGTTAGGTTTATAATCCTGGAGATGAGTAAGATACGTCATCGGACTTCTAATGTACCTTAAAAGAATTCTGTTATTGTTATCTACATAGTATAATTGTTGGTGATATTATGCGTCTATCTTACTGAAGGAACAACACGTGCACGGAAGAAAAGTCGAATTCAGTTAACGGATCAATCATGTGTAGTATGAAATCGGGGCGCGACCGTTCGAGACTTCGAGACTTACCAGTCGAACATGTTTTTTGCGGGTCCATGGGCCGAAACCTCCGATCGGCATCTTTTGGCTCGGTTACTGACGTCTCCCTTCATACCCATTGGGTTTATTATGTTACTCTCCACGAGATTCAGATAGGGGACATGTCATAATATCTGAAAATTAAAAATATAAGACATGACATGAAATTGTCGTATGTACGTATTAACATGCATGTTTTAATAACTTTTCCGAATTGTAATTATTTTTGTTTTACTTTATTTCAGTTTAGTTTAGTTTATATTATTTTATTTCTTCATTTCATTGGCACAACTATGCTAAAATGGTAGAAGATATACTTGCTTACTTTGTATTATATGAAGCCTTTTTGACAGGTAAAACGTAGGCCATAAAACCCTGCGTTAATCAAAATATCCTGGAATATCTTATAAGCTATAGTAACCCAAGGATATGTTTCCACCATTTACCATCTACCATCACTTCCTTTGACCGCATCATAAGAGGTAAGCAAAAAACAAAAATCCTTCTAGGGGACTTGCTAGAACGGGTAATCACAAAGATCGTGGATGCAGAGCGGTCCGATGTCAACCTATAGACGAATTCCTACCATGTAAAAGGTGTTTACCTGTACTACGTGTATGAATGGTTGATAACCAAATCAAGAAGGCCGCGTCAAGTTTCCTGACATCCTTGCAAGTCGATCCCTCAAAAACCCGATCTCCAGTCAGAGGACCGCTCTAAATATGACGATAGAGTGAATCCGAAGTCTACGCCAATGATACTCGAACCTGTTGTTACACCTATGCTAGCTAGGTAGTTGAAATATGACCATATCTTAAAAAGCTTATACGATATCCATGATTCCATGCGCCCGCCAAGGTTCACGGCTCACTCATCAACCACTCTCGTTCTAATTCCTGTACTTAGTTTTGTGTAGGTTATGTAGGTACTCACAGCATGACCATGGACGCATGCAGGCCGCATTGGAGGGGGGACGTGCTCTTTGACAGCGATCTACGTATGCCTCCTCACTTTCTTCACCACCAGCCAAGTCGATCAGGTCGCTGCTCTGCCTCTGATTCGTATTATTCGACGGGCTGGGTTGGGGTCCGACATGCATATGTTTGTAGGCGGGAAGTTCAATGCGTACAAGTGCGGCGTAGTATCAAATTCACCTATCATCTCACTAATCCCCCATCCTCACTGCGTGAGAAAGTCCAGTTGTTTACATAGTAAATATGGGGGGGAGAACTTACTGCTCCTTTCTCATATGCGCTCTTGGCAGTGGTCTGAAATGTCGTAAATAGATCGAAACAGGACGTTCTGTTAGGGAGGGGTGATGGTAGCAGCGGTACCTACGTAGACCGCAAATTAAATATACCTACGCTACGTCAAGTAGTAATTCTGCAGGGACTCGAGTTAGGCGGAACCGAGATCATGCTCAAACACACAAAGTATTGTCAACGTACATCCTTCAACCAAGATGCCTTGGCGCGAAATTATATCAACGACCGTAGCACCCAAGCATCGACATCACCTGATAGTCTACATTTTTTATCCAACTTTCTCTCTAGCTTCGTGTCAGATGTTGACGATATCCTGAGTATCCATGCACATTAACTCTGGACTGCTATGTATTGGACAGCCAAGTATTGATGCTCTATGGGGCAGTCTTGCGGAATCTCGTACTGATCGAGAGGGACCGTTGCTTCGCGCCTAACGAGACTAATCCGTGCTTCCACGCACGGAGGTTTAACAACGTCATATAGGTAATAGACATACCACATGTTGGGACCCTCGTGCGGTAGCTAAGAAGAGTTGGCGTCCCTAGCTGGGCAGGACCCTTGCCGGCGCTGCTGATCTCCGAGCACCCCTTTCTAGAACAGCAAACAAGTGATATATCTCGAATAAGGCATAGGAGTATTATCGTCTCCTCGTGTCTCCGTATACCTACCAGAGACCGAGTGAGGGATGTGCCGTTCACACATTGCATACCCGCATACCAAGCATTAGGTACCGTAAGTACCAAATCCAAGGATACGCTTGTCCGCACTTGCAGGTACCCATCAGCCTCTTTCCAGGGTCATTGGGCAATGCAATGCAGTGATCCTACCTATGAGTCTCGAAATCGGACTGCCTCGTGATTCGAGAAGGGGGAAAGCTGGACGGTGGTTCGTGGGTTAAGCTTGGGTATTGGTCCTATTCAAGGAAGGGGACTGATTATAGATGAAGGGATGGAGCAACCGAAGGCCAAGGCTAGGTTAGAATCGAAGGCGTACCAATCGATATTTTCATCGTTTAGTTGATATGAGACCATCGACTAGGTATCGTATTATGTATGAAGTGGATTTTCATTCCTAATCATTTCTTTGAATATGAGAAAGCCTCATGTTTTTTTTTCTCTTCTTATTCTATTAACCCTGTTTTTTCTAGTGTCAAATATTAAGGATGAAATTATATAAAAAGAATACAGAATTAAAAAAAAAAAAAAAAAAAAAAGCGGTAGAGGAAAGACATTATCAAGTTGATTTATTACTTAGGTACTACGTACGTAGTGTAGTAGTGATACACGCCTGCCCCGCCTTGAACGAAGTTGTGCTTACCATAGTACGGAGTAAAGGTGCAGGAGTTGTACGGGTTATCCCTGTTGCACATACACCTGATCAAGATCAGGACTGAAAATATACTAACCTTTCAAAATTTTATCTAATAATTGATTGATACATATTTAAGTATTCTGCATGAATGACTTTTTTTAATACAGTATCGAGGTATACATTCTATTTATGGATAATATATTAGAATGCTTATTAAATCATTCATATAACTAGCCTTCTAATTAAGAGGTATTTAAATGTAGTCATATAATATACCGATATAATATACATCAAATATCCAATATATCTAAATGTAGTTACCGGATATCAGGTAAAATACCTATACCTATACATATCAAACACTGGAAATGTCAACTACTTTATATGTAGCGTAATCCATACATATATGTCCTGGAGGGACGGGTACCTCTCGAAGGTTTATAAGACCGTTGTCGGTCGGGTCCTCTTCGTCTAGTTGGCCCCACAAGCATTAACTTATCTGGACCACGCTATGAAGTAAGGCAAGACAGAACGTGCCGCTAAGCACGAGGTGCCATTTTCAACAGGTACATATATACATAGTACATATTGATGTACTACATGTATGTACGAAGTATAATACCAGCATACTTCGTACATTTGATACAACCCATTACTTAATATTTAGCGTAGTCAAAGTTACTAGTCGGTAGCACGTATAGTGACACAACGGAACCATCTATGTCCAGGTCTCCTTCCGATCGTTCTCGCATATCTTTTCCTATCCCTCGCGCCGCAGATGCGGATACCGAACGCTCTCCTCATTCTTTTTTTTATTTTAATTTTTTTTTATCTTTTCCTTTCATTTCTTCATTTGTTCATCTTTTCATCGACCCCCCTCCTTTCCCTTCTTTAAGTCATCCTTCTTTTCAAGTACATGACATTGTGGCTATAATTGAGATAATTCTTTTTATATACAGTCTTTTTTTTCTTTTAATATTTATGAAATATTGGTCTGTTAGTCTATATCTTGAGAAGAATAAATAGCTTCATATTTCATATACCTAATATTACCTACATATAACATGAAATAAGATATAACATATTATATTTACCTGGTCTTTAATATACCCCATAACCTGGGTATATTATAGGTACAGAGGTGTAAAACATACCTTAACACAACGTTGAAAAATAAATCACTACCAAAGTACGAAGTAAAAGACTTGAGAATCGTTACATGTAAGGCCCAAACCCACTCACGAAGCTATGTCTCGTCCTATTTGGTTTGCCGGGAGCATGAAGCAACTGTCATTCGTCAATTAGAACCGGGTTTAGGGCAAACCTCCACAGAAACTTGCCTTGCTTACTTGGCAGGCTCCAGTAAAATAAAACATTGGAAGTCATCACAGCGAGACAAGTTCGTTATCGCTTCATCTGTAATAGTGTATCATGTACGTTATACGTCTCCTACTCTCTCTTCCCTCTCTCACACTCCCCCCCCCCCCTTTCTCACCGCTCTACTATCTTGTTATCTATGTATATATATACTAACAGCTAACTAAATATTCAGCTATATTCAGCTGGTATCAGCCTACCTCTTTAGAGTACCCGGCTTGAGCAGTTATGTGCAGTACACGCACGTACATCGTCAAGTAGCTCGCCGTACTTCTTCGGCAGAATACTACATGCGTCCTTTTTTACGTGGGTACAACACAAACAATCACAGCAGCAGCATACCTACTCTACTAGGTATGTAGATGGTACATTATCATACATCCATGACCATACCCATACCCATACCCATATCCATATTCATACCCATACTCATACCCATACCCATACCCATTGATACCTACCAGCCTACTACATTACATGCTACGCACTATATACCATATACGTACCGGATTGTACTGCACAGAACTATTCACGGGATCGTATGCATGTATTGATTGTATGGGGATCATCCTCTCGACCCCGAGCACCTAACACGGTGAAGAAAATACCGTACCGTCGCCTGGCAAAGACCAAATAGGCGTGTCAGCAAATCCCGTTACCGTTACCGTACCCTTTGAGTACATTATATACACTATTACTTTCCAAGACGTCGTTGGACCTGGGCCTTGGGGGCTTATTTGACCGTCCACTCTGCCAAGCCGAGCAATTATTTAGTACTACATAGCACAGTTACCTATCGATCATCTTTTGCTCACCCGTTCCCATGTCTACTACCTAACTTGACTACCCTGACTACCTGCACCACCATCTGGATCCCTGCCTTTTTTTTTTTTTTTTTTTTCTCTCTCTCTGTCTGGGTTTCTAACCTACTATGTAGCTCACACCCTGTTGATACGCCGCGCTCATCACTACATATCGACCAGGATTAGGCTACGCGGTACTGTATGTACATGGTCAACTTCTTTTGGTTGCTACAACCCTTGTACGTACCTCACCCCAGCTTTCCAGGGCTTCCACCGTCCATGGGAAATCGCCTCTTGGACGCCGAAATAACTGAGCTGTCGTTGATGACCCTCTTTACCCACTTTACTATTCTCGCTGGCCTCGCGGTTTTCCTTGCTTGACATCCACCAAAAACCTCGTCGTCTCCTGAAGCTTCGACGACGCCGTTCCTTTTTTTGTATTTTTTTTCTTGCCCTACGAAACAACCACACCCCCCCTGGAAAATCCTTGGTAACCCGCCTGACGGGAACTTGTCCTGTATAGTAGTAGTAGTAGCTCCGTCTCTGCCCAACTGCTGATCCTCTGGATTTGGGCTCCGGACCGTAGAGCTTCACCCAGGGACCCGGGACCGCCTCCACGCGCCTCGTTCGAGAACTGACGAGCTCGCAGCCTGTTCCCTACCACATTTACACCGACCCTTCAATGTCATCATACCTACACCAATAGGAGCTGCGATATCGTCAGAGTTCCCTCCCTCCACACCCCAACTGACCAGCGCGCAGTCTGAGCTTTTTTTTCTCTTGGCAAGTCGAGGAGCCGATTGCTCCATCCTGCTCTCGGGTCCATTTGGCCTCCTTCCTTGATCGCCTTTCTCATGACCACCTTCCCCGTTGTTCTTTTTTTACCTGACCTGTGCTTGTCTCTACCCGCCGCCTATGACTCTACGCATATAACACCCCAAGCATGGAACCTGGGCCGCCTGAGACTAAACGTCCCCGGCTCTTGCAGACCGGTCCGTCATGGTCTTCGCATCAGGCCGTGTCGCTGCCTCATCCTACCGCCGCACACCATCCACCAGCACCTGGCCCTCATCATCCTGCGCCGCCGCCGCCTTATCAACACCCGCCTCCCTTTTCTCGACCTCCAGAGCCCCCTCTCCCCTCGGCTCATCACCACCTCGACGACCGCCGCCACCATGAGCACGAGCCGTACCCGCCAATGCACGATCCTCATCGACAGCCTCCTCCGCCTCCCTCGTCAGCGCATCCGCCTTTTGCCTCTTACGCACCACGAGACCCAGTAGTCAAACGGGATCCAGCCGAGGAAAATTCGCTCCCGCAGCTGCGCCGGCCAAACTCAACCGGCAACGTTGCTGATAATCTGCCGCCTGGTGCTCATCCTGTTGCTCATCCTCCACCCCCGGACGACCCGCGACGACACATGAGTTACGACAACGGACCGTCGATGCCACACTCGCCGGCCATGTATAGGCCGCCGCAGAACTATCACCCTCCCCCGACGCCGGTGGCCCAACATCCCCAATATGAAAGCCCCCACGTATATGGGCCTCCGGCTCCCATGTATCCTCTAGAGATCGCAACCAGCGCTAAGCGGAAAGCTCAGCGCGCCTCCCAGGTAGGTTTACCCTCATATCGTGTTGTGCGTTAGCTGACTCAGTATGCGTGAATAGGCTTGCGACAGCTGTAGGCAGCTTAAAGCGAAGTGCGATGAGACCAAGCCGTGCAAAAACTGTCGGGAGAAGAATATCGACTGTAAATATAGAGATCCTCCTGCAAAACAGTGAGTCGAGCGTTCAAAATGGTGACATAACGCACGAAGTACTCATTATGGTGTAGGCCGGATAAAGTGACAGCCGATCTATTAGAAATGCTTGCCTCCATGAGGGAAGAGATAAATTCTAAACTTTCCAATATCAACAGGGAACTTGCTGGACTAACTCAAGCCAACATGAATCAGAACCAGCGAGTAGCTAATTTAGAGACTAAGGTCAGGCAGCTAAATCCTGACACGGAGATGAAAGTAGAATCGATCGAGGAAGAGGAACGTCCGGATTTTCAAAATTCGCCCTCGCCTACCATCAGCAAGGCGCTGGTTGAGGAAACACTATCATCCCCAGGAGGGACTGTTGTAGAGCCGAATCTAACGATTGAACAAGCTCAGGCTACGTTACAGGAAGCAAACGATGACGATTATATGGAAGCGAATCCGGGTCCGGCTGTAATACCCGGCAAGCCGGCTATGCCGCCGAACCACACGACCTTAGCTGGCTTACTTTTGAAGTGGCCGTCAATCAAAAGCATGGTCTCGCATCTGATGGAAGCCGAGAAAATATTTCATCCCGATGAGTATCCGATCCGTCAGGAACAGCAGCGCGGCGTGATCCGCATCTTTGGGAAAGGCGAAGGATCTGATCTGGACATATTCCGAGCAGCCGATAAAGAAACCCCGCCTGATCATACGATGACCGATGCTATGGATGATTGCTCCGACGTCGCGTCACCGTCTCCCGTGGGAGATGCGTGGGGCCAGGTCGGTAGCTTGACGCCTGCTCCCGGCGTCGAGTCTAGGGGCGGCGTTGTTAACTTTGATGGGAATCCAGATTGGGATTCGACCAAGATCTGGAGATATGTGAATAGTTTTAAGGATAACATTTTGAGCATGCATCCTATAATCATTCCGAGGGAGCTCACTGCGATGGTTAAAGTATTTCTCGAAAATCTGCCAAGGTCTCAGAATAGCCAGGCGAATAAGGGTGGATCGAGTGCGAGATTCGTCAACCAGCCAAGCGCTATACCTCCCTCGTTTTCCGAGACAGGGACAAAGAGGAAGAGATCGCCTGCAACAGATGAGCAAATCCCGTCCACATCATTCGTCAAACCCGGTCGACCCTACCGAAGTATTCAGAGCGCTCTTGTCCTGCTGGTTTTCGCATTGGGTAAGATATGTTTACATAAAGACAGAATACCTGATCCGGTTCACGAATCGGACTCGCCAATGCATCACTCGCCTTCCGTCCGTAACGGCATCTTGACGTCTCCATTGCAAGGATCCCCCCCCGGTATTCTACCGCAGTCCCAATCCAATATGGCATCCCCTAGGGAGAGCGAGAGGATTCCTATGAGTCGAAGGCCTTCCCTTCAGGGAAATGTGCCCGGCATAAGGGGGCCACATTCCCATAAAAGAAATCTGGATGTGATTCCTGGCCTCGAATACTTCGCTCTGGCAATGGACATCATGGGTAGTCACATGGGCGGCTTTAGTCTAAAACATGTCTACGCGCAGATCTTGGCTGGGCTTTATTACGGCCAACTTGGACGTGTGCTTGAGAGTTGGTCTTATATATCTCTTGCAAGCCGGAATCTGCAGGTCATACTACGACCGTAAGTGAAGCCCTTATGATACTTATATGAATTTGGAGAATGACTAACCGGAATGGAACAGGAGTCTTGACCGTTTGTCGAAGTGGCATGATCAGGGTAGAAGTATTGGACAGTCACGCAGGGACAATCAGCTCGCCTTCGCTTTTTGGACCTGCCTGCAGCTAGAAAGGTAGCTCTGTCGAATATTTCTTCTATCTCAATATACGCTAACGTACGAGGTTGCTAGTGATATCCTGGCCGAGTTACCGCTTCCTCACTCCGGCATCCTGGCGTTCGAGGATAGGATGCCTTATCCCAATTCCGAATACGCGGTAAACCAAGGCTTCTCGGAGCACATCGTGACGGGCTATATCGCGCAGCTATATCTTCGAAAGCAGCTAAACCAAGTGCACACCTTACTCTACGATTCGGCAAAGCAAAGCAAAAACAAGAACGGGATTACGCTAGACGATCCGGCGATAGAAGAAGGTATCAAGCGTATCGAGGAAATGCTCAGGAACTCGAGGAGCCGCTGGGTCCCGAGCAGCTACCAGTGGAACGAGAACGACCCTCCGGCCCCTGACATGCTGGGAGCTCGTCTTCGTGCGAAGTACTGGGGCTCCCAGGTTATCCTCTACCGACCCTTTTTGCGGGCCATTCTTGAGCGAGAACTTTGGCCATATGCCAACCATGCTGGATCTCCAGACGCTCAACACCCTCACGAGTTCGACGAGATTCCCCGAAACGTCGATCCCAGAGTTTTTGACTACGCTGGCTTGGCAATATCTGCCCTCGTCGAGAGTACCCGCGCATTTCATGGCATACCGAGTAACCAGCGAATCATTATCACCAACGTATTTGGAACCGCTCATGCGTAAGTGTGAATCCATTCGCTAAGAACAACGGTAACTAACGATTAACTACTTATGTCTAGGCAATGGGGAAATCTTCTTACTCTAGCAGCATGTTATAAAGATAGGTATTTGCGGAAGTATATCAAGGCGGAAACCCTGAGCAATCTTTTTTCTCGGACGATCGCGTTTTTCCAATCGATTGCTCAGCCCATGAGCGCCCTGAGAGCCGACATGAATATCTTGATCGGCCTGGCAAAAGACCTTGGGTTTATACGGGATGAATACGATGTCGCGAGTGCGAGCTTTTCAAGCATATCGAGCGGCGGCCCTCTACCACCCATGCATAATCCCGATAATTATCACACTCAGATGCACGGGCGGCCCTATTTACCGCCGCCGCACTCTATTCCTTGACGGGATCGGAATAGGGGTTCGCGCAAATGGGAAATGAGCTCATGGGGTGGACTCGACGAGTAACGCTGCGGTGCCGATGGGATCTACTCCCCGATATGACTCCCGATACTCGACAAGGCTCTATTCATGGTCGAATTCCTACGGCACGATTCTCGTTGTTAAGTATCGATCACAGGTATCCATCTACATCATCTGCACGTGGCATCGATGGCAGATTTCGGGAGGAGGTAATTTTATTTTGGCGGTTTTAACACCAGCAACGGCGTTTCGGGTAACTGTCCGGCGCGACATCATGTTTTGGCTTCACGGTACCAATTTGCATACTATAAATACACTATGCTTGGTCTCCGGCAAAACTATTTCTTTTTCTTGTTATCATTTGTGGCGCCAGTCCACTGAAGCATGCAATACCGGCGTTCTTTTTCCCCCCCTGAGGCAGCATTGGAAGATCCTTTGTGAAAAAAATTTATACAGAACTCTAAAGCTGAGGATACCCCTTTGCTAGAGCGATCTGTCGTGTTCTTGACGCTATATATATACATATAAACCAGCATCGACAAGTATATACATACAAATTTGAATCCTAGGCCCATTTCTCTCAATCGCGGTTTCTTCGGCGTCGTTTTTTTCTTTTGTTTTTTTTTTTTTGAAAGGAAAAAATATCTGACTGAAGCAGCGTGACAAATTTTGATATAGGAGTGCCGCATATGTTGGTTCGAGAAAGAGGGTTTAGGATAAAGACGTTTTATTTTCTAACACATAATATCATATCTCCTAATTTGGATTGGCTATGTATTGTTACACCTTCTAACACTTCATCATGGAGTTCAGTGCTGGTCGGTCGGTATTCTTAGGCGGCTAGCATCATCCTCCTCTTCCATCGACCGAGGCAATGCGGCGGGAGGCATTCGTCTTTTGTTTCGGTATCGGGTCACTGCGACATTCCCGCTTCTGGAGGGGGCGGAGGAGATACCATACACAAACAATTCCGGTTCTTCTCTTTTTCAGGACTCGATAACACCTCTATTGGTCAAGTTAGGAGACGAGAAATCGTCCTGCAACGTGTATATATCTGGATACATCGCGATTCTAGTTTTTTAGATCTCACGCCTTTCTCTCTCTGTCTCCCTCTCCCTATTATAGACCTGCGTTTCTGTCGTTACACGTGCCTGCTGCATGTAGCGGCGAGTAGAGAGGAAAGAAAAAAAGACGAGGTGACCGCTGGAATGAAGGATGAAGGATCTCATGACTAGAGACTTACCGATACCCATTCGCCTTCGGCAAGTCAGCCTACCCTAACCAAACCGATCCTCCCCCCTCCTCCCTTCCCCTACCCAAGACAATGCGGTATAGAATCGACAGCAAATGAAACGGATAGCGGCCATTTCCTTCCCCCCCTCGATCGAGATCCCGACGCCCGTCACCGGACGTCCTACGTAAACCCGGCCCCAACCTGTTTACCTCCCTACCATTCTCCCTACCTAAGCCCTCTAAACCCGAGCTACAAGGCGAGGAGATAAAGGGGGGTCGAAGACTAACCGACCACCCCCTATATCTCACCGTCCACAACTTCCACAGTAGTAAGTCGGGTTAGTAAGTTTAGGTAGGTAGGTTAGATACCTACCTCCCAGGTATATATATCGACCTAACGTAATGTAGCGTAGAATTTGTGTCTTATCACAACAACAGCAACAGCAACAACGACAAACAATCAAGTCTTTAGCCGCAAAGCAGGCAGGGGAACGAACGCTTGCTTCCCCATGTCCCCCCCATTTACCCTTCCTTCTTTTCCTTACCTCACCTCCTGTGGGACGAGCATCGTACGTCGCACAGGGGGGACAAGGGGGGGGGGGGGGGGGGGGGAGGGGGGGGCGACAAAAAGCGCAACGCGACGACGCTCGGCCCGCGCGTGCACGACCTCTCTCTCTCTCTTCTTTTTTTTTTTTTGGTTTGGTTTGGATTTGGTTTTCCTGACATTTTTCTATCTATCTATCCATCCCTTCCCATCTTCTCCTGTGGGCGGGAGGGAGGGTAGGACAGGTGCCGGCGCTAGGGAAAAGGGAGACGATGGCATAGGTGGATGGAATACGCTAGGTCCATGAATAGGGGTACCTACTAGTTAGGTAGTTACCTAGGGTAGGTAGGTAGGTAGGTAGGTAGATGTGAAGGGGAAGAGAAGAAGTATGTAGGTATGTAGGGGGGGGAAGAAAAGAAAAGAAAAGAAAAGGGGGAGTGTGGCGTATGTTTGCTTGCTTCGATAAGTTCCTTGATTTCTTTCTTTTCTTTTTTTCTTTCTTTGAAGGGGTAGGTAGGTAAGTAGGTAGGTACCTAGGTTAGAGGGCAGGTAGATAGGAAGATAGGTTTTTTTCTAGCACGGAAATACCCTCCTCCCTTCGCTCGCTCGTGTGATTTGCTCCCGTAGGTCGATCTCTCTCTCTATCGGTATATCCTTCTTTTTTTTTAATGAAAGGGTCGTAGCGACAATGCGATGCTCCTCTCACGGTCTCCCGTTCTAGAATTGCTCGGATTTAAGGGACTCGGGGGTTCCTGGCGAATGGCGAGCGGCCGCTGAGTCCTCCGAGGGAGGGATGGACGGATGGCAGGAGAGGAGGAGGATGTAGGTAGGTGTGCGTACGTGTTGTCGGTGTATCCTGCCTACCTTCCCCCTTATATTTGTACGTTATATAGGGGTGTACACATCCGTACACACAATGCCCTTTGATACCTACCTATACACGCATAGAATAACTTATGGCAAGGTGTAGTACTGGAGATCGGACGTAGCGCTTTATGCTCCTGCTACTTCTCTCTCTTCCGGAGAACGTGTGCCGACGCAGCGACGGTTGATTGGGTTGTCCTACGTACGTCTACTACCTACCTACATATATGGATATGTACCTACTGATGAAAGGTAGGAATGGGGAAGAGGGATATTGTCAATTCAAATTCTGTTGTGGCTAGCCGATAGAGTGACAGGCGGTAGGCTGGGTAGCATGTAAGCCTGTGGTGTGATAACAGGAACCAAAGCAGCTCCCAGCGTAGCGTTGCTGTCGACCACCCTCTCCTTCCTCCCTCTTCCGAGAATAATACACGTAGGTAATATTCGACGCTGATTTATTCATGCATTTGTTATTCCCACCGCGTGACCCATGATTAATACGTATCTAAAACCCACGTGCTTGGTAGCCGCGTCTAGTATATACCCCTTATGGGTATGGATTAGGTACTTGAGAAGTTTTAAATACCACTTAATTGTTAGATATTTGTACGCATATACGCAAATTAGGCACACGATTCAACTATCAGATAGGTATCCAGGTATACAGCAGGTAACTTGGGTAGTTGTCTAGGTTAGGTACATCGTATGCATACACATATTGTTATAAATTCTAAACGTCAAGAAGCTTAACAACGAGACAAACCCAACCGTCAGGGTACGCGGCCTCGCGCATGAGTTCCTCGAGCGGGGCGCGGAAGGGCACACTGACGCCGTGCAAGATCACGTCTGCTAATACCGGATCTCGGCTGCTGGGGAATAGACGCGGAAGTAGACCGCGGAGCGCGGCACCGAGGGTCTGTGGATTGCCTGTGTAGACGGCCGTTAGTGATCAAGGGGCCCTATCTAGGATTTAAAAGGGGTTCAGGGGAAGGCAGAGGGATGTAGTTACGTTCGCTCAGGCGCGGCTGAATAAGTGATTGGACGACCTTGAAAGAACCGGCCGGGCTGTCGTGGGACGACTGCGGGATGTATATCCGGAGCGGGATGTTGCGCAGGTCGCGCGAGGTATTCAGTAAGCGCGCGTTGATCTTGGCGAAAGACGCGTAGTCATCTGGGATCACGAACAATCGTCAGCGCCGGGCCTTGTCCGTGCGCGTCTATGATTCGTTCGCCATATAACTTACTATCTTGCACCGCGTCCCACAGCGCGGTCGTATGCTCCTTAGACAAGGACATAATCTGGTGCGCGTTGCCATTGCGCACGAAGTCCGCCTGTTGCCGAACATGTCAGTCTGTTGGCCAACTAACTCAAATCTATCCTTACATCTTACATCTCGGCTATTACCGACCAGTGCTTCTACGGCTACGAAAGACGTGCATCTTAAAGGGGGGAGGGGGGAAGAGGGGCAGAGATCTAGACTTTTTGTGAAAACTAGGCCATACCTCTTTAGCGCTGTTCAGGAAGGTGTCGGATATATCCCAAGCGAGGCCATCAGAGACGACAAGACGCCAAGGGAGAGGGGGCTGGTATAAGTCGACAAGCAAGCCGACTGCAAGATTACGCAGTAAGACGTCCTCGTGATGGAAGCTAGAACAGGGTAGACCAAAGTAGGTAGAGAGACGCGGCAGTAACAGGGCCAGGTAGCTGAAGCGGGGGACGGACGCGACGAAAGGGGGGCGCGCGTCGGCGTTGGCGTGGGTAACGATCAGCGGCACTTGCAGGTCCCAGAGGGTCTGCGAGATCGTCGTCGAAGATGATGGTGGCGACGCCGGGGAAGTCATCTCATCTGTTCCGGTCGTCCTAAATTAGATATATGAGGTAACTACCGCTACCTCTTTTTGTTCTTTTTTCGTAGTGTCGTGACGAATTATTAGAACCATTCTCATATTTTATCCACTTGACTTCGCGTTGAATCTCATCTTTTTTATTAGTACCCCTTTTAATATAAGATGATATAGGATGAAAGTTTTTATGAGTTCGATCGTGTGTTTAATGTGATTTTTATGTATTTACTTATTTATTTATTTATTAAATTATTTGTTTATTTTAGGATGTGATATCATGAATGTGGATGAGGATGAAAAGGGCGACGATGAGTGGTTGAGAAAAGTTGGTTGTTGGTTTCGTTAAGAAGTCGGAAGCCGGAAGTCGGAAGTCAAAAGTCGGGATATTGGATGCTTACTATGCATTTACATGACATATGTATGTACCCCTAAACCAACTAGGTATATGAGGTAGGTATGTAAGTTCTTTAACGGTACATGTTACTAAGTATCTGTAAAAGAAAATTGAGCCCGGGCCAAGCAAGTCTAACCGATCGGCCTTGCATGCCGAGTGAGGTCCACTTCTTTTCTTAAGCTAACCGGGACCCAAAGATACCGTAAAGAGCGGGGTATTCTAGAGCTATCCAAATAAAGACTAGCGCATGTACGTACCAGAGTCTTAGGTAACCTAAAACAGAACCCAAACCAGACCTGACATAATTCGGGTCCGGAACAAACCATAGTTCCAACACGCCGGGGGTTCTTTTAATTACGGTACGCGGTACGAAGAACGTTGTTTTAAGGTACCTCCTATACGGATACCTAGGTACATTGATGTATAGAATGATTAGCGCATTAAGGAATCTTTATTGGGGCTTTTATACTCTTACATTTTTATACTCTTACATTTTATACTCTTATATTTTTATACTCTTATATTTTATACTCTTACACTTTTACATCTTCTTCGTATTCATTTATTAATTCTACCAAGCCTCCATAAAATATCCCTTAAACATGCCGTCCATGTTATCTACACTATATACCGACAATAATCATATATACCTTCGTAGTCAGCGTCGGTCTACGTTTTCGAATCGGACCGCTTGAAAGATATAAGATATAAGTTACTATAGCCAGTCTATATATAATACAGAGTACGCACATACTTACTTCGTACATAGAAGAAACTCACATACCTTACAATGTAGTGTCTGTGACGGAGCAAAAGGGGAAATAAGGGCATTTGGCGACATCTACTCTACACTAATCCTGTCTACGTCCACGGTTCGGGCTCTGCTGCAATCTCCGTTTCCCGCACGCTCGGGCGGAAAACTACAGATACTTGGGTCATGACTACCACCTTGGCGTGGATCGCAGACCGAGTCGTCTTCGGGTTTGGAACTTGGCATCACTAACCAATACCACGTCCCCCCTTGTATCGTAATATGTGAGTAATCATATCACGCCCTACGCACCGTGCTCGCGGAAGGGCAGAATCAACAACTACCCTTGTAGAACATCTAGATACCTACCTAACTAGTGTAGGAAAGGCTTACAATACGACGTAAATCGTTAGTAATTATAGTGTATAGCGTATACGGATGCCCCGTTCTTGGTACCAATCCCCCAACTACACTACACAATCTCTAAGCTGCCAAGCACGTCCTTTACGAGGAACAGATGAAAGCCTCTATTTGTTAACGAAACGACGTAGAAAGTACCTATTTATGATAGATAGGGGCGTAGGCTATGCAACGCATTATACTTGCGTTGGTGAGCCCCCTTATTCTTACATCGCGAACGGCCGCAAATGGGGCGGTGTCTGTTACGTGTACCGGGAGTATATGTGTCATGCAAGGAGGGATCCTACGTATGTAGATATCTAGGGTAGGTTATCTCATTACGGGGTACGATGAAGATGCATTAGGGCAGGTTAGGTAGGTAGGTTAGGTACGGGGCAGTTCCCGCGTACGTCAAGGACGGTGAAAGTGGCAAGCGATGTCTACGAGTGGGCTACACACCTGGGACCTTACGACATGATACGGCCACTGCGCCAAGTGTTCCCCGGTGTGGTGGCGCACTTACCTCGGTGAGGCCTACGGGAGATCAATAAGGGGCCATAGGTCAGGGTGGAGATCTTCGCTTAACAGGTGACGAGACGCGTCGTCTATCTGGCTATCTGATATGTCATGTATCATGTTCAGCGCCATGCCTCGGGCCGCTGCCGAGCACGTGTTTTCTCGGCCCGAAGTAGGTATGTTTCGGTAATCCTGGCAACCATATCCGACTTCTCCTTTTCATCGTCGTGATACCAGTAAGGAACGATAGCAGAGCATAGAGGAACGTTTCCAGCACGGTTGTGCGCTGAGTTAAATCATAGTCGTTTGCATGGTAGATATATTCCTCACTCATAGGGGGTAGTCAAATGTAAAGATTACTAGTAGTTATCGTCACTATCCTTAATCAGATAAGGATGAATAGAGATTTCCTTGAGGATTCCATCTAGACTCTTTCCCTCAACTTCTACGTTAGCTATACTGTCGTTATCGTGATTCGTAATGTCTTTCTTAGTAGATCCTTCACTTAAACCTCGTTAGGATACTGATTGTGTCGATATATCATTGTAGTCGTACCTCACCAAATCCTCATCCTCATCCTCTTCTTCATCTTCATCTTCTTCCTCGTCCTCGTTATCATAGGTCGTCCGACCCCCACTCGCCAGCCTTTCCTGGCGCTCCTGAGCCTCCTTAGCAAGTATCTATCGTCTGAGACTACCCTTGGTCCCACCGCGCGTGGTCTCGTTCTTGATCCCCTCCTCGATCTCGGCCAGCTTCATGTCCGACTCGACCCGCTTCAAGAACGACATGCTCGCGTCCCAGTCCGTGGCGGAGCTGTCGCGCAACAATTTCGTCAACCCCCCCCCCCACCTTCGCCCCAGCCGCCAGCGAGAGGTCGCTGCCTGGCCTCTTGCGCTTCGGCGAGCTGGAAGTCGCGGCTGAAGCCTCTATAAGCCTATGAATATCGGATTCGGAAAATCCTGTGTCTATATCAGAGGATCCTGTGATTTCTGTGACCACCGTAGTTTCTGTCGTATCTACTGCTTGTTCGTCCACCAGCTTCAGACGTTGAGCGGACGGCTCTTCCTGCTTTGTGAAAGGTACGCTTGCCAAGTGCTTACTTGCTATACGTTCCCCAGCTTCCGGGGTCTGCCACGCCTCGTCAGCCTCGCGCTGGACGAGGTTGAGCAGTTGGGCCAGGACATCGTTCTTGGGGCCCATGTGCGCGAGTTCCTAGCTTTGGGGGGGGGGGGTTCGATCTGTCGGCTCTCGCGGAACGAGTGGAATGAGTTGTTGGCTTTTGCCCTGTAGACCTCGACGTCGGTGTGTTGTCTAACCTAACTCTAGTTAGCAGCTTGAAGTAGAGCTTAGAGTGCGTTTTACTATATTCAAGAAAGACTCACTCTGATGACTCGATGTAATAGGTAGCCTACCACTGCATTGGCAGGTTGAGCGCCTGCGAGGCAACTAGAACTTGCGCGCAACTCTTGTGTAGATTAGAACCCGCGAAGCCAACAGTGTCCATCTGAATCACAACCTGACATCGGTGATCACCGTCGTCATTGAAGCCAGCGATAAGGTCTCTGCGTTCATCCGGTCTTAGCCCGAAATAAAGGGTAGAGTAATGGATCAAGAGGAACTGGAGAACAAGCTCATAGTAGTATGCCAACATTAGGCTCGCCTCGACGATCAAGAGCTTCTTTATCTTGTCGACGTTGGTCAGTAACTCTTCCACTATAAGGTACTCACTTATCAGCAATAACTTCTTTCCGCGAAGGTTGTAATGTTTATCATCTCAGAACCATGGTACACACGTACTTAGAGACGACGTGAGATATCCGACACATATGAAAAAGGGGTTAAATCATGGGTACTACTCACACATCACTGTCCTAGCCTGCTCCCAGCCTGCTCCCAGCCGCGGGCTCGGTGCCCTTCGCAAGGTCGCCAACAACTCAAAGTGCGTTAGGGAATCCTGAGTCTTCTGGATATCAACCCCAGCTTGTCTCTTATCTTCTTTGCACAGTAGCTTGACCAGTAAAGGTGGCAGGTCGTCAAGTAAGCGCAAATATCCCAGCTGCTTGATCTTCTCTTCGATGTCGGCCCGCACTTTGGGGATCCTGTCAAGATACCGGCTCACGCCTTGCCAAAGCATCGCCGCGGGTCCGAAGAGGTCTGATATATGACTGATGTATGGCGTCGCCATTATCAAGAGGGCGTGTTCACGTTCCAGCAGAGACACCGACTTCCCGTTCCTCGTCCTCATGTGCCGGGCCTTGTACGCCTCGTCGGCGACTAC
Organism: Hypoxylon lienhwacheense; assembly: GCA_902806505.1. NCBI lineage: Eukaryota > Fungi > Ascomycota > Sordariomycetes > Xylariales > Hypoxylaceae > Hypoxylon > Hypoxylon lienhwacheense. Next base: position 822,068 of record CADCWW010000005.1, read on the forward strand.
AACAGAGAGTTTGCGCCCGCTTTTCGTGTAGGTAGATAGAATAGGTACCAATCATCCATTTCACTACCAGACTCCTTATCATTACGGACCGTTCTCCTGGACTAGACATCGGTTGATATGACTGTGACGGTCTTGGACGCAGAAAAACTGCTTTCGTCTCAGACGTAGCTGAGTTGCTTTGACCAGCGGCGAACAAATTCTGAACAGGTCAAGCTGCGGACTGTCCTGGCGCTGGCCCTTCATGGGGCCGCACGTAGAGACGATAGTCTTCTGAATACCTACCATGCGAAGTATTTACATGCTTAATCTTACCGACCCATTGAGCAGCGACGGTAGGATTCGGCGCCAGGATGAGCAAGGGGCGATATCGTGGCTTGCCACCCTCTATGGGTACGTTGAGTCTCTGACTTGCTAGGATATCCAGAGAAGCAATCGTCGCCATCGTCTTGCCGAGGCCCACGGAGTCGGCGAGGATTCTGTTAATGTACTGCGAGCCGCGCAGTCTTTTTCTGTCTTCCTTCTCAAGCTCAGTTTCCGGCACTTGAACGTAGGTACTTCTTCTTCTTCTTCTTCTTCTTCTTCTTCTTCTTCTCGCTCCGCGGGTCCTTCTGCTCAAACTCGAGCCGTGGAAGGCTTCCTAGAAATCTTCAGAGGATCCAGACGACCGCCGTGACCTGGTTGTCGAGAAAGGCCCTGCGGCCGTCTTCGCCGTCAAGATGGGGGAAAAGGGGCGGTCGCCAAATCGGCATGTTGTTTCGCCCATACGTGCCACATCTCTCCGTACGAAGATAGGAGGCGCATGCTTCTATCGGAGGCCCAAGACTGCTAAGATGATGCAATCATTGATTGTGCTACTGCTCCGATTTCCTGGACAACGCTGCCGTCGGCGTCTTTGGTCTCCTTGGGGCTGTTGGGATCTGGGTAATTTATCGGCAATGCGTTGGATACTTCGAATTGTCTATTCCTAGATCAACTCACCTCGAAATGTGCCTGTGCAAGTCAAGAGATGTGTACCTATTCTTGGAAGGAAGTATCTCGAGTTTAAAGATGACCGGGGTGGAGAGAATCACGGTTTGGATGTTACGCTTTGGAATGAATATCCGTACCTAGTAGGTAATCAGGCAAAGGCATTTTCTAACGATGGTAATCTCGATACATACATCTATCTTCAAATCTACCTTCTACGACGATGCTAATATCTTTGAAAATTACCATATTACACTAAGCATAAGAACACAGTGGGTACGTAAATATTAAAGGGACGATGTTCATCAAGATGACTAGCGGTAACTAATCAAACATATGGTAGTTTTTGCACTGACGATTCCTGTAAATATGATTATATTGCACAGGAACGATGGACCATACGAATAGAGTAGATAAAGATGGTTCATAGTATAAAATAAGCAAGCTATGCCTCTTTTCTAACGTTAACATGTCTCTAAACCTTGAACCGAAAACCATGTTGTACAGCATCGCCAGGTAGGACGTTGACCGCACCCTGGATAGGGATGCCGCGGTCGAGCTTGGCGTTGAGGCGGACAAGCATGAAGCGAAGAACGGTAGCGGCGACGATGGACATGAACGTGGTACCGCAGTTGACGGACATGGCGATAACGTAGCGGGGTGCCATGCTATCCTCGTACATGTAGGACGCGTAAATGCTCGAGGCATTCGACACAGCGTTGATAAAGGCAAGGGCCGCGGCACGCTTGGCCGGCGGCCGCGGGAGAGTGTTGCTAATCCACGCTAAGGCTACGACGAATGCACAGTAGACGCCGGGGACCTTCTCGTAAGACTTTGTGTTAGAGCCAACGATCTAGAGGTATGTATATGAGGGAAGGGATGGCTTACCATAAGCATCATGGCTACGTATCGCGGCGCTAGGCTAGTAGTTGCGGCCGCGAGGATGAAGGCTGCTAAGGCGAGGACTAGTGACCATGTAATGTGCCAGTAACGCTCACCGGTCCGATCAGCGTGCCACGCATTGATGAATGTAGTTATGACAGTGAGCACGTAAGGGGGGCATGTAAGGAGCAGCGTGATTACGTTGCTATAACCCAGAGTCTTGACTACGGCTGGGAAGAAGTTTGTGACGGAGCCGCTCGCGACAATACCGAAAAGAAGAACCAGCTGCAGAGACTCGGTCAGCATTTATTTTCAGCATTTAGAAACCCGCTCGGCAACAAACCAAAACCCAGGTTTTCGGATCGCCAAAAGCTAACTTGGTGCCAGTCCATAGGGACTGGTGGTCGCTTTCGATCCAATCGTCTTCGCCAATGTCTTCTTCCAGGCGCCAGATAGCCAGTGCTTTCTCTTCCTCTGTGAGCCACGTCGTCGTTCGAGGGAAGTTAGGTAGGATAAAAATGGATACGAATGAGATTCCGACAGTGATGGTGCCTTCAATAATGAACAGCCACTGCCAGGCACCCAGTCCTCTTGCACCATCCATATTTTGCGTTATCCCCGCCGACATTAAACCAGAAAATGCACCCGAAATTAGTGCACCGGAGTAAAGCATGGCCGTACGTAGCCCTAACTCCTTTCGCGTGTCTACAATACGTTAGCATATTAAATATATCCTAAGATGTATCATGATGATTTCCTGAGGATATAGCGATACGCAGATATGAAATAGTCACATACTACAGACCGATTAGTATTTGCAGAGAGTGAGTAAAGAATAAAGGGAACATCTCGTCACCTAGGACGGTCTTCAAACATACCACCAGCAACTCAAATAATATAGACAGCCTGGCTACAAAAGACAGTCAGTCCGATATTCAAAACTGGCGAATCGGGGTTTGGTGAAACTAACAAAATATGCTGCCTCGACAAACCCCAGCCAGAAACGGACGGCGACGAGACCACTAAAATTGGTGACCGCAGCTGTAGCCGCGGAGATCACTCCCCATACCATCATCTAACACCGTCGGTCAACTCATCAAAAATCATTCTGGAAAGATGTGTTGTAAATCTATCTTTTATAACATACACATGCTGGGAGGTAGATTGCCGGCTTGCCAATCTTATTCAGAAATAAATTCGATGGTATTTGCATAAGGAGATAGCTGCGTTGTGCTATGTTAGTATATATCATCAGGCTTCCTGCCACACCGCCGGGGACGTAAGGCTTACCCGACGAATAAAATGCTCACGGCCGTCTAAGCGACAAAATAAAGGTCAGGTATTATTACTCTTCTAACGTATGATGAGTGCGCACCTGAAACTGGCTCGAGTCTGGGTCTAGGTTTAAGTCTTCAGGCAATCCGGCGAGTTTCGCAGCCGCGATGTTGTTTCTATGATCTATTAATAAGGCGTAAGGTAAGATATTAATTAAACGTAGGTAGCTCTGACCGATCGATATAATTCAAGATATCTATGAAACAGTCGTTATATTAGTTCAATATACGTGTAGAGAACGTAGTTAAACAAGCCTTGAGGGTTGACGGACACATGAGAATAAGCATCGGAAGTAGTCGCAAGTCGATTTTCCGCCTTAACCTAGCCTCGAGTTCGGAACGTTGCTCGGGAGTCAATCTCGCTATGATCTCGGGCATTCTCAATCCTCTGACGTTGGCCTGCGCAAGCTCAGAGACATCGGGCATGCCATGAGAGACTTTGGCGCCATCATCTTTGCCGACGGCCGTCTCGTTCGAGATCACTTTCTCGGCGTCGGCTTTCTCGCTCGATGGGCGAGACATGGTGAGGGTGCTGGATATTAGTGAGCTTTTCATTCACTCAGTGGAAAGGTCCTAAATGGTCTCTTGCAGTCGTCTGATATTAGATGTTTAGGAAGAGTTGAATATAATCCAGACAGCGCCGCAGCGGTGAAGTATTTTCCTTTATGATAGATTCTTTTTTTTTTGAAAGGCAAGTCGAAGTCTAGGCCTTTGAAAGTCGACGGACCGATAACTAAATCGGATATGGTACCTGAAGGCTACCATTACAGCATGAATACAACGCTGCATATCAGCTATCTCATATTCACATAGGTACTTATTCACGCGGGCTTTTCCCAGGGTTTGCCTCATGTCGTAACTAGCATAAGTGTATATGTATAAAGTATGTAGTGCGACTTATTGGATGTTAGACAACGGCACTACTCGGTAAGAGGATGATCCCCAACATAGTAGCTCAATACTTCACGTTACCGGTATAGGGATTAAGGGAGTTGTAATGGTTGGTTGTAATGAGGAGAAAGAAAATTAATAGGCAAATAGGACAAGGTCATTAAGCTTGACCTATAACCTCAAGTAAAGGACTAAGAGTCTAAGTGTGTAAGAGTCAAAGTGTCTAAGTGTCTAAGATGCTTAATAATATTGATTATTATCCCCCATAAGTACGAGAGATATCCCTGCTAGAGCCAATGAACATGTGGTAAAGCGGGTTACCGAGCCGGAGATGCGGGGACTAGCCGTCATCCCGCTGCTACTTACAACGTAATATATTGGGGTAAGTAGGAGGAGGTAGTTCCTTTATGTACCCTAAGTTCAAAGTTCTATATAAGGCCGGCAACTCGAATGTGTAATGTACTTTTTGAGTACATATCATTATCGTAGGGCACCTACTAATAACATACCTAGGTACTTTTGAAGTGACGTTACGCCCAATGACGGCAAATACCTACCGATGGCATAGGGGGGATTTTACCGGTACATACCGGTTGACGGCAACCGTGACACAAAGTCGTCGGCCCTATAAGATGGAATCATGTAAGCGCCAATTTTTCAAGATAGATTGTCGATCTGAGAAAGCTTCATTGATGTTTCATTTCTACCGAGTATGACTACCTGTTACTAGTAATCTCATTATCTTGTGTGGCGTTTTCATGGTCGAACACAAGGCTGAATATGCGTGGAGATACGAGCCAAGTTATGCTACTCATACCACTCGTTCGTTTGCGATAGCGTCAAGCGTCAAGCGTCCACACGACATACGCTGGGTTAAACCAACCCTCGAAATATCCATAATCGATATGTTGGGCATCCCAACATAACCGTTGATATGGATGAGAGTATATCTTTATGACAAAACACTAGGTTTCTTGGGATACTCTTTTTGTTTCTTCTTCATTAGGACTGGGGGTATCATTTTAACAAGTAACTTGCCTAACCAGGGCTGCCCGTTCTTACGAAACATACAGATCCGAAAGCAACTCCGCCCGTGCTGTCTCGTTCTTCCCCCTCTCGAGAGCATTCTCTAGTTCTACCGCCAGAATTCCGTCGATCTCCTCGAGGCGCCTTTTGACTTTCATACCGCTCAGCCAATCTAGCAGTTTACCGAAAATTCCATACTTCTTTTTCAGTTTTTTCTTCTCCCCCTCGAGACTCGTCACCCGCTCCCTGCTTTCCGCGTCGTAGCAGATGTGGTACATCCTACAATACGACTTCCATTCGACCACACAGTCCACGGCCTCACCCAGAAAAAGCCACGGCCAGAAGTGCTCCCATACTCTTCCCGAGAGATAATCCTTCAGCTCGGTCTCTATCAGCCAATCCATGTTCATTCGGTATTGCGATTTTGGCTGTTTTCGCACGGCATCCTTCGTAACCGCGAACTGGGAGCAGCACGGCCCAGCCAGAATTTCCGGAACATGATCCGTCTCGAAGTTCTCGATGAATGCCTGGTGCATATACGGTTGCTCCTGCTTGGTCCTCTTGCCGTCGTCGGTCTTGGTCGTGTTAATCCAATCAGGGCATGCGCTATCCCACGACACGCGCAAGCTAAAATATTGCCTTTGCAGAACCTGTTCTAAATCTAGGTGGGACAAGGCAAACACCATGGACGCGTTCAAGCTATCTTCCACGTGCCATGATGTCTCGTCGGCATGGGTAAATATGGTGACATCTGGCAGGCTGTCGTAAAAGTCGTGCAGGTAGGTAAGGTAGATCAAGGCTTCACGGCCCTTCTTTGGCACCGGCGGGTGGTACTCGGCTTCCATATTATCACTAACATAGCGAATTAAATTAAGATTAGGAATATTTATCCTTTCGGTCCACGATATATCGTCGTTGCGGAGGGTGGCCATCACCAGATTGACAGTGATGTTACTACTACCCCCATGATTGCCTTCTTTGCCTTTGTGGCCGATGATCGAGTCGTCATGCGATGGTAGGACAGGATTCTCGAGATCGACGGTCTTGGAAGAATCTTGGTTCGTGGCCGGGTGACGCCGAGCCAGCCAAACGTTCTCAAATAGAAAAAAGGAGGCGATGAGGAGGATGGCTGGAAATAGGAATTTCCACCAGGGAGGCAACCAGAGGTTGCAAGGGCCCTTTGAGGATATCATGGGAAGAACGATAGCGCGTCATCCCATGCCAGTATGTTATTTTCGAACTTATATAACTCGAATTGGATAGAAGAGATGATATGATTACGATTACCCCTTTGAGGAGGAGTAATGTGTTTGTGATGAAAAAGGAGTGGAAAAGAGAAAGTGTGTGAAAGGATTTAGAATCGCAGGGGGGCGTAATAGGGGACAAAAAAAAAAGAGAGACGGAATAGTTAGTACAAAATGTGGAATGGATAGTTTAGAAAGGTTTAGGTCAAGGGTGTTTTCAGGTAAGTTTGGTAGGGTGCCTAGGTACATGTAGGTACTTAGTACATAGTACAGGTGAATGTGCAACTCCCTATTGCGCTAACCTAACCTAGAATTGAAAGGCGAGGGTATGACGACTGATATGTTAATGTTAGAATAAAATGTTAGAACGCAAGCAATTGCGAAGGACACGGAAGAAAACTTTTGGCAATTAGCGATCCTACAGAGCGCGCACACCCCCCGGTCGTTTATTGCTTACCAGGTAGGTACGCTAGGTAGTATTTATGTAGGTATGTACCTAGTACCTACATGTATGCACGTATGTTCAGTACGTACCTACCAAGGAAGATTGTATGTATTATCCATGCATGTATGTATGGTAAATACATATAGTTATACATACATACATACATACATATGTAGATACGTAAATAGTATACATACATACATGTACTATGTAAGTAGGTACGAAATGAATTGCCCATAGCCACATTTATTTACTACATACCTACATGTACGTAGGTCATCGTTCAGCTAGCGTACGCATCCCATTCACACAGTATTGCTGGACAGTATTTTTAACCTTTCAATTGGCTTCAGGACACGTCAGAACTTGTAACAGCCTAAGGAGCTAGTGCTCTTTTTCTAGGTACCTACCTACCTTATTGTCAAGTAATTGTTAAGTAAACTGTCTAAAAGAATTCTATCAAGAAAAAATTCCCTTATTTAATTACCTTGTTGCTGTCTCAAGATTGGTCAGAGGTCGCGTGCCAAAAGCGTCGAGTTTTAAAACCACGTTTAGGATGGGGGTATTACATAGTATAAGATATCACTAGATGCGCATGATGACGTTGCACAGGAGGTACTATACCTAGTACAAAGGCAAGCCGCATTCATTCTTTAACGGTATCACACTTTTAACTTAAGCGGGACTTAACATTGTTCATGTTTTATAGCTGAATACACTAATGCTACTTATTATCTTTAAGGAATTGAAAAGACACTATGAGGTATGAAGTAACTACTTGATATGTACTATGTAAATGTAGACGGGTCAATGCACATATTTGATTTCCAAATTAAGCATACTATGTATGAAGGGCTGCGCATATCATCCATCTCATCGTCCACCACGGTATTGGTGTATGGAACAAGATGCATAGTTGTGGAACAAATCTGCGCAGTAAAAGCTTATGACTTGACCAGAATAATCCTTTCGCCAGACAGGGGATGCTTGTAAACGTAGATTTCCGCTTTCAACTTGAATTTGATACTACCTACTACCTACATGTGCCTCATAATAGGTACTCCATATATGCACTAAATACATAATGTAAAAATACTCATGTACGAGGTACTTAGTACGTATCATTACATGCATTGCACGAGCTGGACTTTATCTGCGGCACAGCCCCATTACGAGGCTCTCCTCTTTATTACGCGTTCATTGGTCCATTGGCAACTATAGGCGGGGTTATATTGAATCCAACGGGTCGGAATCCACTAATATTTATTCATATCAACATGAACGATTTAAACCTACCTGGGCAATATTTGCGTAAAAGCACATATTATGACTAAGCAAGGCCGCACTTAAGATAGTAGCCTTGCAAAGTGTGAATAGCTTCTTTAGATTCTAGCATACATGTGGTTTTCTACTTACGGTACGCAATCAAGTTCAGTACCATCTTGACGCAATATCCCCAAAATTTTAGGCAAAGCACCTTTACATAGTACAATGTGAATAAGCGATCTATCCGGCCTATCTAATCAGGTGCGCTGAGTACATCTATCACGTGAATATATATATATATATATATATATATATCTAGGTATAGGTATATATCTAGGTATAGGTATATATCTAGGTATAGGTATATACCTTATATAACTATACGGAGTACTAATATACTGTATATACAACGTAAAACTCGGAACGAAATATCAGTACACCGCCCATTCTCTTACATCTTTACGAATCTTCCCTCAACATTCTCTCTACCATTCTCGTCAACTAGGTATTATAAAATGGAAAAAATCCCTAAATACCTAGGATCATCATCAACCTTTTTCCAGGTTAAGCCTGGAATAGTGCTCAAAGCACCAGTCACGATCCTGGAAGATCAAGTAGTGCGGCCGAGACCAAGTGTGTATGAAAACTACTTCGTCGAGCGACAGATTCTGGATAGGCTTGGACAGCATCCTAGGATCGTGAGGTACAGTGTTTTCTCGGCATTGAATATCTTCCTTATATTTAATATAACTCTAGATATCTTGGATGGCTAGATGAATTTCCCACAGGATTATTATTTGAGGAAGCTAGCCATGGCAATCTTCAATGCTATCTCGAAGAACATAACGAAATACCTATGGATATTCGGAAAAAATGGGTTCGACAAGCTATTGAATCTATCATATATATCCATGCTCGAGGCGTGATACATGGCGATTTACGACCTGATAATTTTCTCGTTACTTCGTCTTTGGACCTTCTTCTATGCGATTTTGGTAAATCTACATGTAAGGAGCTTCAAATTAACGGTGGCGGGCTTCCGGATGTTGGGTTTTGCCACCCTAAATATGCCTGGGACCTAGATTTTTATACGGATACCTTCAGCCTCGGATCTCTTCTATACACAATTCTAAAAGGGCATTGGCCGTACAGAGCGCCTAGCCAGGCTGGCCAAAATGGCCTTTTCAACTCACCAGAGGAAAAAGCACAATATGAATCTTATGTCGATGGTCATTTTAGCCAGGATATTTTTCCTGTTATTGATAGATATGGAGGAAAGGTTATCCTTGGTTGTTGGCAAAGAAAATATGCTAACGTGGACGATATCCTCCAAGACCTGGAAAACGAGTGTTGACCTTGTATGTACATAACATAACTCCAGATGCTCCTATTATTACTCATTATTAGTCTAATAACTGTATACGTATTCTGCAAATGCAAGCTGGAAACTAGTAAACTAGGTATGAAACAAACCTGTCGTTCGATATTTGCTAAAACTGGCAACGAAGTCTTTTGGGGACAGCCTATTATTATAGGATTAGCAGATATAACCCGAGGCTCTCATCGCTGGGGGGCACGATAATCCAAAATTTCAACCCTTATATAATATAAGGCACCTGGTATTGTGAAGCCCCATTGGCTATTATGTAGGGTCTCCCATATTAGAAGTCTCTCGTTGGCTATTCCGTAAGGCCAAAAAATCGCAGCTTGACATAATAACAAAATAAACTGGGCACCACGGAATGTAATAAATAATATACTCAATCCCGATGTCGTAAATAGATATAAAACTCAAGTATGTTTTACATACATCAAATAATATTAAGAATCTACGGAAGCGAAAGCGCATTAAGTTGAAGCCGACCTCATTTTACTCCAATATTTATCACTTTCTTTCACAGCCTCCTTTCTTTCGCCCTTTAATGAACCGATAACCTCAATATCCTTTAGCGGACGCCCCTTTAATATGTCCCTGGTATGCCATTTCATGGTGAAATTCTCCTTATTTCCGAGACCTATCAACTCGTATAGCTAGTCATTGCTAGCCGCGAAGACGATGCAATCGGTATGCGCCCACTATAATACAGCCAGTTAGTGAGGTAGTTAGTTACCTACATGTAAGGGGTACGTGTGGTACAGAGTCCTACCGTCGAGCCGAACCGGATGCGCACAACAGATGAGATTGAAAACGCACGAACGTACGTAGATCGTGGCAGTGCACATCCCGCACGGCTCCCACGTACTGAAGTCTGAAGAGTGTGCATCGCTAGAGAAACTCCTTGGTACATAGTATAATGTTTATATGCCAACTTCGCCAGACAGCTCTCGGCGTGATCTACCTATTTGATGGACTAGTGTGTCAGTAGCACCGTCTCATTATCCGATCTTACCAGCACGGCGGCGAAAGGGCGCAAGTCAAATCTGACAACTTGACGCTATGCTGCCAGTGCCACTTGGATACTTTCTACGACTTGGGTTGTCGTCATCGGCTTACGTCCCGGGAATAGATCCAAGATCGATTTAGCTGCCGTGCCGAGTTCCGACTCCATTCTTAATAACAGTTTAAACCAGAGCGTTAATAAATAGGTACCTTGCTATCGACTACGACTCTGTACATTGTACGTAGCTCGGGGATATACCTAGACCAAGCGTTCGGGATTTTACGGGCTACCTAGGTAGGTACGTCAATATACAGTACTCGATGGTTACCCCCGGCAGGTTGTGGCGAAACAGAATCACTACCTCCTTCTACATACCTCATATAGTTATATTTTAAGGCAGATAAATAAATTAACCGTTCAACTTAACAAATGTTTATAAGTACCTAGATGCTAGAACCAATCACTTTCTAAGTTAGGTAGGAAATTATGAATCACACAACTTTTATAAGACTTAACGAGGTATTAAAACATGAGAATACCTAATTCTAGTAAAATACATAGAACGACCAGGCTTCCCGGTTCACTACTATACGACATCCATAGGTCACACATGGATACTTGATTACTTCATAAGTCCCTAGCTATAATTTGGCATTCTCGCTTCTCAACTTGGGCATTATAGGTATTCTAGGATGGTCGCCAGCTAACCTCTCGCCAGTGATGGCCTCAAGCTCATCAACCGCCTCGAATGCTCTTCCTAGTAACACTTTTATCGTTTGGAAACCTAATTTCTTGGCTGCTTTCAGATTCTCACCAATATCATCTAGAAAGACAATCTCATCAGGCTTTACCCCGTCTAGCCAGCCTAGCGACCGCCCTCGCTCCTCAGCGTGTGATTTGGCGTATTTATCCACCTCCTGCAGCGCATGTTTGTATATAGCAGGGTCCGGCTTTCGTAGCCCCACATGCGCCGATGAGATGAAAACGTCGAATAAATCCCGAGGAGGATCGGTGAAGAAATCTTCCCGATGAAGTGCGTGTCCGGGAGGAAATATGATGGTGTTGCTGAGCGCGGCGAGGATGTACTTCCCGCTAGCCTTCAGGTTCCTGAGCGCCGGATACATCCACGGGTCGGGAGTAGTCGACGATGTCATCATGTCGTTGAATAACCACCGGCCGTCGAGCTTTGGTACCGGAGGAACTTCCTCGGGGAGGTTCGGACTTTTCAACTTCTGGGCCCGGTAGAATGCATCCCACCTGAGGGGATCATGGAGATCCCGGTTGAAGCCAGTATAGAAGGCATCATCTAAGGAAATCTCGCCCCTTTCTAGCTTGTGCCAAAACCCGTTTGGCGCTGTTCTTGAGATGGAGTGGTTGATCCATCCCGGCGGGATACCCAAGCTCAACTCATAGTCTAATATAGATTGAAAGGGAGAGAGGACCTGTCCCCTTGTTAACGATATCCTCTTAGTAATATGATGTATTTTAAAAACGCAAGTAACGTGTATAACAAAAGAATAGAGAATAGGATACCGTTATAAATGGTATGCTTATGAGAGAGCTACCTGGCACTTACACAAACGCCTCCAATATCAAATAGGAGCACTTTCGGTTGTTTACGAGTTCCCATTACGATGATTTCGTCTTTTGATGGCCCTCGTCTCCGAATAAGAGCAATTGAATTCTTCGATATTTAAAAGTATCGTAGTTATAAACAATTCTATAGTAAGCGAGAATGTAGGTATATCAAAGATGAATTATAACTTATAAGTTGTACAGAGTCGAATATCCGGATTCTGATCGCTTTAAATGAATGAATGGCTTAAGACATACCTCGGTTGGTGCTACCTAGGTACATAGTGAATAAGCTGACTTAGGAGATAAGATTGAGAGAGGTAAGAACATGGTCCGTGCATGTCGTCGCCCACCATTCGTACCCCACCAACTTATGCGCATCAAGCACAAGCGAATTTTTATCCACATTTGATCGCACCGAAATTCAATCCACAACTTTTTTTTTTTATTTTTTTTTTTTTCCTTGTCGCAACTTTTTCATCTTTCTTCCCATTCCAACCTTTTCGACCACTACGCTGATAATATTCAACCATCAGCCAATTCAGTCAAGATGGTGAGTTCAGGATAAATTAAATCTATTGTTTTACAATAGAATATAAAATATTGCAAAGACGACACTTGATCACGAGAGTCAATGCAAGATGCTTCGGAATGGAGGACGATGAAAATCTGAAGCGCAAATTGCTGACTCGGTGGGATCTCAATAGGTATTTAACAAGGTGGTTAAGAGTAGTTCCTACTACAGGTAAGTGGAATTCCCGTCATTTATTATTGCCAGTTATAAAAACAGGATGATTAACGAATACCTCACAGTCGCTTCCAGACCAAGTACAAGCGCCGTCGTCAGGGAAAGACCGATTACTATGCTCGCAAGCGTTTGATCACTCAAGCCAAGAACAAGTACAACGCTCCCAAGTATCGCCTTGTTGTCCGTTTCACCAACCGTGATATCATCACCCAAATCGTCACTTCCGAGATTGCTGGTGACAAGATCTTCGCCGCCGCCTATTCCCACGAACTCAAGGCCTACGGTATCGAACACGGTCTTACCAACTGGGCTGCTGCCTACGCAACCGGTCTTCTCCTTGCCCGCCGCGTTCTCAAGAAGCTCGGCCTCGATGAGACCTTCACTGGTGTTGAGGAGCCCGATGGAGAATACACTTTAACCGAAGCCGCCGAGGAGGATGGTGAAGAGCGCCGACCTTTCAAGGCCTTCCTTGATGTCGGTCTTGCCCGAACCTCCACTGGTGCCCGTGTCTTCGGTGTCATGAAGGGTGCTTCTGACGGTGGGATCCTTGTTCCCCACTCCGAGAACCGATTCCCCGGCTTTGACATGGAGAGCGAAGAACTTGATGCCGAGACCTTGAAGAAGTACATCTACGGTGGTCACGTCGCCGAATACATGGAGACCCTCGCTGATGACGACGAGGAGCGATACAAGAGCCAGTTCCAGAAGTACCTCGACGATGACCTCGAGGCTGATGGTCTTGAGGAACTGTACACCGAAGCTCACTCTGCTATCCGAGAGGACCCATTCAAGAAGGCAGAGTCCGACGCCCCCAAGAAGAGCAAGGAAGAGTGGAAGGCGGAGTCCAAGAAGTACAGGACTCTCAAGTCCACCAAGGCGGAGAAACAGGAGAAGGTCAAGGCCAGGATTGCCGAGCTTCGCGAAGAGTAAACGGCTGGTTGGCTGGGACGGGGTAAAAAGCCAAACGAAGTTTACGGTTGCCTTCAGGTATCGGAGTTTATAGGAATGGCACATTGACAGATCACTAAATGAATTAATGAACTTTATGAACTGTCACTTGATTATTGAACGTAGCTGTGATCGTTAAGCAACGCATATAGTTGGTATCACTATACAGCATCCAACGGCCTACAGGCAATGATATGTTACATAGTATTGAACGAACCCTAAATTAATTTCACAACAACGAGGTTAGCCGCTCCTTAGATGTCCTACATTTAACATGCCCTCTTCCATCAATAATAGGTTGAATGGATGATCGATTCCTACCTGTTTTCAAGTCGACGGTAAGATTTGACAATGCTTTAATCCGGAATAGCTTTATTATATAGTAGACGGTACCTGTAGGTACCTGGCATGGACATCGCTATACTAGCTAGGAGGTAGGTAGGTACTTACCTAGTAGCATATATCTTCCTTCTCGACTGTCTATCCACCGATTTATCTATTGCTTCTCCATCACCAGGTAGGTACCTATACCGCTGATGATTCGCGCCAGCGATGTCTAGCAGTGACGCGGGGAGCTTTGTTTAGACGGTCTACTATACCTAGGTACGTGATCCCATCTACATATCTATCTGTAGGTATGTATGTATGTAAACTTAGGGGAGGAAGAGGTTGGAGGACGGAGAAGTGTTCTGTATGAAGGGAGAGGAGAGGAAGTTGCATACATCCTTACCTCTATTGTACCAGGTCACCTTGTGTGAAGATGTCGCGGCTATGGCTACCAGGTACCTACCTTACCTCCCACGCGCATAGTACGGTAGGCTAGTATAGGTACTAGAACATATCCAGCGCTTGTTTGGCGAAGATGTCACGGCACTGATATATGGTAGAGTCGTGCCGCAAGGAACTCCTCCGCTGTTTGGGTAGCTACGGGTAAGATTGTTGATCTATGAGGTAAGAGATCCTTTCCCGCCAAGGGGTAGACGGATCTAGATACCAGGCTCCTGGGATGTAGTCTTACGAAAGGGGCATAGATTATGGTAGCATTGCTGAGGTATACCCGTGCTACTGTACGACTTGACATTGGAAGCTGGCAGGGACTTTGTTAATGCCGTTCTCGTAAAACATGCACCTCTAGGGAGGTCATTATGTGGGAAGGAAGCTCTATTATGCTTTCACTTCTATGGGAATGTCAAGATCGTATGGGTATATGGTATTTATTGTTACAAAGGGGCACATGACCGTCTGTGAGTATATAGCAATGTTATATGAATTAAGTACCGGTATATCAGAAATACCTGCATATACCCTACATCTAACATCTCATAATGTGTTTAGTAGTGATAACTTGCTCGCCAAACCCATAATCACATATTCCTCTCGACATCTCAAGACCAGTGAGGTCATGTAGTGAGTTGAGGAATAATTTTCTCTTCGACTACATCCCGGCTGGAGATATGGCTTTAAAATTGGAGCGCAGTAACCGTCTCTGGAGAGGCTTTGTTTGCTAATAGGCTTGACCGAGTAACTAATTCGCAAAGTGTGAAGACGAGTGTATACCTACGAGCTGTGTGTATTGACAATGGGTAGGTACTGTACCATCTTCAAAGGACGAGATATAGGACCCAGAGTGAAGAGATAACCCAAGGTGTATACCTCCTACCCCTACATACAAGCAAACAATGTTATTTCGCATAAGGGGCTTTCTACTAATAACTGATCCTATTAACAAGCTTATGGCCTATGTATGAGAATAGTTTTCCCTTATTTTTCTTCATCGCCGTAAGTGTCCTCTGGCAACTACCTGGTCTCTTAGCAGTAAGCTCCACTCTTATATGGTAAACTGCCGTAATAACGAGGAAGTTTGCTGTGGCAATCTGAGACGAATACCTTAAAGGCATGTGCCTATAACTTGGGTATATTTTCATTCACTTATATCATACGACCGCCTAGGTACTGAAAAGATCACAAACACTGTCACTGTCAGGTAAAAAAGAGCGTTAAACCCCTATCAATTCTAGTATCCACATTAGGACGTTTCTCAAACATCTATTTATAGTGGGTAGGAGGTAGGTAGGTACTCTTTCGTAGAAGAATGTGGTGCGTTTTGGCAGAGTTTAATGAATTTTTCACAAGCAAACGTTCTAGATACCTAAGGTAGAAATTCAGAAATATGAAGAAAATTACGGTTGTCTTTAAACGCTAGAATTATCAAGTTAGAAATAGCATATATTACAATCTCGATAGAGACATTTTATATATCTGAGATGATTGACTTGTGCCATTATGTTAAAAAGGCACCGAGTTACACAGAGGGAATCTTCGTGGATAGTAAGGAAAGCGTCGAAGCTCTCCAATCAAAAATCACTGCGTCTAATAAGAGGGGCTTGAGGGGTAAGAATCGTAAGTAAAGATTTCGAATGATTTCAATGATACCCTTTAAAAATTTTCTCAGTCATTAATATATTAGATGCGCTATAAAAATACAGTAGATTATAGACAAGGACAGATCGAATTCACGAGAAGCGCCGGCCTGTCTACACTAGGAAACTGCGTTTCAGGACGGGAATAGCCGGCGTCGCACATACCGAAATGCACAGCAACTTCCGCCCGTAATTTCATATACTATGTAGCTTCTTCGATAACCGGGTCCCGGGTTCCTAAATACGTACTCCGGTAAGAGTTTCTGGGATGCTTTTATAGGTATACAGTTCGAACTTAACAGCTTGATTGATATGTACGTGTGTGTGTTTAGTATACATTACCCAGACGGATCTATTTTCCCGGTATGGTTGGGAAAAAGGTAGATTTCCGAGCAAGGGATCTCATTGGGACGCGATGCATTCCGCGAGTTTGTGCTGCAGTGTTTGATTTTAGGCGTCTATGGCACTATAGGAAGGGAACCGAACTTCGTGTAGGAACTATATAAGATCGTTATTGACTGCATGCATTTGCTGCGGTATTACGTAGAGACGGTACGCTGTTATAGCACGGCCGCCGCCTCATAAAATGTTACATACACATAGTAATACCACCAATGATAAGAGATAATTATGAGCCAATGATGGCTTCTTTTACGATCATGTATGTCGACGTCGATTGCAAACTTAGCAGCTGAAATGTTGTGCAAGGAAACACTTATTTATTATTAGAACATTCATAAGTAACCATATAGATACCTTAGTAAATACCTCATGATAGACACTATTGCTTAAGGGCCAGGAAGTCGTTCATTCTAGTCGAATAAAAGGTATTGCTTGGGATATCTATAAGTTAGTCCCATGGGTTTTACCCACGTATCTAAGTAAGACGTATTAGCACAGGCCTTTTACAAAGCAGAGTGTCGTCCGGAAGGGTCCGTAGGATCTGAGAGTCAACGCTGACGCCAGGCGACACACTACACTAGAATTTACAATCGTGCATTGGTCGTAATAAGCCCCCCGAGATCCTTTCATGTATGTACAGTATATCGCCTTTTTCACCTCTACCTAGGGTTGCATGATATTGGATGAGACTTAGTATCCCCAAGAAAGAATTTGCCGCCGAAAAAAAAAAAGAAAAAGAGGGTTGGAAAATATTAGGCGATGTGCGGTCACATCTTTACGATAGAATGTACCAACAAACATTACTACGTACATAGGAGGTTAGAGAATTGGGATGCTTGGGTATCTACATATGTGACTATGTCATTCCACGGCAAATAATGCCATTAACGACAAGGTCGGCAGAAGCCGATCAGCTGACTGGAGTTACTAATGTCTACTATAGAGGTATAGTACCTAAATAGTCCTCTGTCCTCCGTACAGGTAAGAGAAAGCATGTGACGTCTGTTGACACTTGATATTCCCTGCTGATAGCCTGTTCGAGGCATTCGCTAACGTGTACGGTGCCGCGAAGAAAACAACACACATAGGGGGTAACATTGCATGGACGTTGGATGTATATTATTGACCATGCTCGGTACCCTTCCGGTATTCAACGCATTGATAACTACTCGGACGTTCGGATAGTGTACAACGCACGTGTATCCCCCCCATGCGGTCGGTTCACCGCAGCATCTCACGAAATAGACCCAATCGCCCACTTCATCTTGGTTTTATACTGTATAGACTGTAGGACTACGTGCTTTAGTGTATCTGTAAGTGGTGTAAGTTCCAATCATAGCTCTTCTGATGAATGGACTTGTGATAGTTAGGTGCATACTATATTATAAATCCTTGAACGACTTTTTGCTGAAATATGTAACCATCATATCTTATCATTCTTTTTTTTTTTGCACTCGTTTATGAGGTTCTATCGAGATAATAAATAGTAAATAGTAAATAACTAATAAAAATACTTACAAATATGTTCTTAACATATGCAGCAGCCAGGGGTTTACATAAAGTTGTAATACAGGAAGTAAGCAGGTATTTCCTTGTTCAAACTTATGGATTCATTTAATCGATTCTTCCTTACATACATACCCGTGGACATACATACATTTGAAGATTAGTAAGTACGAATACATGTCTACATAGGGTACATATGTATGTACTTGACCCTGTAAACCCTGTACAATTCCTCTATATACCCCTGTCTAGCGGGTTGATCTCGATAAGTATATTGCATCACTTCTCATACGTACATAGAATACTCCGTACTACATACATATGTACTTACTTACATGCAATAGTACAGCAATTTCCTTCACCTCTTTTTTTTTCTTCTATATCATTTTATTTATTTATTTATTTAATACTTATTTTTTACTCGATACTACATTAGCTACTTCGTACAATAAGAGACAATAAGAGACGGTGAACCCCACACCTTCGTCAAATTCTGGTTCTTTCTCTTATTATCGGGTTTCTCAATCCTATGTTTAATTACTTTCCTTTTTCTCTCGTGTCACTGTATCGACTAGATCGAATCCGTATGTGGAACCAAGACAAGACAGCTTAGAGGTAGCTTCATCGATCTGGATCAGAGACAGGAACAGAAACGGAAACAGAATACTACACTGCACGAGACTACGCTACAGACGCTACATATCCTACATATTCTACAGGCGCACATGCAGACATATTCATAAATCAAACATCGGTATTCCCTTATAACACAATCGGCCGAGATGGCGAGTTGCTTAGAGATGGCCGTTGCTTGACATTATCATACCATAAACGTACAATAACAAATGGTAGCAATCTTGTATGAGGTCGAGCTTATCGTTTTACTTCTTTCATCTTTTTTCTACTTGTGAGGGTAGAAAATCGAAAACGCCAGAAGACAGGAAGAAGACAAGAACCAGAAGATCAGAAAACCAGAAAACCAGCACGAACCCCTGCGAACCCCCCGCGAATGCGAGTTACATCCGGACTTGTCGACTCGGTCCCATTCCAACGCCAACGCCATCGCCTTCATCCTCACCCTCACCCTTGTTCGCGCATTTACCCCAAGACCAGCCCCGACACCGCCACGAGAGATAATAGACAGCCATTCCCGTATACGATTGTTTACAGTCGAGCGATTTGGTTGTGTGAAGAGAGGATTTATTCCTTTAGACTCTATACTACTGAAATACACTATCTTGACTTGAGGTATCCAAAAAAAGGAGCTAATTTTCAACATGGAGCACGTTATGGACGTGAGCTGGATGACACATGGAAAAGGTACAGCTCACTTACTTTTTATTCTCTTTCTTTCTTTCTTTTCCCTTTACCACAGTCTCCGCTCTCCACGTCACTGTCAAGTCATTAATCTAGTTCATTTCATATATATATTATGAAGGCGCTGGAAGCTAATGAAGCTATGTACTTGACTCGCAGATAACTGGGGCAGTCATGATTCTAGCTGGAATTCAGCATCCAATCAGTCCCATGATTCTATTTCTAATCGTTCTTCTAAAGCTTCCACTCCGACCAAGGTTAATGGTAAATCGAGCTCTTCGTTACCTGCTACTCCTTCGAATCCTTCAACTCCCTCACCTGCGCCCACCGAGTCTCCTACTGCCGCCAAACCTTTACCGCAACGCACGGGTAGGATGAGAAGTCAATCTGCTGAGCCGTCAACGGCCCCGAATGCTATACCATTTCACCAAAGGAGAGGATCGTGGTTCTCGAATATTTCGTCTAGATTTTCTTCGTCTCCTACAAATGGACAGAATACATCACCAACTCCCGCGCCGAAGACCGACGACGACGATGTAGCTCCCTTACCCAAAATCACTCCAAATAAAAACGCCGTTCTTCCACATGCATCGCGGCAGAGTGGCGACGCTCCATACATACCTGCGCCTCCAAAATCGAATCAACCTGGCTTTCTAGGAGTATTTCGTCGCTTATCCTCCAGCGGGTCTATCGCGCCAGGTTCGAAGGCTAACCATGGTCTCGTGGAGCGAAAGATCTTGAATATTGATAAAGCCCGAGAAAGGTGTCGGGTCAACGAGCTCTGTCAGGCAAAGCTCCGCCGGGTCGCGTTCTGCGTCGATGTTGAGATTGCGCCCATGCCCAAATACTTGGATGATGAATCAGAGCCTAAGAAAAGTGTTGAGAAGGCCCAGAAACGGAAAATACCCGAGAAGGTTGAAGGAGAGGCACTGCAAAATCCTAAGCCAGCAGGGGAGCACGATGAGAATAATGGAGTAGTCAAGGAGACTGACGAGGCTTTACCGAAGAAACCTGCGGAGGTCGCTGGTGCTACAAATGGACACCCGAAAATAAACGGTGTTACCGAAGAGGACGGACCTATAAAAGAAAAGGAAACGACGCGCAAAAAGGAAAAAAAGAAAAAGAGCGAGGCAGAACGAAAAGCCAAGAAGGAACAAAGGCGCAGAGAGGCTTTGGAGAAGGGCACTATTCCCATGGAGCTATATCTCGATAGCGACAGCTCGACGGAAGATCTTTCGATAAAGTCGGGGACGAAAAAGACTCGTTCAGGGCCTACGACAAACCCTGGTAGGATATACCGAAGATGTTGCCAGCTGCGAGAGACGGACATTCTCACGAAGATCACTTCGCAGCTGCCGAAATCTACCGAGTCATGTCCGAATGATGTGGTTGAAAAGCTAGATCTTACCGGGTACTTCATGTCGCTATCAGATTTAATTACGTTAGGCGACTTCCTTGCTGTTGTTCCGGTTAAAGAAGTCGTGCTGGAAAACTGCGGGTTGACTGACGAAGGTGTTCGCGTTGTTCTCGCCGGACTTTTAGCTGCTCGAAAAGCAACGAGTACTAGACTACGGAGATATTCTTCTAGGTCGGTCGATTCGGTGCAACAAGGCGGAGTGGTTGAGAGGCTTGTTCTTAAGAACAACACCAAGATAGGTATCGAGGGTTGGAAGCACATTTGCCTCTTCATCCACATGTGCCGCTCCATCAAATTTCTCGATATCTCGAACTTACCTTTCCCTACTCCCATCGAACCTGCAAAAACGCCTGTTAGCCATCACCTCCATCATAATAGCCCAAACGCTACCACCCCGGTAGATATTTCGTTGCTCCTCTCCAAATCAATCGGAGAGCGTCTGGCTGGTCCCGAATTAGAGCTTCTTAACCTTGGCTCGGTAGGATTAACTACGATCCAACTCGGTCTTATTATCGACGGACTACTTAAATCAGGGGTTACTAGACTTGGGCTTGCGAGCAACAACCTCGATGCGCAGGGCGCCCAGCACGTAGCGAGATATCTGCGCAATGTAAAGTGTGAAGGAATTGATCTTGGTGGCAATGATCTCAGAGAACATCTCCCAGAGATTGCCGCGGCTATCGATGAAGATCAAGACCTATGGGCTATGAGTTTGGCCAACTGCAACCTCAAACCCGCCTCTTTGTGCAAGTTGTTCCCAAAATTAGCGAAACTCGATCATTTCAAGTTCCTCGACTTGTCGCACAACCATGCACTATTCGAGTCCCAGCCCAGTGCCATCGGGCTATTTCGCAAGTAGGTTTATTCTATCCACATTACACACCTCTGTACTAACCCACTACCTTACTTTACTAGGTATTTACCTCAAATGAGCACTTTGAGAAGATTACATCTCGCGGACGTCTCGCTTTCTTCAGAGCAAGCGATTGCTCTTGCTGAAATTCTACCCGAAGTTAAGGCTCTAGCACATATCAACCTGCTAGAGAACACGGATCTTGTCAGCTTGGCAAATGCTAAGACCGAAGAGGGACAAGAAGAAGCATGCGCTCTGTACGCTTCGCTTCTGGCTGCCGCCCGGGCTTCCAGGACATTGATTAAGGTCGACATAGATAACCCTAGCCCTGAATCGGGCGAGGTCATCAAGGCGTTGGCGAATCGTGTTGTGGTGTATTGCATGAGAAATATGCAAGGGGAGCCAGATATTCGTGGCCCCGCCGGCGAGGAGGGCTACGAGGAAAGGTTACCTGATGTCCTTCGACACCTTGTGGGCAACGAAGAAGATTCTCCTTTCGTTGATATCGATGACGACAGCGAACCGGCACCCGACGTGGACTATGTTATTGGTGGCACGGGCGTCGTAAAAGCTTTGGCTTGCGTACTAAAGAACCGTGACGATACCAGACGGCGTTCAGGCGACTTCACTAGAGACTTTGAATCTGGTACCACAACACCGCAAACACCATTGCCTCCAGGAAAGGTTAAGGATATGTCTCGATACTTGCTTATGAGCGCGCGGAAAATACGGGCTCGGTTGCAACCAGCTTTAAATATGGCCAAGGCAGCTTCGAAGGAGGATATTCATAACTACCGTATGTTCAGAACATTTTATTTTGCTTGATTACTGTTACTAAATATGCACTAGACCGCCTTATATTCCTTGACCAAACGATCGAAGGTATCATCAAACGTTTTGAGGACGAATTCCCCGAAACGCGACAAATGTCGTCGGAAACTATTGCGGCGTCGGATCACACAACTGCGACCGCACTCGAGCCCAGCCGTAGCTCGTCGTCATCGCTGGAAGTGGATCCCGGATTGATGTCTGATACGGAGGATATGGAAACGGCGCTCCGTTCACCGAAATCTCGTTCCCGAAACAACTCCATCCTTTCACATACCTCCAAGGCGCTTATCGAAGAAGAAGGCCGCGCATTCCGCGTCAACCAAATATTTCGCCGCGGTCTCTTCAAGCCAGAACATTATGACCTTCTAACTTCCGAGGAGATCGGAAAGGATCCAGGTCAATTAGAGATCATAACAGGGATGATGGATGAGTTGATGGGAGGCAATAAGCAGTTGAAACGTGATATCGAGGAGAAAGGCCCCGTACGCGCATTCAGGGAACATCGTGAAGAGATTATCAAGAGACTACGCGATGACGACCCTCAGTACTGGGAGAAGTTTGTCGAGGCACAAGAGAAGGCTAGGGCAAACGTGCGGATAGGAACCAAAACCGAGGCCCAGCAGCAGGAGTGCGCGATAGTCGACGAAGAAGCCATCGCTGACTAGACTCAGGAAGTAGAAATAGGAATGACGTTACGGGCTGGGACTAGGATGGCGGAGGGAAGAGAAGAGTATATTCTTATGTAAAATACTTAGCAGCGCATTGTGAGCGTTCGATCGAATAAGGAAGGGGACTTGAGGAGTTGGTGTTTCTTCTTCTTCTTCTTCTTCTCCTCTATTAACGTTTTTATGATATAACGTTATACATGGAGAACCTAACCTTTGTCTGTTCTTGTATTATTTTTTCTGCTTCTTCTTCTACTCGGGCGTCATGATTGGACATCTACTACGAGAGGGAAGGCGAGAGATTTAAGGAGATGTTGAAAAAAGAAGAAAAAAGAGGAGAGGAGAGGAAGAGGAAGAGAAAGAGAAAGAGAAGGAAGGGGGAAATTAAAGAATAAGAGGAGTTTTATGATGATGTTTGCACACCTTGATGCCCTACCTCCTAGGGGTATGGAGGAGGTAGATAAGTAAGGTGAGGTGAGGTGGTCGGGTGTAATCCGTAACCAGGATTGGACATGGAATTTGGGAGGGGAGTTTATGAGCGCGAGATATTGCCGGTTCGGTTATAGGAAGTAGGTATTATGCGGGTGAATGAATGGATGAGCACCTAAGTATTGTTGGGATGGATGACTTGACTACCTACCCCGGCATCTACTAAGTAGGTAGGCTTGCGACGGAGAATACCGTACCTATTTACCTCTTTGTAGTTATTATTATTATTATTTTTTTACATATAGTATATCCCAGTCTCGAATCGAGATACTCACACACTACAACAAATCTGTATCTCGCAAGAATTTCATACGTTAGATACGTAGAGATACCAAAAAAAAACCCGGGTTCGAGAATCAATCTCGTTCTTTCTTGAATTTAGCGGTAGGTAGGTAGAAGGTACCCTTTACTACGCAAAAGCGCCTAGTTCGTTCGTCCACCGCCACCGGTACTCAGACTAGACGGCGATCGTCGTCGTCGTCGTCGTCGTCGTCGTGATCCGGCTAGGAGGTATATCTCAGGTATCTCGCTCCAGTCCTCCTTCGTCTTCCCCCGTCTTCGTCTAGACGTTACTTCTTGCCGTGTTCCTTTCATTCTCGCATTACATCTCCGAGCCGAGCCAAGGGGTCTGTCTTGTACTCGCTGGCTTTATTTTTTTTTTCTGGAAAAGAAAAGGGGCAAAAAAAAAAAAAATAATAAATAAAATGAAGTAGATAAAAAATATCACGCTGCTCTAAAATGCGATTGGGGGGGTATAAGGAAGTAAGGTTACCTAGGTAGGTACTCTTTACGAGGCGTAGGTACGCTTGCAATAAGAGTAGGTACCTATCTAAGGTTAAGAGGTATATAATAGATGTAGGTTATGTGTAGAATCGCCAGACCGGACCGGGCCCGGTCCACTCCGTCGCCCAGATCCCCCTAAAAAAAACCGCAAACCGGACCAAAGATGCTACGAACCCGCTACCCCAGATATGATGCCTCGCGAAACCCATGAGCCGCCAAAAGAAAATCGTTGATGATAAAACATAGCATAGTATAGTATAGTATAAAAAAAACGACGGCGGCGAAGCTCTAGACGTAGTTCCTCCCGGCGTCGACGCATCCGGCGCCCGCGGTCGAGAAGCCGCAGCGGCCGGGCCTCATGCCGGAGCCTTCTTCGATGACGCCCCATATGACGGGGCGGAGCCAGGGGTTGCCGCCGCCGCCATCGCCGTCGTCGTCGTTCGCGTTCGGGGCTCCCGCCGCCGTCATCATCATCATCGTCGTCGTCCGCCCGGGGGCTAGGACGTCGTGGTTGTGGCACCGGGCGCTGACGACCGCGCTGCAGGCGCCGCCGCGCAGGACGAGCGGGTTGCCCCGGCTCCCCTCCGCGCCGCCGACGGCGGCTGGGGAGGCGGCGCGGCGGCAGCCGAGGGCCAGGACGGCGAGGGCGAGGGCCAGCAAAAGAGCAAGGAGCGCGAGGAGCGCCTGCGTGCTGAAGGACACGGCGACGAGCTCATCCGCGGAGAGGGAGTCGGGGTTCGAGGTCGAGGTCGAGGTCGGGTTCTGGGAGGAGGAGCGCGGGTCGAGGAGGAGGACGACGCCGGGGAAGACGGCTTGGCTGAGGGCGAAGCCCATGGCGGCGAACCAGGCGAGGAGGCCCAGGAGACAGGGCGGGGGAGGTGAGGAAGAGGCTGGTGGCCTGCTCGCCGGCCGGGTTGGAGGAGACGCGGAGGGGCGGGGGGCGAGGGCGAAGAGCGAGAACTCGTGCGAGAGGAAGTAGGTCGTCAGGTGGGCGTTGGCGACGAAGTAGAGGGCGGCGAGGAGGAGCTGCGGCAGAGCGGCAAGGAGCGCCATCTGCGCCGTCTGGAACGCGGCGGCGGGGAGGAAGGTCCGGTCCGGCGTCGCGACGCCGAAGCGCGTGAGGGGCTCGTCCAGGTTCCGGAGCAGCAGGAAGGCGAACGCGACCGCGGTAGGCGCCCCGATGGCCGCCCAAGAGAATGCCATCAGCGCCCAGCGGGGGAGCGACGGCGTCTGAAACCAGTAGTGGCTGGCCGGGACGAAGAACTGCGCCTCCTCGGACGGCCAACGGCCTTTCCAGATGTCGGTTTTCGTCAGCAAGGACATGTTGGACGTCGTCGGGTCCGGGTGGCGCAGGAACGAGCGGATCGCGTCGCCTAGGGTGACGAGGGGATTGAAACTAGACCTGGCTAGAATGACCGCCATGCTAATGACGGTGGCGAGGTTGAGTAAGACTGCAATTCCTAATATAGAACCGCTGAGGTTAACACTGCAGGATTGCGGCGCGCTAGGTTGCGCAAGACAGTACTGGACGAGTGAGCCATCTGGGGCTACAATGTCGTTATTACTAGAAGCGAATGTGGATAATAGAGTGCCGGGCTTGGCGGTGTGAATGAGAGACGATGAAGTAGAAGTCGAGTCTGTGATGAGTAGAACAGCATCAAATGAAGGTTGGAAGGCGCCGCTAAAATCGCGTAGACAGGCCGTCGGGGTCAAGTTAGACAACTCGTTATCGTGACTGCTGGCGTCTTGAAGACGAGTTATTTCAAGGCCGGAGAGTCCGCCTTCGTTTATTTTGGTATCTTTGCTAAAAGGAGCGTGGTCGAGGAACGATTGTGTTACGAACAATACATCGTAGTTAACTACATTTTGAGTCGTAAAAATTACTGCATTATATCTGTAGATCGTTAGCACCGGAATTATTAATATGCTCCTTTAGCACTGCCTCGTACATTACTTGAGTCGCAACTGCACTCGACAGCGCAATTATCGCGAGAGTTGCTCTGAACTTCGAAATGTGTGCAAAGTTGCGCAACGACGGTACGCCGATATCAAGCCAACGCTTCTTCTCATGCGCAACAGCTACTTCCTGCCTCGTCGGGCTCGAGAGGACTTGGAAGGCGTAGTTTGCGCCAGATAGGATAGCGATACAAAAGGCGTTGATGACGATATGGATACCGATGTTGATGTGCTGGGCTGTCACGCAGTCGCCCGAATAGATAGCCGATTCTCCAGCAAGAAGTCTAGCCTTGGTGATGACCAATATCAAGCAGATGATACCGACAAATAATATCAGAAAAGATATAAAGGAGTTGAATATGATTCCGCCTCGCCATCCGGTAATGTGTCTCCGTAAGCCGCTTCGTCGACTCCAGCTGCTGTCTGTGTTTAGACGCCGGCTGAGCTCCGATTCAGAAGAGTAGTAGCGATCATACTCGATAGGATGTGACGCAAAGGTGTCTCGGCGAGGCGTGACCTCGACACCGTGTTGACCCCATTTTCTTTGCTCCTTCTTCCTCGCAAGGGTCTCGGGCGTTTCTCCTCTTAAGAAATTAACGACGTAGTCTGGGATAATACTCCTATCGATGCTTGCGGTATCATCGTGTGGGCGAAAGAAACTTCGGGGTTGCCAGGTCCGGAATGTGAACCGGCTCGACCTCGTAGTCGAGAGGACCTCCGAAGTGTTGCGGCCATGGAAAGGCCAGGCAAACGAGTTTTGCCTCGAGGCGTTAGACGGTCCTGATTTCGATGCGGTGTGTGGTTGGCCCTCCTGGATCATATCGGACTGTAGATCGTCAAGGCGGATATGGTCACGTCGTAGACTGCCTGCCCAAAGACTGGGTCTTCTATTCGTCGACGATTCTAATATGGTCGTGTGCGTGTTAGATCGTGAACGGCCCATTGTTGCTACGTGATTTTTACAATATCCATCCCGAGCGAAAAATCAGTTCCTATACCCACAAGACATACATACGAATAGGAATAGGAAACCGAGGTGAAAGAAGCGAAACTAGAAACGAAAGTATACCACCGCACAGCAGGAAACCGGGACAGAAAGAGATCAACTAAGATTGAGAGCAGAGCACAGGCACTGGGCTCTTTTGTATGGAGATGGGCCTGGCACCGAAGCCCAACCCAATCTACCCCCTCTTCTTTCATGATCGCCCCGGCCCTGTTCATTATTGGCAAGGTTCCCGGAGAAGGGTGGGAATGACTAGGCAAGTGATTGTAAACGAGCCGCCCCGGGATGACTTGTTCCTCGACCGGGGTCCGCATAATCCCTAATTTTCTTATTACAGAGAACCAATGAGAGTAACATGTTTCAAGCGGACGGATCTGGATTGGGCATTTTGCATTGAAACCCGTTGAACGAAGCTCAATGCCTCGTCAAGCACACTATTCTAGGGTATCCTTTAGATTTCGAAGGGAATATAAATTAGCAAGAGGGCACCCGATCTGAACGTCAAGTGTATTCATTTCGTGTGCACATTGATTGCTATGTGTGATAGTGTGATATAGATCCCTCAAGCCCAACTAGGCTATGCCTCAACTATGAAGGTCCAGAGGTCCAGGGCGTATGAAGAGGGCGTGCTATGCACAGTAGGTACCTCATTACCTACCAATTGCTTGTAGGTGTCGGTACAACACACGATCAAAAATACTTGACCACGGCATCCAGGCAACGCAAGCCTGTAGACAAAAAATCTACCTTCATAGAATAAGTCAGACACGCAGAGATGCTTTATGTCTGGAAGCCTTCTCTAATACCATGTCGGTTCTCGACATTGCGAAACCAGCACATGTAATTCATGCTACCAAAAAAGCTCGGAAGAGGTTGACTAGACGGATGCTAGGACGTAAGTAGTACGCTTAGAAAGAGAATGAACACGAGAATGATATGTGAATCATCAATGCGGATCAAGATATGTACGTGGTACGGTACACTATACATAGTAGGAAAACAAGGGATTGGCGCTCTGTTGGTTGAAGTTGACTAGGGTGGTAGTCGAGTTCCTACCAACATATCATTGGTTGAGAATTTGAGCTTCTTGCTTAAGTACGCTACACCATGAAATACACTAACAAGTGTAATACTGTGTAGCATTTTGGGTAGAGTGAAATGCCTCGTGCTGACGTGGGATTGGTGCGACTTATGCGAAGGGAGAGAGAGTCGAGGAGTGTGTTGATGGACAGCAGGACAGCAGGACAGCAGGACAGCAGGGTCATCATGGTGTTTCAACCCTCGTCTTGGCCTTTGAAGATGTGATTTGAGTCCGGGCGCACATCCACCATCGGACGAGATTACCGCCGTATTCGACAGGGTGAACCATCAACAGTCTTTCATAAGAAGTCAGAAGCCGATTCAGATATCCCTTTCATTTCCCCTGAATAGTGGAGACATCATATGCTCCTTAATAGCGTTGCTACCTACCTACTCTACTTCATAAGATGTAGGTAAAGTACTTTGAGTAGTAAATGCGTTCCAAATCATGAATATTCTGACGAGATTCTGATGATCGTCTATACGATACGACGTATACCTCGTCTTTGACTCTGTCTATACGAGTATGTGTACGAGATGATCGGTAGACAAGAACAGTTCTCGACCTTACTGTGTACCAATATCGCACTCTGATCCATGAGGGCAAAATAGTAAAGATAACACGCATAAGACATGACATCTATAAAGAAGTGCTCAATGGACCGAGTCTGTGTTTGTTGCAGGAGAGAAATTCGAATCCATCTTGGCGATGTTTCAGTGGTAACCAGGTACTACTTTAATCTACCGAATTTGAGCCGATATACATTATGTACATGTCTTGATTACATACATATCTAATATTAGATCCACTTTATCTATCCATTTACTGAGCCTTGAACGTAGAAGTGAGGTTATTGAAATGTCGAGATCTCTTGATAAGTGTTTACAGGGTAAGAATGTGTTCGATAAGGGACCACATGGCCAAAAGATAACTTGTACAGTATACGTTAAGGTACCAAAGGTATCCTTAATTATATACAACAGAATGCTTAATAAGGAGTCGATATTCCAATTCATGAATTATTATCTACACATATAAAATCAAGCCGATTATGCTCCCAGTTACTTGTTCGGCCGGAATTTTTGTAAGAATGTTGTATTCAAAGTTGCAACCATCAAGATAATCACTACATGCATCTCGAGTTGAGTCTATCTCCTTGCCAGTACTAGTTGTTTCCGGCGTCGACCTTACCATACCGAATAGAAAACAGAACGGTTCTGTGAATTTAAACCGCCTTAGGGTTTTCATCCACGGCAAGAGATGAGGAGTGAGAAGCTACGTTGAACCTATTCCATGAGCTCTCCATATTGTGACCATTCATCGCCATTCTAGTAAGTATCACTCGGGAGATGTTAATGGTAAACGAAGCTCTAGTTCTACATATCAACATGGATAGGAGAGAGCATCTAGATAGCCCTAATGAATCATTTTCGAATTCATTGTACTTAGTTGTCTATATCTAGTGGCTACCTCGTACTTATGCTGGAAAATTTTAGGCAGGTAGCCATCCACCAAGGTCTCGAGCACTTTAATTCTAATACTTACAACTGCCTTTTTGGCATAAACAGGCAAGAGACTGCATCGAGTTCAAAAAGATAGAACGTTAAAACGTAAATACCTATCTAAGTTACGTCTAACATATACCTCTTTTTTTCGAGCCGCAATTCTGATAGTTGTACCTGTACTACCTGTTTACCCTTACCAGCTAAACGTATAAATACCTACCCGTGAGGAAGGAAAATTATCCCTTTTCTATAGGTAGCCGATATTGCTAAGTCTCTTATAGGAGGTATTCCACTTCGCCAATCCTTACTCTCAGACTTCTTGCGTCTTCCAATACATGAGTATAAGCTCATAGAATGTTTAGATTCTGTAATTGGTTAACAAGTCGTCATATAGTCTCATCTTGAAGCTGGTCATCGGCCAGTACCGATCGAGTGAAGTAACTTGGACATACCTGGTAACTACGTTGTAGGCGGATTAGTGATTCTTCTCCTGTTTGAATAATACAGCTATGGCTTGTTAAGTACCGGACAATCCAAATACTATCGAGTATATATCCTCATATGAACACATGCTCAAGCACCTAGCTTTTTAGATACATTGGTCAATTGATACTAAACATCTTTCAGACGAGAAGATTAAGATCAAGAATATGGATACACGAAAATTGACCCTACAGCCTCATCCTATCTGTCAGTCTTCAGATGCCTGTCTAGTAGACTGCGAACAGGGGGACACAATCTGCGATTCTTAGTAGAACTTTGGTGACATCCGGAATACTCCATACGGAATAGGCCAAGACGGGATAAACGGGGAGGTCAAGTCATTATCTTCTAGAAAGTCATCCTCGTGGGACATGTTTCGAAACAGATCGGCCGGGACTTGACATTTGACGTGATCATACCTAACGCAGTACTCGGATTTGGGTGGGCGGGGTTTGTTCCCCGAACTACTATGTATGTGCCTGTAGGTACCTACCTAGGGAATGGTTGACGCGTGATTTTTATGCTTCTGCTTGGCTGTAGTACCGATCTCGCCCTCTGTTTCCAGAACATTTGCATTTGTACGGATCATCTTTCATGACTTTTCTTCCAAGTTAACGGCGTCTATACCTACCTATTACTTCATACTTGGAAATACAATTCAAAATTTATAACCATGGAATTATAAACGCCATCTATCGTTGTGACAAGTATTTCGAAGTTTTATCGTCCATTATAATTTAGAAATATTGGTGAAAATGAATAATTTCGTTATCGGACAGCGCTTACACGCCGTTTTATATGAGAGAGAGAGAAATGGCGGCAGTTTCGCGTTTATTTCGTGTCGAATTCGCGCCTGCAGAATGCCAAGCGCGCTGAGTTCAGGGGGTTTTATACAAGTCGTACAAGTCGCACAACTTATACAAGGGTTACCAGCCACTAATTTTTACAAGGCTGCAACTTTAATTGGTTATCGGAATGTAATAGACCATTAAGTGGTCACTGCGTTCATTAGTTTGTGGCTGCTATGTTCCGTTTCCCCTCGTCTAAGTCCCAATCATCCCGACATCCCGGCGCTTCTCTCTTCCTCTCTTCTCTTTTTCCCCCCCGCAACATTTTTAATATCTTTCACTTCTCTCACTGGTCAATAATGCTTCAACGGTGAGACGGCTGCAGGTGGTCTGCATTCTAGTCCATGCAAGTCACTCTTTAATCAACCACTTATCTTTCTCATCGCGGTCCATTTTAACTGTCGCGTTCGCTATTTGTTCTTTTCCCCCGGCTTCTTTGCGTTGCGCGGCTGCAAATCAACTTACAGATCTGCAAAATGCGCTATAGTCTTTAGAATGACTCACTCACCAACCATTTGAGAGTTGTCCGACTTTTCTGATGTTAGACAATGGCTTTTGGATAGATTATACTCTTGAAGAATGGAGGTGGCACGAGTTTGTCTATATTCGGGTATTGCGTCGGACGGGGTATAACATGTGTCTTCGGCCTTCGTGGGCCCAACCGGGCTACGACCGACTTTCTTCTTTTCATGTTAAGTTTCAGACGTCGATCTTGAGTGAGTTTGATTGTCTTATTTCCCGTCACCTGTTCAGTGAATATTGCTGCTGCTGCTGCTACTGCAAGCAAAACTGTGGGACTGCAGGTTTACGAGCATCGCATGAATTGCGAATATCCTCACCTTAGCGTCTCGTCCCTGCAGCCCGGCTCTACTTGTTAATCATCAGTCTAAATCTTTGAGCGGCATCATTCTTCACTCATACCTTATTAACTACATTTATCAGTATTTTTGAAATAAGATTTTATCAGTACAAATTTTGAAACTATCCTCGCTGTCCTGGTGACTACAGTCCGATTACTCGGACTCCTTACTTTGATACCACCCCTTGATCAGATCTGCCTCAACGATATGCGAGAGCTATGGCCACAGGACCGCACGCATTCTATTGCCTGTGGCAGAAGGAGCAAATTCGGGAGAGGCTCTTCGAATTATTGTCTAAAGAAGACATTTGCAAGGTTCGACTCGCATCTTCAGCATGCTGCAACCTCGTTACCAAACGACTATTCTTACGAACTAACGTGACCTTCTCGGCCAACACCTTTACTCGACATAGCAGGATTGAAGCACTGTCGAGGGTAGGTCAACATATAGAACATCTCACCTTTTATTTTCCACATTCAGACACCACATTTCTACCTCCCTTAATTCATCCTGAGAGCGGGCGTGAGATTAGCTTCCTATATAAGCCTCATACTTCTGAGGCATCAGTTCTGGAAAGGCCCAAATTCGCCAACTCGGCCCTTGGCGAGGTCCTCACTCAACAGTATCCACCCTTATTCCACGCGGCGACAAATGTACCATCTTTCATCAGTGCGATGAAGCATTTGCCAAATATGCGGCACCTGACCGTGAAAACACCCGGTCAAGATCCAAGGGAGAGATACCGGAGGGATATCGTCGACTACGCACTAATTAGTCTCCGGATATCAATTGAGCGGGCACCGATCACGAAGCTTGCGAAGATTTCGCTCTCATCCGTTCACCCTTCCGCCTTTATCTATCTTCGGCATGTTGTGGGCTTCGGTTGCCTGCCGTCCGCTGCTCGGCGGTGGAGGCAGATTCGGAAGCTGCACATCTCCGTAGAATCATGGGACTTCTATGGACCATCACCCGGACTTGACCATTTAAAGATGATCGACGATTACATTCGCGACTTCTCTGTGTGCTTAGAGAAGTTGACCTTTACGTGGCTAGGCCGAAAGGGGCCATGTCCCCTATCGCTAGCTGCCGATCCGTTGTTTGCGCCCCCTCGGAGCTCACAGAAGCTTTTCAACGAGATCACCTCACCTATGTCTCCACTACCACCCGCGCCGTCGAGGAAGCCCATTGTTTTCCACAAGTTGCGTTACATGGCAGTTCGAAATACTACCATGAATTCACCGCAAGTAGCAGCGCTGGTCATGGCGCATCAACACAGCGTCCGCGAGTTTGACTTCGAGAATGTAGTACTGACAGATGAAGGAAGTTGGGACGAAGCGCTGGCGCCTCTGATGAATAAATCGCGTCGTAGTGGACGTTGGACTCGGCATTCAACCGCAACTATCTCTGAAGTTGCCGGCATTCATTCGCTGGGTCCGGCAGACAACTTACACGAGGAATCACCCGCTGTTTCAACAGTATCACAAGACCTGCTAAATCTCGACTTAAATAGTGGCGAAGGTGACGATCATGAACCACCAGAACGGGGTGACAACCCTGGCTTTGATCTTGACCTACCTTCAGATCTAGAGGCTGCCCGACAAGCCAGCATTTCATTTCCAAACAAGTCCAAAAAGCGACGCATCACAAAACGGTGTCGTAAGCGGAAACCCGGTCATCAACGTGATGGAAATGATGGAAGGCATCATCGTCGACAGCCCTCTAACGATTCTATCGACAAACCTAGTGAGGATCATCGCCGCCGCCACCACCATCATCGCCACAATACCAAGGAATCTTCAAACAAACAGCCGGAGACTCCTCGCCATACTCACAACCGTCAAGCCTCAAATGAGTCTGTAAACCGCTACCACGAGCCACCTCAAATACCCATTCCCCACCAAACCTCGCAACCTCACTTATTTGGCGAGATTGAGGATGTTTACTCCACAACTTCGCGTCTTCTCTTTGGCGAAGTATCGCAGCTTTCTAATCCAGAATCCGAGCCTGAACTTATATACTCGCCCATTGACGAGTCGGACTCGGTTGTTGATGAATATTTTCGCCCAAGCACACCTGTCACTACACCTATGGACATTTCGGCCCCAATCCTCAATACTGCGCCTAGCATGCCTATCCTTCTAGGACCTGCCGTCTATGATCCTACCGCGGACCTATGCTCCGAGATCACGGCTGTGCAGCGTGATATTGAAGCAGAAGAAGCACAGAGGTTGATGGCCGAAGATGCCGAGTTGCGGACAAGTGCTCTGAAGAGGGCTAAGGAACTCGTCCTGAGTCGTCTGGGCCGCGAATTCTCCACCAACAAGAAGAGCAGTACCGGCCCAAGAAAAGAGAGTTTCGGCACCGGAGGTTTCCTCATCAGCTCTAGATTTCGGGAGGGCTTATTTGGGAGAAGCACCCCTGTCGCAAGCGATGCTCTGCCACTAACACAGGACCACAGGAGCATGGATGTGCCGATTCTGTTCAGTCGAAGCTGATGATACCCACCGGAGATATGATGTATTATGATAAACATGATGTGATGTGCTTATGAATTGTAATGATTATGATATCTTTTGATTTTTGTATATGACCATAGTGATCTTTACTCTTCGCAATCCTATTTATTGCTTATGTTGGCTGTTCGTGATGTCTTTGCCTGGTGCTGTTGGGGTAAATTAACCCCTTACTAACTCGAGGCTAGGAAGTCGTCAATATTGGCATCCAACAGAAACTTCACAAGTTTCAAGAGTATACATGATAGTTGGCTAGTGTCTACTCTAGAGTTCAGCTATTTCGGGTTCAGAAATCGGTTTTTTTCTACCGATACCACGTAAGCACGCTCGTCTCGGGCAGAAGCACATATCCCGGCATCTCTGGCGCGAGACTTCTCGTTCCTAAGGTCGTTTTACATCGCATTATCACGGCTTCAGCTGTCGGTAGCTCTTCTCAGCCGGCGCTTCTACCTACCTTCATACTGTGCCTGCCTACCTAGCCCTCTTCATCACAAGCATATTCACCTACTCGAAAATGGGCCTCGTAACCTCCCTCATCGTCCCCGGCTTCCTGGCGATATCTTGTGTCTTCGCCTGGTCGCTGGTCCGTCGGCGCGTCGTCGCCGATGCCCCGCTCACCGAGTTCCTGCACGCGACCCGGGGCAAGCCGGCGTGGGCGCTTGTCCTCTTCGGCGGCGTCGGCGTAGGCGGGGGGAACGAGGACGTGTCGCGGGCGCTCTGCCACGAGCTCGCCGCGCGCGGGTTCAACGTCGCCATGTGCGGCCGCGCCGACGGCGACGAGGCGACAGAGCAGCTGCTCCAGCTGCGCGCCGACCTCGCCGCCGCATACCCGGCGAACAGGTACCGCGTGCTCGTCGCGGACGCGGACGTGGACGCGGACGTCCGCGGTGCCGCCGCGTCGCGGGCGTTCGCGCGCAGGGTCGGCGACGCGCTCGCGGACACGAACCTGACCGTGCTCGTGGAGGATAGCGGGGAGAAGGGCGAGGGCGCGTCGCCGTCGCCGGCGCTGGCGCACGTGAAGGCCGTGGCGCGGCCGCTGCTCAGGCGCAACGCGCCCGCGCTCGTGATCGACGTGGCGTCCGCGGCGGAGGGCGCCGGGAGAGCGTCGTCGTCGTCGTCGTCGCCGCTGCCGCCGCCGTGTCCGGTGTGCGACGCGGTTGCGGCCGGGGACGAGGGGTCGGGCGGCGTCGCGGCCGTGGCGTGTCGCGTGGTGAGGTCCGGCGTCGGCTCGTCGATTCTGTTGCGTCCGTCGCCGCGGGTCCTGGCCCGGGCGGTGCTGAGGGCCGCGGCGCGCGGCGGGGGCGGGAGGTGGAGGTGGAGGTGGAAGGATGCAGGCGGGAACGGGAAGGAGGTCGTCGTGGATCCGTACCGGGCTTATACGGCGCCGATTAGGGCGGCGCGGGATATGCTCGGGGAGCGGGGCTTGAACATGTTGTCGGTTTTCTTGTGGGGGGATGGGACGGAGGAGGATAGGGGGGTGGGGGGAGAAAAGGGGTTGGGTAGGTTTGGGTGGGATTAGAGCGGCGTGTTGAGAGGTAAATGCGTGGATAGCTGTGAGGGTGTTGATATTGTAGTTGGTGGAGGTACGAGGTAGGTATATTACTTGAGGTCGGATAAAAGGTATAGCCTTGCTACCTGGGATATGACCGAGGACTTGTATGTCGCGTTGACCTGATACCTGGTTTAATCGGATGCTGGGCTTAGATTGCAGTGTTTCGTTTTCTTGGAAAAGAGGTTTCTTTCATATTCGCAAGGTATAGAATAATCCAACGTCAAGGTATTGCTTTCAGTTTATTACTGAGGTTACGAGCTATGAGAAGATTTCAGAATCGTGTGTCTACCTGCGTACGTGCGAGCAGATAACCTTGTTGGGGGGTAGATAGAAGGTACCGGTAGCTGGAAGGTAATTCCGTATTATCATACAACTTCAAGTTATATCGGTATGAATATGATCGTTTTGCCGTGAACAAAGATAGCCTTTGTTCGTAGGTGTCAATTATTATAGAACAATATGATATTTTTCTGCATGTTTAATATCCGTGTATCATAATATCCCATTCTTTCCCGCTATCTTCTCATATGTGACTGTCTAATTTACAAGGTGGTCCGGTAGATTCTTAGACGGTAGTTCATGATATAGTACCAAGAGCGTAAGGTAAACGGGACATGTCTTGTCTGTTTCCATACAATGGCTTTGGCGATACATAGGTCGAACAGCACCTGTGTTGATGCAGGACTGCCAGTAGGTATGTTTAATAACTGTGACCTCTTCACGAATTTTATTACAGCTCTCTCAGGTTGAAATTACCAAACAGCCAGCAGAAAACAGTGAAACTTGGTTTCCTCACCTATAAAACTAGTTTCTTACAGTTAAATGTGATGAGATTCGTGTCAATGCACTCGTTTTCGCTCGATGAAGCTTCTTTCGCACTCAAGATCCCGGAATTTTGGCTTTTTTGGAGCGGTCCTAGTACTAATTATCCAGCAAAGCACGTAACCTATGCTCTTTCTACGAAGAGTACAAGTAATAAAAAAATGTCGTTGAAAAATCAGACAATATCTCGCTGAAGCATTGATGAGAAACAATATTGGACGAGCAGGGAGTTGAACCCTGGACTTCTCGCAATTTCAGCACCTATCAACGATGCGAAGCGAGCACTCTACCACTGAGTTACACGCCCTTTGGCCCGGTAACACTGTCAACGAAACCTGTGTTTGATCTGATTGGTCTAGATTTTGTGGCAGTTGTCTTATATACCTACCTATTAATAGGTGGGTAGGTTGATTGGTAGGCCGAGGAGCTAGTTTTAGGGGATATCTTCAAAAACAATAGGGGTAGACATGAACACGATCTTAGACGGCCTTACTCTTGAGGCGAGATATCTCGATCCTTTGATATCTTTCTATGGTACATATGTAGGTTAAATTTCTTACTGTATTTGAATTATGTCTCTAATCTATCATTTCAAAACAAAATATGTGTTTTCTCACGAATCCTGTCGCCGAGTATGTTGACACTCGCATCCGTCCGCCTCTACGACGAAATCATGATGTTTTTCTTTGTTTTCATGCATAGACAGAATAACAGAGCTATTGATAGTGTAAGGTATCGGAACAAGTATGGTCGATGGCCAATATTTAATAAGAATACTACCCGTATTTGACTTGTGAATACCAGCAATAGAGCATTCATCATTTAAATTTAGTCTATCTACGGCTCCATTCATATACAGACCACGTTCTATTATACAAGTTAGCAAGTAATACTTGCATTATAAATAGGATTAGCAGACTGTGTACCAAGGGTCGAAAATGACAAGTTCATCGGCGCCGAACACGTGGGAGAAGTGTGTCGCTGAGACCAAAGTAGGCCTGGATTACACCGAAAGCTGCATCATAGCAGCCCAGGACTGGGGACACTCGATCGAGGCGAGAAGATTAGCTGACGGGCCTCGGATCACATTCGGACAATACTTCATCAGCAGGTTTGAGCAAGCCATAAGACAAGCTGAAAGGGCCCTCTCCCAAGCTAGCACTAAGGTACAATGTCTGGATCAATTCTTTACCATCACAGTAAATGACAATGGCCTTTCGCCTACAGTATCAACTCGGAAGGCGATATATGAAGCTCTGGTACAACGGTTCAACAGCTTGGTCAGGGCCTTGGAGAGGTGGTTGCCCGTGTTAGAAGAAGGTCGAGCTAGACTGCTTTGTCGAGATACGCCGCCTAACATAGTTAGAGGGAGCGGTGCGGGGGGTAATTCGTCTCTCATGCCGCCGTCCTTTGAAGCCAATCCAGGAAACCAACCTCCATTAATTCCCTTTCATACAGGGCCACAACCACCAAAGCCCACAGATGCAGGACTATTATTTAAACTAAGTGATGGATATCCGTCAGCGCCTGAAGATGCAGGGTCATCTCTAAAGGGCAAAGCATCAAAGGGCGCATCTATCGGTATAAAGTCCGGAACATCGACGTTTCCGGGGGGGAGTAGCCCAGGGGGGCAATATGGGAGCTCCGGGGGCGAGGAACAGGGCGAAGCAGGTAACGCAGGAGGGGATAGCGGTGGTGGAGATGGAGGAGATGAAGAAGACGAAAGGAAGAAGGAAGAGGAGGAAGAGAGGAGGAGGAGGAAGAGGAAGAGGAGGAAGAGGAAGAGGAGGAGGAGAAAGAGGAGGAGGAGAAGAGGAGGAGGAGAAGAGGAAGAGGGAGAAGAGGAAGAGGGAGAAGAGGAAGAGGAAGAAGAGGAAGAGGAAGAAGAAGAGGAAGAAGAGGAAGAGCCACCACAACGAGTGCAACGCGTTACTCGTATCCGGCCCAGAGCGAACGAGGCTGCAGGGGTCAGATACCGTCTAAGCTCCTACGGGACCGGTCACGTCTTAGTAGCAGAACGAAATCCCGACCCTGGCCGAGTCAGGGGGTCAAAGTCGACCATCCAAACTCCTGAACCAACTCCAAGGAGAAGGAAATCGGCTCGGAAGTCGGGTCTATCGAGTTCAGCGAATTTAACGACTCCAGTGACTCCGGCAACTCCGGCGACTCCGGCAACCCCGACTCCGGCCGCGCCCCCGGGCACAGGACGTCGAGCTCGGATGGCGGCAGCGGCAGCGGCAGCAGCAGCAGCGGCGGCGGCAGCTTCAGGAGCAGGGACATCTGGCACAAGTACGAGATCCTCCAGGCCAGCTGCAGGTACAGGCACGGGCACAGGCACAAGCACCAGAGTTACAAGGTCGGTCACAAACGCTGCGGCAAGTGGTTCAGGGGCATCTGGAAACACGCAAGCCGGAGCCTCAACGTCGGCCTCAGGAGGGGCCGGTAAGAGGAAGAGGCCTACGGCAGGAGGGTCAGCCAAACCTAATGCAGGACAGAGGAAAAAGAGAAAAAATTAGAACATTTCATAAAGCCATGAGGTCGAGAGAATGCAGGGAACAGTCCGCGAATAGGTGTGTGACGGGGAGTGTCGTCTTCGACATGGTTGCTCTCGGCGTTGAAGTTGAAAAAATATCGTACGGTGGTTCGATATCGTCGTCCATCTTCTCGGACTGTTGATGAGGATCAAGTGTTTTGGTCTAATTATGACTATTAAGTAGAGTGTATATTTTTATAAGATTTCGAAGTCGGTGAAATATTATGATTTAGGTATCTGTAGGAGGTATCTAGGTAGATATGTTTTTTTTTATAAATTGGTTTATAATTTGAAGAATGGTTATAGAAGAATGGTGATAATTCGTTGATAGGAATTATGGAATCTACACGATCCAGTACCTATATATTAGAAACGCGCTATCACGTGATAGTCAAGATAACCTTGGAAATACCCGGTATATGTAAGTAAGAGGTAGCTGTAAAAGATGAAAGTTGTAAGCAATCTAATATACTATTACAAAGCCGGGGTTTCTGTATTAGACCTTTAAGTGCATGTGTAGATACTTATGTAAGATACCTGTACATACCTACATGTAGGTACATACATACATACATACCTCTGTACCTAGGTATGTACGTATGTAGCAGTCGCGTTCGCGCCGTACTATGTACATCTTTCACTCATTTCTCTTTTCTCTTTTTTATCTCCCATTTCTAATCATCACAATTCTGCCTACTGCCTATACCTCAACATACCATATGTGTGCACAGGTTTTAGGTCAGACACTATCCTCCCTACATCATACATACATGTAAAATCATAACTACTTCACATCCCATCTAACGCTCTTCCTCCAAACTTATTGTCGGCGTCGACGTGCTAAGGCATGCTCATGATCTCGTCGTCGCCATGCCAGCGTATGTCATCTGTTGCTCACCTTACTTGGTCGCGTTGGAGCTGACATAGATTTCACCTGATTAGTCCCGGCGATCAGCACAACGCCATCGCCAATCCTTTCGAGGAAGCTAAGCCTCGCATATCGGAATACACAGCTATCGAGATCGCCACCTTACAAGCACGACTGGAGAAGAAATTAGGTCCCGAATACCTATCCGCACGTAGCGGTCCCTCCGGCCAAAAGGTTCATTACATCGCTGCCGAGAAATGCATCGCTCTCGCCAACGAGGTCTTTGGCTTCAACGGCTGGTCCTCTAGTATCCAGAATATTCAGGTTGACTTTGTCGACGAGAACCCCCAGACTTTCAGAATCTCTCTCGGCCTATCCGTCATTATCCGAGTCACGCTCCGCGATGGCACATACCACGAGGATATCGGCTACGGACACATCGAGAATTGCAAAGGAAAAGCGGCCGCTTTTGAGAAGGCGAAGAAGGAGGGGACCACGGATGCGTTGAAGCGTGCGCTGCGGAACTTTGGAAATGTCCTTGGCAATTGCATCTATGATAAAGATTATCTGTCCAAGGTGACGAAGATGAAGATCGGGCCTGTCAAGTTTTCCGAAGATAACTTACACCGTCATTCGGATTTCGCCAAGAAAGAGCCGGACCCCGGCAAGGTCGAGCCTAAGGAGAGCGGAGGCAAGAATGCGGACGCGGAGGCGATCGCGCATGGTGGGTTTTATTCCGATGACATCGACTGGGCTGCCGCTGATATCATGGATTTGTAGTGTCAGACTTGCTTGACGAGGAATTTGGGGATTTTGACATGGTTGATTTTGGTGTTACGGACGAGGGCCATCCCGATGAGGTAGTATTGCCCGGTTCTCATGCAAGTTCGAATAAGACTCAAAATTTGGCCGCTACCACTGCCGTTACCACTGCCGCTACCACTGCCGCTGGCAATGATCGCAATACCCCCTCCGCAGGCAACGCTCCGAAGACCATGCAACCGCCCCAAAAACCGGCTGCTCCCACTCCTAAGCCGCCTCATACCCCGAATCAACCCCCTCAACGACCGGCACCCTCCTTCCAAGGCCGTCCCAATCCTCAACAATACGCAAGATCCGTCACACATGTTAACAACGTAGCGCAGCAAGCCGCTAATAATAGATTAAACACACCACCCCCGAATGGCGCGCCACCAACAGAGCAGGTCTCGTTTTTCTCGGCTCGGTCGATCAAGAAAGTACCGGAGGACGCAGCGGCCGATACACCTATCATCACAGCGCAGGGCGCTAAGTTATTCGATCCCCGACGGGAAAGTCCCTCTATTCGTAGAACGCCAGGTATCGACCATAACTCCTCAAGGCCTTTATCAAGGACCGGACAGCACGTAGCCCCCATTAAGCGAGATCAAGAACAACCACGCGGTCCTGCCGACGCTCAAAGTGGCCCCTCTTCTTTGACCAGTGGCGGTCCGGGGCTCGGGAGACCCAGCATAGGCGGTGTTAGCAAACCTGCGATAAATCACACGAGGATGATCGGCGCTCCGGGAGGCGTAGGAAGCCCGTTAAGAAACCAAGGTCAGTATAGGCCGTTAACGCTAAAACGGCTGGCTTCTGCGGGACCAGAACCAGGAAACAGGACACCTTTAACAGAAGTCTCAACAAACAGCCCTGCCCCAGGGGGAGGCGACGAAGGCGCGGATTCTAAGAGACAAAAAATATCTTAGTTTAGGTAGACCGAACGCAGGCGAAATTTTACTTATTCTGACGACTCTTATGGACGGACACGGGATGGGCGTATAAATTTTATTCTTTAAAGGTGACGATGCTGTGCACCTGAAATGTGCTTTCTAGCTCTGGTAACGAAAGAGAAAAAGGTCGATTCATCGAACATGTTACTGCTGCCCGTAGCATCGTGTTTAATTGGATGATTTTGAACGAGGATATTTGGTTTCCTTTTTTTCCCTCGATCATTGTAAAAATAATTCCTATATTTATGAAAATCACCGGACTAAGTCAATTGCTTTTAACTTACAACTTGAATAGGTATTTTGACTTGATTCTCATACGTATGAATTAAAGTGTAAGCCGTTATACAATTATTCATATAGATTTCCTTTTTTTCCTTTTCTTTCTTTTACTTATTAAATACCAATTATTTCATCGGATCAGCTTATGGGCTGTAATGAGGTAAGTCTGTATTTACCTACCTGTAAGGTACTAAACGTCATACAA
Source organism: Hypoxylon lienhwacheense (assembly GCA_902806505.1). Taxonomy (NCBI): domain Eukaryota; kingdom Fungi; phylum Ascomycota; class Sordariomycetes; order Xylariales; family Hypoxylaceae; genus Hypoxylon; species Hypoxylon lienhwacheense. The sequence goes on from CADCWW010000005.1 coordinate 864,713, forward strand.
ATACGAATACGAGACATATCCCAGCTTTTTTACGTATCCCATCCATAAATACATACATGTTGAAATAGCATTGTATAAAGTAGGTGACTTACAACTCAACTTGAGTAGATCTAGATAAACTCTTCTTTATGGTATATACATACTCATACTTCATACTTATTAGTAGGCATCTTCATCAACAGTTCGTCACAACCATGGCAAACGGCAAACCCACACTACACCATCTAGAGGTACGTTGTCCCCCTATACCCTCATCCACCCAAGTCCCATCCATCCACGCCCACACGCATCCACCGTAATAAATCCCAACTCCAAAAAAAGAAATAAAAGTTAACAGCCACAGAACTCCCAATCGCAAATAATCCTCTGGCTGCTGGAGGAGCTCGGGATCGAGTACAACCTAGTGCTGCACGAGCGCGCGCAGGGGCGCTCGCCGCCGGCCCTCAAGGCCGTGCACCCGCTGGGCAAGTCGCCGACGCTGATCACGCCGACGGGCCGCGCCATCACGGAGCGCAGCGCCATCGCCCTCTGGCTCATCAACACGTACGACGAAGGGGCGCGCTTCCGGCTCCCTCCTCCCCTCTCCACCGGAGAGGCGGGAGTCGACGACGACGCCGTCAGAGAGGACCAGCTCATCTCCATCGGCGGCGCCACGCTGTGCCCGCTGCTCGTGACGAAGCTCGTGCTCGAGCTCTTGGGCCGGCACGCGCCGTTCTTCGCGCGCCCGCTCGCGTGGCTCGTCGCGTACGCGCTGGACCGGGCCTTCCTCGACGCCGAGATCGCGCTCGTGGCCGGGTACCTCGACGCACAGCTAGCCGCGCCCCCGGGCGGCGGAGGCGGGGAGGGGGAGCGCGAGTGGTTCCTGGGCACGCGGGAGCCCACGCGGGCGGACTTCGCGCTCATGTGGTACGTGGACTGGGCTTTCCAGTGCGGGTGGGTGGACTTCGGAAAGGTGCCGCGGCTGGCGAGGTTTCGCGAGAGGTGCGCGCAGAGGCCTGCTTGGAAGAGGGCGCTGGAGAAGGGGAACGGGTATGATTTGAGGTTCTGATGAGAGCGTGTATGAGGCGGTGCGGGTATAAGCTCGTAGTGGACGGGCTGGGTTGAGTGGATTGTTCGGATAGGCTTGGTTTAGGGGTACCTTTTAAAATCACTCTAATAGGGCGTATTAGGTACTTGTTGGAACTGGTATGGGAACTCCCATTTTTATAATGGGAGGCAAGTGCTTCATGAAAGATGAAGGGTGGATTCTGTGTCTAGTAACAAGCAAGATTATGTTCGAATAGGATTGTTGAAGCTGGTGTATTGAATATTCGTCCAAGGGTTACTGAGTTTTCTCACGGGCTTATATGTCACTTTATAGACAGCAAGACAACCGAGATATAACTCGGTGCGTGGCTACCTGGTAGCAGGTTTGAGATATCTACAACGAGGAGAGCTGCGATTCCCTACCTACCTACCTACCTACCTACCTAGGTTGAGATACGACTTGATGGTAATGATATTTGTTAGAAAAGTCCGTCGTTTCTATTTAACTCATGCTATTGATGTTTAGCGAGTACAATGTTTTTCTAAGTATAATCTTATTAGTTTTACTCATTTCCCTCCTAATAGGTAAATAGATACCATCTACCGCACATAAAATACTAATAACTCCTGAATCGTTACAATAAATTAGAAGCAGTTGTTGTTAGCTTGCTCATATTATGACCCAGGAGATACATAATATCATGATAAATTTTCTCAGTTCAAGTTAGAAGGTACCTACCTATAGAATACTTCTAGTTACAGGGTCTCGTGAAATTAGGCTGTGTGCCCCTATTATCATAACGGAAACACCGTCACCAAGAATTCTAAGTGCGTGACATCGGTCATCTATCAAAATTTCAACGCAGACTTCCATTTTTGTGTTTCCTATGAAGGTTATATCTTTCTTACACATGATCAAATCTAGGAGGCATATTTTCAGTATGTATGCTGTTCGCCGAAACTCTTGTCGTACGAGACGAGTACGTAGGTAGGTAAACACAGACACGTCAAACGAATACACCGAGGTTACCATCAAGGGCAGAGAAGGGATTAATATATCTCTTGACCACCTGAGCATGGAGGCGAAATGCGGGGGACGGGGTAGATACACCTCGTCCCCCAAGAGACACGGTGACATTGCAGGAGGATAGCCACAGAGCCTTTTCCCTTCAAGTGCCTCGCAGGTCATTCAGCCGAAAGAGTTGGTCAAATTAGGCTAGCTGCCTATGCAATTCGAGACTCCTCATCGTCATGACGCAGACAATCAAGCGCGGACGTGCTCTTAAGAGCACGGCTGGAAGGACAAGAGCTTATACCAGAAGCGAATCGTCAATATTTACTACCTAGTCTAGTACGTATATATATGAGTACGAATCCTTCGCAATGATCTCTTCGTAGGCGTCTGACTTCTTCACCTAAGCAGCAAAGTTCATCATGTTCCTCCACATGTTACTAGATCTGCTAGCGCTATGCGCGCTGGGGGCTTACGCGTCGGTGACGGTGAGAAAGACGGACAAAGGCCCGACGGGCTATGAGGTGGACTTCAAATACACCAACACGACGGCGAGGCGCGTGCTCATCGGCGGCGGGATGCAGGTGTTCACCGACCACTTCCACACCACCATGGAAACCCGCGCCTGGTACGACCCCCACGACTACAAGCCCGGGGACTTCTACGTGAACTTCGGGACGGTGGAGGAGGACTACGAGTGGCCGTACAATATGACGAACGGCGGCAACGGCTCCTGGACCTACACGACGCCGCTGCCGTCGGGCATCTACAGCTACGCGTACCTGGTCGACTGCGACTACGTGCCGCGGTGCAGCATCGACACCGGGCAGCTCGTCGTCGACCCGGACCTGCCGCCCTTCATGAACGTGCCGGGGGACCAGGTGGCGTCGAGCTTCCAGGTCCCGTTCGACGCGCGCTTCCAGGGCACGAACGACGTAAACGCCGACTTCGACTACGCGCTGCCGGCGCCGGCCGAGCACCGCGGCACCGTGCAGAACGTCAACTACACCTCGCCCGGCAGCACGCACCCGGCGCCCGACGTGCACCACTTCGGCCTGTACCTGCCGGCGGGGTACGGCGAGGAGGAAGGGCGGACGTACCCGCTGCTGTACCTCTCGCACGGCGCCGGCGGCAACGGCGACGACTGGGAGAACCTGGGGCGGATGTCGAGCATCATGGACAACCTCATCGCGGGCGGCCACATCGAGCCGACCGTGGTGGTCATGCCGTCCTTCTACAACCTCGACGCGGAGGCGCCGCGCTTCGTCGTGGGCGACCGGTCCGCGCGGGCGCCGCTGCCGGACGTCCGGCGCGTGCGCGAGAACTACGAGGCCTACCTCTTCCCGCTCGTGGACGAGTACCTGGACGTGGCGGCGGAGCCGGGGCGGCGGGCGTTCGCGGGCCTGTCGTGGGGCGGGCGGCTGACGTACGAGATGTACGTGAACGCGACGGCGCGGTTCGGCTACTTCGGCCTGTTCTCGCCGGCGACGGAGGGCCCGTACGTGGACGGCGCCGCGCTGGCGGCCAACCCCGCGCTGGCGGAGAAGGGGCTGTTCGTCGGGTACGGCCTGTACGACTTCGTCTTCGACGCCGGCCGCGACCTGCAGGCCGCCCTCGCGGACCTCGGCGTCCCCGCCCTCGCGCGCGTCACCCCCTTCGGCGCCCACTACTGGAATACCTGGCAGGACGAGCTCTGGTGGTTCGGCGTCAAGGCCCTGTGGAAGCCGCTGCCGTACACGGCGCAGACGGGGCGGTAGTTTTTTTGACCCGCGTACTGAAGTTAGCTTCGTTTAGTTTGGGGGGGAAAGGGGAAAGGATCGTTGGTCGGCTCATGCAGGGGAAGGTCTGCTTATGTTGGTTCGACAGCACGCGATTGCGGAGATTTAATTCAGGTCGAGTAGCACGAACTATATTAGCTGTAATACCCTGTGAGATCTTCGTGTAGGTACTTTGCTTATCTACCTCCTGCTAGTGCCTTTGGCCTCCCTTTCACCGCCACCCGCCGGGGTGATCCTGTACCAAAGCATTCGGCGTGGCCTGGTCCTCGAGTGACAATCACACCACGCTGAGAGGCGTATGTTGATTACGTTGATAATGTAAGCTAGATGTAAGGTATTTGTCGTGATGCTCGTCTACATGGAGGGAAGCCATTCAGTACATACGTAGACAAAGGCGAATGTAGACTTATGGTTGATATACGATTACAAAAACAAACGGCCTATCAAACATACCTGAGGAGCAAGGTATGGTTGTAACAACAATACATAGACGGGTCTCGGGTAACGTGTTGGTATCAAGTTGCATATTAGAATAGGCTACAGAACAACGTTGTTTTTACCATGCGAGTGATGTTGAATACAGATGTAATAGCCAGGCAACCTATTCTTCGGAACGACAATGCGTAATGAACTAAAGTATGTGTTTCCTAGAGTTAGTTTCCTGTATAAGACTAGTTACATACCTATTGAAATGATTGTTATCCTATATTATGACGTTTCTGTATCGTTGAAGGGTTGAAGGAATATGCCAGTCATTTAGTGACGTCTCTTGTCTATAGCTAAGATGAGGTTATGGGAATGAATAAGCAACGATTAATACCTAGTCTCTAGTTTACATAAGTGACTGCATTTATAATAAGACAATTACGGTTCACATTTCCAATGACGACAACACATACCTCGGCTTAGTATAGAGCTTCTATTTGTAATACTTCTCCATCAACCATGAATAGCTACTAACAAAATTATATAAGCATACTTATAAATTATCGCTCGTGAATCAATCATCTTAATCACGTATCATCAGCAAGGAATTTCGGGTCTTAGTGTCTTATAAGTTGTGGTTTAAGAAAGGATTAATAATAGTTCGAGACAGGAAAGTCGACAAGGATGAAGATGACCGAATGCAAGATCTAATCAGTATACGATATATGTACAAAAAGGTACATGGGATAGGGCTGAGAACATGAAGAGGTATGTACTATGTATACATGTAAGTTAGATGGTAGTTAACTAGATAGTAATTAATTATCGATGTCACCTAAGAGGGAAAGTTGTCACGAGATGGCGGCTCTGGAATACGGAAGAGGGAGTCCCGGGACATCATTCTGCCTGGAGATCTACAACTACCGACCGGAAGAGGGAGAGAGGAGAGTTGGGGTTTAATTACTTGAGGCTGAAAGTGTATGTAAATCGTGAAGGGTTTAAGCATTTTGATGGTTATCTCGTCATTTAATCTATTGTGTGTACCTACGTGTAAGTGGTGTATGACAACTGTAAGTGAAATTCCTCCGATCCTGCATTCCTATTGAACGGGTTACTTTACTTGATTCTATTTGATACTTTTGCTGATGTAGTAACTGAACTGGTTGGGCGTGAATGAACCAAAGAAAGATGTAAATAGATCTTAAAGTAGAAACTCCGTCTTCTAGTCCGAACCGAATAAATACCATGTAAATAATATAGTTTAAGTAAATAAAAAAAAAGGTTTACGGTGACAAGGTCTAAAAGTCTTTGGCATTTGTGGAACTGTCAAGCTACATGTACATACATTACATTATGTACATGTATTACCCTATTCGATATCGCGCTAGAGCTTAGCGTTGTTTGTCATCCCGAGCGAGAATGGCGCGACTTACAAGAGTTACGAACATTAAGCGCATGCCTTTTCAGTGTCACCGATAGATAAGTATGTACATATATGTATGTATGTATGAATGGATAGATAAATGTACATTCAAGTAGATACATACATACATACATACCTACGTACAAGATTACAACACTTACCGGGAAGGATGATTCCAGGTGGTTCGGTCGTACGATCCGGATCAGCCCACGGTACATATGTACATACTAAGTAGCAACATAGAGTTGTATGTACAGGGTCACGTAAAGGTCGTTATGGTGCTGCGTAATGTTTATCAAGACGTTCCTGATTGGTTATAGCGCACCTCGATAGGGTTAAGGTCTGCTAGGACGGGGACAGCCGGCAGCTACGACAGCTCATTCGCACCATTTGTACCATGCACACGACATAGTCTACCCCTTTTTGGCTGTTCAGTTATTGCATAGTACCTACTTACCTAGTGCATACACTTCTACACCTAATCACTTACATTGTGCACTAACAAGCGGCCTCCGGTCAAAGCAGGCTGAGTATTATCGTATGTCTACCTGTTTACAAGGGTTCCTTTTTATATTTTCATTTTTTATTATTTTATTCTATTTTATTGACTATAGAAGTAATAACTTATACTCAAACAACACTTCCCTTCTATACTACCTACTACCTACTCCCTACATGTATGTAACTATATAGATCCGCGTGATGGTCCACGGTAGATCCAGCCATCTTTTTCTATTTTAAGAGGATCTCAAATCAAATTGCCTGTAATAATCTTGAACAAGTGTTTTTTTTTACTGTCAATAAAATACTACCCGTTCCCACCTCCCGTTTGTCTTCCTCCTTCTCTGGCTTTTTCCTCTTCGTCACTTACATACACATAGTATATCGCTAAGCCCATTCTATCAAGTAAAACCTGGTTAACGATCTTTATTTAAACCGGAAAAGCCCGGATTCTTAACCATTCTCCCTCTTCTTTTCTTATCGACGCTCTTTTATCAAATATACGATCCCACAATCCCACGATCCAACGATCCACACGCGCATCGTCGTTACATCCAACCTTGTGCTATCGTATAACCCTTAACAATATCCTGTCCACCTCCTTATTACCCGTAAACTACCTACATATCATCCATAGCCTCGTGCTCCCAATTCTGTACTCTGTTTGCGCTACATTGTTCGCTACAACCTACGCCAAAGATGTCGCCTACTTACACCATGTCCGCACACTTGTGCAAGCAAATTTATAAGTCATTTCAGACGCGTCAAACCTCTCCCGAGCCGACCAGTAACCCGACCGCTACCACATATCTTACTTCCACTTACTTGCGCCGCTCCCCTTCGCCTGTATCTGAGAAGCGCTCTATGGACAGTGACCGTAGCGATACCGCCCATCCCACATCCACGTCTACACCGTCAAGTACGAGTTCGAGTTGGAAATGGGGTGGACGTTAAAAATAATTCTCATCAACTAGATCACCAGAATCGAAGATGAGAACTGGGAAATGACATGGTGGACTGAGAGAACGTGGAAATGTCGGCGATGACGTATCGGCGACGGGAGCGTCGTTGAGGAAAAGAGAATAAATAATGATACCCCCTTTTTAAGCCCCTTTTATTGACATCGAGAATTGACATCGAGAATTGGCCAATCCTACAACTTGAACCTCCCCTTTACTTTAATTGGCAGAAATCCTTCCTTCCTCCCTCTCCCTTCCCCCCAAAAAATCAACAAAGAACAGACAAACGGCGCGATCGTCCTTCCCCAATGATCTCCCCCCCCAATCGCGCAGCGCCACACCATTGATATTGAACAACGTCGTGGGGAACTTGAGAAACGCCTGTTGCGCCCTACGACCTGTGCTCTGCCCTTTGCAGTTTGCCCTGCTGCGCCTTGTCTACCTTTGTCCCAACAAATAAATACCTACCTACCTACCCCTTATCACGTCTCGGAGCCATGTACGAGCTGGATGGTTTTATTTCCCGGGGGGGCTATTTCGCCTGGATCTGGGGAACCTTTCCCACCGGTTTAAAGATCGGGATTTCTTCTTGTTTTTTTATTTTTATTTTTATTATTATTATTTTCCTTTTTTTTATCTCTGTAATAGAAAGCGTATTCGCGATGCATGATCAGAATGACTACAACATGGCGGATTTCGGCGTCTGCATGAGAGGTAGCAAATGGATGTCTTGCGGCAGACTGGCCGGTCTGGAGGGATGACGTTGTCTCTTTAGAGACCATAGTCAATATCAAGATACGTATCAAGACCATCGATCATATCTGCCGCGTGACTTTGTCTATTGAGGACTGCGTCAGCTGAGCACAGCTATCGTTGCCAGTGCCATCATGTGATGATATATTTAGCATTCCATACTTGCTTTATATGTGCTGTGTGAATCAGTGCTGGACATGATATAACTATAAGTGGTAATTAGGTACCTGAAGTGTGTTTACCTCTCTTTTCTTCAATCTAGGTTGGCAAAGCAAGCTATACCTTAGGTACCTCCACGTGGAGGATTAACCAAACCCTCATAGCTCTCTTAGTTGAGTTAGGTACCTAGCCTACCTAAGGTACCTACAAATTGAACTTGACAGCTGCTACAGCCTACAGTACACTATTCCCTCTGATCTGCCCACATTAGAAACGCCCTCGATTTAACCCGTGTTGCCGCAACATACAACCTCGCGCAAGTAAGTCATATGGGCCTGTGATTTCAACCTACGTAGTACAATTTGTAGCTTGTCATAGGATAATGGGTTTCAATGCTATCTTATACATGGTAGTAGGTAAGCTACCCCGTATTCTTACCTCCTACCAGGTATCCACGAACCGCTCATGAGAGCTCGGGTTTGTAGATGTGATACCTGCCCTGTTAGGTAGGCAGGTACCTACGCTTCCTACGTTTTCTACGTCTCGATGAGTTAAGAGAGGCTTGAAATATATTGAGAAATAGAATGAATGACAGTCATTCTACCAAGTTTTCCAGTTATGATAAAATTTGTCACAAGGCTCAAACTCCCTGCTCTCTCTAACGGGAGCCCGTCTTCCTCTCCTCCCCTCTGGTTTCCCTTCCCTACCTCCTACCTTACTACTAACATACCTGTATCACTCGTATTAAAATCCAAAGAACAGCAGTAGTTACCCTTAACTACCTAGGTACCTATGTACCTACCTATCCCTTATTCATTCTCTTCTCTCCCACGCCGATTTCTTCTCCCACAGCGTCTACACCACAGAACCATCCTCTCCTCTTCTCCTGTTTCCCCCTAAGCCCTGAAGGTCTGCGAATACGTAGCACCCTATTTGGAGAAATGTTATGTTATAGCGTAGCATATGCCCTCGAAGGAGGTAGACAAGCTGTCTACCACTTCTACCCCAGAACGGAGACGCCCCCCCCCCAAGGGAAGGCCAGGCAAACACCCCTCCACATCCACCACGGGGACCAGAGCGCAAAAAAAGAAGCACACAAGGTATATCATACACTTCCATTCATCTATCTCCAGCATTACATCCATAAACACAACACCACCACCACCACCACCACTACCGCCTTTAGCCCTCCCCGGCATCGGCGCCTTAGCCGATGGCTCCAGGGAATCTCCCGTCCGTCGCACCCCGTTACGTGAAATCCGCCTGTCTTGTCTTGTCTTTTCCGTCTCTCTGTCTTATCTCGGTTCTATACCGCCGCCGCCGCCATGCATGTGTACATGTATATGTATGTGTATGTGTATGTGTAAGTGTATATGTATATGTATACCGACGCACCTTACCTGCCGTAAGTGTGAGGTGTGCGTATATTCTATACAAAAAGAAAAGGTATCCCCCCATACCAAGCCGCCCGCCCTCTTCCTCTCCCTCTCCCGACCCTATATGCTAATCCCTGACCCGGACTCCCGGCACGCAAAAAAAAAAAAAAGATGGCCTAGCTTTGATATATGTAGACTTGTACTCGAGTGCCTCCGGTATTCTCCTATCCCGCTGAACGTAAATCTATAAGACGAGGCGAGGAAGGGCAGGGCGAAGTACTTATATTCGTACAGCGCTCGCGTAGCCGCCCGTGCTCGCGCCGACGAGTCTCTTGATGGCGAGCCAGAGCTCGAAGGCCTCGAGCTTGAGCTCGACGCGGAGGTACCCGACGCACGCGGCCGCGAACCGGAGGGCGTTGCCGGGACGGAGCAGGCTGCCGGGGCGGCGGCGGATCTCCTCGACCTGCTCGCGGAAGACGGTGCGGACGCAGTAGCGGGCGAGGATCATGAAGCTGCGCACGGGCCCCTGCCGCGTCCTGAGGTTCTCGTCCAGGCTGCGCGTCAGGTCGTTCGTCTTCAGGATCAGCAGGATGATGCGCGGCACCTGCCCTAGCATCGTCACCAGCTCCGATAGTAGGCCCTCCTGTAGCGCGCTCCCCATGCTTTTCTTCTCTGCCTCCGACCGCGACTGCATGATCGACGACTTCACCACCGTGTAGTCCCGCCCTGTGATCGCACTCGCGAACAGCGGGAACTGCTCGTCCGTGATCCCCGCCACCTCGTGCGCGTACCGCTTCATCGCCGGCATGTCCCCGTCGATGACCGCCAGCCACATCTTGGCATACGAGCGCTGTAGGCTCTCGGGAATGTCCCGGTACAGGCCGTGGTCGTAGATGATTATCTCGAAGTTGGCGCCCCGGTGTCCCCGGCGCTTCGCCTTCCGGATAGCGAGGTTGCCGCCGTGGGGGTCGCAGTGCAGCGGCGCGTTCTTACCGAAAATCATCTCGTTGAAGATCCGCGCGAGAGTGGCGGACACCTCGTCGCGGTCAATATGGTTTGCGTCTATGTACTCGAGGTCGTCGAGGCGATGGCCCGACTCGTTTGCCATCACTAGTATCCGCCTCTTCGCCCAGAGCACGTTGGGCACTACGAGCGGCAGTTCGGGGATCTGAGCGAAATACTCCTGAGTGCGGATCGCGTTGGCGGCCTCGCGCTGGAAGTCGAGCTCCTGGGGCAGGGATATCTCCATCTCGGACGACAACCACTCGAGATCGTACTCGGGGAAGAACTTTTTCAAGGTCGAGAAGGTGAACTTGGTCAAGGCGAGGTCGAGGGGCACCCATTGCGCTAGCTCCGGATGTTGGACTTTGACCGCAACTTTTTGGCCGTCTTCCTTCACGGTAGCTAGGTGGACCTGGGCAAGGGAGGCAGCCCCTATTGGCTGCTCCGAAAAGTCTGAAAAGTAATCCTTGAGCTCTTTACCTGTATCAGATCGAAACATGTCTTCGATAGACTGAAACGAAGATACCGGGCATTTGTCTTGTAGCGGTATAAATGTGTCGGTCCACTCGCGTGGAAGTAGATAAGTCATTGCGCTCTAGCAGAAGTGTTAATAAAGGCTCAATGCCATATGATGCTTTGTGTAAAGTGTTACCAAATGCTGTCCCAGCTTGATGAATATCCCGCCGTTCTTCTCGAGGACACGGAGTGTCCGATCGGCACACCTCTTATGGCACGATCTAAGGATTTCATATTTCGTCGTAGGGTCCTCCGCCTCGTCACGTTTTTTCAAGGAGGTGAGATAGCTGCAAGTTGAGTTAATTACGATTTCGAATTCTTTCCAATGTGCTCGATGTTGGAGGCATACTCGTTGATGCATAATGCTAAGGCGACTGCGACTCTGCCCGACCGTTCCGTAGCATCGTATCCGGCCTTGATCTCGTCGGTAAAGGCTAAGACGCCGGCTCCAGCTGCGGCAGTAGCGGCGGCCGTTAGCACGGTGATTCTTGTCCTCGTAGGCTTCTGAGTCCGTCTCGAAGACTTAGAGCCAGTGGCATATTGTCTTGTGAAAGCACGTTGCGTGGTTTTGGCGGGAGTCGAAAGTATCTGAGTTCGGCAATTCGTACAAGTCCAGGATCGATTGCTGGCAAGGCGGCCGAGCGAACTGATCGAAAAGCATTTCATAGTAGCGTGGCTCTGATCATCTGAGGCGATACATATATTAAACAAGGACGATGATAGGAACAAGAACAGGACAGTATATGCAAATAATATTATGAATAGAAGAACATGAAAGGCATATTGACCTTCTCCTTCCAATTCATCGGTGGATATCGTGGATTACTTGTGTCTCTTGTATGTTGTATGTTGTAAGTTGTAAGTTGTAGGTAAGGCGGTATGCGCTATGTTGAAATATGTTAGAATCGCGGATGAATAAAATTTCACAATCAACTTTTTTTATTTTATTTTTTTTCTCTTAATTTTTTTTTATTTTTTACTCCATCGAACCATTAAACCGGAAGTACAAAACCTCGGCGTCATAGGGACAGGGGTAAGGGAACACCTGGACCCTGGAATGCAGGATACCTGTAGGTACCTACTAGTAAGTACTGTTACGCACTCCGTAAATACAATATATACTGTATTATGGAATATAGTGGATGGATATATGCAATAAAGTATCATATCTAAGCTAGCTACTCTCAATTATAGCATAATATTATTCTCTTACCCGTGGTCCTTTACGCGTTAAACCCCCGCTTCGGCGCATCAACAAGGGTCGCGTTTGCTTTTCTACCCGCGTCGGTCTTTAATAGACCAAGACTTGAGCATTAAAATTCATAGGAGGTGCTCGTTCCGATTGAGCCATATCATCATACACACACACATACACATACACACACAATCTATCATCTAAAAAGAATTCACGATACATCATATTGTTCAACTGTTTTATCGTAAATTCTCGAGGTGGTCGATAATGCTATCCACAATGCCCGTTTTCAACGTCGACTTCTCATCGCCGCATCGGCCCGCGCATTCGTCACCCCTAACATCTTCGCCCATCAGACCAAGTTCTCCACCTCTATCTCTTCGCGATCCCAATACCCTTCCTAGACGCGATATTCAATCTTCGCCCATAAAAGCTCCGTCTTCCCAGTTCAAGTTTGCCTCGCGCAGCTCGAAGCCGAACCCGCTCAGACAGAGTCGAGAGAAGGCGCAGGAGGGCAGGCGGAGCCTGTTCTTGCGAAACGTACGGCAACGAGCGGACGACAAGAAGTGGGAGAGGAGGGGAGGCGATCAAGAGGTATGATGTTTCTCCGTGAGCAAATTCGTATGCGATTCATCGACGCTGACTATCTTTGCAGGTGCTGAAGTTGGAGTGGACTATGCTAGACCGTCGACGGCGCGCGCAGAAAGATGCGGATCTTGACGGCATGTTGTTCGAGGAAGAGATCGAAGACATCCCTGAGCTCCAGAATGAAGGACTACAGAGTCCGGACGATGATATGTTAGTCGATGCGATAGCACAGGAAGAGGAGGAGTCATTAGATGCAATGCTATCTATGCTCCAGAATCATCAGTCGCCCCCGAGATTGGCGTCCCAAGAAGGGTTTTATGAAGACGACGATGACGACGATTATGATCGTCTATTCATAGATTTTCTATCGCAACAGGACAGTAGTCAGGATTTCGTATCTTCGGGGCACATGGATATGTCGTGAGCTCTAGATACATTCGAGACTATTTGTATCATTCCACATAAGTAGAAAGGTCTTTTCTCTTTTTTTTTTCGGCAATGGACACGATCTGGCGCGGCGGATAAATTAGAGGATTAAGATACTATGGATGGTAGGATATGGTAGGATACGAATTGGCATCGTTCATGTACATGCCAAATTTGTAATCCGGTCCTGACATAGGCCGGGCGTGTACTATAAGCCAACGAGGATCGGTATGCCTTCGTGTATATTATTACTGCGGCGCGCACGACTCGTCCGGTGCATCGAGAACTTCTTTAGCTGAAGGCATATCTCCAACCAAGTCATGAGGTGGAGAGCCTGCAGCTTGCATCTAATACTCAAAGTCAACATATGACATCGCGAGGCGATGGAATCATTTACCTTCTGCATCCTATCCACGATATACTCTCGATCTGCCACATTAGAATCCGCATATGTTGGCTCTTCAAATTTAGCTACCATCTCCGCGACTAGAACCTGCTGTGCTTGAAAGCGCTTTAGCTCGTCTTTCGCTAGCGTGTCTTTATTCTTCACCATCCACCCAGGGAATTTATCGTTCAATTCCTTCATGGGCTCGTACAATATATCCTTATTGGTAAGTTGTTCCATCATACCCATCAGCACTTTAGAGAAGTCTTCTTCGTTGCCTCCCTCGTTAGGAAGATCCTTCATCGCCTTCATCATCTCAGCGATGAAGTCGTCCTCAGAACCTTCTGCGGCGGCAGCGGCAGTGGCTTGGTCGCCAGACTCCTGCATTCTTGCCATCGTCCGCCGGATTGTCTCTTGGAACGAGGCGTCCTGACTTAAATCTGCTGCCGTCTTCTCCGACGACTTTGGTGCCGACCCCGACCCGGTTCCTGAACTTTCCGCAGGCGGTTCCCTAAGCTCCTTGAAAATGTCCTCAAACTGGGCTTGCATATCCGGCTACGTGCAATTAGGCCTAGCACCTCGCTATCCACGATTCTGACCACTTACCGAATTCTCTAGACCGCTCATCAATTCTGCCATCCCAGCCTGGAGTTGCTTCTCAAACTCCTCCTCAGTCATGTTATCAACCCCCTTTAGCGGATTGTCTGTTTCTAATGATGCGCCTGCTGGAAGAGGCGCAGATCTGCTCGTCGTCGGTTTTGTGGCGGATCCAGATGCTCTCGCAATGTTATCTGCATCCAACTTGACACTAGAAAACTCTTCCAACATATCATCCAAGTCATCTAGGTCATCTTCATCAGGATCTGATACATCTTCCAGGTCGGGCACTGCAGCCATAGTCATTTCCGGCTTCTCAGGCGCATCTTGCTGAGAGGAAGAAGAACCAGCGGGAGCCGCTTTATCTGCTTCCATTATGTTATGTTCTGTTTGAAGTGTTTAATCTTTTTTTTTTCTTATTTCCGGGAAATTTTGGAAGAATCTTGTCTATAAAGAAAATTGCCGAAAATTAATCCAGATGCTTTATGAGAATCTTCCGTGAACGAGGTGTGCAAGAAGCCCAAACCGGATTTTATATTTGTACTCTCTAGTAAATTATCAAGTAAGTGAGTTATATAGCAGGGATGATAACGGAGATATGACTTTAATAATAATGACTAGGAAAAGTACGAATACATGCATATAAAATCTCAGAGTCGAGAAGGCAAGTCTACATGTACATATGTACATGGTATTTGAAGTTCCAAAGAAAAAAAAAAGCCGCTAGTTATGTAGTATATGTATGTATGTAGTGATATGTCCCTGTAGAATACATATATAGTTGCATGATGCGACACACTTTACGACATGGAATTAACGAGTTGCTAGGGATTTTAGGCTTTTGTTAGATACTTCTTATAAATAGTATTCCGTATTTTTCGTCGTCGCTCTGCGCAAAATTTACGTTGTAAACTAAACAGAAAGCACTACTTCGACCGTTTCTCACGGGAAGTTTTTATAGGTCCAAGTTCGATTCCTAAATAGACTCAGTTTTCTCACAGAACATTCATGATTATTAAATTAAGATAATATCCATATAAACATGTATAAGAGTAGTACCTAGGATGTCAGAGAGAATATATTTAATTTTGTATGATAATACGTATATTTCTGCAAGTTCATACAAGGTACCTAGGAGTATGTAAGTAGAATGTACGTACAATGTACATAGTGTCAATGTTCGTTGTACCTGGCATAAATACGTACATATGTATATAAGAGGTACGTAAAAGGTACATATAGGTAGTATACTCCGTAAGCGGGTCAAGTGAATTAGCTTACTCTATCATATACCCCGTTATAGATATCCCTGTCCCCGGAACCTTGAAAGTGTCCGATTAAACTTCTCTTCACATTCACGCTTCGTTTTCTGTCTTTGAAGATTCATCCTACACTGGCCTATCAATTTCATACAACTGTTTAGACTAATCTGTTTCTTCGTCTTTCTCTTCTCTTCTTATCATATACCTAAATTCATTGCCATTCACACCTTATAAGTCTATACAATTCACGACATTCCTGTCACGGTGACCCAAACTCGATAAAAGCCTAGGCTCCTGGGGTAGCTGTCGACCTGACACTTATAACTCTTCGAGGCGCTGCGCAAAATTCCTAACGAATACCTGTCACTCTGCTATCGACTACGGTCACGGATCGCGAAGCCTCCAAATACTCTAGAAACTCCAACTTCGCCTTAGTAGCCATCATCAAGCGGCCCGCTTCGGAACGATGTCTCTGTGCCAATTACGCCTTGGAGAGGAGCGGTATGTCAACTCTCTTTCTAAACTTTTCGTGCGAAGCATTCATTCCTCCTTTTCTTGGCTGACTTATTTCGCCATGATAGAAAGCAGTGGAGAAAGGACCACCCTTTCGGATTCTGGGCTAGACCAGTCAAGAATGCCCAAGGTGTCCTAGACTTGAAGATTTGGGAATGCGGTATTCCTGGCAGGGAGAAGACGATCTGGGAAGGGGGGCTCTTCAAATTAACTATGAGCTTTCCTGATGGTGAGTCCATAATACTAAATCATACGCTACTAGGAAAACGAGAGCCTTGCTAAACTTTGATTGATGTCTAGAATACCCTACGAAGCCCCCGAAGTGTACGCTATCACCCTTTCACTGCTATGTGCCGGGAGTCTACCGAAGTCGAACTAATTGTCACGTATAGGCAAATTTATACCACCCTTATTCCATCCCAACGTCTATCCTTCCGGCACCGTTTGCCTCTCTATATTAAATGAAGACGAGGGTTGGAAACCCGCGATCACAGTCAAGCAGATCGCTATGGGCATTCAAGACCTTCTAGATAACCCGAACCCTGAGTCGCCGGCCCAGGCTGAAGCATATAACCTCTTTAAGCGCGACAGGGCTGAATACGAGAGGCGTGTCCGGCGGACGGTCAAGGAGAACCCGATCTCATGACATGTTCGATGATTGGGGACGGTCTCTTGCAGAGAGACATTTATACCTAGTGTGCTTTTAGTATCGGAGTTTAGGCCATGGGTGCCAAATACGGATGGCTTCTACATTTGCGCCTTCGGAGTTGACGCAGGCGGCTACGCAAGGCTATGAGGCGGTATTTTACGGCACGGCCATGGGAGTCACTGGTTTCTTAACTGGTCGGAACGGGCCTAGCTTTTATCGGGAAGAGTAGGGCTACGTGGGCTTAAGGCGGAGAGAGTGCGCATGGAGTCACCATTCACAGTTTCGTACAATGCAGTTCTTTATATGAGTTTTGGCCGTGTCATGCCTTTTCTTAACACTCTACTTGACCTGCGTCTCGTCCGCTCGTGTGCCCAAGTCTTTGTCCAACCCGTATATCGATGTTTTCTCCTAAGGTTATTTAGGTAGTTGTTTTAATGGAAAAGAGATGATAGAGTTGATAGATCTCCGTTTACTACATGCATCACAGGGCTGGCCGACCTGTGTATGAGTTCCAAGGATACGACGTAAGTTGGCCTATTTGGATGGGATCTGATGTAATCGGATGGCATGAGACTACTTACCTTCTATCATTCTATAGTCCTGTCTATATATAATGTGTGACGTATGATGTAAATATTGTAGACTTCTCATGTTAAGGATACCTTTATATGAGGTTTAGATAGTTGGCCGTAGTTGCATTTACCCATAATAACATTTGATTGAACAGATTATGTACATCAAATTCTAACTGACATACAAATTTGTACTGTTATCTTATATAGGTACTTCTAAGCAGGTACTTACCCGCATACATAATGACTGCTCACCGTCTTAAGTCTTAAGTCGTCCGACGTCCGAGATCGGCTTAAGGCGGAAGTTAGAGTTCCTGGCTAGCATGCTAAGAAACGGGAAACCACCTTATTTTTTGGTACATACAGCACAGCACCTCAGAAGGTGAATTAGGTACAGGTATAGATAATGATAGTAAAAAAAGTATATCTTGACAGATAATAAATTTCTGTGACTCAGATCCCGTCGTCGGTCTCTGGCCCACTATGTTTTTATCTAAAGTACCACAGATTCGGAATTCTAATCGCGTGTCCTTTTAATGTTATTGATCAAACGTTTTCTCATAATATTTAACATTATACCCTTAACATAAGAAAACATCTATTTTGAAGTTTATCCCTATTCGAGATTTTATTATACCATTCCCAGGTACCTAACTTACAAATTCCTACTTACGACACAACATATTTCTAGGTTAGGGGTACTTACACTTAAAGATACAAAGATACAATCTCAGATTTATATACATCACTGCAGTTTCGAGGCAAGCACGATGTGTGGAATATTTGCATGTCACTGGTAAGTTTACCTTTTTACCTTGTACGGAAGGAACATACTATTATAATTATACTACGGTGTGTAGGAGAGCATTAGAATGGAGGGGCAACTGCTTTTGTCAAGGTTAAAAAAGAATTTCCCCCCACCAAAGAAAAAAAATTATGTTATTTTTATTTATATTTATTATTATCGATTTGATTTTCTCGTGATGCGATTGGAAGAGAAGAACTACTATCAACATATATTTACATATCTTCTGCGCCTAGTCACCCTGACGTCCAGAAATTCAAGCCGACGGCTTTGAAACTGGCAAAACAGTATGTATTACTTATTCTTAAGCTCTGGTACTTCAATTGACTTATTTTACGCAGAATTCGACATAGAGGACCAGATTGGAGTGAGTTACGACATGAACCTACGAATTCGAGAGATCGACTCGACGATGACCGACATATGCTAACTATTTCTACCTTATTGTAGGTGGTAGTATCATCTGCAAGAACACAAGTAAGAGATCACCAATTACCTAGATTATATAGCTGAAGGTATAGCTCCTAACTAATCCATCTTTAGTCCTTTGTCATGAACGACTTAGTATTGTCGGTGTTGGTATGTGGTTATTCTGATCAGTTGTCTCCTTGAATACACTCGCACCTGGTCCTCTTTACTTACGAGTCCATAGAGTCCGGCGCACAACCCCTGACCAATGCGGACGATACCATCATCCTCGCCGTCAATGGCGAGATCTATAACCATCGATTGATCCGAAAGACCCTCAAAACTCCTTATCACTTCAAGACTGCCTCCGACTGTGAAGTCATCATTCCCTTGGTTAGCATATCCTAATGCTTGTGCTATAATGTGACATTATTTTTGACATGCTATAGTACATGGAATATGGACTCGATGCGCCCAAGTACCTAGATGGTATGTTTTCGTTTGTGTTATACGACAAGAACCTCGACCGAACCATTGCGGCCCGCGACCCAATCGGTATCACCACCTTATACCAGGGCTGGTCTTCCAAGGAACCTGGAACTACCTACTTCGCTTCGGAGCTGAAGTGTCTACATTCAGTTTGCGACAAGATTCGCTCTTTTCCACCTGGGCATGTCTACGATACCAAGACCGACGAGACCACCAGGTATTTCCAGCCGACATGGTGGGATGGTGGGAGAGTCCCAGAAACTCCATTAGATCTTAAGCTTGTCCGAGAGACGCTCGAGAGGTCTGTGAGGAAACGGCTCATGGCCGAAGTTCCTTACGGTGTATTGTTGTCAGGCGGTCTTGATTCGAGTTTGGTCGCATCAATTGCCCAACGGGAGACCCTGAGGCTCAAGAAAGCTGCTTTAGCTGCTGCTAGTGCCACGGCTACCGAGCCGACTGAGGATCCCGACAAAGGTGAAGGACTGGTTGGTATCGACGACGAGAACCATCTCTCCACGGTCACATACCTTCCGCAGCTTAACTCGTTTTCTATCGGTCTGCCTGGTTCCCCCGACAATGAAGCTGCTATCAAGGTAGCCAAATTCCTCGGTACAAAACACCATGTCATGACTTTCACTATTGAAGATGGCCTTAACGCGCTATCCGATGTCATATATCACCTCGAGTCGTACGACGTGACAACAATCCGTGCCTCTACACCCATGTATCTCCTTTCGCGAAAAATCAAGGCTATGGGAATCAAGATGGTCCTGAGTGGCGAAGGAAGTGACGAGATCTTTGGAGGGTACTTGTACTTCCATGCCGCTCCGGACAAGAAGGCTTTCCACGAGGAAACTGTTCGTCGGGTCAAAGACTTGCATCTCTCCGACTGCCTACGAGCTAACAAGTCTACTTCGGCATGGGGCCTTGAGGCTCGAGTGCCCTTCCTCGACAAGCAGGTATGCTGATGATAGCATTAGCTTGTATTTTTGGCTCGTGACTTGACTGACATTTTCTGTAGTTCCTCGAAGTTTGTATGAACATAGATCCCCAGGAGAAGATGATTACCAAAGATCGCATTGAGAAATGGGTCTTACGAAAGGCGTTCGATACCTCCGAGGATCCCAGCGCCGAGCCGTATCTACCGGATGAGATCCTTTGGAGGCAAAAGGAGCAATTTTCCGACGGTGTCGGCTATGGCTGGATCGATGCTCTGAAGGACAATGCCGAAATGCATGTCACTGACGAGATGATGAAGAACCCTAAGCCCGAATGGGGTAACGACATTCCTGATTCTAAAGAGGCGTAAGTTTTTTTTCTTCCACCCTTCCACCCTTCCGCTCAGGCTATTCTAACATTGATGTGAAGTTACTGGTACCGACTTATGTTCGACGAGCACTTCCCTCCTCATTGTGCTTCAACAGTGGTACGATGGACGCCGACTTGGTCGAAGCAGACCGATCCTAGCGGAAGGTGAGTTTCCATGGTTGCGAGCCATGAAATTAAGTTGCGATGCTAATATGTAAAACGCAGGGCCATCTCGACACACGTTGCGAAGTATGATTCTGCATGAACGGGATCCTCTCCTATATCCGATAGATAAAGCGAAGAGGAGTAAAAATACGGGGTATAAGATGTCGATGGTACAGATGTCGATAGATGGCCAATCACCGGACGAAATTACGCAACTGAAAATGGAAGGCTGTGTCACTAAGAGGTACCATCAATAACTTATGTATCCCTAGGTAGTTACCTAGGTAGTCTTGGTTGGTGTGGGGTGATGTTAGACTTGGCGGACATATTATATTCTTTCTCGCATGAGGGAATTGCGGCAATACCAATAAAGCTCTGTTTTACAGAAATATATTTTCCTTGTCGTTGTTATTTATACTAGTAAAACAAACATTATATAATGCATGAGAACAAGGTACAGGTCGAAACTTGACAGTACAAATACCTCCTTGTAGGCTAATACGTAAGATCGATGGCTGATTTGATATAGTCTCAAGCGTTGAGCCTGCATGAATAGGTACCTATAGGTGGTAGGTTAGGTATATATAGAAACGACCTTGATATTTTATTTCTTGGGCCAATACGTCGTGGTGTAAGTGAGAGCATGCAAAGCACCTTAGGTACCTACTTACACTACCGTAATCTTAGAATCTTAAGGGTTAAATTTGGGGTTATGGTGCTTTACATTGTAAACCAGTCTTAATGTAAAGAATTCCCACGTGGATCAGGGGTTCACTTTGTCTACTTTGTTCACTCGTTCACTTATAAAAAAAGTAGGGGATTTTAATTGGACTTGACAGGTGTAGAATGTTGTCATTGTGCGTTTGCCGGCTGCTAATGTTTTCATTACGTTACAGATGCCAATTGAAATATTGCAGTTTTTTGGGGTGCCGATGAGAACCCGAGAACCCAAAGGAAGGAACGAAAATCTAATCTGTAGCAGTACAGGCCCCCCCCCTCTCGCATCTCTGGTCCTACGCAGCTCTTGTACTTTTGGGACCTGCATCTTCCAATCCAGATTCATTCCATAAACAAAAAAAAATCCCACACCACAACGCCATTTCTATATTTTTTTTTTTTTTCCTTTCTTCATCATCCCCCCAATCCACATCCCACTTTCGTAAAGAAAGAAGAAAAAAAAAAGGTTCCATACCAACAAACTACATCTATTTTAACCCTTAACCAAAAACAATTAATCTGTTCAAGATGTCCATCCCGGCTTTCGCTGACATTTCCAAGTCGGCAAATGACGTGAGTAAACAATATTAGCTATTAGCTGTTAGCTGGAGCTCTCCGACTTTCGGGTTACCTATCTTTTTTTCTATTTTTTTCTATTTTTTATTTATTTATTTTTATTTTTTTATTGAGGTCGATAATTTCCCGCAGCTCAGCCCAATATTTCGATTTCTCGCGATGCAAACGAGACCACTTCTAACCATAACGATTATATAGTTGTTAAACAAGGACTTTTATCATCTCTCGGCCGGAACTATCGAGGTTAAGAGCAACACTCCTAACAATGTCGCCTTCAAAGTAACCGGTAAAAATAGCCACGATAAGGCTACTGGTGGCGCTGTACGTATTCCCCAGTCGCATCCGTCGTCATTAGCTTGCCACTACTAAGGGGATAACTCTTACGTGCAAGAGCTATGAAGTCAACCTTCCCACGATTCGGTGCATCTAAAACTAATATGTTGATCATTCGAATTATAGATCGAGGGCAAATACACGGACAAGACACTCGGTAATAATAACTCTTCTAAGTCCACCAAGGTTAAACAGAAGACAGCCCACAAGCACCCGACAGCTTCTCTCTCAGCAGTGCTAGGGCCAATTAAGTCGTCGGGCTTGCCCTTCGAATTCTGTGTTTTCTTTAGTCAACAAACCTCACAATTACTAATGATGTACCGACGCGCAGGCCTTACCCTTACTCAGACTTGGAACACAACCAATGCCTTGGACACCAAGATCGAGCTCGCCGACTCGCTTGCTAAGGGTCTGAAGGCTGAAACCATCTTCTCCTTCCTACCCGCTTCTCAGAAGAAGGGCGTTAAGCTCAACCTTACCTTCAAGCAATCGGCCTTCCACGGTCGTGCCTTTTTCGACCTTCTAAAGGGACCTACCGCGAACGTCGATGCCGTCATTGGCCACGAAGGTTTCCTAGCCGGTGCTTCGGCCGGATACGATGTTCAGAAGGCTGCCGTTACCGGTTACAACGCAGCGGTCGGTTACATCGCTCCCCAGTACAGCGCCGCTGTCACCGCTACCGACAATCTGAGCGTATTCGCTGCTAGCTACTATCACAAGGTCAACAGCCAGGTCGAGGCTGGCGCTAAGGCTACGTGGAACTCGAAGGGCGGAAACCACGTCGGTCTCGAGCTTGCGAGCAAGTACCGTCTTGACCCCGTCTCTTTCGCCAAGGTACGTCATCTTTCCCGTCCGATCGGACTAGACGAACGCGACTTGGAAAAGCGCTGACGAGAGGAAATGTAGGCCAAGATCAACGACCGCGGTGTCGCCGCCGTCTCTTACAACGTTCTCTTCCGCCCCGGCGTTACCCTCGGTGTTGGCGCTTCTTTCGACACCCAGAAGCTGGACCAAGCTACCCACAAGGTTCGTATTCGTATTACTGCCATCCGAAAAATATATGGTTCGCGAGTATTAACGGAGTGAACAGGTTGGCGCGAGCTTCACGTTCGAGAGCTAAATGAGCCCGTACACGGGGTGTAGGAGTATTTCGGACTTTTCTAGACGAGTTCCCGGGGAGGCAGACGCCCAAATACCCTCTGGTCACCGTTCGTATTGTCTACAGGACAAGCAGGATTCTTCGTAATCAGGGCCGCGGAATTCACTCGAATGTAGATTAGGCTCCTCGGTGGATTGGTGCCGAGCAAACGGTAATATCACATGGTTACAGCACTTGCGCTCGTGTTTTTCTTTCTTTCTTACACTTTGATAACCGTGAACTCTTCGTATCCTACACAGTATGTCTGTAGTGTCTCTATACTTATATCGCGCGATATTTGAGCGATCGACGTAGATTTTATTTTTTATGTTATTTTTCTTTTTATATATATCTTTTTTTCCTTTCTTACTTCTACCGCGAGGCTACCCGGGCCTCGGGGGAGCTAGAATCCTTCTTCCCTACGCTCCTTCCGGTCGCCTTTCCCATTCCCTTTCCCATTCCCTTGCCGCCCTCGACCTTATCCCCACCGGCACCAACGCGATCGTCCTTCGCACTGCCCCTCCACACCCGTCCGACGGCCAAGGGCGCCAGCACGCTCGCGGCGAGCACACCGCCGACGAGGAAGAACATGCCGGCGGTGCCGCGCTCGCCTTCGCCACCGCCGCCGCCGGCGGGATCGCGCGCCTGTTGACGGATCGCGCGCCGACGATCCGAGTGTCGCCCCGTGCGCTCGTGCGAGGCGCGGTCGAAGTGCGGGACCTCGTCGTCGTCGACGACGTTGCCGGGACGGTTCTCGGAGGCGCGGTAGCGAGGGGCCTGGCCGGGGGGTGTGTCGTCGGCGCGGGACGAGTACGAAGAAGAAGAGGTGGAGGAGGAGGACGTGGACGTGGACGTGCTCGTCGTGCGCGGCGCGGCGCTTGGGCCCGTGGGCGCCCCAGCCGCCGCTTCGGAAGAAGCTGGGCGGCGGGCCCTGGAAGGTGCTCCGGCGGCGGCTGAGGCCCGAGGCGGGGCGGCCGCCGGCGGGGTTTGGGGGGTGGGTGCCGTGGTGGTGGTGGTGGTGGGGATGGCTGGGATGGTGGGGGGAGAGGCGGAGGACGTCGCGGTCGTAGGTGGCGCGCTTGGCGGGGATGGAGAGGACGGAGCAGGCTCGGTCAGGCGCACGAAGCGTCGCGAGGCCTGCGGGTTGGAGGGGTTGTGGTCCGGGTGGTGCGTCTTGGAGAGGGCGTAGAAGGATCTGGAAGGTTGGGGGGGAGGAGGTTTGGGAGGGCGGGTTAGCGAGAGAGAGAGAAGATAGATACGATGTGTGCGTAGTAGAAGTAGCGAAGTCGTATAGAGGAGGAGGAGAAGACTCACTTCTTGATCTCGGCGGAGTGGCGCCCGGGTGTAGCTTAAGCGCTTCATAGTGGTTTTGCGCGCCGTCTATCTGCTCATCGCGGAGGCGGGCGGTGGCGCGGAAGGGCTGCTTCCTCGCTGATGGCGGGGGCGGGGGCGGGGACGGCGACGGCGCGGCGGGGAGAAAAGAGGAGGCATATGGGAGATAGGGACGTGGACGAGCTGCGTGGATGGCCAAGGAGGACCCGGACACTACGCAGCGGAATGGCATGCCTCATCCCGAAGGAAATGCCGTTCTAGTTCTAGGACTGACCTTTTTTTTCCTTTTTTTTTTTAATGTTCGGTTTACTTCGGGGTTGTTGTGTACCAATCGTGTTATCGAGGCTGAGAAGATTCGAGGTAAGGAGTAAGTCTAGGAATTGGGTAGTTGAAGAGGAGTGAAGGAAGAAAGAGAGAAAGAGAGAATGATGAGAATGATGAGAAAAAGGAGCGTCACCGAAAACCGGTAAAGTACGAACAAGGGTGACGACATGGATTCGGGATGTATCTTGTCATAATACTTCGTACTACGGGTACATGTACATGTACATATCGATTGATGTAGGTAAGTATTAGATCTTATCAGATTGTCCAATGAAATAAGTGTGGCTGTATATGTGGCTAGTAGATATATAGTACCTAGGTACCATATACTTATGTAATCAAGGAGTTAAGACTAAACTTGACTTATTTTCAATCTTCAATCTTTTTTATTAAACAAGAACCAATCGTTCATTCGTCCTGTTTTCGATTATGCCCAACGACATTATCAACAACGCCTTACGATGCCTTACAATGCCTTACTAGTACAGCCTGCTTCATTAGTGTGCCTAGGCGGCTACAGGTGCATGAGAATTCTACTTTTCGTAGTCTTCATTGGACCAGCTCTTTGCTTGACACCTCATTAACTGCCTAGTACGGGCAAGGCGTCCTGGATGCACAGCACAATTATATTTCCAAAATGGCGTCAGCATCGGTTTCCCGTCGCTATTCCTGCAGCTGCTCTTCCTGCGGCTGCTCTTCATGCGGTTGCCTGTTACTCACTCCACTCGCGGTGCACCGTGTAGTATCAAAGCCTCCAGGTGATCCAGGGTGCGTGAGTAACATTCAAGGATATCTATCTAGTTAGCCGCGTCAAATATGTCTTCTGAAAAAATGAGGCTCATGTGTCGATCATACCGAATTCGTTACCTCCTTGTGTATATAGAGAGACATAGGATACCTTACATGTTGAAAACTCTTGAATGAGTGATGGTTGACCGTCAACTACTACCACAACCACTATCACTACTACCTCTCGACTTTGACGAGTCTTGACATAGATGCAACTTTCCTGGCCTACTCTCTCATAACATTTATCTCTCCTCCACCTACTCCTATATACCTAACTAAGCGCCTGGATTGAGTATGGATCATATCGTCTTACCTGAGAACCCTCGCTATCCGATCTTCGAGATTCGACTTATCGAAGGCACTGAGTATGACGGAAAAGATCCTGCTACGTACCCTAACCGCCAGGGCTGGTATGACCGCCCTATCATGGAATGGGTTAAACTGTTCCGCAACCCTCCTCCGTCTTTCGTCGCTTTCCTCGAGCGATGGCTGCTGTTTGGACAACTCTTCGCTATCTACCGCTTCTTCAGCATGGAGCTGAAATCCTCTGACTTCATCCGTTTTGTGGGCGATGCTCGATACCCTGTATTCACGACTCGCTGCTTGCCCCAGTTACTTGAACGGATAAAGGGCTTTTCACTGTCTAACCAGTACTTAAGCTTATCTACTGTGATGGATTCGTTAGGAGCCTTTACCGAAATGACCGAATTTCAGATACTCCTTAATTCGAAGACTAGAATCGACGTGCCCGAAGAAGACGAGGAAATCACGGTTGACATTGCCATGCGTCGTGCGCAGACGTTATCGGAATTTTTGCATAAATATTCTAGCTTGGTTAGAGACCCGAGAAGCCTCGAAATTAGCTTTGCTATGGCGATAATCTCGGATGCTTTACGTGGCATGTTCGTGATGAGCCTCTCTGAAGTTTCACTTCCGTTGGCGAGTGTAGATTCTTTTAATACTCAGAGTGGCTTGATGTGGGTTAAGTTGAGAGAGGATGGTTGGTGTCCGTCTGAACTTTCACGGCTATTCAACCAGTTCAACACCTCTTTTCTTTACTACATATATAACTTGAACCGACCGGCCCCTCATGAGACGCACCAGGTGATTCGCGTCCAGAGAAAGGGGGAACCGATTGAAACGTCTTCCAACTCCGAGGCAACCGAGCTTTGCACGCCCTTCGCATGCGCACACAGGCAGCTGCGTGATACTGAATATCGCACCAAGCATGCCGACGGCTGTACCGGTTGCGAAGACGTAGTAGCTGACCAGGATGAGCTGCGCATGATCCTCGAGAAAGGGGAAGTCCCCCTTATACTTGCCATCGACGAACACAACGAGAACTCTAACATAACATTTATCGGTGCTGAGCCGTGGAGGGAGGATGTGTCTTACGTCGCGATCTCTCATGTCTGGTCTGATGGTCTGGGAAACCTTCATCGAAATGCCGTCCCTCGTTGCCAGTTACTCAGGCTCAGCAAGTTGGTAGGGAGCTTACCAGGGGATCGTTCTGGTATCTTCCTCTTCTGGTTCGATACGATATGTGTCCCGCCTGACTCGGCGAACATGCCCGAGGCTCAAAACATCGCTCTCGGGCAGATGCGAAACATATATGCAGACGCCGAAGCGGTCCTAGTATTCGACTCGTGGCTCTTCAACAGCACTATGAGAGACAAGAGATACATCGAGTCGCTCACCAAGATCTTCAGTTGCACCTGGAATACCAGGCTATGGACATACCAGGAGGGCGCGTTGGCTAAATCGCTATACTTTCAATTCCTCGACGGAGCCTTTGATCTTGATGCTGGTATCCAAGAGGCGGAAAGGTCTGTAGACATAGTCACGGCCCTAGACATTATATCACCGCTGCGTATCAGGCACCATTCTCTCCGTGGGTTTAAGGATCAGCCGACGAGGATAGACAAAATTAAGGCTATAAGTAGTGAGATGGCACATCGCACTACGAGTGTGTCTACGGACGAGGCACTATGTCTTGCCGTCTTGCTCGACTTAAATGTCGTGGAAATCGCCGAGACGGAACCTCACCTAAGAATGCAGAAGTTCTGGAGGATGCTGCCCGAAGTCCCCCAAAGTTTGGTTTACACGTCTTTGCAGGCTTTGATGGATGTTGATGGCCTTCGTTGGGCGCCGAGTACGTTCCTCCGAACGTATCTGAATCGATCGATTCAAGGAATACCATGGGGGGAGTTCTTTACCGCGTTTGAAACTCCTTCTCGACTGACAGAACGTGGCATGCATGTCGATCAAATTGGATTTCGCTTTCTTCGTAGGGCGGGGCTTTTTACCTCTCCCCTCTACCTAAGGGACCAGTATTGTGGGTATCACGAGGTGCTCTTCCATCCAGATGCTAAGGATTCGGTCGAAAGTGGTATCGGTCCAATACATGCGTTTGGACGCGCCGAGCTAGCAATCATTCTCTTTGGCGGCGCCGAATCGGAAGGGGATTGGGCTTCGAACCAATCTGCCAGCCGTAATCCACATATCGGCTTATTGGTGGCAATCGATGAATATAAAGACGGTACTATATTTTGTCGACGAGTGCGGCCGTGCAAGTTGAAGAAATTAGGTACCCAGCCACATAACGGCATCATTGGGTATGTCAATCAAGTGTTATATTCGGCACCGTGGAACTATAGCGGGCAACATTCTGCCGATAAGAGTAGGCAATATGCGGTCGTGCATACGGATGCCGTTTCGTATAATTCACAGCAGCATTGGTGCATTGGATAGAAAACAGAAATGCAGAGGTTTAATCTTGCTCTCTTTCTTAAACGCCATGCTTCTAGATGTCAAGAAAATATGTCGTCCTTCACCCCAACCTCGAACGCCTAGATGATACACTCGGCAAACTGCATGGCAACACCGGTTTGAGAAGAACATTGTACAGTAAACCGAAGACATGAGCACGATATGACGATGTCACAGAAGCTCTCGAGTCTCAATAAGTAATCGTCACGATCTTGTTCAGATACCTCGGATTCCTCTCCAATACCAGACTTTGTGCGATCCACCTCCCCGAGTCCTCCCTGGAAATGCAATATCCGATAGCCTTGCTCTTGATCCCGGTGTCGGGATCCTCGACGCCCACGCGAACCTCCTTGTCCGTCTCGCCATTGGTAAGCAGGCTTGCGCGAACGACGGTGAAGTACTCGCCGCTCGCTATTAGCCTGTCCTCCATAGCCCGCTTGTCGACGTGAGGGACCTTAAGAAAGACAGAGTACATGGGAGCCATCACGAAGGGGGTGTCGCGCCCGAACTTGGACAGGCCGGTGGTGCTGCAGACCGTGATATGCGGGCGTCCGGCGAACCCTTCTTGCCGGAGGTTGTCTATGGCTTTAAGGACTGTTGAGATAGCCTTCTCGCAAACGTTCGGGTCGTCGAGCGTCAGGCTCATCTTGACCATGACGGGGCGGCCGCCTACCGTGAAAATGATTTCGTCGACGAGTTTTCCATCTGCGGCCTTGAGACACCGGGAGACAGCTACTATATCGTGCGCATTGCCCTCAACAATCTCGAGGTTAAGCGTATCGTCGCGTCCGAGGGCCGCGGTAAGCTTAGACGGGGTCCGGCAGAGCGCAATGCATGCGTGACCTGCCGCAAGAGAGTGCTTCAGGGCCGAGAGCCCTACACCCGTGCTTCCGCCGAAGAAGGCGATTGTTCCGGAGCTCATAATTCTGATGGGTGGGTGGTATATTATTTTTCACGGAGGAAAATGAATATATTTATGGTGAAAATGTTAATGTGTTAATTATTCGACTTTTCCGTAGTAATATCTCGATCTAAAGAGTATGCTGATTTTTTTTTCCAACTTTTATATCCTTCGTAAGGACTGACTGCCATCATTTTATCTTCCTGCCTACTAAACATTTACTCATACTTTACTGATGCTAAAAGCTCGTACGTCTCGTACTTGGGCGAGCCGGGCACTTCTCGCTCGATTTTCGGACCAGGCATGACTAGATCGGGATGCAATTACGCCGGCTCGACACGCTTGAGTCTATGAGCTAGCCCCTATCCGGTAAACGCGCTGACGGTGAACCCCCCCCCCTGTTTCTAGACATCGTCATACATCGCTCGTCTTCTACCATTCAGCCGCCTTACATCATCTTCGCCGAGAAAGAAAGTCATGCACGTGTAAAAATAGACCCCCCCGTATTGACTGGACAGGGAAAGAAAGGGAGAGAGATCGTTCCGTCCTACTAGATTCTAGACTAACCTACGTACGTAGCATGTCACATGCGCCAGGCGTGACGCATGCAGCTACGACAGGGGGAGAGCCAGGCGGGACAGGGCTGGGCGCTACCTGGACCTCGTCCACCGAGAAGGGCGCGAATGCTGCTAGGTCCACCGGCGCGTCGGCCAGGAGACCCGGCGCCCCGGCGCCGAAGCCGCGCAGCTGCGCCACGTGCAGGACGCGCAAGGTCCGGTGCGACAAGGCGGCCCCGTGCTCGAACTGCCGCCGCGCGGACATCCCCTGCGTCTTCCCCCCCTCCGCGGACGCCAGGCCGCCGCGGTGGGCGCGCCGGCTCGAGCGCGGCGCTCACAAGGCGGCGGCGCAGAACACCGGCCTGGACGTCGGAGAGGTCATGGAGAGGCTGCGGAGCCTCGAGGGCCTCGTCAAGCAGCTCACTAGCCAGCTGGAGCATGCCAACGCTGCTGCAGCTAAGGAGAGCGGACGCGGGGTCGGGCCACCCTTGATAGATACCGATTTATCGGGAGGCCCGAGTCGAGGTCGTGGCGAGACGGATCATGATGCCGACTCGGCGGGCTCAAATGTGTGTGTGCGGTTTGGTAGGCTCGTTCTGGAGGACGCTGGCCGGAGTCGCTACGTGAGCACCGGCTTCTGGTCGCGGGTTAACGACGAGGTAAGGCCAACCGAAGCATCTTAGGTTAAATTTATGATTTTCTCCTTTCACATGCTAGATTATAAATCGCTGATAATCCGACGTAGCTATCTGGGCTGAAGATGGACGCCGAAGATCTAGCAGGGGGAGAGTACGACAGTTCAGAGGACGAAGACTACGCGGAGAAGACCCCGTCGACCTACGAGCTAAGCCGGACGCCCTCGGAGCGACACGCGTTCCTGTTCCGGCATAACCTCAGCTCGCCCGAGCCCGACCTCCGCCATTTCCACCCCCCGCCCTCACAGATCCCGCTCCTCGTCGACGTGTTCACCGAAAACATCAACCTGATGATGCACGTGGTCCACGTCCCGACCCTGCAAAAGATGACGCGGAGTCTGCGAGGGGGCGACTCGTCCACCCTGACGCCCTCGAACGAGGCCCTCATGTTCGCCATCTACTACGCCTCCGTGACGTCCATGGACGACGACGATGTAGGTTTCCCCCCCTCACCACGTAACCGTGCGGAAATCTACCGCGTGTGCTCACCGCGTCCTCGTGTGCCCCGTCGTAGGTCCTGCTCACGTTCGGCTCGTCCAAGGCCGAGCTCAACCTCAAGTACCGCCTGGGCCTCGAGCACGCGCTCGCCCGGGCCGACTTCCTGAACGTGCCGGACATCATGCTCGTGCAGGCGCTGCTCATCTTCCTGTCGCTGGCGCGGCGCCACGACGGCGCGAGGTTCGTGTGGACGATGACGGGGCTGGCCGTCCGGATGGCGCAGGCGCTGGGCCTGCACCGCGACGGCAGCGGGCTCGGGCGCCTCGGCGCGCTCGAGGTCGAGACGCGGCGCAGGGCGTGGTGGGCGGCGTGCATGCTGGACGTCCGCGCCGCCGAGGACCAGGGCACCGACTTCGCCGTCGCCCCCCGCAGCTTCGACACCCGGCTGCCCCTCAACGTCGACGACGCCGACATGGACCCCGACGCGGCGCACGCGCCCCGCGAGCGCGACGGCCTCGCCGACACCACCTTCTTCCTCCTCTCGTGCCGGCAGTGCGAGGTGACGAGGCAGCTGATGGCCGCGAGCAGCGCCGGCGCCGGCGCAGGCGGGGGCGGCGAGGCGGAGCGCGCGAGCGAGCGCGACCGCTTGCTGAGGGAGTACGGCGAGAGGCTGGACCGGACGTACCTGCGGCACTCGCGGGCGGAGGGCAACATCGCTTACTGGGTCTGCGTCACCATCTCGAAGCTGCTGGTGGCGAAGATGAGCCTGATCGTCCACTTCCCCGCGCTCTTCCCACCGACGGGCAGCGGCGGCGGTGGCGATGGCGGCGGGGAGGAGCGCCCTACGGACGACACGCGCGCGCGGCTCCTCGCCGCGGCCGTCGAGGTCGCCGAGCACAACCACGCGCTCAACGCGGAGCCGGGCTGTCGCCGGTGGCGCTGGATCTTCCAGACGTACAAGCACTGGTACGCCATCGTCTTCCTCCTCCTCGAGGCCGCGCGCCGGCCCTGGTCGCCCCTCGTCGAGCGCGCCTGGGTCGCGCTCCACAGCGCCTGGCTCGTCCCCGCCCAGCCCGCCGCCGCCGACTCCGCTGCCGACGGCGGCAAGCTGCGCTTCTGGGTGCCCCTGCGGAAGCTCATGGCCAAGGCCCGCCGCCGCCGCGCCGCGGAGCTCGACAGGCTCAGGGCCGACCCCCGCGCCGCGCGGCTCCTCGAGGAGGAGGACCGCCGCGCGCCGCAGCCGGGTAGTCCTGGCCCGTTTCCCGGCGCGGATAGCGCGGAGTGCTTCCGCGAACGGTGGCGGCGGCTTGTGGGTATGCCGCTGGGATGGGGAGAAGACGTGCAGGTGGCCGCGCGGTCTGGCGATGGCGGAGTCGCTGCGGTATCAGGTTACGATACGATTCCTTCGCACGATGTACATGTTCAAGCTTCGATGTCCCAGCCAGGTTACGGGCCGGCGTACTCTCAGTCTAATATCCCACAGAGCAGTGGAATCCAGACGCCGGCTTTCCCTGGAGACGCCCCGAAACTGGGCGCGGATAGGACATGGGGGGTTCAGGGGCAAGATATGCCGGGAAATAGGATGGCCAGTTCTTCATACGGGCTTCCTCCCTCGCTCGTCTCGGACATGGGCCCGGGTTTCGGCGCATGGATGTGGGCCGACGTCGACGATTCGGTCGACATGTTCGCCGGCATGGATCTAGAAGCAGCGCGTGCCGGGATAGACGTGGACGCCGAGGACACCGAGGTTGATTGGAACAGCTGGGTTGCGTCGGCGAAGAATATGGACTTGAATGGCTTTACGGTTGATGATATCTATTAAGAGATTGCAAGGTACATACCTACCCCTATGGTTACTAGGTAGGTAATATTATGAATGCATTACTGTGTAAAAGATCGTTGGCCGTTAAACGTTAGGTACAATTTTAGTAGTAGATCTCGGGATGTTAATACGTCTTGAGTGGCCGGCCCCCTTAAGTGATTCTGACAGGTACCTAATCCAGGTTATATAACAGGGAGGTACTAGACGAGATGATCTAAACCTGCTAAAGCCTCGAAGCACGCAAAGGCAATACAGTACGAGCCCCGAGTACTAGTTCATCTATAAGTTAGTTAGGCCCACGAGGGAATTGCGTGTCGTTGGCAGTTGTTATCATAGAATCTCACTATTTTCTAGCAATGCCTTCTGGTGTTCGTTCCTATTAGAGGTGCCTGATAGCTCGCTTGAATTCGACTACGCCGTCTTAGGCTACCTGGTGGAAGTAGGACTATAGATCAACTATTGTAAACGTTGACCTCTTTGATAAGACATTATTCTAATGGCTCCTGGCTTTTCTCGAAGCTTGTTATAAAATACAAGTAAGGCCAATCGACGATACGGACGGACCCTTATTATCGCGCACGGCAAAGAGACGGTTACATGCACACGTGCGGCACAGGGACAGCGTGTTACGTGGTATTCTTGAGATTCTAGCGATGCGACAGTACTACCTTGGATTATACCAACCAAGAGATTCCACGCGATTTCTCAGGTATATTTAAAAGCTTTCCTTGTAGCTGTACGGGATATACTCCGTACCAACCACCTGCATCCCCAGCTTAATTAAATAGAAGGTGCTAAACGCTAAGGCATCAAGGCGGCGTGTGCCGGATCTTGGCTACCATGTACGTCGATGGATGGGATGACGGGGGTCCTGTAATCCATGCCTCAGATCCGATCCCATGTCCGCCCCAAAATAACAACCCTCCAGCCAACCAGCGAGCGCGCAGGTGCCCGAAAAGGCAAGAAGTGTTGGTAGATGGAGGGGTGGCATTTGGCATCTGCGTTGAGACGACAGGGTCGCATCATACTCCCAGACCTCCTTTTCTTCGTTTATAAATAGGCACCTAGGTAAGTAATAGCTTTAGAACTCCCTTGTTAGCGTATAATAACTTTAAATCTACTTCGTTTTTTGCACTCGTCGTAAATTCATCAAGCCCCCATCGGCTGGTGACTGTTTGAAAGTCGACTATATAGTCTATAGAGTACGAGACGAGATGAAGACAACGCATTGCATTTCAATTGATAGCCGATGTACTCCGTATGCTAACCTAGCAAGAGCCGATACCATCCCTAGCTCTGCAAACCCTACCGTACTACGCTCCCGCTTGCGAAATGCCAAGAACGCCGTGTTATGATCCTCCTCACTTATCTCCTAATTTTGAATTGCCCTCCCTTCGTCCCTCCGTGATTCATTGATAAGTATGAGCGAATCCTCGAATAAAACATTCGATGAGATCATTCCCTCGGCCGAGATCCTTCCTGTCGATTTCGTGATATCACCAACGCAATAGTTGTATGTGGTGCTAGGGCGTTCCTTTCCTCTCGTTCACTATCCCCTTTTATGGCTGCCGTTCGTCTCCAGCTAAAGACGAGTTCAAGATTCAGGCGTCTTCCAGGCAGGCTCTACACAATCGCCCATCGCATCGATCCAGTCGTTGATACCTTTCAAATCCCAACCACTCATCCACTTGGCTTTAGGGTTGCCGTTATGAGGTGCCATCTTGGGCGCCCCGAGCTTAAAGCTCTTCGAGGTACAGCACGCGTCTTCGTGCCAACGATACTGGAAGCACGACCGATTTCTCTTCTTCTCATTCATAGTTACCTTCCACGCCTCCCGAGCCGCAGGATTGCTAGGCGTAGCATCCTCGACAGTTTCCGTGTCATCGGCAGCACCAGGGTCGTCGCCTGTGCGTACTATGATATCGTGTAGGTTCCATTCTTCTTCGTCTGGGACATCTTGAGACTCGCAGACCTTGGCGCAATTCTCCCACGATTGCCAGGCTTCCTTTTCGACCTCGTCCATTTCGTCCTCCTTCTTCATTTTATCACGCACATGTCCGTCGGCGCGTTCCTGGGCTTCGGGGTCTGGATTAAGGTAACAGACATCGTCTGACATATTATCCCAGTCTTCCCGCGATACTTGCATTTTGGGTCGAATTAAACCTTCATACAAGTCCTTGATTAGGAGAACACGCTGCTAAGGTTGTCAGCTCAAGTTAACGGGTATGTCTTAGACAAATGAGAGACAAGAGACAAAATGACACATACGTCGGTCTTACGCGTTTTCTCGAACTGCCAAACGCTGCTGATCTCCTCGGCATTCATGTGGTGCATGGTAAGTATCGGCTCGCACCAATGACCAGGTCCGTAAGGTAGCGTGCTCGGCTTTTCGCCGTTTATCATAGGCCAGACCTGGCGAATTTTCACCCTTTCGTACTCTTCCAAGGCTTGCGCCAACATCAAGTCGCCGCAGCATTCGGTAGCCCCCTTTACGTTGTATTGCTTGACTATTCCTGGATGGTATTCGATAAGATGCTTTAGCAGGGTACCACTAATTATATACCCAGAACCACCATGAGCGAATGGAGTTCCTCCTATGAAGCTTCGACTGCCTAGGTAAAGCTTCTCACGAGGATTTAGATGGGACTCTGTCTTCAACCAGTGTACGATGTTGGCCCAGAAGACGTAAGTATCGGCTTCGGCGAAGATGTACCAATCCCGTCCAGGGCGCATCCTCCAAGTCTGCTCCATCATAGGCAGAAACTTGTACTTGTCTAAGTTCCAGGCCTTTTGTCCATCTCTTTTTGCGTCGACGCATGACTTTTGCGATACAGGGCATTCCTTCTGGTCGCGGTAAAGATCAAATTCGGCGTTATGAGCCTTCGCGGATTCATCAAATTCGGCTAGCGCGTCGTGGACATGGTAGGGTCCAACTTGTTGTTCCTAGAACGAGAGTCAGTTTCTTAGCATGTCTTACAATAGCCAGACGCTTATGCAGAGTTCTAGCCAGGGTCGAGATCGACCAAGGAGATCAAATGAATAGAATCTGTAGTATGTACCATATCAGAGAAGATGAGAAAATCGGAAAGACAGCTCAGTGTTGTTAATAAATGGATAGGCAATCGATCGAAGGCCTCTGTCGCGCCCGTCTTCATAACTAGCAGTGTGCCGTCGGTATTGGGAAAGTTGGCGCAAGGATTGCTAAAGTTGTAAAACTTGTTGACCATTCCCTCGTTT
Organism: Hypoxylon lienhwacheense; assembly: GCA_902806505.1. Lineage (NCBI taxonomy): Eukaryota > Fungi > Ascomycota > Sordariomycetes > Xylariales > Hypoxylaceae > Hypoxylon > Hypoxylon lienhwacheense. The sequence goes on from CADCWW010000005.1 coordinate 900,634, forward strand.
TCCTTGGTGTAAAGGGTGTTGTTGTATACTGGATTATTGAAGTAGTTGGAAACGGCCTGGTAGTAATCGCGGGCATATTCGAAAGGTGCCTCATTCCATCGTGGACGAAGGTGTATATAGGTCGTGATCATGAGAAAGATAGTAATGCCGCCGAGGATCCGGAGTCGACGGGAACTTGGCGACATGATCATTATGGCAACAGCCGAGATCCTGAGAGCTCAAATGCGAATAGCATTAAGTAGACTCCTCAAGGCGAAGTGTAGAAACACATTGGAAAGACCGGTTTAATTTCGAGTCGACTTGGGGAAGAGAAGATAGAATATGAATGAATGTAGAACATTTAGCTTGAGGGAAGGAAGATGTAAGTCCTTGGTTGAGAGATTATGGAAAGGACATAATGACAGGTGACGGTAAGAGAGAAACCGAAGAATTTGAAGGACAAAAAAGATCAACAGCGTGGACAAAATGTGGATTTTGATGTAAGAAGAAGAATTGATAGAAATGATTGACATCGAATATGTACATAATATGATCTCCTAATCTACAGTACATACCTACATATGTACATACATGTATGTAGGTATGTACGTACATGTACACTACAATTACTGAGGTACAATACCTACTTTCTTATATGAGGTATGTACCTACCTTTACAATATTGAGCTGCAAGAGCAGGTGGAGACTACCGTATGTTGTGCCTGCTTAATAGACATGTACTTACCTTAAGTAGGTGCATCATGGTGTATGTGTACTGGCATGCAAGTATCAATATGTCGTACAGAATCTAATCATGATGCAGGTGGTCCAGGGAAGGCCATGCAAAGAATACAGGTGTCTGGTATCTACCAGGTACCCCTACAAATCTTAAGATTCAGTCTTCCTCGTCTATCGACGGAAACATTCCACGAGTGGAGATGCATCGCGGCAAGGAGATACCTACCCGAGATATAGATGCATTCATGTATATAGATCCCTACATACCCTACAGTACCCTAGTATAGTTGAATCTAGGGGAGACTGGCGTACATGCGTTCTATTATTTATATACATAGTATAGTTATATTTTACCTATTACATATCAACTACATCGTCCATCTCTACATCATTTCCAAAGAAGTACACGTGAATATTGTACACATTGGGAAGTGTCATATTTTCTTATCTCCCTTTCTAGGGTTATAGCTTGTATACCTATAACAGCAGCGAATGGTACATGCTGTTGTGCTAAATGTTGTGTTGCCTAGAGTCAATATCGGCGTTCCCGTTTCGACAATTCCATCAACCTTTGATTACCGGATTTTACGTCATTCGTTTGTTTGTGTTCCTGAGTTTCAAAATCGGGCTACCCACACCATAGATTTTTGTTTCAAGTAGAAATGTAACTAGTACGAAGTACAAGAGGTAGATTACATATTTTTTTGTGGCCAGTGTTTGATCTGAATGATTGATTTACAAGTTCTCTGGTTTGGCTACTGGATAATAAATTTCATCTGATCTGCTTAATCAAGATCATCCAACTTCTATTAATCAATGACTGTGTGGGTTTTCAAACAACCGCACGTCATTACAACTTTAAGGTACCTAGGTACCTATCAAGCTTACATGCACGTTAGAAGGGTGTCCGTGGATATCGCTGCATTATAAACGGCTGGCTCCCGAAAAACGAAACAAACTTTGCAAGTTAACCTTTTACGTGCATGTATTCTATGTATTATATCTATCCTTGAACCGAAACTGACTGCAAGCTGCTCGGCTTAAATAGATTCGCTCCAAGTAGAAAGGCTGTTAATTGATTAGACTAATAGTTAATCAATTAGTTAGCCCTTCCCTTGGCCATTTCTATGAGATTCGGCCATTGTAGGACTAAAATTTCACTTATCAGTAATCTACTACTCAACTCAGCTACTTCTTATCACAAACAAGGCTCCTATAACGTAGGCCCTAGGGTGTATACGCTGTATACCTTGGGTACATGTAGGTAAATATACCAGGTAGTATATTCCATCTTTGCACTTGTGGCTGCTGGTATCCAGCTGCTTCACAGCGATCATCACTCTATTATCTCATCTAAGCAAGCTTGGTTTGGGAATTATTGATTTATATCCTGCTGGGTTCAAGGCACATTATGATTTATCTCATTGAGTATCTATGTTCCTATACCGTCTATAATTCCTCTTTGGCGTAATGTGTATATTAGGTAGGATATCTGACAATTCTTAGATTATCTATCAACATTGTTAATTAGGTATGAATGGAATCTACATCATGTCTACAATTCTGTCTCACTTTTCCTTTTGTTGATAGACACGTGCGCAGGACATTTCTGCGTCTCTCTCTTTTTAATATTACGAGAGGCATGTCCACTGTTGATCAATTATTTCTGTAGCGTCGGTAGCTGACGGAATTTTCGAGATGGGGGTTTTTTAAGAGAAAAAGGTTTTATAGAAATGAATCTTCAATATAGTTACGTCACTTAGAAACATAGGTACCTACATATTACAGCATTGAAGCATTGATTCTTTATAATTGATCATCACCATCAATTTTATATGCAATCGATGTGCCTCCCTGATAATTGATCAAGTTCACGATCTACATACCTTTTTACGGAGTACGAAGTAATCTTTCGGTAGAAGAATAGGAATATGATATATCTAAGGTTAATAATGCGATTCTGTCGTGTCTGTTTGTTGAGTTGGGATTATACCATATACATTATACATGCATAAAACTCGATTGACGCAAACCTGGTGTTTGAATTGAGGATTTATGCATAGATTATTTAACAAAACAACGCGGATTACTCCGTAGGTGCTCCATGTAGGCAATCGCCATCTACATATGTATATGGGCAGGTTGCACGCGGTAATCGCGTCACCCTGTTAGTACGGAGTATACCTTCGCCTCGCCAACATCAGAAGGGAAAGTACACCTGACCTCACCTTTTTCACACCATTCTTTCGTACTTTGTATCCCGAACAGCTAAAATCCATCGGCGCAAAAGTATTCTATCTTTTTTTTTCCTTCCTTTTTTATTTTAAAAAAAATCTTTTTTAAATCATCAAGATTGCGATTCTAACCAAATTGTATCTACGCATTTATATCCGCGTAATCTCATTTTATAACCCTTCATCTTCTTCCATACTTCATTATTCTCTTACAATCAATTCTATCAAAGATTCATCGCGACGATTGTCTCTTAACAAAACAAGACATCGTATACTCCATCACAATGGCGGAACCAACTCCCACGGATACTCCAATCCTATCAGCTATCCCTTCCGCCGTCGCATCAGCTGTTGCCTCAGCTGCTGCTACTCCTCAATCCCTGCCTCCCATGGATCCCGACGAACGCGCCAAATCCCTGCACGTGTCGCTAGCTGACTTAACTGCCAAAGCGAATGCACTTTATGCTCAGAAGAAGTATGATGAAGCTGCCGAGGTCTTCTCGCAAGCTACCGAGATGCAGGCCGAGATCAATGGCGAGATGGCTCCTGAAAACGCCGACATTCTATTTCTCTACGGCCGAAGTCTCTTCAGAGTCGGTCAGAGCAAGAGCGACGTCTTAGGAGGAAGGCCTGCCGAAGCCAAGTCGAACGGTGCTACCGACAAGAAACCAAAAGCGAAGAAACAAAAGGCAGAATCATCGGCAGCCAATGCGATCAAAGAAGAGGAAGTAGTAGAAGCTGAGAAGGTTGCCCAGGAAGGGGCAGCCTCTGTCTCGAAGGAAGCAGCTGAGAGCGCAAAGGTCGTCGATCCCAAAAAGCCCCTATTTCAATTCACCGGTGACGAAAACTTCGAGGATTCCGAAGAAGAAGAGGAGGAGGAAGAAGAAGGGGAAGGCGAAGAAGAGGATGATGATCTCGCAGTCGCGTTCGAGATCTTGGATCTAGCTCGCGTACTTTTTGAAAAATCCCTGGAGGGAGAAGACGAGGATTCTTCCGAAGGAAAAGGAAAAGAGAAGGCAGAAGGGGATAGTCCTGCGATAAAACATATTAAGGAGCGACTCGCTGATACTCATGATCTCTTGGCAGAAATCTCCTTGGAAAATGAGAAGTGCGTTCATTCTCTTTATTATACCTTGTCTACCGCTACTATGCAGCTACTAATTGAAGGATAGGTATCCTTTAGCAATTAACGATTGCCGCGCTTCCCTGAAGTATAAGGAGGGACTGTATTCTCAAGATTCGGAGATTATAGCCGAAGCACACTACAAGCTCTCCCTCGCTCTCGAATTTGCATCCATCACCACAACCAACGAAGACGGGGCTAGCGCAGGCTCGAAACCGGTCGATGAGGATCTAAGGAAAGAAGCAGCTACTGAGTTGGAGAAGGCTATTGAGAGCACGAAGCTTAAGCTTGATGCGAAGGAGGTCGACCTTGCGATGCTTCACGCGCCGGAGGATAACGACTTGACGCGTAAACAGATCGCCGAGGTCAAGGAACTCATCGCGGACATGGAGCAGCGGGTAAGTCACGCACTTCCCCGCGCACTCCCTGTCGCCGCGGTTTGGAAATAATTAATCGTATCGAACTAACATCCTATCCGTGTAGCTCGTCGATCTCCAAAAACCGCCCATGGACGTCAACTCAGTGCTTGCGGCCGACGAAAACGTGTTGGGTACCCTAAGCGCGGTACTCGGCGAGTCAGCCGCAAATAAAGAAGCGAGACTCGAGGAGGTTAAGAAAAATGCCAAGGATGTGTCTGGTCTAGTACGCAGGAAGGCCAAAGACGACCCGAAACCCGAAGCCGGAACCGCAGCCAAGGAGACGAACGGCAAGCGCAAAGCCGAAGAGGCCGCGCCGGGAGATGAAGAGACTAAGAAGTCTAAGGTCGAAGAGCCTACGCAGTCTTAACTCCCGATTCAATAGATAAAGCCGTGGTGACGCATAACGCACTGAGCAGACTGGCTGAAGACACGGCTACCAATTGTTGATATAATACCACGGCTTTCGACTGGCTTTGAGTATCATTGATAGTTCTCGAGGGGAGATGGTTGTACACTATATTTACCATGTTGTAAAAACAAAAAAAGGTCTTCGACGAAGGAGCATTTGCAGGGAGCAGACAAATCATGCCATGTTTTCTTAAATTGACTATTTCCCGGACGTCTATGGGGCGTGACGGAAAGGATTAAGGGGGTTCGGCACAGAAAAAAAAGGGGGGGGGACGACCAGATCGATGAATGATAGGTAGTGGCGAGTGATTTATGATTTCCGCTCCATCCTAACCGACCTCCTCCTAGTCTACCGAACGAGTAGGCGGTAGGAGGCGATTAGGGTGCACGCATTTATGTAGCAAGTTAGTTCGTACCTATTGCGGCGAAGAAAGTCGAGCGTTGCGTTACGCAACGATACCAAAGTAACCTACACAGTACATACATAGGGATTCATTCAGCAAACGCGGCTACTTTCCAACTCCGCGTCCTTCTCGATGCCGGGTATGGGGTATATATTTGCGTGGTCTTATGTCGTGTCGTGTGCATACCACTTGCCTTCCGGATCGGATGGGAGAAGATGGTATGACGCGGTATTATTGTCAACATAGTAGATTACCTAGGGTACCTTCCCTCCTGAACAGAAATATGCTATATAAGGATCTCACCACGCCTACTTCTTAGGTAAATACGAGCTTAGTTCGCTTCCACGTCAAGTAGGAGGTACCTATGCTATATCTGCTTCCATCTTACCTACGTAAGGTAGGTACTGACCTACCTGGATTACTTACACGTAATATCACCTCTTGAACTGCACCTACATACACGACGACGACGAAACACAGGCACCACAAACAATATATCAACCCAGCTCCCAACCTTTCCCTTCCCCTTCCTTTCCCCTTCCTTTCCCCTTCCTTTCCCCTTCCTTTCCCCTTCCTTTCCCCTTCCTTTCCTATCTCCTACGTACCTAGACCGAGGTAAGCCAAGTAAGTAGGTAGGTTAAGTAGGTACAGGTACCCACGAAAAGAAAACCAAACAGACATAACCCCCTCTCTCTCAAACCACGCCAACGCCTTCAAGTTCTACATGTAATATATCACATCTCTACCCCTAGGTACCTTACCTCCTACCAAACTTCAAACTCTTACTATGTACGTCTTATACTACCTACCTAGGTAGGGTAGGTATGTACCTATACGATCAATCAAATAAACCAAAACCAACCGCTCACAAGCCCCTCCAAATCACACATCTCACGCATAGAGATAAAAAAAAACAAAAAAAAAAACAAAAAATAAGAGAAACAGCAAGAGGAATGAAAAAAAAAAGGCCATCAATAATAAGTAATAATAACAACCATATATTCATCGCGCAACCGCATCCAGAGTGTCTAACAAAAAACTGATACCCAAAAAAACATAAAACGCCTTTGAACCCCCCTTAGGCAGTGCTTGCTAGCAGGTACCCTAGTTAGGTACCAGCTTACTTGCTTGCTTGCTTGCTTGCTTGCTCGCTTTATAGACCCCTCTCTCCCCCCATCCCCCCCCTTTTTTTTACTTACACCATGCTACGGGCTACCAACAACTAGCAGTAGTCGCCCGACCTGTTTACCTGTATGCAATGTGGCCGGGGCCGGGCGGGATGGTGTGAGAGGGCACCTTAGTTCGATAACTATTCGTACACGTAGGCGCGGACATCATCGAGAGGCTTTTCCGCATGTCCTCGTTGTCTGTTTGCCTGTCCTATCCCACCTTTCTCTTCAATTTGAGAGAAAAAAATGCAAGCCGTTGATGAAAAAAACAATGAAATGAAAAAAAAGGGGGGGGGGACTAGTATAACCCCGCATCATGCCTGCTGTGCCCCGTCTTTTACATTGCAGCCGTTCCCGCCGTTCCCAGCGATGATTCGCCGCCTGTCTTGTGGCCATGGTATCGCTGGTACCTCAGAGTAACACGATCCGATGACGGTACGGGCCTTCCTTCCCCCGACTCGACCCTCGTAGGCACGGGTCGACTTCGCAGTTCCCCGCCCCGTTCGCCCGTCGCCATACCATCTAGCTGTCCCGCGCTCGCGGTAGGCCTCGTTGCCCGCGGATCCCCTCCCTACGACATGTCGCGGCCAGTCGCCATACCTATCGCGGGACCGGACGCCCTACCCTTGCCCTTGGCGGCAGCGGAGGACGGCGCATTGTTCCACGAGAGGTAGGTATGGTCTCCGAGTTTGCGGGGTTTGACGAGGTTGCTGACGAGGAAGACAAGAGCTAAGGCGATGCAGAATCCGCCGACAACAAGCCAGAGGATGCCCAAGAAGTTGTTCTTACCGCCCATAACGGATAGAGTCGTGATGACGATACTCTTCTTGCCCTGGTACTGGTCTGTTCGGAAATCTATTTTAGTGCGTCAGCGCAGCTGTTCGGTGCTTGTTCCACGCGTTGCTAGGGGATAACATACTATCGATGATGTCCATAGAATAAACACCGATCGTCATGGGGCTAGTGTCATTTCGCCCATAGAGCTTGCTGAAAGTTGGTAGACCTGCCGTCCGCATCCAGACAATGAAGTGCTCGTCGTCGTGCAAGTTAGGTGGAGGCGCATCAGCCGAGTAAGCACCGTTCGGGTATCGAATCTGCCAGTTAGGTGGAGGGAGGATGTTATCGTAATCATTGCTCTCTCTGGGCTTGTACAAAGCCTTATCCGACTCCCAGGCAATTGAGGTGTTCTTCATCTCGTATGTCTGGTTCTTATTGCTCTGACCGTCCTCTGACGTTGGTACGTTCAGAAGCACGGGATTCATCAATGTGTCATTAAATAGCGAGTTAGCGATCAAGCCGCAGGGATAATATGCTTTGCTGTTGCTGCCATTAACAGTAGTAAGAGGCTGGCACTGAGAACCATCAACGTCGGAAGATGAGACGTTGTCGCCCAGAAGCTGCTTGTCATAGTACGATTGAACGTAGCGACGGTGATTCTGGTAAAAGTTCTCTAAGCGGTAGTACAGGAAGACGGGCGGAGACATCTCTTCAGGTATGTTGAAGGTGAGGGTGCACTTGGTGAGATTCTTGACGGTATAAGATCCGTAGGTATAGTTGATCGGAGAGGTATGCTGCCACATAGCGTTGATGGTGTTGTTGGCTTTGAACGAAGGGAAAACGAGGTCGGAGTCCATCAGCGCGGCATCTTCGGGAGCTGCGGGGGAATCACGGAAGCAGTTTGTGTAATCGATGCGCAATTCCTTGACCTTGAAGACAAAAGCGTTAATATTAATACAATGGATAGTGGACTAGACGGAGAGATGGGATACCGTAGAGCTAGCATATATTAATAATCCTCCGATGGGCGCGCATATAATTCCTATGACGAAGAAGAGTGGAATGACGGTCTTCGGGGTAAGGATAGGTTGCCATGCTTTCAATCGTTGTTGGCGAAAGGCCGTATTCGCCGGTCTTCTGCTCTTCTTCTTCTCCTTGGTGTTATCGATGCTCTCTGGGGGCGACGAGTCGTCCATATCGTAAAGAAGGGGTAAACCTTAGGGTCAATTAGGAAGGAAAAGGGGGGGAAAATAGGTAGGTAGGTAGGTAGGTTGCGATAAAAGTTATAATGCGAAGTCGATAGATTCGTTTCGAGATCGTGAGATCGTGAGACCGTGAGATTAAATAGTGTCGCTCGGCTGAGAGAGGACTCGGATTATCCAGAGGGCACTCTCTCTGGTGATTGTCAATTAGTCCAACATAGGACCAATCTAGTACAACGGTATAACTTGACTACAGTATGCGAAAGACGAGTGACCGGATTGCGGGATTCTTTGATGACAGGGTAGCCTCCGGGAAGTTTGTTGTAGGAAAGATTGTGGATGTTGAAACTGCCCCGTTGAAATTGACCCGTATTGACACTTTCGTGGCTTGGCCAACGGGAGACGCGGCTGGACGTAGGCTCCACTCCTTCTGACACAGCCACCTTATTCAATCTACATATGTATCTATACGGTATGTATGAATATTAGATAAGCATGAAGGAATACCTACGGATTCACCTGTACATAGGTACCTCCCGGGCCTTCATGTCTATAATCACTATATCATATAAAAAGACGCCAAAATTAAGAGCCACCAATAACAACATAGTTATGCCTTTTTATATCTCATGATGTTTCACATCTTGACTAATAAAAGTACAGTATTTACAAGTAAAAGCACTTAGTAAATATCTAAGAACATAAACGTCTATGCCTGTACAGTCCAGTCCCATCTCATCGACAGATAGGGGTATAGGGGTTTACAACGTTGAACATGAATCGGTAGTTAGTGGTACCTATACAAAGTCGAAACTCATGATCTTATATCAACTCAAGTAAACCCGATCATCTACCAGCTTGAGCCGATCCTGTATTATTTACTAGTACCGTTAATACTTACGGGCTGAATAAACCCACCGATGCTATATAGTGTAGAGTGGAATACAGTAACTATGCCGTAGCCTGTCATATAGTACATACCAGGTAATCATCATTATCCCCATCCTCCTCATTTCTATAGCTTTCCATCACTCCCTCGGCTTCACCTCAGATCTCGATAGCAATCTTCCCGATACCCCTACTGACACAACTCAGCATAGCCTCGTCCCTCTCCGCGCCCACGAGCCCCGTGCCCCTGTGATCGACCCGTCCGCTCCTCAGCACGACCTGGCACGTGCCGCAGTTCCCTACCTCGCAGCTGCTCGGCACGTCGTCCGCCCCGAGGTGGCGCCTCAGCACCTCCAGCAGCGTCTCCTCCCCGCCCACCTTCAGCGTCAGGCCGGTCTTCGCGTCGGCGCTGCCCCCGTTCCTGGTCCGGAAGACCTCGACCTCGAAGGGGTCGCCGCTCGTGTCGGCCGCGAACGCCTCCAAGTGGACCTCTTCGTCGCCGAGCCCTCTCGCCCTCGCCTCGCGCGCCGCCTCGTCCAGCATCCGCGTGGGCCCGCACACGTACACGTGGGAGTTCCACGGCAGCGTCCGGAAGATCTCGGGCACGTCCATGCGCCGGCCCGCGGACGCGTCGTAGAGGCGCACGACGACAGAAGCGCCGAGGGCTTCGAGGCGCGCGCGGAAGGGCACGTCGTCCGCGGCGCTGCGCACGCCGTAGTGCAGCGTCGCGTTCCAGTGGATCCGCCCGTACGCCTCCAGCATGTCCAGGAAGGCCGTGATGCCGATGCCGCCCGCAATGAACACGTGGTTGCTGGCCGCGCCCGCGGGCCTCACGTCTGTCGTCGCCCGGCCTGCCTGTAGGACGTCGCCCACGCGTGCTGTGTGGTGCAGGTACGCCGAGCCCCCGCGGCTCGGGGATCCGAGGGCGACGCCCAGCTCGAACCGGTCCGGGTCGCCGGAGACGATGGAGTAGGATCTCATGAGCCCGTTGGGGAGCTTGAGGCGCACGTGCGAGCCGAGCTGCATCTCTCCGGCCTCGGGGTCCTTCTTGAGCGCCTCGAGGATGAACGACGTGATCCGGGGCGTTTCCGTCTTCTTCTCCACGATCCTGAACTTACGCCACTTCTCCTTCTCTTCCTCTCCGTTCCCGTTGAGAGCCATTGCGGCACGCTTCTCATTAGCCTTAGCCTTTTCAACGCGCCTCTCAAATGCCTTCCTACTCTCATCGCCCATGTCGCTGATGGCGGCCAGCTCTTCGTTCATGGCGGCGTTATCCTGCGTTCTGTGCAGATACTCTTGCACGCGCTCGATAGTCCACTTCGGCCATTTGCGCTCGACAAGCCGGATCTCGTCTCCCGCCTGCACGGTTCCTTCGCGCAGCACTCTATAGTACCAACCCGTGCGGCTGGTCTTGAACGTGTTGGGCGCGAAATTTTTAAGCTGGAACCGGTGATTTAGCTTGAAGCACGGCTGTCGCGGCAGACTGACTTGGAGCAGAACGCCGTCGTTGCCGACAGACATGATGTCTCCTATGCACACATTGCGCTCATTCACTAGTTACACATACGAGTCAACGTGTATCTCTTAGTGATAGTATTAGTGATTTAAGAACCATCAATCCTATGAGATCATATCTTCGCTAATGTGCTTAAGATGCGACTTGTTTCCAGGAGAATCTTTCATAAAGGGGCAGCGCAATGCACTCCGGATATACGTACTGCGTTCCGTTACGAAGTTCTCTCCAAATCCACCACGTTTAAACCGTGAGGCGGCTTCGGGAAATTCTTTTTGCCAAGTAGGATAGTGGGAACAGCAGTCTGAAGCCCGTATTAGAGATGTCTCAAATAGGTAAAATAGATAATAATTATGATGTTTATAATGAGTGGCGAGTTAAGAGATGCAGCGACCTACAGCCGTGAACCGCTTTGTCTGGGCCGCCATGGAATACAGGATCATGCTCATCAGCATCAAGGCCAATGAAGGAGACAGAGACGCGGTCGTGGCGAATCTCCTTTTCTATCCCACTCTCGATCTTGAGCCCTGGCATAGTCTTCATCGTACTTGTTCGGATCTCGAGGATGATGTCCCGCTCGAACGGCGCAAGCAAATCAACTTTCGAAACTGATGTCATCCTCTTTCTTGGCTATTTTAATTAACAGTTTACGATTAATATGAGATGTAGTTAATCAAATAAAACTAAGATGTCTAGGTAGTATCGTAAGCTCGTAATTATTGAAACACTCAAAAAGATGTAGAGGGAAAAGATAAGTTTTTATAATCGTGTATTCCCGCGAGTTATTTCTAATATCCAGTCTAAGTTCTGGCATAGAATTTACTAAGTCTAAGTACTCCGTATATACCTACAAGTACCGTGAACCATGCGACCCACCGAAAACCCGGGGTGTCCTATACACAGATAGCAGGCTGCAGATTACCTCTTTACTTATCAGACCTAAAAGGGGTACAATATATGATACGCTAGATAAGTTTGCTTACTTTTCGATCAAGATCTGTTGATTAAATTGATGCCCAATGTTGCTATATGTTCGGTAGCTATACTCGAGTATGGATGATTCTATGTGGTTGGTCTTAGCGAATAGGAGCACTTCATTTATCTTCAAACTCTTCGATAGGATCTCCGTCAAAGTCCGGGAGTCGTCGAATATTAGTCCTTCCATCCCCGGCTTTGTTATTACCCTTACGCCTACCCTTTTTCTTGCTACGTGAAACAAGAGGTGGCCTTGGAGTTGTCGAAATATTAGAGCCGACGAGCTTTCCAACAAAGATCCTTGGCTGCACGAAGCGAAATCGAGGTTCTGACCCGATGATACTTGATGAGTCGACTGTGGCTACGTTGCTAAGTGCCGGTTCCGAGGCCACAGTAGTGCATATTTCCATCTCAGTTTCGTTTAGGGATGTAGGGGAAATATTTTCATTCTCTTTCTCATTACTGACTGGTGATCGGTCTGTCCCGCAGGTGGCAACTGTCTCAATCGCATCAGTGAAAATCGCAGATGTCTCGGATGGATGTAATTCGGCCGCAACTTGATGCACAGCCTCCGCGAATGCTTTTGCTTCTAGTTCATCACTGTCGCTATCAAAAGCGAAGTTCATCCAAGCAGTATTATCATCCGGCGGCTGAGTTTCGTCTTTACCGTCATCTAATTTCTGTTCTGGAGGTTGATAAGTCTCTTTGTGGGCTACATTTCGACTCTGCTCTTGGTCACTAATGACAGATTCAGGAAGTGGATGGCTCATTCTCATCCCTGTTTCGCTCGAAATTTCGTAACTCGGCAGTTTCTTTTGCAGATGCGATGGCAAAGAGCCATTATTTGGACTGACTGATATTGTTGTGACCATAGGGCTAGTTGTGGCATCAACCAATTGGCTGTCTGATGAGCTATGGGCCCAGCCTTTCCAGAGCTCTTGATCTGCTGCTTGGGATGGCGTAATTGATCTTGCCGGACGATCAATTTCTACCTGCATGCTTCCCTGATCCTGAGATTTCGAGGGAGACCATTCAAGTACGGTGTGATAATCATTAGCCGAGAGAGGGATTGGCTCATGGATAATAGGTGAGGAGAACACAACATGAGCTGGATTGTCATGTACTGGCGGTTTCATAGGCTTTCTGAGGTGCGCACTGCCTCGGCTTCTTGCTATTCTATACCGTTCGCGCTTCGGCATTTGCGAGGCCTGGCTGCTCCTTGATACACCGTATATGTGACGGGCTTGGCTAGGCACCGGACTTGAGATTGGATTTGATCTTCCCTGTGATGAGCTCGTTAAGGGTTGTGGTGCCAGGCTATATCTCCTCGTGTTTGACCGGGATGTCGTGTTCCTCTTTGTATAGATCTCTTGACTCCCAACCTGTATCCTCAGAGATGGACTGTGAGCATTATGAGCATCATGGGATGCATACAATTTGGATCCACCTGCATCGTTGCGAAGCTGCTGCAAAGCACGTATCCGTGACCGGTCTGCTCGATTCCATCTCGATCCGACGGATGGTTGGAGCTGCTCGGGGAAAGTGATATCAATCGGTTGTTGTAAATTCAACCCAACCCAATCAGTCTCATCAAGCAGTCTTCTCCTCTTCTCACGGATGGCTGATCTATGTTCTGGATATAACGGATCCTCTGTTCGGTCTCGCTTTTCTACCAAAAACGGACTTTGAGGTTTATATGCGGAACCGCTTGAAGGATTTGAGTGCCCCGAATCTCGTGAGAGCTGAGGTCCAAAGAACGATATGGATAGAGGGCCCTGTTTCGCGCCACTCTTAAGTAGACCATTGCGGACTTTTGCGAAATGCTGCTTTTGACGCGCCAGTAATTCATTACGTTGTCTGCCTCTGGAATGGCGGGCAAGATTTCCTTCAGTCCAATTCATAGCTGAGATCAATTGTCGAGTATGGCTACTATTAAAGTATGCCAGGAAATGATAAGTAGATAATATTCGGATATAAAGAGGTAGACGTAGGTCAGGTTAGAGAGGTATATGGGAAATACATACATATGGTAATGTATTATATTACTGTACCTATAAGCAGATGGGTTACAGCCTTTTTGATGTTGTATTTCCAAGAAATCATCCTAGTGCCCCTCATTACCAAAAAATATAGATGAGTACCAAGTATCGAAGAGATTCAACCGTCGCAGCTGCCGTGTTGATAATCTGATACGTGGTTGTAAGGTATCTGCTTAATGTTTCAATGTTGGTATACACCTTCCTTTCGAAGGTAGTACATCCATCAGGAGACATTTCATTAGTAAGTAGACTGTCGAATACTCTGCCTACCTGCAGGTACATTGCTTCTCGTGACGCCGTGACACAGGTATGTACCTCATAAGTGTATGACAAGAAAGCTTGACGAGTAACATATATGTGTAACTGCTAAGATTGAGTTCACAACCCTATTATACGGCACCGGGTATAAGTATGAGGTACATATGTATGTACCTTGGCTTATGAACGTTATGAGATTCACTTATGAAGTATGTAAGTAATGGAGTGCAGGTAATTATAAATATAATCTGTAGCAACATTAAAGACTTCAAGTTGCCAAGATTCAAATTCAGTTGAACGGTTGACCATGACGAGTGTTAACCTTTCGCACGTTACCATGATCAACATAGAGAACTACACGTCTGGCAGGTAGGAATTAAGATATATAATAAGTATTGAATGTTCTGCAGTGCCATGACCAAGCCGCGTCAGCACTTTTGCAGAAATTGGAGAAGAGAATAGGTACTTATTATAGCTGACTGTGGTTACTACTTATGTGTGTAGCCACATCCGATTGATTGCTCTACGCAAGGGAGAGAGTTATAACTTCTAAGACAAGCGCTTAAGAAAAGTGAAAGGGAGGCGGGTTATATGAGGCCTTTCTAATAAGCGCTTAAGAAAAGTGAAAGGGAAGCGGGTTTCTATGAGGTCTTTCTAATAGGCATAATTATATACCTCGTAGTAGGAGGGAATTCGCGCTAGCAATGCACGGTAATAAGGAATCAATTAGGATGAATAAATCCTATTCCGTGCCTCTCATCATACTCAAAACTGTTATAAAAAAAATAAGAAGTCAAGATCGGATGTATCCAATGACAAGAAGAATGTTTACGTACTGCGTACTAAATGGGATTGGGCAATCAAATGACAAAGATGACCAATTAGAAACTGGCGATAACATAGGACGGCCGGTCCCACGCCTCCAACCCCGCAATCCACATAGTACATAGGTACGTACATACCTTACTTCGTTGTCAGAACTGTATGGTTCCTTGTTCCTCGGCACGAGCCATACAACATTGAAGTTAAATACCTAGAAAACTTGGAGTTAGATCAAGTCGCAGTAAATCGTAAGCTGAAAAATGAAGTTGCGTGGTTGGATAAGAAAATGGTCTTCGATGAACTATTCTATACTAGGTAACAACCGTACATACATGTAGGTATATAGGTAAGATATTATTTATACCCGTTTAATATTCCGAATGTGACTTAATTACATAATATCTAGAAAGTTGGGGGATTTCATTTGTCAACGCTTCAAAGCTTAAATCTGACATTGGGGGTTCCATTTGTATGTACATAACGAAACCTATCCCGGAAAGCAATCCTTGAGTATATGTATGTTACAACATTAGGTAGGTACCTATTTTCAACACAGAGAATCAAACATTGGAAGTTCCGACGTGGTAGTATCCATTAATTTTGACGTTTGTGTTACAAGAACAGTCACATCGAAGCAATACGAGAAAGCAATATTATAAAAAAGAAATGTACTTGCCTAAGTAAATAAATATTTATAACATGATATTTAGTTAGTACGTACATACCTGTGTATAATTGGCCTACGTAGCTCACTTACATGATTTGCATGTTTACAATAAATAGATCAACTTCCCCTTACTGTAAGAATACCATGAAATAGGTCCCTGATATTCAAGAACATCACCGCCTTACCGTTGATCACCACGTAAGAAGTTTCCCCGGTAGCATAGCCGAGACAAATCGATAGAAAACTCGAGGAAAAGCAATTCCTGTAGGAAATGACTCAAGCCTCCCGGACCCGAGTCGCGGACTCTAGTCTTAGCTTCAAATGTCTGCACGTTGGATTCGTCTTTGTTTGAAAAAGTAAAGAGCTTGACCGCCGGATTCTAAGCTAGATCCCATTAATTTATGATGCACGAAATAAGACTTGTTTGCATCGACAGATCGTATATTCGTAATTGCAGAAGAATAAACAATAAATTGTTCTTGAGAAATAGATGAAATTCTCGACCGTCTTTTCCTAAGAACTTGTTTTAGAAGTTTAGGATTGATCATAATATTATATCCAAATTCCCGAATCATACATTTAGTATATATACACTAGTACGTGTTAATCGTGAGTGGCTTGGATGTTTACGTTTCCCCGAGTTAGCTTTCTCTCATCGTGATCGCGGTGAGGGTTAAACAAACCCCTGACGATGAATCAGGGTCGTTTGAAGTGTCTTCGATGTAAGGGAATCTCGAGGCGGTTCCATGATGTCGGATATGGTTATGGTTGTTCCAGGCACCAAGTCCGTCTTAGGCAAACCCGACAATCGTGGCAATCAAGGAGATGAGCGAGCTGGCATTAGTTTAAAAAGAACCCCCAAAAAAGGAGATGGATAATTAACTAGTCGATAAAACCGTCCAATCTTATAAAAGCTAAAAAGTTGACCACGAGTTGCCTAGGCACTACATAGGTACATGTACCTATTTTGAGTTAACCCCCGGTTATTAGACAGCCGATAAAGCGGTAGCGCGTGGGCTGGAAGACAGCCCATCATAGCAACCTCTAAAGATAAGGAAGGCGGAACTATAACGAGTACCTAGATTTAATGTTTACTGTACTACATGTACGTTGTACATGGGGTTATAGTATGACATTGAACCTTTAGAGTGATTGAACTTTACCGATAGGATGTACATATTAACTGTATCGAATCCTAATGTGCAGGTACAGGTACACGATTCAGTGTACGTAGTGAGGGTGTAGGTGAAGAAGGTGCGGGCGCAGACGCAGGTGTAGGCGCAGGTAGAAAGGAGATGGTGGGACTTGCCCTGATTAATTGCCTATAAGAGAACGAATTACGGAGTACTACATACCCATATGTAGTACATACATCTTATACCTGTACATTTACTTAACATGTAGTACATCCAGGTAGGTACTATGATATGATACTTTCAACTACAACTAGGTACGAGCTAAACTTAGGCATGTACAGCGCCTTATCTTTAACTTTCAGCCCTTATTTATAGGTAAAAAAAAAAGGTCTCCGGTCAACGGAAACTCCCACATAAAAGCCGCAGTGTCCCCCGCAGTCTTTTTTTTCTTTCTCGAACATCTTCTGTTATTCAACTTCCTCGTATCCAGGTCTTTTCAACGATCTACCTACTCTATTCGATATTTGTCTTGATCGCATCGTTTCAGAATTCATATCCTATAAACAACATCTCTAGACCGATTAAACATCCAAATACCGCAATCATGGTAAGTTCCATCCCATGCTTGAAAAACCCCACCAACCTGATCATCACCAACCATCCAGCGACCACCATCGACCATCATCGACCAATTACCCCTCAAATTACGAGAAGATTTGCTAACGAAATCCCTTTTTCCTGTTTCCTAGGCTGAGAACAACTTTGTCTCATACACTGAGAACGTGAGCACGCGACCACCCTAGACATGGACAGCACACCTCATTGGTAACCAGCGCTACTACTGCTGCTGCTGCTAACCATGACTGTCTATGCTACGAAGCGACAATACTGACATGCCATTCTAGCTGATGAAGTACATGAAGCTCGACCAGAAGGGCAATGCTATGGCGGAGTACATCTGGATTGATGCTCACAGCCATGTGCGATCTAAGAGCAAGGTACGTGATGTTCCTTATTCGCCTGTCTTGTTCGAATCCCCTTGTATTTCTATTACTTGATATCTTCCTCTCGGCGGCGGCACATCACTGTGCCCTAATTATACAGCGACGAGCCGAACTTTACGCACGAAGGGCCCTGGATTCTTAATCATCTATCCCCACGCAAGCTTCAGTTCGTGGGTGGCAGACTAGTCAAGATTTCTAAACCTGGAAGATCCTTGTATTTGATTTTGACCGACTCGGGTTCGATTGAGAATAGAGCCGGCCTGCTCCGACCTCGTCTACTTGGCATTGTCTACCATTCTCTATATCGCCGATATTACCCTCGTGCCCCACAATACGGCGCAAAGCAATATTTCCTTTGTGGACAGCGCCCTTCCAGCACTTGCCTAACCGTGGCGCAAGTGGCCATGTGGCCGACCGGAGCTGTAACTCGTATTCTGCGCCTAGTGGCGAGCAAACATTATGAATGGAATCCACAATCCCACCTTTATTTACCTTGGATGTCTAGCGCTTATTTACATATATGCCTTCCTCACAATTATAGATATACGCTAACCGTGTTGTGACGTGTCTAGACCATTACCAAAATTCCCAAGGACGGCGTTTTCAAGCCCGAAGATCTTCCCGTGTGGAACTTTGACGGCTCCTCTACCGACCAAGCTCCTGGTGACAACAGCGATGTTTACCTACGACCTGTAGCTGTCTACCCAGACCCCATGCGAGGTGTTCCCAACATTCTAGTTCTTGCCGAGTGCTGGAATGCCGATGGCACGCCCAACAAATTCAACTACCGTCATGAGTGCGCCAAGTTGATGGAGGCCCATGGCGAGCACAAGCCGTGGTTTGGTCTTGAGCAGGAGTACACCCTCTTCGATATGGAGGACAGACCATATGGCTGGCCTAAGAATGGTTACCCTGCTCCCCAGGGTCCTTACTACTGCGGTGTTGGAGCTGGCAGGGTTATGTGCCGTGATATCGTCGATGCCCACTATAAGGCTTGCTTATATGCCGGTATCAAGATCTCTGGCACCAACGCCGAAGTCATGCCCGCCCAGTGGGAGTTTCAGGTCGGCCCTTGCGAAGGCATTGAGATGGGCGACTCTCTTTGGATGGCCCGCTTCCTCCTTCACCGCGTTGCCGAGGAGTTCGGCGCCAAGATCTCAGTCCAGCCGAAGCCCATCCCTGGTGACTGGAACGGTGCCGGTCTCCACACAAACTTCTCCACCAAGGAAATGCGTGTCGAGGGTGGCATGAAGGTACGGCTAATTACTTCTGTCGTTCATTTGTATGATTTACTAACGCGAGAATAGCACATCGAAGCAGCCATCAAGAAGCTCGAGGGCCGACACAAAGAGCACATTGCAGTCTACGGCGAGGGCAATGAACTGCGTCTGACAGGCCGACACGAGACCGGTGCTATCGACCAATTCAGCTACGGTATTGCGAACAGAGGTGCTTCCATCCGTATTCCCCGAGAATGCGCTGCCAAGGGTTACGGCTACTTCGAAGACCGACGACCAGCCTCGAACGGTGACCCGTACCAGATCACGGGCATAATCATGGAGAGTATTTTCGGCGCGGCGAACTGAGCAGGAGGATGGATACCCCTTTGGTAATTGTGAATTCGGTTCTACGCGAAGCCTTACTTCAACATGGAACAGAGGTCTCTTTAGAGGAGTTGATACAGATGTGGCCAGATTTGTTGCGTTCCTGCCTGTAGCGAGAATCGCGATGGCGCAAAAATGAATTGACCTAGTGAGCATCTGGACAAAATGGCTATAGCTAAATTAATTGTAGTCAATTTTCAGACATGAACCGTATTGCTGCGCTGCTCATCTGTGAATATGTATAAAACGCCCTTCTTCTTATTTCCCTCATGCTCATCACCAGCCATGAGTAAATTATCCTACACAAGTGCTTCGCGCGTATGAAACAGACTGGGGGTCTTTTTACATTACTAATATGGAACAATGTAGTCCAACCATACGCGCAGCCAATAGAAAGCGCCGTCGCCATGCTTCATTACCTATTTTGTGCCCCTACCGAGCATGTCCAATAAGGGCGCAGCGTCACATGGACTTACATACCTGACTGGGCTGCTGGGACTGACGTCACATATTTGTTATTAGTGTTATTTTTATTACCCGTGCCTGTTTAGGTACCAGGTACCAGGTACCTACTTGTCCTAGTTGTATGATTTCTAAGGGATTTCTCGTTTATTTTTACATAAATAGGTACCTACCTGCTGGAGCTACTCCTAACAAAGGTAGGTATGTTCAAGATGGTATGCCGAGCAGAGAGTGCGCTAGCTCTAGGTCGTGTATTGTATCGGAAACTTCGATCCGGGCTTGTTCTTGGCGCTCGGGGCTGCCGTGTGGGGTAAGGGGGAGGGTCCGGCCGATGCTGGTGGATCCATCGGGCTCCCCGGTTTGTTTCCTAAGGGGGTAGGATAGGTGTTCGGGGCTGATGGGACGGCGTCGAAAAGGGGTGTCCGGGGTTTTATTCGTGTTCTCGCGTTGGTATTTTTAGTTACCTACTTAAGTAGGTAGGGTTGGGTTGGCTTAGGACTGAAGGAGTTGGTGGATAGTTTAATGGAATTATAGATGTTATCCCATACCTAATATGCGCAGCTTTCAAGTGAATCCGATAATAGCCGTCTGGGAGGCTCCCGTACAATGGAAAGTTGAACATGAAGTATCTTAGCTCAGGGTTGATACGATGGTTTGGAATAAGACCTTTACCTAACTATACGAGGTCAGTATCGCCAACACGGGCATAGTCGAGATCGTAGATGTGAAAATAAAAATTAGAAATAAAAAATGAAACTACACTAAATGATACTTTATCTAATGCTTTAGATGTATTCTCCGAACGTCTAAATCCTGATATGCCGTCTGACAAACCAGATCGTAAATAGAAAAGGGGGCTATCATTTGGACCTATGAAAATATTGTTTCTCAATGCTGACGAGTTGATTTTATGTTGCTGGAATTCCTGAAAATCCGTCTCTAAAAGCCGAATTCAATTGGTCACATCGTATCGTTGTGGACCGTGTTCTTATATCTTCCGAGTGCCTCGACAACTCTTTTGGCGATCTCGAGTAACCTTTCTTCGTCCAGTCTTCTACCCATTATCTGGATACCTGCTGGGGCTCCGTGATATTCGCTGGCATCATCTACAACATTAGAACGCGCTTGGGTCAATGAAATCGCTGGTTCTCTTACAGAGCTCCATATTATCCCGGTCTCTTTCCGTAAGCGGAACGAAGTTTGGGTCGACCACATCTATCTCTTGGTCAGCAAAGGTAACGGGAATCACTACAGAAGTGTAGTCCAGGATATTGATAAAACAGTTATATGCTTTCGCCAGTCAGCTTTCGGGTGTCATCGTATACATGTAAACTATGTCAAAACGTACTGAAGTAGTATGTCTGCCCAGGAATCGCTCCAGCGTATGGTGTGACTGGAAGTATGACTGCATCCACGGGACGGCCTTCATAGAGGTTAATCAACAAAAGGTCAAGGAGGCTCCATCGTGTATTGACTGACCATCGTCCATTTCCCATGCTGTTGAATCCCATTGGGCAGCGTAGGATTCGCGATAATTTTTCATTCGTATTGCGAAGTCTTCATAGTCCGTCAACGACATCGGCGGACTAGGCCGTCCCCCTGGGAAGATGTGCGCGATTTCTGGAACCGGTGGTTCTCCGGAGAGTTCCAAGTTCTCCCAGACGTCTTGACACCCGTCTCCCCGGGCAATAGCTGTCTGGTTCTCGTTAGTCAAGTATGCTTTGATCCGTAGATAGGCAGTTTACAGACGTGGATACATATAGCTTCGTCTGGAGATACCTGGTTCCACTGGACCAACTGCAAAATCGTTAATATTTACTCGACCTCCTCTAGATTATCGATTCTTAGGACTATCTACGCAACCTTATGACCTTCATGACGCAGCGCATTCTGGACCATGCGAAGCGCACGAGCGATTGGTGGATGTGGTCTTACGATACCATCGTGTTCCATGAAACCAATATTCAGCTGCTTTTGCTGCATTTCTACCTCTAAATCCACTCGATAAGGAATTGGCAAGACGTAGGGATCATATTTCGACGGCTCTTCACCTATCACGGACCGGAAGACAAAGCGAAGATCCTCGATTGAGTGGCCCATGATCCCTATTACAGTTGGCATAACCTGCTGGCCGGGGTCCTATATAAGTTATTAATTCATCTCTGACAAGTTAGTTTGGGCCAGTCGTACTGAATTCGCGACATCCTTGAAGGGAAGTCGTCCAAAGGAGGGCTTGATGCTGAATATGCCGTTATAAGAGGCCGGTATTGATACTGAACCACCTGATATCCTATGTTAGATTCCGAAGACTTTTAATTTCAAACGCTTACCAATGTCAGTGCCAAATCCAATCGCACTTCCTCTTAATGCTTGCATAGATCCCTCGCCTGTAATGCTTGTAAGCATAACCGTTTCGGATGGAGAAGCATATATGGCCAGGACTTACCACCGGATGAACCCCCAGCAGACAGTTTTTGATTATATGGATTTCGGAC
Source organism: Hypoxylon lienhwacheense (assembly GCA_902806505.1). NCBI lineage: Eukaryota > Fungi > Ascomycota > Sordariomycetes > Xylariales > Hypoxylaceae > Hypoxylon > Hypoxylon lienhwacheense. The sequence continues at coordinate 922,950 of CADCWW010000005.1, forward strand.
ATAACCACTAATATGATTGTTCGTTTCGGGGGACTAAAAACTCGTCAGAAGGGCCGCATAGGTGGATAAAATGTGTTATGCAAACCCATAGGCCAGTCACGAGCGATGTCTGTCAATTATAAGGTCAGCTTTAAGTCTTAAGCGCCGTGTGATAGTCGCATACTTTTCCAATGGGAACAGCACCAAGCCTAATCAGTTCTTTGACCAATTCACTCTCTGTATTCTTCTCCTTTCCTGTTCCTTTCTTCCCTTCAAATGTCCCGATCCATCCGACGTAGCCCATGGTTGTTTCCATATCCTTGACATGAAATTGATCTTTCAAAGTAATAGGGATTCCATGCATAGGCCCGATTACACGCCCGTATTTATCGTAATAGTCGTCGAGGTCTTTGGCTTGTTTAATTGCTTGATCGAATCCAATCTCCAATAGGTTCTGATTCTGTAAGATGTCCCATGAGTACGTATCCAGGAGCTAAGCCAGAGTAGGTATGATTTACGAGTTGATGTGCGAATGCAGCTCTCTTACAGAAGGCCGTGACAACTTCTACGGATCGAATCGATCCGCGAGCGATGCTTTCTGATAACTCTAGAACATCCATGTCTGTAATGCGGCGAGTCTCGTTGTCCAATAAACCTTCAATAAACTGGCCTGCTATAGCTAGTACGTTACGCCCGTCTCTCAACACAGATGCCGGGAGTATCCATTCAGATTTAATCTTCGCATTAGTTTCGTCTCTTTTCCTTGCTGCAATATCCATCCACGAGTCTGGATCCCGGTTCCAGGGATATATGGTTGAGCCAATAGAGGCAAAGGGCCATAGCACTGATGCATGGACTTTAACATAATTTGACCATTGTGGAACTATGAAATATGGAAGCGTGAGAAGCCTGGAAAGGATCATGTTTCGACTAAAAGGCCATACGAAGTCCTCAGTTTGGACGATAACTTGAGCTGATTGGGCTAGGAAATAGAATGGAAACGTAATTGTCTTGATAGAGATTCAGAGACTTAGTCTATACATAGAAGACATATCTCTCGTGCTGCAGGTATAAATATGATCAACGTACACTTTTGCTGTCTTAAAAATCCAGGTTTATCACTGGTAACGTTAGATTTATTTTCAAATGTACCTTTACAACTATTGCACTTCCATCAGTTAGACTAACAAGACTATCAATATACCTATAGACTGAGTAACGTTTCTATGGGAGATCAATAATACATGAGTTTTTACCAATTTTTTTGTTCATTAATTAGCTTGCGAAACCTATGGGAAGTTCAATGGAGATACATTTCCGCCGATCAGAAGTTAGGATTGATTGTATGTGATATGGCATATGGTAGTACATTGAACCTGTATCACCCTACCTATCACCAATCAAGGAGAACGGTGTCATTCAACCGGTCACTATCTACAGCCAGGCATTAGTCCTGCCTACCGCTTATTGCTTACAGCTTGCCTTATCACCTTTAAAAATGCCATTTTATCAGGTTCGCAACTTGTTGAAAATATAGCAGAAATACACCTGTTTCGGGACCGCGAAACTTGGCATACGAACGTAGCAAACTTTCTAACCAATAATTACCAGACCATATGTTTGACCGGATGAATGGGGGTATTATTTATTCACCCGTCAAAGGGCCAAGTCACACCTGATATTGCATGCCTCAGCTTGAGTTGAACAATGTGATGCATAGAGCTATTAGGACCAAAAAATTCTCCACCGGACATCTAGAAACGGTACTGAGCTCTCTAATCTCTAGTACATACTCTAGAGCAATAAGAGAATCGGGTTGCTTTCATCGGTTTAAAATGCAGTTGGCAGAATCTACTATGAGGCTCTCTTCGAGGCGGAGCAGAGAGAATGACAGCGGCTTACGAGAGCTATACAACCGAGAAATCGAATATAAATCATAGGGGAAATCGAGAAAACGTACGGAATTGCTTAAGTAAATTAACATTAGACCAAATTACTACGCATCGCGGAAACGAAGTATGGCACGAAGTGAGTTAGACCAGCAGGCACAGGTGGATGTCACCTATATTGGACTGGTTGACAATAACGGTAAGACTAACATGGTGCACGAGACCTTCTACTGATTACGAGAACTATGCAGGCTCTTTTCATTTGCCATTTGAGGCATCCAGATCTACCCCAACTATACCGAGCTCCAATGAAAGTTGCTGTAGCACGTCGCCACCTCGTACCGAGCGCAACTCAAATGATATGTCCCAGACGACTAATAAAGAAAACCAAGAAGATTTGCTCGGAGTTGGAAGTTGGGCAAACCGACAAGATAAGGCTCAATGACATGAAGAACAAGCAAGTTTCCCCCTTATGACATTGACGAAAGTGGATGCAGACATGATATGAGGACAAAGTATCTAAATGTGTAACAGATGTTACCGGTGCTTTCGTTGCTTAACCACGAGAACATGATAAATTTCTTCTATTTTTTTGGCTGCTGTCTGTGGTACGAGTTTTGGCGGCAACTTTCGAGCATTTGGAGTAGATGGCCTGTACTAAACAGATTTCTTTTAGGCAGAAGAAGAAATATTGCGCTCATTAGTGACATCCACGTTCTCTAGAGCCTCCAGCACTTCTCTAAGGGTTGGTCGATCACAGCCAATAGCACTGCTACCTTTGCATTCTAGATTTCCAAGTGCTTCGTCCGCCCACGCCAACTCAGCACACCACCATTGCAAGGCTGTATTTATCGTGTCTTCCACAATTGTCCCTACAGAATTCTGTATGGGGATCTCTCCCGTTGGTTTGATATGCCCTCGTTGCAGCGATAACCCATGAGTTGAAACATTAGCCGGAGGTTTCCTCGTGGGCCATTGATTACCTCCCCATTCCGGAGCGTCATGCGTGCATTTTTGAATGATATCTCTGACAGGGCTAGGTGTCGATCGCATTTCAGGGAACTCAAGGTCCGGATCAGCACGATAACTGTGCGAAAGGCTCGCGCGTATGCTTCCGATACCCTCGAATACGGCATATATGAACAAACCGAGTGTATACACCATTGCCTTTTCTTGCTGAGAAGAATCCAAGCGAAACCATGGCCAATTTCCGAGGCCAAGGTCTCTTTTATTCGAAGATTGCGATTTTTCGGAGAGGGCTTTGATAATATTAGCCCAACCCGCCAGATTATGAAATGTTGTTTCGTCGTTATTCGATCGCAGGTTTTCTAAATAAAGATACAGGAGCACTTCGGGAGGGCACCATTCATAATGATTCCCACGCTGCTCGAAATCGCAAAGCACGACGTCGTCGCGCGCGTCGTCTACCAAACTACCAGAACCAGACAGCAGGACGTTGTCTAGGCGGAGGTCAGAATAGAACGTGCCACATTTCTCTCGGATATGGATCATCGCAGCCGTAACCTGGGCACACAATTTTAACCTGCGCGTCGTCGACAATGACATACCCCCGTCCGTTCCAAGCAAGAAGTCTTCAACAGACCCTCGGGGATAATACGGTAATAAAAATCCGACCACGGCGACTTTTCCGCCAAAGTTTGATCGCTTGGTGACCATGCGGACGGGTTTCGACATGATATTCGGATGTGGAGGACATCGCAATAAAAATTGCAATTCATGGTAAAGGTGAGTATAGCTTTTTGTGTTCGATTTAAAGACGAAGTGTTTCCCCTCATCGGCTGTTGTGTCCGCTAAGCGTACCAAGGTTATGCTCTCATGAAGTTGGCGTATGAGGCGTAGACGAGAGAGGTCGACGGCTTCCGGCCACTGTTGCCTAGGGATATCGGGCCATAGCGATTGCAGTGACTGTAATGAGAGTGCTTCTCTCTCAAGATCGAATGCACGCACTACTACGAGTTTCATATTACAAGGATCTGAGTCTATGTTCGAGAAAACCAGCCGCGAACCGAATGGCAGTTGTCGATACTCGTCTAGAAAGCGAGGGTGTTGAATGCAATGCTGATCCAAAGCCCGGCATAGGTGCTGTGAGATACCTAGTCTTGCTAACGCCCGATTACCTTGAGTCGACACACCGAGACACGAATGGAGTTCGGAACGTATGTGGGGCGGATGCTGAAGCTGATCCGGAATAAAGATGTCTATCCTTAACGGCTCCAGATTAGGGAGCGATGAAAGAGGGACAATAAAAAATTGGGTCGCAAACGCCGTCGCACCATCGACCCTCCACCTAGAATTGGCAGCGTCAAGGTAGTCGGCCCTATTCTTCGGATTCAGGCGAGAGCTCATCCAATCATCCGAAATATGCTCATTGCCGTGCTGTCTATAGTACTGCTTCAGCTGTGTATATTTAAGGACGAGGCATGGCCGACAAAGAAAATCAATTGCAAAGCTACTTAACTCCATGATGAATCTCTATAATCTGCTCAATTGTTCATATTTAGAAATCTTGTAGGGGTATATGTAGCTGACTTCACATGCGAGAATACAGAAAGGGGGGAGTGACACAACTCGCTAATGCCGCTCTTGCAGAAATATTGGTTTATATATAGCTGAGAGTACCTCGGATATATTCGGACGAGTAGTTATACGGAGTTCTTATCAATCGTGCTTACAGCTGGACATTGTTTTGAGGCTGAGTGTAGAGAGATGGAGGGGTTCGTAATACCTTGTCATACATATAAACCCCCTATCACCGTACGTCGGTCGGCACTAAATCTCAAGCACTCGACAGGGTGAGTCGTTTCTATGCACCTAATTTAACTTGGCCTGTACCTTCGAAGGAATGATGCAACGGCAAAGCCAGATCGGTATATTTGATTTTCCATCCTCGGATCTGCTTCCGGTATTGACCCCGGGGGTTTACCCACAAAATAAGCTAGAACCTAATATCCCGGATACGGATTCCACACCCGAGACCGGCCATGGCCGGCCCGATCGCCTCCACCAAGACCGGACTATCGGGGTTTCAATTCACGGTCCTTTCTATCATATAGGAGCTCCAGTCGTTGGTGGCCAAGATGATGGTTTATTTGGTGGAAGTGAACAAATCATCCAACCTCCTAGTCTCTATGGTGGCTCAATTTATGACCTTGGCAGCTGTACATTAACTCACGACTTGGATATCCAAAATTCCCGGAAATCATCTCTCAGAGACTCATGGGCGAACCCGCTCCCTCAAATTTCTTATAAACAGCAAACTGGTGCATCACCATCAGCCGTGCAAGGCTCGGCGAATGATGCCGACGAGCACGAAAATAAGGCAGGACAAGCTGGCGCTCGACCGTTGCGTGTGCTGCAACGCAAAACCGTGGACTTTTCCGAGGAGATTCAAACAGATGAACAGAGTACGAGACTAGCTGTGTGTAGTAGAGTGTGGGAGGTACCGCGCGTACGTGTGGTTCTCCTTAGGGTCTCCCTTGACGTTTCTGCTAATAGCAACTACAGAAGACGCGAAACCGAAAGAGCCGTAAGAAAGATAATGGTGCTGGTCATGACAATACGAAATATCAAGTCAGCCCTCGACCAAATGGCCGACCCCGTCGTCGCGGTGCATTCGCGGATAATGCCTTACGTGAAACAACAGCTTTGACTAGGAAGCACAAATCGTGTATTCGCTGTCGAATACAGAAAAACAGAGTAAATACACGAGCCATTACATTGCGTTGATTCTTTTATGTACTAATCTCACCTATAGTGCCGTCCTGATCCTAATGACCCCTATGGGCATTGCCTGACATGCCTCGAAATGGGCAGTCGTACGATCGCAAAAATACCTTGCCTGAGATGGAAGATCACTGATACTTGCATATACCGTGAGCAAGTTGCACCTTACCAGGGCTTCAGTAGGAGATGGCAAAACATGGACATAATCGATATCCAAGACTGGGCCTCAAACGAAGTTAAAACCATCCAAATTTCCCAAATGTTTGTCGATGCACCTTACACTGTCGAAGTAAGGCAGTTCATCCCCCAGGAAGGAGACTTGCTCGAGGAGAGGTGGATAACAGACGGTGAACACAAAAGTCATCCAGTGCCACAGTACGCACTCGCAAACATGGAGAAACATGCGCAAGAACTACAAATCTTCATCGACAAGAATGTATGGAAATACGTGGAGGGCGCGATCGGAATGGGTAGCCATGACGAATCCCTTCTATGGTCTACATATCTTATGGCTTTCAATCAAATGGGTAATGCTAAGAAGGTATGCTATCATTCATTATGATCCCCGGAAGATAACTAACCACGTCTATGAAGACTCTCAGAGAACAACGTATGCTCGCAAACGTATTTCGCGTTTGGGTGGCCATATGCAAAACTAGCAATTCCCATCACATTTGTGGAAAAGAGAAGCTAGGTGCAGATATTGTAGCTGACCCGAAGAGCCCTTGGTTTCAGCGAGTTCCCATGCCTGCTATAATAATCGCTCAAAAGGAATGCATTATATACACAAAAATACTCAGGCCACTGAGCAAGGACATTCTTCGCGATCTCGAAGAATTAATTAAATCTAATAAGCGAGAATATTGGTTCACGGTATATCTCGCGGTTTTCCTTCTAATGCATAGCTGTTCTATGGTTACACGGCGCGACGAAGAAACAGCTAGGCAATATAATCTCAGCGTTCGTCATACTCCCTTGAGATAGATACTGAATAAAAAACCTAACCTGTCAAGTAGGAGCGGTTCGCGAATCCCAGTGGCGTTGCAGCCTACCACCACGCTGCTCAAGTCATGCTCGCCCATCTCCACTATGTTATCAAAGGGGGTTTCCAGCCTTTTCAAACAGCACTAAGCCCTTCACATTATCAAGAAATGATGGAAGCTAGTCAACTAACGAGCGAACAGTTTAGGTTTGTGCAGGGAACGGCGCGGTGGGTCGAAAGGAGAAGTAAGTGTGCAAATATAAAGTGATATCTGTTCAAAATTGACATTCATCTAATTCTACGAAATAGAGGGTATGCTACAGAAAATAAAGGATGACAATGCATTCGGCCATGACTTTTATTGGATTTCTCAGATTTTTGAGGAGTCCTGGAAACCAGGCCCGACAGCATAAGACCCTACATTACCACAAGATCCGACTATGGCACTGGGTACGTATAGACAAAAGGGGGCCTCTGAGTTGGAATTACTGGTCAAGGGACTATTACTAGGTACAGTATAAGGTATCTAAGCAGTATTCATGTACATACCTCTCCGATATAATACCTGCCCCTAATATATAAGTCGGACGTCCTTCTTCATTCATGAATAAGCTTATTAGTAACTTATGCAAATGATCAGATGAGCGAGGCAATTGCAGTCAATACACGTAAAACAGGTACCTTTCTAGGCCTGTTTAGATTTTTATTTCGCAATATGCCTGCTAACAGATAGACGCTCAGATACATCAACCATATATTCACTCTATCTCCCTACAGGTACATGGCGGCGCCCTATACTTATGGACTCCTAAGGTCTTTTCCCTTCCTTGTCTCTGGATATTAAGATTCTTAACTTACTATAACCTATACTTTCACACAGTGTTATAGGTGCACTCGTTAATAACAACGTTCACATCACGACTTATGTCCAGTACGAAAATTCGTCGAACCTTTCTCAATTAAGATGAGTGGCGATTCACCAAATCCTGCCAAGTTGTTTTAAAACTGATCATATCATTTGAGAGCCACATACTAGTACCGTACATGGCCGAATATCCTCATCTACCCACGACATATAGATTTTAACGATAGTAGTCGTCACCAAATCATGATTCAATCGCGAAGCCCGGTGCATTAATCGCACGATCCAGCCACGCGCATGATAACGCCGTCCTTTCGGGGAGGCTCGAGATCCCAATAGGATGTTCTCTCCTCGTCCTCGAACACCCTGGCCCACGCGACCCTGAGGCAACGCGGAAGACGCCAACACTCCTTTTCATTGTGGAGCCAGAGGCGGATGAGGTGGCGGTGGGAGTCGCCATCGTTGCGGAAGGCTTCACGGCGGTGCAACACGGCCATGTTGTTCAAGAAGCGCATGTCCCCCTTCTCCATCGTCGTCTTGACCTCGTACTTCTTTGCTATAAAGTGCACTGCGTCTAGCGCCTCCGCTTGCGCCTCCGTCAGGCCCGGGATGCCAGCCGTGCGAGGCTCCGATGGCGGGTGCCCAACCAACAGGCGCCGCCCGAACGACATCATGATCTTGCCGTCATAGTTGTACAGCAGAGCCCGCTTGTAGTATGGTGGGTCACGGCTGAACCTGTGATACACCAGAAATCAGCATCTCGTGGTTATTCTTCACGGGACTAGTCCAGGTTCTTACGTGTCAAATGGCCAGTTTGGCTGTGACAAGACGTGAATCAAGTCAGGACGTGTAGCAGCGAGTTCGTTATACACCGTCCAAGTAGAAGCTAGGATGCTCTGTCCTCCTTCAGTAGCGAGGCTACGGGTAAAGAGACACAGTGTGTCAGTGACGGTGTCAGTGTGGAACGGCTAGAAAGTCTAGTTAGCGCATGGGGGAGCTTTTTATGCCGACGTGCTACTTGCCTTGTCCTCGCCATATTGGTCGTCCGTCTCGTTGCGTTTGATGACGTGCACTTCTAACGTTAGTACGTTTTACCGCTATCCATCATGAAACTTACAGAGCATAGAGCCTCTCTGGTCCTGTTTGCCACGGCGCTCGGCAACGTAGCTAGAGATGCCAAGATAGATGATAGTAAGGTCTTCCAAAGAGTACGCATCTGGATCGAGGCCACGGACGATAGCAAATCCTCGTCCATGGTATACGTCCTGGCAGATTTGGTTAAGACGGAGGCCGAGACGAGGCAAAGGAAAAGTCTCCTTCGTGACGGCTTCGCCGTTCAATCCCAGACCTAGTCGATATTTAGCATACTGTCCCTGTTATGTCCGCTTCGTTCATACCTTTGAAGTGAGTCAGAGCCTGGACGACTTCATCTTTGTCGTCCTTGTCCAGATAATAGATGTACTCGGATTCATCCTTGAAGCTGGATTGGTCCCAAACCAAAGGACCTTCCAGCTCCGTGGGCCATTCCTTTGGGACCTCAGTCTCGAGACCTCCGGCCTGGAGACGAGCCTTCTGTCTGGCGAGGTACTTGGGTTCGTCTACTTCATACTGAATATCCGCATATTCAGTAGGAGTAGCTTTAGACTCGATCAATTTCAAACTATCAAGTAGGAAACGACCTCGCAACCCAGGTGAGTAGTATTCCTCTACCAGATTCGGGTTTCTCTCACTCCGGATCTCAGTAGGAAACATAACGTCTGCGGTGGGAGCCATGGTTTCAACGCAAATTTGAAGATTTCGATGTTTTTTTTTTCGAGAATTTGACTGATAAGACTATAAGTTTTCGATGATTCTATGGTTCTAGATGATAGATTTGACTACTCTCTAAGGAATCCAAACCCCCCTTTATACTTGTAAGTTACTAGTTGTAGGTTGTCCGAGCCCGAGGGCCATGCGGCTCTACAATACATCGTTGAGTCACGATGCTTCTACTAGTTTCTGAGACCTCCAAGATCTATCAATCGACAGTAGCAACATCAACTCAAAGCCCGAGATACGTCATGAAACTAAACATATTATGCGATTTGATATAGAATAGTCATTGACGCGACCTATGAATTTGTGGCGGCTTGGGAACGTTGACTTCTCTCCGCCTATCAACGACCGTTTCTCTACACCTCGCCGGGGTGGGGGTTACGTCAAAGGTCTCGCTTGCCTACCTCTTGTCGAGCCCGAAACATTCCGCAGAGCCTCAGTACGAATCAGCACGCAATGCTTTTGACAGTATAGGAGGCAATTATGTAACATTTCACACTATCGTGATCCTGTATGCGCGAGCCGGATATCAGGTGGTTACATGAAAAGGATGTGAACATCGCAAATTATCTCCTTGTTTACTATCGTGTATTTCTATCTGCAAGGTAGTAGTGATAGTATAGACTTAGAGCCGCCTGAGCCTGCTTGAATTCACGGGGTGTGGGTTGTATGGGTCTCCATTGGCATTGAGCGCCCTAAATAATAGTTCGAGCTATAACGCCGAGGCGAACTGCTTCATCCGGGTGAGAATTAAGCTTATTATAGTGTAGATACTTGTAAAGTCCTACAAATGTAACTCAAATTACTTTTTATATTAGCCTCTGCACTTTTAGGTATAGGCAGACTCGGGGAGGATCCGTCTTCCGCATGCGGATTGCAAATGTCTATTCATCTCCCGGCTCCCCCCCTGCGTACTGCAGCCGAGAGAGACTATTAACCGTTTGAGTAACCTCAGTGATTTAGAAACTGCACTTTTTTGAGATAAGGACTTATATGGCATGATGTGATATTTGCGCTGTGAAAATATCAGTCGATTTCATCAGAGACTCTAAGTCAATGTCGACGTATGATCAACCTCCACCTGTCACCCCTTTCTTTTTTCCTCTGTTCTTTTATTCGTGATGGAACATAATTGAAGATAAGGCATAAAAGCAAAGCATCTTATTGACCCTCCAGAGATCGTCCGTTACGTGGACATTATCTGGGCTGTATGGAAGTAAGCAATAGATTATAGAGGGAAGTATTTGATATTTTGAAATTTCGCTCAAGATTCTCAAATCATAACTGGCGAAGAGAATTGGAGAGTTGTATGGTCATGAGTGGGTATCTACATTGTAGTGTAACTCGTTACATTATTACAGGTAGGTACAGATCGTGATATTCAAGGTCAGCACATGACACTAAGGTAGGTTAGATTCTTTATCTGATAGTTAAGTATCGTACATACCTCTCTAGAAAGCTTCAGATCATGAATAGTACGTGACTAAAAATACCTGCGCTGAATTAAGTGTAAGACAGCCGATTTATACGTTCATTGGCTTTGCTTTTTTTTTATTCGTATGCTTAACAACTCATCAAAAATCTAGTACATTTCAACCTAGGATTTGAATTTCAACTTGACATCAGAGGAAGCTCAGTTTCCCTCCTATATCATATGAAGTCAACCATGCATACTGCTACTGATTCAATAATGGCCTAGCATTAGCAAGTATATACACATATAGGGTCACAGAAGAGACTTCAAGGAGGTAGTGATAGAGTGGGAGTGCAGGTGTGAGCTTTGAGACATTGGGATTACTATTGTTTCGCGTACGAAGTTGCTAGATGGGGCTCTTCATATCCATCATTCATGCAATGTATAGGTATCTGAGGGCCATCGGGTTGAGAAACTTAACTTAATCGTCATCTTTTCTGATCTTATTGTTCATAAATATTGCCAATGTGTATTATTGTCCGATGTAATATCGTGGATGTCTCATGGCCTGGAAGAAATTGATCATAATTCTGTATTACTCTAATGACCGTAGTGGTTAGAGATTATGCAGGATTCACACGACAGAAACAGATCAGTTATGGAAAGGTATGTAAACTGGGCAGATGAATCCACTACCATGATTATCCTTGATATAAGAGTGGTTTTTTATCTACGAAAAAGAAAATCTTTAGAAGAGTTGAATGCATATATCGGCTACCTGCTACGGTAGTTGTAGGGAGGTAGTTACTCACTCTAATGTGTACATCATTAACCCGTCGTAGCCTCCTGGCTATGACTGACACTTGGCCCCCCCGTCCGTTTAACTTGTCCACCAACCCATATGTAAGCGACTAACGCCCCCGATGCTGCCCAAATAGCGATACTCCACGTCATGGTACCCCATCCGGCCGACGCAGCAACGTATCCAGTCCACAACGGACCGACGGTTCCCCCAAGTGCAGCTGCCATCGTGCAGAATCCGTAGCCCAATCCATACGCCCCATTCTCTCCAAAAATACCGGGATCCTCTGCGGCCTTCGCAGCGATGACATAGGTAATCTCAGCTATGAGACTGACACCAGAGAACGCAAACGTGATACCGAGCAGGGTAAGCAAGAAACCGAGTAATATTTTCTGCTGGATGGTGTTCTCGGTGACAAAGCGTAGGCATACCAATATCGGTACCGAAGCGCAAAAATCGAAGAACGACAGCCACTTAGCACCGTATCTATCCGAGAGCCAGCCTACTAAGGGTGACAAGAAACACGGTAGATATAGGGCTAGAAACAAAAGACCAGCCGCTGTGGAATTCCACGCGAAGGTATCTTGGACAAATAAAGCAATTGTAGCGTCGAATCCCATCCTACAGATCGTAAGCGCCGTGTGAGAGTTTTATGTGCAATCGTGGGTACTTACATAATACCGTATTGAACGACAAGTCCGTATAATGCAGCGAGCAACCTTGGTGATTTTAGGAGGATTTTGGCGGAGCGGACGGTGCCGGTAGGTTCAGACGTGACTACTGGGCTGAGGCTTGCCTCGTCTGTTCGCTGAGCCCCCTTTTCTTCGCTGTCGCTTGCGTGAAGTTGGCTAGCATCATTTGGGGCCGATTCTATGGTTGGGTTCCGTATCTCGTTCATTCCAGTAGAGTTTTCGAGATTTTCACGGGCCGGATAGATAGTAGGTAAAGCGGCTGCCTCAATATCACGCTGGCTAGTCCGTTCCACTGAGGAGCTGTTGCTTTCCTCCTCGATCCACTGTTTGGCGACCTTCTTCTCAATCATGAAGAGACGTAGTAATATGTCCACCGCAACCACACCAAAGGCGACGTAGTAAACAGCATAATAACCGATTGCGCTGTAGACGGCACCTCCTATGATCGGCGCAATGATTTGCCCTATACCAGTAGACAAGCCGACGAAGCCCATAGCGACACCTACGGCACTTTCCATAGTATCAACTAACAACGCACATCCCACGCTCCATACAATAGCCGCACTGAGCCCTTGTAAAACCCGACCTAGGGCGAGGAGACCGATCGAGTTACCGAGACATAGCAGTAGGGTTGATGCTGCCAGCGCTACGAGACCAATAAGCAAAGGCCATCGTCGCGACGACGTATGGTCAGCGTATAGCCCGGCGAGAGGGCTACCAACGAACAACGCTATGCTATAGCAAGCTAGCAAAATGGAAGTCCAGTGTTGCGTCTGATCCTCCGGTATACCAACTCGGACAGTAAGCGAAAATGGTATAACCGGGATGACCAGAGCATAATAGAAAACGTCGGTGAAAATAGCTGAGACGACTATATTTCTATATTAGTATGCTATACATATCGATTGAAAATATAATTGTAAAGTAGTAATATGAGATATTCTGTTCTCGTTTGTACTAACCGGTGAGCACTATAAGAGTGGTCGAGGACCGAATCGGAAGTAGACAGGGAGGTTTCGACTTAGGGTCTCTCCTGGTCCCGGAAAGGAATTGCATGGCACTGCCGAATAACTCCATACTAGCCCTTATTGACAAGACATTTTACTATGCTTATGATGCGTCGTAGGCCTACCAAGAAGTCTTTGGTATATACCAGGTAGGTAGGTAGGTATATTTACCTATATATATATATATATATACCTATAAGGAGAGAGAGGGAAGAAGGAGCCCAAAGTCTAAAGCTAAGGGATATTATTCTCGTCATAAGTCAGGACATGACCGTCGAGATATTGCTGATGAAAGCGAGAAGAGATGTGGAATTCTCAGCCAAGACTCACCAAAAGTGGAATCGTGAATTGTTGGTTACCTTGACTGAATCCGCGGAACCCGGGTAGGGCAATTCCTGGTACGCATTAGATACTAGGTAGCATCGGCCCTCCTGATCCCAACACCCTGGCAACCCGATCTTTTCATTACGTATTACATGCTTCATCAGAAATCGTAGTTAGTGCTATGTAAGTAAGCAACTTGTTCATCATTAGCATCTCAATCATGCTCATGATGATAGATCCGACAAAGGTAAGTTGCCTTATTTTTGATATGTTGGCAAGATTTGAAGAATTATCGATATTCACGCTGTCTGACCATCATCATAAAAAATGCATGTTGGAAGAAGATTTATAGCACATCACTAACAAGAACAAGATGAATGTTTGTTGTTTGGAAGAATGTTTGTTTATATACGTACGTAACCGTAAATAGAATAGAAATATTAAGGAGTTGTTCGCGTTGATGAGAATATCGCTATATCCGTTTACATATAAAAGATATTGTTATATACCTCATTAAGCATATTTACGCGCTAGTTGATCCACTAAATCTTTTCTTCCCTTTTCTATTTTTTTTTTTCTTTTTCATATCTTTTTCTTAACCTCATCAACAATCACATCTCAAAGCAACAGAGCTTAATCGCAATACCCTATGGACTAATTATAGCTTGATACTTCATCGTTATTACTTATTGGATTACCGACTAATCATGGCTAAAACACTTAGCTCTTCGATCGGTGACTTCTCCATATTACCAGTCACAATTCCTCCGCTCCCTTCATTTCCGGTCAAGGCAACACATTACCTCTATCTACGAAAGAATACTCCTAAAATACCATCTCCCGACGATTCCAGATCTCTCTTCGTAGCAAATGTACCTGGAGATAGCACAGAACCGCATTTTCGAGCCTTATTTAATAGCCTAGTTGGTCCAGGCAAGTTCGAAACCGTCATTTTTGATCAAGACAAAAAAACCTCCAAAATCTCTCACGAACCGGCTCAAGTAGTGAGACTAGAGGCTCATCGGAAGAGGAAGAGGGAGGAATCGAGAATTATCATAGCGGAAGATCTTTCTGAGCTGCCTTCCACGTGGACTCGGCAAATATATAAGAGCGGCAGTGCTGGTATTGTCGTCTTGGCCGATGAGAAGAGCGTCGAGATAGTCCTCAAAGCAATCAAGAAACTTAAGAAACCGAAGGATTATCCAGTATGGGGAGAAGGGCTAGGTATAGTTCCTTCTCTGGGTTCTCAGTGGCTGATAGCGCACCAAAAATTATCTTTCCCGGGAAACGACGTGGTTCAAGCTGCTACAGACGCCTATTTCGTCACTTTCAACAAGAAGGAGAAGGATGCAGATCATCTTGCCAAGAGGCTCCGCAGCGAGCCCGATGAGGATGGCTTCGTGACTGTCACACGAGGCGGTCGCGCTGCTCCTGCACGAAGAGATGAAGCAGAGGAGGCCAAGCAAAAGATGCTGGAGAAGCAGCAGAAAAAGAAGGATGATATGACAGATTTCTACCGTTTCCAGACGCGCGAAAAACGGAAAGCTGAGCAAGCCGAAATGCTGAAGCGGTTTGAGGAGGATAAGAAAAAGGTTCAAGCCATGAAGGAGAAGCGAGGGAAATTCAGACCTGAGATCTAAGAAAATGAGATTTTGCTAGCACTGAGGCTTGCCCCTTAGTTGTCCTCACGGCCACATCTGAGAGTCGTTCTACCGCCAGCTACGAAAAGATTGCTAAGTAATCGCTCGAATTAAATCCGGGTAAGTTTCTCAGCCATTTTATAAGTGAATGATGACGAGCACGGGGCCAGCGAAGTGCCGTCGAGTCTGGGTCTCCAGATCCTCGAAAGCAGATGCCGAAAAAAACCGTGTTATTTACAATCTTCTCAAACTTGTCTGAAAGCACTCATTCTTGCAAATACAATCGTTTGTCAGTTTTGTCATAGACCGCTAACAATCACGTGTCTACTAGATGTCATCTCGTCGTTGACACCCGATTAGATGGTATGTGCCTATATGTTGCTCATAGTCAACCTCCTATCAGTACGCGAAGCCCGCAATACAGCTGCTCGTCATTCAGCTATAGCTTCTATGGAAGTTAGCTATCCTCCTATCCATAAAAACGAAGCGACTTCGTAGGATAACAATTAGGGCTGTATACCACTTGCTTCATTTTATTCAGTCCGAGCTTTCATGCCTTCGGTCCGGCGAAGGAGAGCACGTTCAAGTAGAACTGCTTCCGCTTCGAACATGGGAGCAAGATGATGCAGCCAGATGCTCTGAGAGTACACTTTAAAAACAGAAGCCTCGTGCTGTGAGGGCAAGGGTCAAGTTACTAGCCTTACCGTGGTTAGAAATATACAGAATGATGGTATATCTTCTCATCCTAATCTCCAATACAAGCATTAACCGAACTAGTATAGACGTATCTAGCCCAGCTAGATCATACAGTTCGAGACAATAACTATACTACATAAATAGATCGAGGTTACTTTTAGAAAATGAGATGTGATAAATTTGGTGGTCGGGACATGATTTCTTTAAAATCTCTAAGAGCGCTGAAGGGTGATTCAAAGCCTCGCATATACCTAATGTACAGGCAACCCTATCTAAGGATTCTCTCGAAGAAGACTACGCTGCAGCATAGAGTTGATGATCTACGAGCTTAGTTGTGTGGTCGTTGAAAAATCGAGATTATTCGGCTCTTTTCGTGGCCCTTTGAAACAACATCACTGGTGAGAAAACATGAGTGGCAATGTAATTCATTTACGAAGCTCACCCAAGGGAAGATCTGCTAAAGAAGCACGTTGATGGCATGCATTAAATGAGTAGGAGGGCATGCGCTCTGTTCAATTGCATGAGTGTTATGAGGTACGCAGCGTGCAAACGTTTTCATCTGGCGCTGACTGTCTCTACGTTCATAACATTTTCTTTTAGTTGACACGAGGCCTGACAACATATAAATGTCCCGGCTTCAAGGTATTCAACCGGTATTGAACCCTACGCCTGGTATATTTGAACAGATGTATCCATCACGAACGATACATGTTGCTTTGACGACGTGTAACAACAGATGTCGTCACTATCTTGAACATAGAGAACACGGGACAGAGGGCGCAAACGGAATAGAGTTCGGTTAAACAAGAACCGAACATTTAACTAGGAATAGTGAAAAGATTAAAATGCGCCGAGGGGACTACGTACCAGGAAGATAGGAGAACATAAAGACGAGTTCATAATATATATCAGGTTATAAGTTTCGGAGAGAGCGGCGCTATGCCGTTTGCGATGATTTCTCAATATCGAAATCGGGTTAGGGACAATGAACGACTAAGCTTCGTGTGTCATAGTATTGTCAAGCTACATCACAGACGCGAGGTTCCTTAGTAATGTCGAGCAAGCACAATGCCGGAAGATGTATTGAAATCATCCAGTCCCGAGTTCTGATTAATGTTTTTTAATGTTTTCTTATCTCGAACGAATCATGCTAGCTATAGTTGGTGACATCACCAAGACGTGGGCAAAGCTTGAATAAGATTTAATCTAAGTATAAATTATGTGTACGGGGTAAGTACCACAATACTTATCCACGAATATAAAGCGTATACGGAGGAGTACGTACCATACTAATAGTAAGTATCCGGCGGAACGGCATCGATTGGTGGGTCCATCCGGTCTAGACCCTGCAATAGCTCGCATACCTTAAATATTAGTTAAGGTTGACTAGGATTAAATCGAGCTGTAAGTCGAGTTGTAAGTATTCGTCTCTTATTATGTACCTCACTTAGCCTCTATTAGGTACATATATAAGAAGACCTGATAGGTATTCCAGGTCCTCGTCAATGTCCATGGATCTGTGTCGATGCTTACAATCGAGCAGATATACGATTGTATATAATAGCATATAAATACAAGGTATGATTGCTGCAGCATTTCGCTGTTCCATATATCCTAAACATGGCACGGGGATTTGTTCCATAGGGCAAGAATGGGAGAAAGAAAAAAGAAAAGAAAAAAGCTACGAAGTACACTGCTCTCCCAGCCGGTTGTAAGGGATTCAAAGTGGCTGCTTATTATGTTTCTGTTTTCCTTATCAAATTATTCCTTTTTTCCCCTATCCTTTTAGCAATTTATTGGTTCTAGCAAAAGACATTTCGTTCCTTACGTGCATGTACACACGAATTAATACTTATGGACTAATCTAGTTACACTATGTAAGTGTAATTCTCTGCCGGCCCGTACCGTATGCACTGTACTATTACTGTATCAAGTATGGGAATCTAAAGGAGCAGTCGTCTATCTGTTACCATCTTAGTACCCCGAGATCTTGCGAACACATGGCCTAGATTGGTACGACATGGTCTTGATCTTCTTTTCCCTTGTCGATCAGATCGGCGAGACAGGATTTCGCTGCCGACTTTCATGATTTACCAAACACGTATTTATCTCAATATCGTACGTACAGTCAATATATCGAAACATCCAGCTATCGAGTATTTAAATAAATGGATTTCGAGAGAGTGGATGAGAGTACTTATCCTTATGCACATGAACCGATGAGTGCAAGTGCTGGGCGTGTTAGAGTTGATGGTAGATACGAAGTGGTAAACCGCCTGGATCCTTGAAAAGTGGCGGAAGTAAAATAAGAAGAAACAACGGGCTGCCGCTAATAAGTTCGGGTGGTAGTACCACGTCCTATTAGTCCTTGTTTCTGACCTTATGCCCATACAAGGTACATAATGTGCATGCAGCTGCCGCTGTTATTCTGTACTACCTACATACCTGTAGGTATTATGCATGTAGCTATCTTCCATTTGATTCATCCTCTCCTATAATCATATCAACGGATCCATGTTATTACGCGGTAGTCGTTTCCAATACACTACCTACATTGCCCTACGTTGCCTTACATTGCCCTACATCACCTATATATCTCCATTTAACCCTAGTAAAGGTATGGAACCCGCCTACCCTACTAGATTCTAGATTCTAGATTCTTGGGTAAGCTTTGTCCAGGGTACCAAGTATTGATCCTACCAAAACCTGCTTACTGCCTACCCCCGAACGGCGATCAAAAGCTTTCCCCGTCTTCCAACTCGCTGAACAACAATCTTAGACTCGTGTACCTTACCTTGAACTTATTTTTATCATACGCCACGCCACACCACCAATTTCCTTTCTCTCTTACGCTGCCCTGGTTCGGCGTACCTAGATCTTACTAGGTACCTGATATTATTTTTACGTACCTCTTATTTCTTCGGTGTGTAGTGTGGGATACCAGTCGCCCAGGGACGAAGAACGGGAAGAAGCTCAAGTCGGAGAGGGAGAGAGGAAGAGAGAGGGTTGGCGGCTTACACTGGAGAGATATTAGTCCTCAAACATATTTCTTTTTCTTAATACTTCTCTTGTCTCGATCACCGATTCAGAACGTCCAACCTTCGAGTCGAGGAGAATGTTTAGATGATGGTACGAATCAGCTTTCTCATCGTGAGCTGAAATAATGAGAGTTGCGATACGGGAACAGTTAGCAGCCCTCGTGCTCCTTGCTGTGCTTGTCTCTCTTGCTATCGTCTCGATACCTACATGGATATATGTTCATCGCTTCGTCATAGGCATTGAATCCGGTGGGCTCTCATTAGCCGCCTCTCTCAAAGCTGCCCAGATCGCCACCGAGATTGAATTGATGCAAACGACGTGTGAACATATAGCCACGAGATTGATCATCCAAACCGCCCTCGTATCTTTCTACATCGGCAATGGCTCCCAAGCTCTCTGGGATGAAGCCTCTGCCGATGCTGCCAGCGCTCTCCTTACTCGACCGGACGTCTCTGCCAACTTCTTACAAGCGAAGTTTTATTCACGAAACCAGACCAGTAGAGATCAGTCCGACTGTCTTCTGAATGTTACCGCCACTGAAATACCCATGATCGCACTGCCTTATAAGGCCTCCGACGGCTCCCAAGCTATTCTTGGTAACGGCCTATCGGGTTATCCTCCGTCGCTATATCCCAACATTACCTACTATAATTCTTCCGATCCGGATCCAGCTTATCCAAATCACACGGCCGTTGTTGCTAGGCCATTTCCTGAGATCCGAATCGACTCAAGCGTGGATGGAATGGTGTTAGGCCCGCTCATAGTTAATGAGTCCTTCGCTCTCCTATCGCTAACTATCCCAATCCGCAGCAATACTCAGTATAGTAAAATACTTGGATATATGACTGTTGTTGCAGAGGCAGCGTCTATCAATGGTATCGTCATGTCCAAGGAAGGGCTGGGCTCGACTGGCTCTATCCTACTCATCGGTCCTTCAACTGGATGGAACCGTTTCAATAAATACAACCAGCCCTCAAACATAAGTCACGACGCAGCATCCAATTTCTCGGACGTCGATGTCAATTTCGTCTTACCTCCGCGGCCAATGATCGGTCAATCGGATAGGCATACATTGCATAATTACGCTTCCGGAAACTATGGCCAACCTTTCAAAGTCTCACAGTATGAAGCTGCTTACATGGCCTTGACCAACCGAAACCCCTCCGTCAACAATGCTAGTAGTATGCTCTCTACTAAGAATGAGCAGGGAATCGATGTCGCTGTTGGATATGCTCGGCTACCAAACTCTTTAGTGAACTGGACGCTCATTGTAGAGCAGGATAAATCCGAGGCTCGTGTCCCGATCAATACCCTACAGCAAATCCTCCTTGGATGTGTTTTCGGAACGACGGGATTAACCCTCATCTTGGTTATACCATGTGCCCATCTGAGCGTCATGCCAATTCGGAGGTTAAAAGCCGCTACTGAAAAGTCAGTTGCCCTCCCTGCTTATGCCGAACACTACATGAACGACGTAGAATACTATGAGGATGAGGTCCAGAATGAATCAGAGAGCGGAAGACTGAAGTCTAAACCTGGGACTATAATTCGATTAAAAAGATTATTTCGGAAGTCCACACGATCAATGAGCTCGCCTTCAACGCACGAGGGCGAACCAAGAAGAAGCATATTTAAAATACCAGGAAAAGTCGACGAACGCAAACATTATATAACAGATGAACTTACAGAGCTTACTACAACTTTCAACGATATGAGCGACGAGCTGTTCAAACAATATAACTCACTGGAAGATAAGGTTGCACAGCGAACACAGGAGCTTGAGGTTAGCAAGAAGGCTGCCGAGGCAGCCAACAAGAGCAAGACTTTGTTCATTGCGAATATATCTCACGAACTCAAGACACCCTTGAACGGAATCCTAGGCATGTGTGCTGTCTGTATGGAGGATGACAACTTACACCGGATCAAGCAATCTTTGCAAATACTATACAGATCTGGTGACTTGCTCCTACACCTTCTCGAAGATCTACTGAGCTTCTCCAAGAATCAGATTGGTCAGCAGCATTTGAATCTTGAGGAGAGGGGATTTCGACTAGGAGAAATCCGGTCGCAAGTCACCACTATATTTGAGAAACAAGCCTGTGAACGCTCGATTGAATATTCCGTTGACCTGTTGGGCAACGGACCCGATATGAATCCTAGCCTCGACCCGGTAGGCACGGACAAGAGCCTCTCGGCGGTCGGTCCTACCGGCACTGGTAGGCTAAAGGACATGTGCTTGTGGGGCGACCAGCATCGAATTCTCCAAGTGCTCATCAACCTCGTCAGCAATAGCCTCAAATTCACTCCGTCCGGAGGCAAAGTATCGGTGAGGATAAGATGCCTACATGAGGTCAAATCGCCCTTTACCGAGAGCCGGTTGTCAACTTTATCAAAAAGCGGCTCAAGTCGCGCAGGGAGGAGCAGACAGAGATTGTCTAGTTCGAACAGGCCTAAAACCTCGAACGAATTTGCGACGCCTCCCCAGCCCCAATACAACGAAGGGGGCACGTCGTTATTAATAAACCCCATAGAACCCAAAGCAGTGCCTTACGTACATACACGCGATAGGTCGATTTCGCCGCCTCCATCTAATGCGAAAACGCTCTTATTCGAGTTCGAAGTTGAAGATTCAGGTCCAGGAATCCCAGAGCAAATGCAGCAACGTGTTTTTGAACCGTTTTTTCAGGGAGATCTCGGCCTTAGCAAGAAGTTCGGAGGGACCGGCTTGGGTTTGAGTATATGTAAACAACTGGCAAGCCTAATGGGAGGGAGTATCTCGCTGAAGAGTTCCGTCGGTATCGGCACGAGTTTCACTCTGCATGTTCCCCTCAAGTACATCAAAGACAGGTAAGATGACACAGTTCTGGAGCATCTAGATGATGAGGTGACTAATATACTTTGCAGCGCTTCGAGCACAGCTGCGAGCAGTATTCATTCCCGCCGGTCCAGCGTTGGCAACTCTACGGAGAACGAACGTCAGAAGGAAATACATAAAAATTCCATAGCATTGGCACAGATTCCAGTGTCAGCCCCCCCGGTAGCAAAACTTGATGCCCTCGATCAGCAACCGCGTCTCGTAGGACTTAGCCAACCTTACTTTACCACAAATACCACTTCCAGCCCGGAACGAACTACGATTGACCGGATGAAAGCTATAGAAGTGGCTAAAGCAAACAAAGGCCAAGGAAAGTTGCGGGTACTCGTTGCTGAGGATAACCCTACAAATGTCGAGGTCGTCAGCAGGTTATTGAAACTTGAGGATGTGTACGACGTAACAATCGCCGAGGATGGCCAGGAAGCATATGACCTTGTGAAGGTGAACATGGAGAACGGCCTCTACTTCGACCTGATTTTCATGGATATCCAAATGCCCAACGTCGACGGCCTGCAGAGCACACGGCTTATCCGGAAAATGGGATATTCGGCACCGATTGTCGCCTTGACTGCCTTCTCGGAGGAAAGCAATATCAAGGACTGCATCGAATCCGGGATGAACGAATTTCTCAGCAAACCTATCCGCCGACCGGCCCTCAAGAAGGTCCTGAGGAAATTCGCAACCATACCGGAGGAGCCAGAAACAACGTCGCAACCTGGCAAGAAAGATACCCCCAAGATGGGTGATCAAGCCACGGAGAGTAAACCGCCTAATGGGAATGTAGTTCCTGAGCCCGTCAATCCAAACCCCGGGGAAGAACACGAAACGGACAGGGCCGTGCCTGGAGACTAATTGAATAGAATAACCGTATTTCTTTTCACCCTCACGATAATTTAAAACCTACCTATATAGCATGTGGCGACACAGGACGATACCCTTAGCATTACTTTCACATCCGATCATTTACTTCCATCTCTCATCATCATCAGCAGCATTTTGTTATATCATACCTATGCTTTGACATACCACAGTTTATTAAGATATCTAATTTGGTCTCCCCCCCTCCTAATATTCGCATCATATCGGAACTCGACTATCTGAAGTATGGCAGATGGGAAAATACTCGATGGTATAAAAGGGGTTTGCATACGCGACTGTCAGGGTGACAAATTTGTTCTTAAAGGACTGGCGGATGTTGGCACGAGCGTAACGCTTTTTTACAAGGTACCTAATTACACTAGGTGCGTGGATGACAAGGACATAACTACCTTATTCAATCTTGAATAATGTTGCATATATATATTATAATCTCGCATCAAGAGAAATGTTTCTTAATTCCAGGTAAGAGATGAGACCACCGAGGAATATGACGAGAAGCGACTTGTAAGTCTTTTTCCTGGGCAGAAAATTTATAAACGGAAATCATGGTGATTATTTTGAACGAGGACACATGACTACTTGGTGCGGTGGCAACTACCATTATATATATTAGGTATGGCATAGGAAATTCAAGTCTGATATATTCCATACTTTTTATATAACGAGGTAACTTATAGGCGTAACTACCCATTCGAATGCCGGCTAAGATGCCGAGCTCGGTTGTTAGTGAGATCCGATGTTCGGGATGCGGAGAATTGACAGGGGGTGACGGGTTGCACTCGACTTGGCTACCTCATATACCTACAAGTAGGTATATATATATATTATGCTTATATCAAGACAATCTATTCAACCATTTTACCTTCCTTCACGGGTTATGCTTATATTCTAAGAACGTAGTACATGTTTATATACGGTATATATCGACTTATAAACATTTATAATTATACCTTAACACCAAGCATCTCTCTCCTTTTAGATTAAACCTACGTAACATTCACTCACACTCATTCCATATAGCCTCTCTCCCTCTCCATCCAGTGCCCTTCTTATTCCTCCCAAGCAAGATTTTACAAAGCGAGAGAGAAAAAGAACAAGAAGAAGAAGAAGAAGAAGAAGAAGGAGACAGGTACATAAACCAAAGACCAAAAAAAAAAAAAAAAAAAGATGCGCCCATCCTACACCCCAGACCCGCCGCCGCCGTCGACGCCGCCGGCCGACCTGGCCGTGATGTCGCGGATCGCGGCGCGGCGCAGCCCGCGGCCGCTGCAGCCGCTGGACCGGGCGCTGCTGCACGCGCCGGCGGTGGCGGACGGGTGGAACGCGTTCCTGGGCGCGGTCCGGGGCCGCACGGGGCTGGCGGCGGCCGAGCGCGAGCTGGCCATCTGCCGCGTGGCCGCGTGCAACGGCGCCTGGTACGAGTGGGACCACCACGCGCCGCTCGCCGCCGCCGCCGGCGTGCCCGGCCCCGTCCTCCGCGCCGTCCGGGCCGGGGCCGCCGACGGGCCGGAGCTGGCGCGCGAAGCGCCGGGCTTGGAGCCCCTGAGCGACAGGGAGTGGGCCGTGCTCCGGTACGCGGACGAGATGACGCGCAGGGTCAAGGTCTCGGACGAGGTCTTTGCTGCTTTGAGAGATGTGTGTACGGAGAAGGAGGTCGTGGAGGTTACTGCTACGGTGAGATTTCCTTCCCTTTTTTTTTCGTTGTCTTTCTCGGTATTTCGTTGTTGGAGAGGAGAGAGGTTGGTTGATTATATATATATATTCCCTGTATCCGAGATTTAAGAACATGTCTAGCTGATCAAGCTTACTTAGGTCGCGGCTTATAACTGCGTTAGTCGGTTCCTCGTCGCGCTCGACGGTGAGTTTTTAGCCGCTTCCCCCCTTTTTTATCCTCTCTCACGGTGTATTCCATTTTATCAGAATATTCTTGGGGAGCCGAATGGGACGGCTGAACTAATTGGTTGCGTTGTAGTCGGCGAAAAAAATGAAGCCGGGTCTAGTTACGTGATTCCCGAGAACTGATGAGTGACATGGTTGTGCCACTCATAGACGGGGGCGAAGACACATGTTACAGTAATCTGAACTACAGGTAGTCAAAATAAACTACCCTCAATATGAGTACAAGTGCGACATTCTCTCGTATCTCACTCCTTCACACTGAATATGATAGGACCATTCTGTATCAATATTTGCCTAGCTACCATTTAGTTGGAAGCCAGATTTTTATCAACGTAGTCAGTCAACTTCAGAAACCCAACCTTATACCGAACCCCCCCCTTAGCCATTTCTAATCTCCTACACTATATCCAATACATACGACATTCCCAGAAGTCAACCAAGTAATCAGAATAAAAGGGACATGTAACGGAACAGATATCCATGTGTGTGTGAAGAAGGTAAGCAAAACAGGATGTCAGACAAATGAAGCGACGAAGAAATGAATATAATGTAAGATAAAAAAGGGTATCTTTGTGAAGTGACCCGAACTCCTCGTGTAATGAATTAGGTAGCGTAAATGCTGATAATATGGCTCACCGGATTCGAAGTTGCAAAGCTGTCGTATAACGTCATGGTAGAGTGTGCTCGTCATGGTCGTAAGTCCCTCAGATCTGCTCTTCAGGGATAGAATTTATCACGTCATGAAATCGACTGTTGTCCATTTCTGGTGTCAGGGAGCGTGGGCTACCCAAGGGTGACATGGGCGGCGGTGATCGCATAGCCGTCTCAATCGAGGCGTGGCGCTTGTGCATTAACGGCGACTGCTGTAGCTCTTGCACGACGCCTATCCAGCCAGTCCGATGCGGCGTGTGTTGCAAGTGTGGAGGTGTCTCAACTTTCTCATGATGACTTGTCGCCTGTGTCGTCATCCTCCTCAATGGCGGTCTCTGCTTGATGTTATCGGTTAGGCCCTTGGGAAGAACTGGTCTGGAGGCCTGGTGTTGGTGGTGCACGGGCACCTTTTCCGGCTCTTTCAATTCTTTGGGCGCGGCCCTCTCGACATGCTTAACGCGATCGCCGGCTGTCGTCGCAACGATACCCATGTAAATGACCAAGAAGCGCATGCGCAACATATCAAGCCGACGCACTCTTTCTTCCAGTTGTCTCCTATGACTGGCCCAGAGAAACCGTGCGGTGGCGCGCAAAGTAGTTCCACGTTCGACCAGCCGATTCAAATCTTCGCGAAGCTCATCCCCGCTCTTTTGAATTTCTCGTAACAGCTGATCTAACCTCAGCTTATCCTCCAGCCTCTGCACCTTTGCGACGTCACTGTTATATCTTTCATTCTCCTCGATCGAAAAATCGGCCGTCTCAAGGAAGGTGACGATCTCGCGAGGTGCGGCGATATATGCGGTTGCGTAGGTAGTAAGTACTTGGGCATTGACAACCAGGGCCAGACAAAGAGCGGTGACAGGGAGGGACAAGCTCCACGGGAGAGATGATGAGGGGTCAGTCATAATGGGAAAGATACTGAAGGGCGCAGAGGGGAACCATAATAGAGGTGGACGAGCTTTTTGCTATAAAGTCATTGTTCATGAAAGGAAAAGATGAATGACGAATCGAACGAGTTCGGTAGAAGGGGTTAAATGGTGACGTTCGCTTAACACCAGGGTTTTGTGGTTGGTTGAAAGACAGCGTGGGAATCTTCGCGTGGGCGTATGGAAAAGTGTAAGTGTAAGTGTAAGTGTAAGTATAAGTGTACGTTTGCGTAGCGTACCTAGATGTAATGTACGAATAAGGGATTGTTGGGGGGTAATACTCGGATTCTCGAACATGCGAACGTCGTGCATACATGTAAGTAGGTACCTATGCTGCTACGACAGAAAGCCGATATCGAGAAATTAGGAATCAGGATTGGGGGGTGATCTTGGGATCTTGGAGCCAATAGCGGACGTCGCGGAAACGGGTGGCGCGGCGTGTACCTACAGTAGACCGCTCAAAAGAGGATGGATCGAGGTTGATTGTCTTATTGTCTTTATTGTACGACGCCGCGATCGTACAACTTGTTACCGGGATGGCTTTCATCTAGAACTGCGTATTAAAAATAAAAAAAGGAAAAAAATAAAAAGTGCCATGAAAGAAATTCTCTTCTGCGTGCGGCGTGCGGCGTGCGGTGCAGGGCTAATCTAGTTCTAGTTGTTGGGATTGCATGTTGCCTGATATGCCTAGCTTATAAAGGTACATGGATACTTTTCATATATGATTCAAATGAAAAATAGAAGTTCAATGTAAGTATAAGTCAAGTAATGTTAAATAGCGGTGTGTTCCGCAGCTGATTTCCCGATAGATCGATCGAAATATCTGGGGAGAATGAATGCACGTTGTTGAAAATTCGACGATGTAAGTAAAAAAGGGTAAGAAAAAAAAGTTGAAGAGAGGAAAAGAAGAGAAAGAGGATGCTTAATCAAAGTAAGGCTCAGGCGTTATAAAGTTTCTATTCTTGCTTGACCGATCTTTCCTTCTTTTCTTTCAAAGTCACTTCCTTCATGCAGGACCAACTAATAACGTTGAGCTGTGTTGCCGCTACCGCGGTTGCTGACGTTACTGGCGCAAATCTATCTGCAATCGCGGGGCAACGGACTTTAGAGCTTTTTTCTCGTGTAACATGGATAGACAAGATACGTATGTTGGGTCAGATATGATAAGATGATAATAGATAAAGTGATAACTAATCGATTTACACTTTACACCATAAAACTTCCATCCTAAAAATACTTCTTTATAACAAATACCACGGATAATATCCATCGAAAAGCATCATGGCAGCAGATGATGTAGAAATCCAAAATCCTCCCCTGCCCACAATCTTGACATACCCCTCATCTGCCCCGCCAACCCTCATAACCCAAGGCGCCGAAGCTCGGCTCTATAAGACAACATACCTACTCCCCTCCATTCCTTGCGCTCTCAAGTTTCGCCCGTCTAAGACCTGGCGACACCCCGTCCTCGATGCCCGCCTGACGCGCCACCGTATCTTAGCCGAGGCCCGCATATTAGCCAAATGCCTCCGCGAGAGCGTACCTGTGCCCGCCGTGTATGCCGTCGATGAGGCCGCCGGCTGGCTGATGATGGAGTGGATTGCGGGCGTCCCCACGCGCGTCGCTATCAACGAGTGGCTGCGACGCCGGAAGGAGGCCGAACGGGCTAAGAGGCCGGATAGCGACGTCGATGGGACACCCGTCACCGGGGATGACGAGGATGATAAAGATCTGGTCGCGCTCATGCGCAGGATCGGCGGGGCGGTGGGGCGCATGCATGGTGTGGGCATCGTGCACGGCGACTTGACGACGAGTAACATGATGCTGCGGCCGTGGGACCGTGGAGGGGCGCCAGCGAATGGGCACGGGGCTAACAGCGACGAGTTATTGGATGGAGATGTCGTCATCATCGACTTCGGCCTCGCGAGTCAAAGCACATCCGACGAGGATCGCGCCGTCGACCTGTACGTTCTGGAAAGGGCGTTCGCAAGCACGCACTCGCGTGCTGAAGGTCTATTTTCAACCGTATTAGAGAGCTCGTACAGAGAGACCTTTAAGCAGGCGCACGTAGTTCTGAAGAAGCTCGAGGAGGTCAGGATGCGCGGTCGTAAACGGAGCATGATAGGATAGTCTGATCTAGCATGTAGTAAAAAGACCCGTTTCATAATAAACCATCTCTGGATAGGTATTCTTGGAATAAGAAATGACTATGCGCTCTGAGGCTTGCGTAATTGTATAGGACCATAGGTTACATCGGTAAGTTGTCATGATCTAATGCGAACAATGCCTTAAACACCAAATGCTGCGAACACCTAAAATATGCACGGAAAAAACGACGCGACGTCAAGCCTGGGATTTATGCCTCCTCTTCCAATTCTGCACTTGCAAAATAGCCCTTGTTCTCGATTACCCCCCGGTTCTTGACAAAGGCCGTGTACTTGACAACCCACTCGGGAATGATCTCTCCTTTGAGCCCACTACTATTTTCGTCGTCCGCAAGGACGCCCGCGCCTTGCGGACCTTGACCGAGTAGTTCCCGTAGAGTGCCGCTGGGTAAGATATCTGTACAATCATGATGGGTGAGAAGCTCTATGCGCGAGTCACTGGCGAGTTTCGTTAGGAGCGGGGGCACATTGCAGCAGTTTCGGACGTTGATCTGATCGACGGCCGGGGGGACCATGACCCTCGCTAGAAAGCGCTTTAACTTCTCAGTGCCAAACTCTGCGATACCAAGTCGACCGATCTGGCCCTGCTCGTATATTATTTCCAAGTCGCTCCACGTGGATATCTCCTCCCATTCGTTGCCCATCGTCGCATTCCTCCGGTCAGCCTTCCACTCGCAATCGCCCTCGAACGATATACCGGGAAAGGAGATTATGAGGAGGTCGACATCATCCACGCCTAGTTCTTTCATTACTAGTCGCAACGCTTCCTTGATATAATCTGCTCTTTTCTCCACTGGCGCTGTGGGCAGAAAAAATAGCTTTAATGTAATCTCGTACCGTGCGCGATCTTCTTGTAGCCCAGCTGACTCCCAGTCTATGCGCGGGACATACAAGGTAGAATCCTCCCTTGCGGTCCAGGCGTCTAGTGCAGGCCGGCTGTTATGTCCATTCTGATGCGCATAAGAGGTATGACTATTGCCATTGCCATTGCCATTGGCGTGTGGGTTGCCGTTCTGGTGCGTAGGAGCGTAGTCATGCTGAGCAGCTAAGAAGTTGTTGCGGAGGGAATTCGTGAACTCGAGATTAGAGCGATAGATGCCCGGTCTTCGGATGATGGAGGGGCCATTCAAGATGACGTTACCGGTAGATAAGATTATTCGCGTCATGGTTAAGAGGTGGGATGGGTTTGGTAAAATTGATGATGAACAAGCCAATAACTAATAACCCTTAACTCTATGAAGTAAATAAAAGGTAGAAAGATAGGAAAGGTAAAGTATCTATGATATAAAGAGTATAGTCGTAGTTATTCGAAAGGAGTACTTGGGTAAGTTTATTACCAATCGTAGACCCTGTAAAATGTGCTGTATAAGTACGGTAATGGAGGGTGGGACGAAATAGAAATAGAAATAGAAACAGAAAAAAAGAAAAAAAAATCCCCCCGAAGAATTATAAACTAAAGTGGAGTTTTGCTTTGCAATCCATCGCACGGATAGGTACATGAGTTATCTAAGACATTGAGTGTTGGCAGATAAGATAGATTCGAAATCATACCATTTGATTTAGCACCTGCATCTATTTACCTTCTAGGTTATCATATGTTAAGAAGGATAATAATGAATTGAACTTTCTGGGTTGCAGTGCAGATACTTGCCCCACCAATCGAACTCTATTAAATGATTACCTGCACTCAATTATAGCTCTAGTTCGGTATTCAATGTTGCTATAAACGGTTGATACATGTATGTAAGGAGGTACATTTATTAATAACATAACATTGAAGTGTATAATCGTGTCATGTAATTATATAACGAATCCTTATATACAGTTTTATGATGCATGTACGAATATATGTACAGAGTACTCCGTACACATGCATAGATGACTGAAGTATGAATAATACGCCGGTTCAAAATCAATCCGTAGAGTTATAAACTGTCATCCATTACTACATACTTACCTAGCCTACCTAGGAGGTAGTCTACCCGAGAGAAACAGGTCATGCATTAATTTGTCTCCGATCATGAATTGATGTGGGGTGTTGCAGCCGGTGTTACCACTAAAGACAGCTAAATCTAGGTGTATTGAGAGAATTGATAATATTGGAGCATATGTCAGTTTGTGACAGCTGTCAGTAGCTAAAGAAACAAAAAAAAAATAAATAAAAAAGAGACTACCAACAGAGATAATAAAGAAGGTAGAGTTAGGGGTAACTATATATAATAGATACAGGTCAATTTGATTATTTAAAACATAATTTTATACACAGTAGTTAATCGATCTTATTCTAAAGGCTCAGCCGCGGAAACCCGATTATACACCATAATGGTAGGTACTATTGTACCTACCTCCTAAGATATTGACTAAGAATTTGATTAAACCGTGGGGGTTCTTAACATGAAGCCTTGAGGTGTACCTATCGGCCCGGCAAGAATATTGTACCAGTTGGCAATTCAAACGCAGCAACCAGGCAGCTCGTGCCCAACCCCACTACTTTACCAACGACTAAGAATTTGCGGCTGCTGCTCCATCATTTCCTCAAATCCTAAATCAAATCTCAATTTTATTCTTTTTTCTCTACTCACCGTCATTAAGCACAAACACAAACACGAGTCGAACCTCTTAACCGATCTCTTATCTCGGTCTACCATATTAATGTAAAGATCGTCAAAAATGGCCATTAAGTATGTCGATATCCCACAGACTATACTCGATTAATAATTAGATTAATACTAATTCAGGACGCGACAGCTACTTGATCCTGCTTTCTCGACAGGGCAAGGTGGTAAGATATCCCATTTCTTATAATTACCAATTATACGCGCGATATACTCAAGACTTACACTCATTACTTCTTAAGCGCCTAGCCAAATGGTTTACAACCTTATCTCCCAAGGACAAGGCGAAGATCGTCAAGGACGTTTCTCAACTAGTCCTCGCTAGACGAACTCGCATGTGCAATTTTCTCGAATACAAAGGTTTGCTTGCCCTCTATTCATCATCACTTCATCCTACTAGTCAATATATCTCACCTTAATTATCATAGATACTAAGATCGTCTACCGCCGTTATGCCTCACTATTCTTCATCGCCGGCTGCTCATCCGATGATAACGAATTGATCACTCTCGAGATCATTCACCGATACGTTGAACAGATGGACAAGTACTACGGCAATGTGTGCGAGCTCGACATTATCTTTTCTTTCACCAAGGCATATTATATACTAGATGAGATATTACTAGCGGGCGA
Source organism: Hypoxylon lienhwacheense (assembly GCA_902806505.1). Classification (NCBI taxonomy): domain Eukaryota; kingdom Fungi; phylum Ascomycota; class Sordariomycetes; order Xylariales; family Hypoxylaceae; genus Hypoxylon; species Hypoxylon lienhwacheense. The sequence goes on from CADCWW010000005.1 coordinate 954,478, forward strand.
GCTACAGGAAAGCAGCAAGAAGAATGTGCTGCGATGTATAGGACAACAGGACTCTCTCGAAGATATGGAGGTAAGTCACCCCTCAGAGTTTATGTCATTGCTACCTTGGCCACTTTGACCTTGGTCGAGCCTTTATCCCGATAGTCTACAGGAATATCCGGCACCTCTTTTTAATAATAACCATCGCTGACTTCTTTTTCTTATTTAGGTCGAGGACGAGGTTACGAAGATCATGTAATATGTGACAATGTCTTATCTTCTCTTTTCGACCTATTTACAGCCCAGAAACGGCGTGGTCTTGGAGCACGGCATAACAGGGGTTTGGAGTATACATACGTCAGAGGCTTTGCATCTGCTGCTTATATTCGATTAATTTTATAGGCCGATGAGGATGTCGACAAGGCACTAAGAGAACTCGGATACAAGTGATCTGAAGCTACAAAACTACCCAAGCTGGGAGAGCCGTGTTACAACTACTAGACAGATTACGCACGTTCGAACCGGCAATCTCGTTACTAGATTCCTTACCAACATCATCGGGATCTCTTCCGATACATGTTCACGCTTTGCTAGCAGTCGGTGCAGGGAGAATACTCAGACGAGTCACAAACATGCGGGTAGCATTCAGACACATGGGATTATTTCTGAGCGCTAATTATACACTTACTATCAAGTTGGTTGCATGACGGATGTTCGAGGTACGTTTCTTGAAAGGGCGGCGTTGACGCTCGTGGCATCTTGACGCTATCTTATTCGCTTAGCCCTAGATTGGTCGCTATGACTTTTCCGGGGCTTTACTCAGGTGGTAGGGCAGCTGCTAGCCAACCTTATCCACATCCCACCTACTACGAGGTAGATACCTGTACCTACCTATCAACGGGGCACCTGGGCACTTGAGACTACCGCATTTAGGTAATTAACCGGCCTACCTCACATGTTTAGGAGGTACCTATCAGCTAGTACGAAGTCGCACCCCCCTCCCAGCTTGATAAGCTATTCGCTCTTGCCGACCGGATTCGAGGACAGCAGAGACAAAAGGCACCCGTGCCCGGCAAACACCCGGCTGTCTTGGAGTGGCCGTGGGTTCCTTGTTCGCAGCAATCTGACAACGCCAAACACATGATCAGTTAGCACAGCCAGCACATCTAACACTTCCAGAGGCACCACAACCTGAGAACTCTCTCACAACTTCACTCCTTCAACTCCCAATTCCGATGCTTCAATTCCACCAACCACGACCCATTATCCCTCAACCTTCAAAAACGCCTGTACCCTTCAATATCCTCTTCTCCCTCTGTTATTTTATTCTCCTAATTAATATAACAGAGACCAAAACTCTATCTATTCTCTACTTCATCAGCCTTCGGGCAGTGAATATTATGTGCACATCGTCGGGGCGATATCATCTATTCTTTTGTGAAAAACCATTAGACTGGGCGCAATTGCTACCCGGCCTGCATTGTTCATTGTGATCATTACGTGAAGTCATTCTATTGTTTACATTACGTTACCATCCTTATCGAATCCTTTTCTCTCTGCCGTCCTTCTAACCACCCATACTGGATCACGCACTATCGCGACATATGATATTTCTAGTTCGGCAATTACGAAAGTATCATCGCCACAAATATGAAGGTTCGCGCACCGGTCGCATAACCCCGAGGCGCTCAGAATTATCGATGAGCCCGTCACTATATCTCTACTAACCACTGCTCTACATGCATAGTTCCTCCCACTTCGCGATTTCGACGTCATTACCTCGGCGCTGAACTTCAGCACAGCTGAATGCCGAGTCAAAGGTGGATGCGATCTATATACGACGAAGGCTGCCGGCTCCGACAAGAAACTATACAAATCGATCGAATCCTCGCTCGAAGCCCAACATGCCGCGCTCATCAAGTTCGGCGCTTCACTATCGCCGCCACAACGCAAGGAGATGGCCGAGTCACTGAACTTATCGCGCTCCAGTCCATTTGGTAATCTTGGCGAATTTTCGAGTCGTCGCACATTTGCTTACTTGATTGCGACGCTAAATGCAAGTCATCCCGATTATGATTTCTCCCATGTCTTGCGCCCGACCGACTTCCGCCGTGAACGAAATCTACAACACGTCATGGCAAATATCGATAATACTCTGAGCAACGTGCGTCCATTGGTTACTTCGCATCTTTCGCCCAACATGAATCAGTACTATTCCTATAGCAGCTCTCCCGCGGCCAATCTAGTTGCTGGAGGTGACATACTTAGTCCCGCTTGGGGTCCGCATATGTGGACTATGATCGATAAGGAGATGACTCTTAAGGACTGCGCAGTATTCACATACCAACCCGTGGAGGATCCTTTCGACGGTGACGAGGCCGCTATCTGGCGCATGCATTACCTCTTTTTCAACAAGAACAAAAAGCGAGTGGCCTATCTGTACGTTAGAGGCTTGCCGATTCTTGTCAACTCGCCCGCGCTCCTGCCCCGTAGACGTGGCAGTAATGGGATATCAAAACGCTACGCAGGTCCACTACCCGGCAGCCTAGGCGCAAATAAGCGTGCCAAATTTTGGCTAGGTGACCAACTTGCAAATCGTATAGTGGCCGACGATGACTATGATGATGATGACGACGACTACGACTACGAGAACATGGCCACATACGACCCAGATGATGATATTGACATTGACCCGCTAAACGACCCTTCCACTGAAGAAGAGGATAGCGACCAATATGAGGAAGATGATGAAGGTGACGGAGGCGAGCAGGGTGCACACTCCGTTAGAGGAGTGAGTGAAGACATCGCTGCAAGAATGGAGATGTGAGACTCATCTAATAGTCTTTTGAGGGGGCGGAAGGAGGTTGAATTCATTCCTTTCCGTTAGTCAGTGTTCAGAAATGGAAGGGGAATAAGAGTTCATAACACGAATAAGTCTAAGTCTCAGCATTCCGAGGTTAAGATTCCTGGTATCTTCAACACAGTGGTACGGTCAGGTGTACGATTTTTCGGCGTTCTCGGCATGAATTACGTTTACAGATAGGGTTGGAGAGCGCGATCCGGCGCTCGATACCCTATGATGGTTTTTCTGAGGTTCAAATTTCTTTTCGGAAGGTCGGTCGATAGGCTGATTAGCAGTCCGCCTAGCACTTGGATGCTATGGCATGATTAATTCAAATATACCTTAATACTCAATATGCAGCATTGCCGCTTTGCTTTGCTATAGTACGAGTGCGTCCCGGATTACATAGCCGGTTGAAACAAGAACGATTAACTGTATGTATGGTACCTAAGGCAAACTCTTGAGAAGCGTGATGAATGTGCTAATCACGATACTTCCGCTCTACCAAGAGAAAGGCATTTGTGCGAAAATACGAATACGTTTCGGCCTTCGCCGAGGACCACACTTCATTCAGACATCGCTGTTTTCGATAGTCTACGTACGCAAATTTCTGTTACCCGGCTCAAAGTTGTTGCCGCTTAGTAGGATGACGACAAAGAGCCTCTAAGGTGTCATGGCATCATATGGTTAAATAGCGCATCATAGCCAAGTCCCTCAAATCTGGGGTTGTGGTATAATTTTTTATGCAATGACTTTCATATTTATTCCCCTAGACTCTGCGCTGTAGAAGTGATTTTTAGTCATGACAACGCCATGAAATTGTTACAAGGATAACCACGTTGAAAAAGCTAGCTGGATATACCTATACCTACCTATGTACCTAATGTTGTTAGAAGGTAGGTAGGGTTTCAATGTTATGTTTTAGAACACCGCTAACGTTCGAAGCATAGAACACTTAACGGAAGATGCTGGGAAGTGTATGAGTTATAATGTTGATTTATGATAGCAACTATATTTTATTCTTCCTGATGAACTGGAAGTCCGAATGTTTCAATAACCTACCCGGTATTTAATTACCGATTCTTAGCAACATTTCGATTATTAAGATCTATAGATGTCCCTCGTTGTATGATACCAGTAACCAGGTACGCGGCCTTAGTGTCAACTATCACTACCTCCAAACTGCAACAATTAACTTACAAGGTCACTTTTCCACAATCTATCTACCTTATATCAATATATGATATTAATCGTTACAGAGATATCCTACGCTAATTAATCATTAATTAAATACCTACTTATACGATCGGTCATACTCTATATGATGCCGTAGGCCCTTCTACTATATTGAGTGTAGGTAACGGTGTACAAGTCCGGCCGGGGCCGAATTTCTTAATCGCCATCAGCTTCCAGTATAAACGTTCAACGGAGGTTTTCCGTTCACCTTACCACACGTAGATTTTATGTAGAACTATCTCAAATAGTAGAAATTATGATATCCGGTCTAATTAAGATGGAATACTTGTTTTTTACGCGCAAATCTCTTTACTAGATGGTTCTAAACGCGAATGATTGCTGTCAGCTGAACAAAACACGGGATTATCACGAAACTATGTCACGCATCTAAAATGGACCTAATGGTCACGTACGAATATTTATTCATTTTCTACTGCGAGCAGTGACTGCGTTGGAACTCAGAGAAGAAACTACGAGTATCTAGTCGGGGCATGTATATTCATATTTAATTATCTTTAATACTCTCATTCATAAATGTTTTGGCGTGGTAAGGATCGCTTTATAACGTCTTGAGCATTTTCTCTTTACACTGTTAAGCATGTCTACCTCTATGAATGCACGTCGAACCCTCCCCGGGTATCCGAGATCCTCATATAGGCCCGCCAGTAACAAGCCTCGAAGACACGCAAAAGCCGGTTTGGCGTCAACTACATGCGGTCCTTCGCTGCAAAGCGGCGTTCATAGATTGTCCAAGATGGGCGATCCTTCATCATCGAAAGAAGACGGCAAGGACGCGGAGGAAAATAAGCAGGACTCTTCCTCGTCCGCAGACAGTTCCTCGTCGACGTCGGGTAGTTCATCTAATTCTAGCGGTAGCAGTGGCGATTCCCCAGATAGCAGTAGCGATAGAGGAAGTGGTGACAACGACAGCGCGGACGATGGCTTCAGACTCCCCCCTTCGGTCGACGACCTGGGAGATGACAGTGGTTACGATACTGATTATTCACGGACGTTAGGATGAGAATAGGGGCTTTTATGCGAGGGAATAGATGGGTAAAGTATCATAGCTGGCATTGATTTGGGTTCCCGGATAGATTTAAGGAAGACTATGGGGTGTCGTCTTTTATATACTATGGAACATGGAACTTGGTGGGATAGAGATTTCGGTTTATATAGTTGATATTGAAGTGCGTAAGTACCTAATTTACTTTAAAGTGAAGAAGTTTTTGATCAAGATAAATTTAGGGAATGGTTATATACTACATACATCGTAGCCATAGAGAAACGCTTCTTACATAGTAATACGTACCAGCGCGGAAGTCGCCGATATTAAAACACATCCTCGTACGCACTACACGAGAGGCCTCAACTGCGATTGAAATGACTGGGAGTTATTGCGGCAAATTAATAGGAGATAATTATGATATTCTTTGTCTTCTGGTTAACTATGTTTCCGTTGCTTATTAAAATTCTTATAACATATTTCATTTATAAAGGATAAAAAATAGGAATTATTTTCTTATTAACCACTTAAACAGAAATAGGCATCAATGTACCTGTCTGTCACTCTTTTTATGATTCGATATGTGTACGTAAGTAAATAATGCTCTTTATATCGGCTCATACATTTAAACAGTTAAATATTTGCTTGTTGAACACCTGATATTTTCCATTGTTTACAAGGTAGTTCCTTGCATTTACTCTTCTATTTCATTTTCTCTTAACAATATATTTCTGAGGGTGACTTCTTGTAAGCAACGAAGCTTTCTCTTACGATAAAAGGCAAGCTTACATAAGGCTGCCTGCTGTACTTAGATACCTAGTTCCGAGGCCCCGCATTTAGGAGTGGAGATACTTTATATAGGGGTATTCTTTTATACCTCAGGTATCCGTACATACCTCTACCCCCCATAGTAATTTGTTACCTAAGTCCAGGCAAAATCCATTAAACCGCGTCGCGAATTAAAGTGGGCCTTACCCAAGCTCGCGTCACCTAAACTTCCCTTTTTTTCTGGGGCAAAGTTTGATACGTTCAGCCTTTTCTTTGCTCCATCCATGTTTTTTTTTTTTTTTTTTTGTTTTTTACCCTTTTAATTGCTACAACCCATCGGACCGCCGTCAACTTTCATCTGTCATCTTTTCGCCCACGACTTTCGGGTTAGATTTGAAGATGGCAGACATCAAGATCGACGGAAAGCTCTTTCAAGAGCGCATTAATCATTTCGTTAATGCCTGGAAGGCCGATAAACGCGCCGGCGATGCCGTCTTCGGTGGCGTCTCCTCAATCCTCATCATGATGGGCAAGGTCGAGGAAAACCCCGAGTTTCAAAAGAATAATGCCACGCACGTATGTTCCGTTAGCTATATTTATGTTTCTAGTTTATCTTGGATAGAGGGGGTGTTAACTTGTTATCATTTAGTTCTGGTTGCTAGGCTACGAGTTTCCGACTACCCTCATGCTCATCACTACCGACACCGTCTACATAGTTACGACGGCTAAGAAAGGTATCTACTATCCTTACTCGATTATTTATGACCGTGCGACTCGGCCACTGACCATGTATAGCGAAACATCTGGAACAGTTGAAGGGGGGAAGATTTCCAATCGAGATCTTGGTCCGAGGAAAGGACGCGGCTGCGAATGAGAAACAATTCATCAAGATTGCCGAATCGATAAATGCCGCAGGCGTAAGTCATTTGCATGTTGCTATAATACTTCTAGCTAACCTGATTATACGGTAGAAAAAAGTTGGTCTCCTCACCAAAGACAGATCCAGCGGCCCCTTCGTCGATGAGTGGAAGAAGATCTACGGAGAAAAGTGTAAGGATGTTGAAGGCGTTGACATATCTGCTGCCCTATCAACCGCCGCTTTCTCTGTCAAAGATGAGACCGAGCTACGAGCAATGCGAGCTGCATCTAAGGCCTGTGTCGCGTTGATGATTCCATTCTTCTTAGACCAGATGTCCGATGTCCTGGACCAGGAGAAGAAAGTTAAGCATAGCGCGCTTGCCGACAAAGTTGACAGAAAGCTTGACGATGAAAAATGGTGGAAGACGGTTGAATTGCCTAATAAGCAGAGACTGCCTTCAGACTTTGACCCATCAGCCTTGGATTGGTATCTCGGCCCTGCAGTTCAGAGTGGTGGCAAATATGACCTAAAGCTTCAAACTGAGCCCACGGGAGATAATCTTCATCCGGGTGTGATTATCGCCGGCATGGGCCTCCGATATAGGTCATACTGCTCCTCTATTGCGCGAACGTATCTAGTGGACCCGAACAAGACGCAGGAAAACACCTACAAATTCCTCTACTTCGTCCATAACTTAATCCTAAAGGAGATCAAAGATGGTGTGGTCGCCAAGGATGTCTATCATAAAGCCCTTAGCTACATAAAGTCTAAGAAGCCTGAACTGGAGAAGCATTTTCTCAAAAATGTTGGAGCAGGTATTGGCATAGAGAGCAAAGACCCAACCCTGGTGCTCAGCGCCAAAAACAGTCGTGTGTTGAAGGATGGAATGACTCTATGTATCACGACTGGCTTCACTGATGTTGAGAATCCATCACCAAAGGACAAGCTTAGCAAAACCTACTCTCTCGTCCTTACCGACACTGTTCGAGTAACGAATAGCGACCCAGTTGTATTTACTGGTGATGCGCCTTCCGATCTTGATGCAACTTCGTTCTTTTTCAAGGATGACGAGGAGATGCAGCCTACGCCCAAGAAAGAAAAGAAGGATTCTCGTGTTGGTGCCGTGGCTACTAAGAACATCACTAGCACCCGTCTACGATCCGAACGTACTGCTCAAGTGGACGAGGACCAAGAGCAGAGACGGCGTGAGCATCAGAAGGAACTCGCCGCTAAGAAGCAAAAGGAAGGATTGGCTCGATTTGCAGAATCTACCAGTGGGCAAGATGGTGCCGAGGTGAAGAAGTTCAAGAAATTCGAGTCATACAAACGAGACAATCAGATGCCTTTGAAGGTCAAGAATCTCGAGATTTTGGTCGACCAGAAGAACCATACGCTCGTGCTTCCCGTCATGGGTCGGCCAGTTCCCTTCCACATCCACACTATCAAGAATGTTAGCAAGAATGATGAGGGCGAGTGGTCCTATCTACGTATCAATTTCCTTTCACCTGGACAGGGTGTAGGTAGAAAGGATGATCAGCCATTTGAGGACGCTTCGGCACAGTTCGTTAGGAGCCTGACGTTCCGTTCTCGTGACGGCGATCGATACGAGGAGATCGCAACGCAGATTTCTAGTATGAAGAAGGAGGCTACCAAGAAGGAGCAAGAAAACAAGGATATGGAAGATGTTGTTGAACAGGATAAGCTCGTCGAGATTCGAAGTAAGTACAACGATAGTTGTTGTGTGATTTCTATGCTGACCAATGTCTAGATCGACGACCCCCGGTTATGGACAACGTCTTCATACGTCCTGCAATGGAAGGCAAACGCGTTCCCGGTAAAGTGGAGATTCATCAGAACGGTATTCGTTACCAATCGCCGCTTAATACGCAACAGAGAGTTGACGTGCTTTTCTCTAATATTCGCCATCTGTTCTTTCAACCGTGTGCCCATGAACTTATCGTAATTATTCACCTGCACCTCAAGGACCCCATCATTATCGGCAACAAGAAGAAGACGAAGGATGTGCAGTTCTACCGAGAGGCGACAGATGTCCAGTTTGACGAAACTGGCAACCGAAAGCGGAAGTACCGACATGGCGACGGGGACGAGGACGAGTTCGAACAGGAACAGGAAGACCGCCATCATAGGGCGGAACTTGATCGCCAGTTCAAGAGCTTCGCTGACAAGATTGCTGAGGCTGGTAAGAATGAAGGTGTCGAGGTCGATATACCACTTCGAGAACTGGGCTTCAGTGGAGTTCCGTTCCGAAGCAATGTGACGATCCAGCCTACGACAGACTGCCTTATTCAAGTCACTGAGCCGCCATTTTTGGTCGTTACCCTGGAAGACATTGAGATAGCTCACTTGGAACGTGTGCAATTCGGCTTGAAGAACTTTGATATGGTGTTCGTGTTCAAAGACTTCGCTCGAGCCCCCGCTCACATCAATACGATTCCTGTCGAGTCGCTTGAGGATGTGAAAGAATGGCTAGACTCTAGCGATATTACCTTCTCGGAAGGTCCTGTGAATTTGAACTGGCCTACTATCATGAAGACGGTTACGGCTGACACTCATCAATTCTTTGTGGACGGTGGATGGTCCTTCCTACAGAATGACAGCGATGATGAAGATGTGGAGTCAGAAGAAGAGGAGTCTAACTTCGAGATCGACGAATCGGAGCTCGAGGAAGCCAGTGTCTCCAGCGAAGATGACTCTGATTTCGATAGCAACGCATCAGAGGAAGCCAGTGACGAGGGCTCAGACGATGACGATGACGACGAAGGCGAAGACTGGGACGAGCTTGAGAAGAAGGCGAAGCGAAAGGATCGCGAGGGCGGTGTTGACGAAGAGGAGCGTAGCCGTAGCAATAAGAAGCGACGCCACTAGGGTCCTTCCTATCGATGTAACTATGTCGAGTGTTTACGAGCTCACCGGGCGTTCAGGGCTGTGTCGTTTTCTCATCCATCACTTCCACCAATCGGCGGCTGTTGCTTATTAGTTTTTTTTTTTTTTTTACGAAGTATTTTAGTGCGAGGCTGATCACAAAAGGGACGATGAGTATGCGTTGTTGTTTTCTTATTCTACCGTCTGAGGATGAGCCTTAACAGAGCACACTATGTGCAGCTTATACAGTAATGCAGAATGAGTTCGCTCAGCCATATTGATTTGCTTGTACTGGGCCATGCGTATTGCTTCCTTAAACTTCGTCCCAGTCTCACTAGGTTGTGTTCTAGCCAATATTACATTCCTCCTATCCTTAAACTAGGTAGACATCTTGAAGTAAAAGTTCTCGTGACCTCTCAGGTTTCTCTACGAGAACAAATGAGTGTAGGGTTTGATTATTCATTACTGCTACTGTTTGACCATGTCTTTTCCCTTACCGGTAATAGGTGCCTTAGGTACCTACATCTGGGAATATACACAGCACATGGAGGTAATTCGGTGATAGTGATGTATCTCGATATAGGGATCTAGTTGAATGATGCCTACCTAACGTCTCGTAATAATACCATGCTTTCGAAGTGTCTTGACTAGGTGACTTGCGGTCATCGCTCGCCTGACACTTACTCAAGGGGATGCTAGGGTTAGGGTTAGGGTTAGGGTTGGGGTTGGGGTTACTTGTTTAGTGACAGGCTGTCTTCGTAGAACCGTCGTCGACTTATCATTACTACCTTATAAATGGTGTAATTCTCTCGTATAGAGGTAGGTAGGTAGTTATCTAGGATAGGTACCTAAGCTTGGATATGTATATGAAATGTTTCTGGGATTCCGACGGCCTCTCATTAAGTATTCTATATGTACCTTGATAATATCGACTCAAACTCATAATTACTGTCAGTAAGCCGCGGAAAACTGCAGAAATAGCACGAAGATAAGCCAAGATTTTCTGTCATCTAGAGATGGTGTATTGTCAAACATACAACTACCTAGGTAAGGAATGGGCGAAGTGCTCATGGTGAGCTGGCTCTTCTTCCTCTATCTACATGAAGAGGACACCGATGCCTTCAGTTTTGAGTACACATACCTGGTGTCGGTAGATACCGTCAATCAGCAATAATGTTTTAAACTACTACTACACTCTAGAGAAAATTACTAGTATAAAAGGCATATGATCAAGAATTTGCCTAGTCATGGGATTAGATAATCTATCAACCCATATTTCAGGGGTAATCATCGTATTAAGCCTCATGAAAATCTGCCAATGTAATGACTGATATGAAAACAAAGATCTTTAAAATATTATCTCAAAAAAACGGCCCAATAATCATTTTCACTGTGGATGAACTACAATGAACATCAACCAATTCACTAGCATGGTTAAGTTAAGAAGGGAGGTATGGACAGCACAAAAAGGGGATCATTGTAGAGTAATGCCGACGTGTACATACAATTTCACTGTGCAATTTTCTGTCATCAAAGGTATGTAAAATATACTACTTACCGTTCCAGGTACGTATATATTGGTTTGACAGCAATCTCTCGGTCGCCCGGTTTGTTAAAGTCCAGTCCCCACGGGGTTTTGCGTGATGTTCCTGGGGAAGCCTTGGCTCACACCGAGGTTAGTGGCACGCGTTTTCTAGATTAGTCGATACCATTACCGACGATGTTTTCAGGATTTGCTTTACAAGTGAATTGTACGTGAATAAGAGAGCAATCCTCTACCTAATAGACTCATTCGCTGTGAGCTTGAGTCATCAGATACATCAAACGAGAGCAGTCAACTAGGGAGTCTTTACATATAAATAAGTTAGAACATACGTACCAGTCTTTATTGTACAGTGAGAATAGAAGACGAATAAATTCTAGCGACGATCTGGAGATAGAGACAGATACGTGTGATATATCTCTATATAGAAGTAGAAGAATGGCGACAGAGCTGGCGCGAGATGAGGCAGTCGTACAAGTAGGTATTTCCTAGGCTCAACTTGAGAAGGCACGTTAACGCGTTAACGTACCTATCTTTCTTGACCGACCTGGAGAATCCATACGTTATTTTCTATTGGCCGTCAATAGTATTGACCATGCGAAGATGGCAAACAATCTTAAACAGGCGGCATTTGGTAACTGCCTCGCTTGATGCTAATTCGGGGTTTTTATTCTTCTCATATTTCGAGCAAAGAACAGCGCAGTTTCCTCATAAGATCGAGAAAGTTCCGAGGTACATTATATAAAAAAATATTTTCTGCTCTCCGAAGTCCCATTTTCTTTTCTCGTTTCCCACAAGAAAATTTTCTTCTCTTTCAATTCAGTTATTTCTTCTTCCTCCGAAACCCATTCCTCTATTACACATTTACATTGTCCACCGATCATTCATCATCTATCCTTCATCTCCCTACCGCCTACCCAACATCTTAGGGTTATTCATCTCGGCAATCAATATCAATATGGATAAGATGGATCCTATTGATATTTCCAATGGCACCTGCTATTACGCTGCTAATAAGGACATAGATGTCGGCTATGTCCCATGTGGTAACGTCGTCGCTGGTAACTGGCCGTGTTGTGCCGGGGGCGACGCCTGCTTGGATAGCAACGCGTGCTGGAATCAAGACTGTAAGTAACACCAAAGTCGGCGATTGAAAACACCATACTAATAGATACTCACGATTAGACCAGCGCTTCTATGTCGTTGGCTGCACTGACCCGCACTATGCTGATCCCAAGTGCCCTGACAAGAAAAAGTTCCAACAGCAGTATTGGGCGGGCCTCCTGAAGTGCGACGGAGACAAGGGCGACACTTGGGCGGTATGCCCGGAGACGGAGGCCTTTCCTAACACCAATGGGAAAACTCCCCCTCCGTGCAAGTGTAGCAAGGACACCGAGGTGATGGCGAACAAGCCATCATTTTTCACAAGCGCTGTCCTCCCCACGACCCAAGGGGGCACCATCTCGTGGTATCCCGGAAGGAGACCGGTGATGACGTCGACCCCTACGCCCACATCCATATCAACTTCGGCTCCGATTTCGACCCTGACATCGACATCTTCGAGCGGGAGCACCGTCGCGCCTTCTCCCGACGAGCCCGCTACCGACACGACCACGGGCTCAAAGCTCTCGACAACGGCCGAAGTCATCATCGGTGTGGGCGTGGGTCTGGGCGCATTGCTGATCGGGTGCCTCATCTACATGGCGCTACTCCTGCGGCAGCGCAAGAGGATGGAGAGGCAGAGCCACTCCATCAAGCTGAGCAATATAAACCCCTTGCTCCGCCAGCCCACCTCGCTCAACAGAAGAACGCCGGACTTCACGTCGCCGCTGCCACCGCCACCGCCACCGCCCCCGTCAATGACCCTGCCACAAACGCATTCCCAGCCGATCTTCCCTACCGGGCTGAACGGCTTGAACGAGCGGCCGGCGACGACGGGAATGCGCGACATGGAAAGCCGCTACAGGCCAGCGTCATGGGCTGAGGCGCCGCGCCCTCCCTCACCGTCCATCCTCTCGCTGTTCCAGCAGCCCGAGTCCCTGCAGTCCGCGCAGATGCGGTCCGCGCAGACGCGGTATTCCGCCTACAACCCGCTGGTACACGGGAACTACGCGGCAACGAGAGGAAGACGCGAGAACACCCCGCTTGTGTCTTCGCCGAGTGTCGGATCGACGTCGACGGCGCCAGAGAGGCCCATTCCTAAGCCGCCGACGTCGTCGACTACTTCCCCGGCAGAGAACTCGCGGGAGTAAAGAAAGGGGAGAGGTGGTATTTGCGGCGGGGAGAGTGCATGGGACATTGTTAAAAACAGTATCGCGCATCGTGGAGGGTTGGAGTCGTACGAAGGTCGTCGTTTGGCTGCCTAGATTATTTTGGCATCTCTTGCCCTATCTCGAGGCTGGCTGTCATTGGATCGACGAATTAAGATCCGCCAATCTGAAAACATAAAGAAGATGTTTTATCATTCACCGACGGATAGGGAGGCTCCATGTTTTTTTTTCTTTTTTTTTTTTTGCTTTTACACATTATACCCCTTCGAGTTAATAAACGTTGATTGATCGTAATTTGTGAGCGTTTTTTTCTTCTATTTCGCCTTATATATGCATGTCTCGTTACGATATGTATTGTGAAATAGATCTTGATTCGTCATCCCGTCGTCGTCATCCCGTGTATTGGTGGTGACACGGCTTTAATTTCCGTGTATGCGCTCCTCTAGCAGCTAACATCTACTTCGGGCTGCACGTATTAATTGGGTGATTATATGGCGCAATTTATCAAGCTATCATCGCGAGGCTGTAGTTGGTTGATGCCTGCGCGTACCTGATATAGTTTTAATAACAAAGATCAAGTAAATATCTGTATGGACGGTGGTTGTTAGAAGACATACACAGGTAGTTAAGAGGTAATTATTTAGAAGTAATTATACCTATTCAGGAGGTAGGTTTATTTGATTGTGTCTCTTGATGTATGTTGGCCCTGTTTATAAGATTATGTAAGAAAGGTAAGGATTTACAATAAAAGAGCGTATTAGTGCTAGGAGTCTAGGGCTTTTCAAGGTTCTCCCCTCTTTCTCTCTCTCTCTCTAATGCTCATTGGATTAATGAAACGTATTATTTCTTGATAGTGGTGATCTACCTGTTTTGCCCATCATAGTTCGATCACATACCTAAGGTGCCCTTTAAATCGAGGTATCTACCGAGACCGTTAGCCATGGTAGGCGAAACGAAAGCAAATACTTCTGTCCCCCACCTACGAGAGATCTTCTACGTAGGTGGTCAGTATGTGCCTGATGGCGACGGTACCTATCATACGATGCAGGGGCAGATGTACGTAGAAAAACTTACTCCCGCAGGACCAAGGGAAGGGGGATCCGCGCTTCCACCCGTCATATTCATCCATGGATCAACGAGATCTGGCGCGGTAAGGCTGGTCCGATAGGAACAAATGTCAAGCCCATTGTGTGCTGATAACGAGATAGGACTGGCTCGAAAAGCCCGACGGACAACCGGGTTGGGCCTCGTACTTTTTATCTCGCGGGTTCGAGTGCTACCTCGTCGATTTACCGTATCGTGGTAGGAGCCCGTGGCATCCGAGTATCGGAACAATGGTCGCTTTCCCGGCCGAGGACCTCATGCCCGCGTTCTCAGCGTGCAAGGAACTTGGCACGTGGCCCCAGGCTAAGATGCACACCCAGTGGCCTGGCCCCGGCAGGATCGGTGATCCCGTGTTCGATCAGTTCTACGCCTCAGGCCTGCAGGTCCTGAGCGATCTCGCCATACAGGAAAAGGCGTCTCAGGTCGCGTGCGCCGCGCTCCTGGATCGCATCGGCAGGCCCGCCGTCCTGGTAGGACACTCGGCAGGCGGACCTGTGCTCTGGCTCGTCGCTGACGCGCGGCCGGACCTGGTGAGCGCGACCGTGGCCATAGAGCCGTCGGGCCCGCCCTTCGCCAAGTTCGGGTTCAAGACTTCGCCTGAGGCCCCGTACGGGATCACCAACGCGCCCATCACGTATAGCCCGCCGGTGGTCGACCCGCACGTCGACCTGGTCAAGGCCGAGGTCGAGGCACCGTTTCCCGGGGCGGCGCGCAGGCTTCTCCAGGCCGAGCAGCCGCCCCCGCGGAAGTTGGCCAACCTGGAGAACATGCGCGTGCTCCTCGTCACGGCGGAGGCGTCGCCTCATGCGCCGTACGACTGGGCTACGGCGCAGTACTTACGTCAGGCGGGTGTCGAGCAGGTGGAGCATCTGAAGTTGGAGGAGAGAGGAATCCGGGGTAACAGTCACATGCTTTTCATGGAGAAGAACAGCGATGAGGTGGCAGCGGAGGTGGTGAAGTGGATCATTACTAATACTAGAGCACCGCCACCGTGAAATCATGAATAGCCGTGGTGACCGACAGAGCCTGGTCGCGGTACTTCACAGTGCGGGGAGGGACGTTTGAAGGGCGAAAAAGGGCATGCGAGTATTAGGAATAGGAATAGGAATTCCTACTTTTCTTGAATCAGCCTGTCCTGTATGTTATATGTTCGGGTATGAGTATCATTCACCGAAGGGAAACGCGTAGCATCTAACCCGCGTGACATGGGAGTCAGTGGCGACTGGAACTTAGCGTCCACGGAAAGGAACAGGTAAGGCTGACCAGGGGTTTAGCAGGGAAGCGCTCCTTTAACCAGACGGAGGCAGCAAATTAAGCGAGCCACGTATCATTTGAGTGCATCATTGTATGTACAACGTAATATGGTGTACCTACTTGATAGTCGTATACCCGTACCTCACATACTTCTGTGCAGTAATGCGGTTCAGGAGCCATACAGAGGTAGTGTTACTGCCAATCATATCTTCATAGACCGAGATTGTCAACATCTTGGCGTATGAATATTATGTGTCTAGGGATAGGATAGGAAATCATAGAATAGGATCGCTAAGAATACATACAAGTTCGAACCACTTACACGGTACTGTGCAACCAGCGATACCAGCAATCTACTTGACCAGGATGAGTTTCCGTACTAACTTGAACTGGTTAGCTCAAACCAGGTCAAGTTAAGGTCAAGTAATTCGTTGGCCCAGCGTCATCGCTGCTTGGAGTTCTCTCATATACCAAGCTATGAAGATACGATCAGGTCTTTGCATCCTTGATTCCAAAGGTCAGTTATCAAAGAATATAAAAGCTTTACGACTCCTGAACCTTTTCTGACTTCTTACTCATGACTTGGGTCATCATAATAGATAATTTCACGCATACCACGATGGGTATGCACTACATATATAACCAGCTCAGCCCCCGCGAACGAATTCCGAGGCCTCCATCATAACTTGATCCTTCTGTCGCTTCTTTTCATCTACGTCACACAAATCTACCTACTATTCTGTGTCACTGGCGTACCTTATATTTGACTTATACCCTTAAATAATTACCGTTTACTATGCTATATAATTATTAATTATAACCTGATATAAGTTCGCACTCGTTTTCATAACTTATGATTCATTCGTTACCTCCGTCTTACTTCAATAACTCAAGCTCCAACAAACGAAATTCCCCGTCCGTCACACAGAGCTTTGCTACGATGGACTCACTTTCAACATACGAAAATATCCTCAATACGTTCCCAAAACGGATTACGGATGAACTTGGGATATCAGATGCTTCTCATTTAAAATTTGTACCTGTCGATACAGCAGAAGTGGTGCTACACCACACTGATCTGAATCTCTTCTTCCAGAGTCTTGTCCTCCCTAATCAGTCGTTACAAGATCTTTTTGGCCCGAGTGTCACCATCGATCAATTAGTTTCCAAAGTACGGGAGTGGAAGCTTCACTGCATCCTGGCCATTTTGATATATGCGCGCTGCAACCTGACGTCGGCCAGAAATCTCACCAAGAATATTTGCGATAGACACTCTAAACCCGTCGACTTACAGCTCCCCCTCTCCCGTGCCACAGTCGAAGAAGTTCTAGGCAATGGTGACGACGGTGATGTCGACAAATTTATCCGCACGCAGCCATTCTTTTGTCCTATCATTTTGCTGAAGAGGGGACATGTTCACTACGATGACAAAAAGCAAACGCTCCCCTACCTTGAAGAAAAATACCTTGCAACAGGTGCTTATGGAGCTGTGTATAGTGTTACCGTTGCCAAGGGTCACTATCGTAACCCAAAAAACTCCAACGTCAATACGGTCGAGAAGAAAATGGCACGGAAAGATTTTAACACGTCTGTTGACTTCAACAGAGAGTATGAGAACTTGAGACAGATCTTGTACGGCCGCCTGAGTTGCGACAATATCGTCGAGACGCTCGGTAGCCTTCAACATGGGGCAATTTTCAGCCTGTTCATGCCGCTCGCTGAATTTGATCTCAGGACATGGATGGCGACAAAACCGCATCCCACCGACGCACTAGGAAAAGCAGATGTTCTCGAATGTGCGTCCGGTCTTGCAGGTGGCCTCGAATTCCTCCATTCCAGCATCGAGAATAGTGATGGCATGCGAATGGTTTGTTACCATATGGACCTCAAGCCCGTCAACATTCTGGTTTTCTACGATAAGGAGAGCGGTAAAAATATATGGAAAATCAGCGACTTCGGTATGTCGCGCGTTAAGATATTACACGAAAATGTCGACCAAGATTTGAGCACTTATTTTGTGAAAAGAGATGGATTCGTGTCTGGGACTCGAAACCGCCGAGGTGATGGTACATATCTTGCACCAGAGTCCTCTATGC
Source organism: Hypoxylon lienhwacheense (assembly GCA_902806505.1). Taxonomy (NCBI): domain Eukaryota; kingdom Fungi; phylum Ascomycota; class Sordariomycetes; order Xylariales; family Hypoxylaceae; genus Hypoxylon; species Hypoxylon lienhwacheense. The sequence goes on from CADCWW010000005.1 coordinate 972,315, forward strand.
GCGGCCACAAAATGAGCGAAAAAAGTGATATTTGGTCTCTCGGCTGCGTTATAAGTGTTATCCTCACATATATCGAGGAGGGAAAAGTAGGCGTCCTAAACTACTCGGATAATCGAGCACTTTATTCGAAGACCAATGGAGGAGTTGACTCCGACCAGTTCTTCTTTTCCCCTAGGAACAAAGCGCAATCTAATCATCATCCGTCGGTCAAACGTCAGCACAAGCAGCTTATAAATCAAGCAAAAAAACGTGATGACAGGGAGCACAGAGCGATCAAGAATGTGTTGGACATGCTTGACAAGAAAGTACTACTACCTACACCTAAGGGAAGAGAGACCGCCGAGCATATCAAGAAAACGCTGCACTCTGCCTCAGTTGATTATCAGCGCATAAGCGACAGCCATAGTCAAGATGATAATTGTTTATCGAAGGATTCGAGCTTTATATCTTCTTGGATCTTTAGTTCGCGGAAGCATGGGTAGGTGTTAATTCTGTGTTTTTAGGCAAAATTTCGCATCTTAATAACTAATGCATTCATGAATACAGACACAAGCTAAAACTACAAGAATGCTACAAAATCTCCGATATCCCTAATACGGAGTATTTCTTAGGATGCTCTTTAGCTCTAAGAGGGACGATGATCGCCTATTGGTCCGATAGGAGCATAATGCTGTATAACCCTCTTTCGTCTTTGGAATCTGACGGAAATGCGCTTAAAAAAGTTGCCAACATGGACCACGAGGGTTCATATGCGTGGAAGTGTGTGAAGCTCACCGAAAAATACTTGATCGCTTCAACAGATGAATATTCTTCACATGTATGTACGGTTCTAATCTGAGGACATGAAAAGGGGTTGTTAGAGCTAACAATAAATCTAGTTCTATATATTCCCTCTTCACGACTCAGAAGCCCCATATCCGAATCTTTCAGCAAGATACAAAATCATGCTCCCGGCCTATGTCATCAAACGAGCTCCTCATCAGATAGCAATCTCGCCAGAAGGCAAGATGTTAGCCTGTGCAGTTCATAATAGCAAAGGTGAGGAGTTGATCTTCTACGCCAACGTTCGCCAATTGATTGATCACGCTGGTTTAATGTTAGTAACACTATCCCCATCGAGCTTGGATAGCGCCGCTAACTCCCCTGAAGCAACGAAACTACGTGTCTGTGGGGGTGTTTTCGGGTGTCCTCTATAGAGAAAGGAGCAAGAGTAACAGTAACAGAGTTATTGTTTTTCTCTGATTCGAAAATCTGCTTCGTCGTCGAGCCAGAGACAATTAATACGGGACACTCCAAATATGTAGTTATGTATTTTTTACATGACAATGAGGCTAAAACATTGCCCATAAACGACGGTCGAAGCGTATCTGGAGTAAGTGTAAATGAATATGGTGGTGGTAAACCGAGAACCTTGAATATCTGCTAATTTAATGAAGGATTTTGACAGTGGAAATTCGGGATGCCTCTACACAACGGTTGCTACGATAGGTGATAGTTCAAAGGTCGCAATCGTGCTTCACCGAAATCAAATACATATGAGGGATATGCTAGACCCTAAAGCTGGCAGCGACAAAAGGTTTCGGAATATCCATATCGTTAAGCTTCTAGTGGACGAGCACTCGAGATTATTCGCCCTTGGATCGAAATCCGCCAACGACTCCGTATCTCTAATGGAGCTAGACTTATCCTCGGCATCAGAAAACCCCCGAGAGATCGCGGAGCTTGCCGGTCTCCATTGCAATGATAAATTCACCTTTAGGCTTTTTAACGGTCCCCTCCTATCTGGGAACGCAGTCGAGGGACCCGATCGACCTAGCGCGGGAAGCAAAGTTGATGACGGATATATATTAATTGCAACATATGGCAAGACCCAGTCATCACTGTACAAGGTCAGCCTCCCTAAGCCTGAACAATCATAATAGATGAATGCCTTTGGAAATACCGATGTCTGAGTTCGACACGCGAATCATCTCATTGGACCGACCCATCTTCAAGCTTGTTCATATTATCTCTCTTCATCGTCTTGTTGCGCGAGGCCAAGTTTATCCAGTCGGCGGCATGGATCTTGGGTAGCGCTCTTCGAATGATTGTCTCATTTCGATGCAACATCCAGTAATAGACGAAGAATGTAGTCATGGTTAGTATGATGGAGGAAACGACGTATATCCATACCATGGGAGTGGCGATGATCCTTCTCGTCTCGCTGTCCAGGTCGAAGAAATTCATGCCGAAAAATGACTGGTATGGTATCAGCAGATTGTCAGTGGCGAAGGACGTCGTCTTCTCACTTACAGCAACGAAGGAAGCTGGTAAGTAGAAAACAGTCAACGTGGTAAGGAACACCGCTGATTTGTTCAGTTGCAGCATATTGCTATTCTGTTGTTTGGCTAGAAATTGGTCCCGGAACGACAGCGCATTCGTCAGGAGCTGTGCCGTGGTCTGCGCTCGCTTTTGCAGAGATATCGCAGTGCGACGATAGGCTACAGCCCGAGAACGATGGTTCATGAATACGGCTGTCTCTGTATATGTATCTGGTCTCTTGAATTCTTCTCCGTTGAATATGCATGAGAGTTCCTGAAGGATGTCTTCCCCGTGACAAAGCAAGGCTGATGCCTGAACGAATCTACTTTCAAGGCTCACGATAGAGCTTAGATTGTTATGGTTCACGCGTAATTCTTCCTCTATAAACGTAGAGAACGCTTTGGCCGACTACGCGCGTCAGTCCAGCTAAGCTCGTCACAATATCGGCCATGTGAGTGTAAGAAACTTACTATTGGCCGTAGATCGAGTTCCAAAGCAGCGAGATATCGCCTCCAGTATGGGAAATAGGTTGCAAATAGAATGTCTTGGATACAGCGACAGACCTGGCTCGAGGGGTTACGGCTGATATCAAGTAAGAACTTTTCGATACTCATTTCTGCGGCTGAGTTTGGCGTTGGGCTGAACAAAACCGATACGCCCTGAGACGTACTGCGGTCAAACCGGCAATAGATACCTGTCTGTCGAAGCGTCCAGTCCTCACGGCCGTCTTTGTTCACGCCTTTTTGTTCGGGGTAGCGAATAGTATAGCTAATCTCTTATATCGTAGTTAGCGAGGCCGGTGTTAGAAGCCAGATTAAAACCTACCGATTGAGGAACCAACATTATTAATAGTAAGAGGGAGACAGAAATTCATTTCTACGTCGTCGTTGCGGTAGTAAAAGCACGATGGAATATCCCAAAACGAATCGCTTATTCCGTGTTTCGCTACAAAGAGCTCCAGAGTGCTTTTGGTGATTTGCAGCGCGCTCCATGAAGTTCTTTGGCATATAGACCTAGGTAGAATTTAGTTATGGAAGACTTAATACCGGACGCAAAAACACATACAAGTGACGATGTGAATAGTCGGCTGAAGTGGTGTTGTCAAGATGTGCCTCTATTTCATGGACGCCGACGATCTCGTAGTATTGTGATCTCGCATCGTGATGATTCGTATGCGGCACCACATCTATGAGCTTAATAGGTTCCGTAACTTGATCAACATAGTGTTTCTTAGGTTCCGGCATTTTGTGCTAGGATTGAGATAACCCGCAGAGCTTGTAGTAGAAGATGTAAATTTTAATTATGCCTTAAAATGTATTTATACTTAAGAGAGCTAAATAAAAATCATCACATTTGCCTCGTCGGGCTGTCCGAACCCCTTCCTTCCTTGTGACAAGGCAGTGCCTACGAGTGCGCCACCCTCGGAGAAGACTAGTTTGCTCGTCTTCACGGCGGATAATTATCTCTGACACGACTGATTCGATTAGAAGATTTCTCCTTTTTTTACACGTTTACATCACTTACTCAATCTCGTCCTATCATTACGTTTTTTATTAGTCTTGTTGACAATACCGAGGAAAGGTACATGTTATATTGCAGAAACTTACGTTGCTGATTGGACTTGGTACATCAAACAGCCACTGATCATCTCTCAGCTACTTCAGTTAGCCTAACCTGCCAAGAGACCTCGATTCGGGCGCTCTTACACGAATATGGAAGTCAGGGCAACCCGGAAACTGCCTCCTGAGGAGCCATAGCAGATTTTCATACTTGAGATAGTGTGCGGTTACGTTCTGTGTTACCGGCATATTGACACAATGTACAGACTTTCACGATCAAAAGAGGATGATTCTTGGGGAAGAACTGAGAATACTGTGTTGGCCAAGGGACTCAAGCATTTTATGTATCTGCTTGGGCTGCTTTGCGACATATAACGATGACGACTTCTGCCTAAGCTGACCGAAAAAAAAAGTAACATTGCTTTTGTTTTTAGACCACTCCCCTAGCCCTGAGAGCGCCACAGGCTCAGCGTGACTACGCTGGGAGACGGTTATCACGGCTGAAGCTACAATCCGTCTCTATCTACTGGCAGCCTCCCGGCTCGTATCAGCTTGGCACCCCAGCGTAACAGCCATCCCAGAGAACCTGCATACGGATAGGGGGGCAGCAAATCTCAGCTGCTAAGTTCTATCTTATGCCCTAGAGCCTTGTGAGTTTGTGATTAAATGCCGTCTTACCTTAATTGCGCTTCTTTTCTATATCATCCAAAATTTTGGCTTCTCTCCATTCCATGGTGCCGCCATTATGACATTGAATTCTCTAAGCCAGCTCCAGGCTGGAGACTCAGAGGATTCTCGTAGGCCTAGGGCGTCGCCTAAGACCTCTTCGCAGAATCCTCGCTCGAGCTCTATCGTCAACGCAGGCATCATGGACGGTGGTTCCCCCACTCGCAACACAATACTCCCTGCAATCGAACCTATGATCAACAGGCAGCGAATGACGCACAGAAAGTTGCGTCCAATACAAGTATTCGTGAGTAGCCCCTCCAGTCAGATGGGTAGTACGTACGTGGCAGTTGACGAACCCAGATGATCACAATCAATGCTACACTAGGAACGGGACTTTACTGGCGAGGCGGGCAGATCTTATCAGTTGGCGGTGCCTTGGCCGCGATCCTGTCCTTCCTCCTCATCGGATTTCTGGTGTGGGGAGTGATGCAATGCGTGACCGAGCTGCTTTGCCTCTGGCCCGTCCCAGGCGCGCTGTCCGTCTTCGTCCGTGAGTTCATAGACCCCGACTTGGGGAACGCTGTCGGGATAGCTTACTGGTCTGTCGGAAGGATTTTCTACTTTCCTTGAAACCCGTCATCCTAACATACTATAGGCTCGCCTACTCGGCCGGCTTTTCTGCGTTGATAGCAGCAACTGCGGCGGAAATCCACTACTGGACCGTCAACCCGGTGCTCGACGAGACGGTACTGTATGTAATTATACCGCTGATGTTGATCTGCCTCAACTGTTTTGGAGTCGAGGTAAGATTCCCGAGGTTCGCAAAGATCCCGCCGCCAATAGGCTTTCTAATATATCATCCCGATAGGTATACGGATGGTTTGAAGTTGTTACCGGTGCTATCAAATTATTGTTCCTCGCCATCATCATTATTGCGATGATACCATTCGGTAAGCTCCTGGTATAAAGTCATAGCCTTACCTCAAAGCATGCTAATCATAGGATATAGTTGCTGTGGGTCCCCTGCGATCAGATGGACAGAGTAGTAAGTTGTCCTCGCTTTTCTCATCGTAGCTACTAAGATTCTAGACTGGGACTATCCGACATATTTCGACCAGACGGTGGCCCGAAGCTGGGGCCCTGCTTTCCTGTAAAAGACCTAGGATCTCCCCTCCCTACTAGCTACCAAATGCTTACCGGTGGTTTTAGCATGTGCCTAGCCACCGCAACGTTTGCCTTTGTCGGAGTCGAAGTATCCGCAGCTGCCGCTCTCGAGGCTCGACCGTCTCCGGTACGACGCGAATCGAAAGGCACGCCTTCGGGGCTCAACAATGAGTTCAGTATCGGCGAAACCATCCGGTTTACCTCCAAGTGGGTTTCGTTTTTCGCCTGTTGTGTATATACGTTAAGCGGGATATTGATCTCCCTGAGCGTCGACACTGCCGATCCATGTCTTCCTCGGAACGACTGGCTTAATAATAATAATGCATGCCAGCAACAGGCCACGTCCGCCTTCGTCCTCGTCGCTAGTAACCACGGCAGTCCTCAGCTAGCTAACGCGTTTAACGTGTTTCTCATCTTTACTGCCCTATCGTGTGCCAACACGAACCTTTACGTCGCCTCGAGAGCATTTTTCGGCATAACTAATCGATTAGATAGCGGCTGGGATCAACCATGGTACCTGAATGTCCTTGCTTGGTTCGGACGAACCAACAGACACAAAGTCCCCATTCGTGCGATGGCTTTATCCGCGGTTGCTTTCATATGGGTGCCGTTCTTACAACTCGTTGGCCAGCCTACGGCTTCAACCCAAGCCGACACAGGGACTAACACAACAACGAACGGAGATTCATTAGCCAGCACTGCGAATGGTATCAAGAGTGTAAGTTGCTGTTTTCCAACAGATTACAGGCTCTCACATTGATCAGTTTATCGATATCCTCTCCGAGATGGCTTCCGTCGGCGTGCTTATCGTTTGGGCTTGTGCATGCGGGGCGTTCATTCGATACTATCACTGGTGAGTCGTGATACGAAGTAATGCCATGATAAAATTTGGCTTACGCGTATCTATTAGCATGAGCAGACACCGCAACGAACACTCGATGCAGAGAATATCTCCCGAAAGGCGCTGCAGGGACGATCAACTTTACCCATACCGTAGCCACGGGCAGCCGATGACAGCCTATGTGAGCCTGGCAGCATGCTTACTCCTCTTAATACTGATCGACGGAGCCTCGTTATGGAACGGGTTTAACGTCGAGCCATTCTTGTCCTCATACCTAATTGTAAGTCATTGTGCGCGTAACTACTTGCTCGTGGGAGGATGTGCAGTTTCTAACGTAGGTCGATGGCGTCCATCTAGGTAATCATTTTCATAGCGCTGTGGATTGCGCTTAAGCTTTGGCGAGGTTCAAAATGGTCGCTCGTCGATCTCTCTGATCCGACGAATGTCGTCGATATAATCCGGCGCCTAAACGAATCTAGCCATGCCGGGGTTCAAAAAAACGAGCCCAACGCTGAGCGAGGCATACCGTTAAGACCACTTTCTACTCATACTACAATCGGAAACGGGGAGATAGGTATATTGCAAAGGGATGTACAACGATGAGAAGCGCCACAAGTTAACTGTGGTCTTACATATTCATGAGTATATATTTATTTTGGGTTGGGGTAGTAAGTAGAAGCATTAATTCGAACACTGTCATTGTCGTATTCAAGTCATGACTTCGCTTATTTACTCTTCATATAATGGAGCCAGAGTAGAAGATGCGGGATGACAGGCTCAAAGTGTTGGCGCGCGCAGCTAGAAAGAAGTTGAGACAGAGTCGACTGCGCCGCCCGCTTACTTGAGCCTACTATGGAGAAAATATTTCTAATAAAGCTTGAAGATATTTTTTTTGGAACGAGATATGATTCGCTCGCAAAAATGATTCGTTCTAACCTATTTGCAGCGATCCGCATATCGATAAATCATGATGTAAGGGAGAGAAACTGGCGTGTTTACATTTCCCCCTTTTTAGAAGATTTGCTAAGGAAATTTAATATTAAAAAAATCTTCATTAATATAGGTAAACAACGGTTTGCATAAAATAACATAATGAATCGAATCGACATTTCCAGATCACATGATATAGGATAGAGAGCTTGTTCATCAGAGGTAACAACTTGATAATAAATTCCTGGGTCTAACTCTTCCTCCCTTCTTTTTCCGTCGTCTTTTTCCACCTGCCGTAACAAGATGATATATCATATGTAGCGCCGCAATATTCCTATTGGTTTATACCTCCGAACCATGGTTTGCTACCAGGTACTCAAGTGTACCTCCCTAGATTCGCAACTACGGCATAATTGGTTATAGGTATCACGCGGAAAGATTAGAGGTGATTAAATCGGCCGAGATCTCACATCTGGCTATACACGTTTCTATACGCTGCTATGGCGTGATCTGTACTAACCTCTTCCATTGAGATGTTCCATCGATACGAAAAATTGTGACTGGTATGTTGGTGACCTATTTGGTGTGTCGGCAGCGCCAGGTATAAAATAAAACCAAATTCAAATCCTACCGCTTTTTTTCATAAGTTCCGTACAAAAATTTTTTTTGCGCTCTCGATATCGCCTAATACCCTAGGCGCATTGAGTCAACAGTCACTCGGGTTTTAAGAGAAGGAGAAAATATGATCATTAGGTTATCAAACATTTTACATATCAAATCCCCTACCAACCAACATTAATATAACCTAGGACCAGGTATCCGAGCCGCCGCCGATGTCATCCCGCGCTTCGGTTGATGCTAAGAGCGAAGCTAGGCTCGCTAACGCAGTACCCCCAGTTAAGCCTCCAATCAACCAACGTTCAATTTCAATTGATGGCACCACAAATAAAGAAAGGATTCCCGTCGAAGATGCAGTTGAGATCGACGCCGATCTCGAGAACGAGGATGATCCCGAGATAAGTCAGATTCCCGCAGAAGTCAGGCGAGTAGTCAGCCTCCATGACGATACAAGTCTGCCTACCTTGACTTTTCGCTATTTTCTTCTCTCCGTCATCTTCGTTATCCCGGGGGCCTTCCTCTCTTCTATGAATAGCTTCCGAACCACGTATGCGCCTTATTCGGTCTTCTTTGTCCAGATTGCTTCCAATTATGTCGGGCTCTGGCTCGCGCGTGTTCTTCCCACCCGCCAAATTCGCGTCCCCTTCACTCGCTGGACCTTCAGTCTCAATCCGGGCCCCTGGTCCGTGAAGGAGCATGTTCTAGTCACCGTCACAGCGGCCTCCGGCGCGACGGGCAACGGAGGTACCACTTCCATCGCCCTCGGTGACCTCTACTTCAATGACAGGCTACACCCGGCAGCGGCTATCTTTTTCATGTGGTCTATCGACGCCACCGGCTATTCCTTCGCCGCGCTCGCCCGTCAACTCTTGCTCTATGAACCTACATATCCGTGGTTCCAAGCACTGTGCCAGACAGCGCTGTTCGAAACGCAAAGTAGACAAAATAAGAATCCGACCCCGGCCGCTCGTAAGCAAAGTATGTAGTTCTAGTATCTCATTCTTATTTTATTCTTGGTTGGTTTCGGGAGTTGAGGATTTGTAGTCAGGTCTACCAAGGAGTTCTAACCCACGAGACATACCTCACGCTTTTATATCTAAAGCTCGAGAGCAATTACTGACCGATCATTCAAGTGCGCGTCTTCTGGTGGGTGCTCCTCGGTATTACACTTTGGCAATTCCTACCCGAATATGTGTTCCCGATGCTCAGTTCCTTGGCCTTCTTGTGTTGGGTTGCTCCTCATAACCCCGTTGCCAACTTCATCGGATCCGGTCTCGGCGGAATGGGTTTCCTCAACTTGAGTTTCGACTGGGCCAATATTTCTAACTACAATGCCGGCGTCCCCCTTTTTCTGAGTCCTTGGTGGTCACAGGTTGTGCTTTTTTGCTCCTTCGTCATGTGTTGTTGGGTACTCTTGCCTGCTGCGAAATGGGGAGGGCTAGGAGGCTACCCCTTTTGCTTGATGACGAACCGAGCTTGCACTGCCGATGGGGACAGTTATCCCGTAACAGACCTAGTTACATCCCAGAACACGTTCAATCAGACGGCATACGAACAAAACGGCCCGCTGTATCTTGGAGTCCAATATTTGTGGTCTATTTTCTTCGATTACGCCTCCTATGTCTCTGCATATGTTTGGATTGCCTTCTTCGGAGCCGGTCAGATTAAACAAGCGTATCATAAGTTTCGTGCACGGCAGAATAAGCCAGGACAGGGTATAAATCATCAATGGTATGTTTAGAAGCATGCCTCATTTCTGGAGTATCTTTCCTAGCGATATCTGAAGGAACTTTCATGAAAGCTAACACGCTTGCAGTACGTTGACACATTTCTTGTTATAACATCGCCATATTTGCCTCTTACCAGATGAGATCCCATGTTATCACGTAGAAACAGAACATTATATGCTAAACATCAACGTGTGATAGATACGGACCGTCTAAATGTTCTTATGCGATCATACAAAGAAGTTCCCCTATGGTGGTATATTGTACTATTTTTTACATCATTCGTCTGCATGATGACAATGGTTGGACTGAACATACTATATATCCCCTGGTGGACATACTTAGTAGCACTCGCAACAGGTGCTGCTGTTGTTGTCCCGCTTGGCTGGCTCTATGCCATAAGCAACTTTCAACTGCCAATAGGGACGTTCAACGAACTTTTGTATGGCACGATGGTCCAAAACTTGGATAGTCACCGCAATCCCATAGGAGCTAGTGTAAGCTGATATCAATACCACTTTCGTCAATGTCTTATGCTAACTGCTACTCCTAAGATCTATGGTGCTGTAGCTGGCGATGGTATTCTACCCCTTATAATATGTTTCTTACCGCGTCGAATCATTGCTAACGGCAAGCTAGCTTGGTATAGAGCCCAGTATATCTTACAAGATATGCGGATCGGGCATTACATGCATGTTCCGCAGCGGGCCATTTTCTTCTCGCAGGTATTCGGAATTACTTTGGGCGTACCGATCAATTATGCAGCAATGCGCTGGATCATTGATACTAAGCGCGACTATCTGACCGGAGCCGTTGACGATCCTGCTCATATCTGGACAGGCCAAAGTCTGACTAGTTCTTTGACCATGGGTGTACAATACGTGCTCCTTGTATGTCTTCCGTCACCATCATATCCACAAATAATTCTAGTACTAACCGAAGAAAGGGACCAACTCGACTCTTTGAACAAGAACAATTTCGACCACTTCCATACGCTTTCCTCGTCGGCGCGGCCTGCCCAGCGATCATATATGCCCTTCACCGGCTTTTCCCTCGCGCCAAGTTCCACCTCTGGAACACCACCATATTCTTCAGCGGCGCGTCCATCTTCTACGGCAACGTATCGACGGGCTACTTCTCGCGATTTATAGGAGGATTCGTGGTCATGTACTGGGCGTATCGCTACCGCTATCAGCTGTGGGCCAAGTACAACTTCATCTTGGCCGCCGCCTTCGACGCCGGGTTCAACCTAAACATGCTCTTGATCTTCCTGATCTTCGGCAGCGCGAAGGTCATCAGCATGCCGAATTGGTGGGGGAATGACGCCGTCAGCGTTGAGAAGTGCTACGCGCTTGAGTAGAAACTGCCTCCTCGCTTATTCTGTCAGGAGGTATATATTCGTTACGGTGAGCTGAAGGCAGCGTCTATAGGTCAATATCGTGGCGAATGATTATCTAAAACAGTCAATAGAGACAGGAAATATCTGTAATAGCCATCTCTCTCAAATGAGCATATACCTAGCATATATCTACATAGAGTAAACGAATTCAATTTTTTGCTTTGATTTCGTAGTTCGGACTTTTCTGCAGCCCGTGATCTCATACTACTCCAAGTTGGGTATAGGAGATGGAGATAGCCATCTTATGTACCGGTCAATAATACAGAATAAGCACTCACTAGTCGAATCCTACACACGCGTAGGAGCACTTATTCGTTGTTTTTTGAAGGTTGGTCGATGGATTTTCCACCTTGATGTTGATTAAGTGGTAGTTTCGTTTCGTTGCTTTCCTATAAGCTCCATATTTGGTTGTAAAAGTACTGGTAATTATCATGGAAAACTACCGGTATACATTCAGCAACGAAACTTGTTTGGCTACATCACGATAGAAATAAAAAGGGGCTTATATGTCATCAAGTATCAAGTACAGTTACTCATAAGTCTACACCGATAAATCAATTTCTCGTTTGTTGTTGCCGATTCTGAATTCCGAGCGCCGAACCGATCTCGGACTCGGCCATACCATCCCTCATACAGTGAATCGTGATCTAATCTAATCTGATCCGAGAATTTGTGCTACCTACGGAGGTCGCGGCCAAAAGTATACAGCGTCCGGTACTTAGAGCCCCACAGTGCGGGCTTTCAGTCTCAATTCTACCCAGGTATAATAACAATACACTTACAACTAAAAATACCTTATTATACAACATGTAATTGAAGCCTTTAAGATTTAGTTTATATAATTAGAACAATTGATTTAATCATTAGGTATTGTTATTATTATTATTCTTGTTGCTGTTGCTGTTGCTGTTGCTGTTGCTGCTGCTGCTGCTGCTGCTATCACTGTCTGAATCCTTAAGCTTCTCAGGATTGTTGATAGCATTTATAATATAGATCTCTACTTTATCTCCTCGAGGTAATCTATTCAGTCTATCGCCAGGTCTTATTGTTAGGTTCTTTTTAGGTAGGTAGGTAGTTGTTGTTTCTTATATTAGTTATACCTAATTATCGTTGCTGTATTCTTTCTATGAACCGTTGCGCGATATTGAAGTTAGAAACCATGATTATATCGTGCAATTACATAAACTCAATAGACTTCATTATACTAGAATCTAGTCATTCATCTAGTTTTTCTTATTTTTCTACCTAGTTTATGTTGAGCAGCATTAGAATACTTCGTACTATTCTAGGTGTTTCTTATGTACAGTGCATTGTTGCTGAAATGTAGTATACGCACAGTATAAGCTAAGTCACAGACGCTGTATAGTTTTGGCCTCGACCTCCGTACTTCTAAGGTTATTTCCAAAGTTGGAAGCGTTTAGCTTAAGTGACAACTCCTATGTACCCACGTACCTTGGAAGATAAATAGGTTCGACATCAGTTATGGGACTGAAATCTTTCAGCTGTTTGTTTTAAACCGCACAGTCTATCGAGTGCCACTTTCTACTTTATTTTTTCATCCTTTTTTTCTCCCTTGCTGGTGTACGGTACGTATTGGCTTATACAAATTACAAAGAACTCTCGGAATACGAGCACTTACACGCCTACCTGCTCGGACTTACAACAGTAAGTCAGGGGACCTATTAGATTCCCCGTCTCCGTCATACTGGTTACACCCAGGACCAAACGAAATCTTACTAGAGATGCTGGAGAAGCCCCTCCTAATAATTAAAGGCCTTGGCTTTATCGCGTCTGTCCTTTTCAACATGTTACGCCATTCCTTATCCTACCATCTCAAGTATCTCCGTTACGCCATGTCTCCTTCTCGTCGCTCGTTCTCTGCGGACGCCAAGGGGCGCCGCAACATCGTCGTCGTGGGCGCTTCCATAGCTGGTTACTCGGCCGCCCGCAATATCGTCAAAGGCCTGATGCCGGATTCCGAGTACCGCGTCGTCGTCGTAGAGCCCCACGACCACTTCTACTTCACGTGGGTACAGCCGCGATTCTGCGTCGTGGAGGGCCACGAGCATAAGGTCTTCATCCCATATGGAGGACTCCTGCCACCCGGCACTTTTGAAGTTGATGGGGGTAAGCTGGCCTGGATCAGAGATCGTGTCTCCAACATTACCAGGGACAGCGCGCGCCTGGCTTCAACCGGCCAGGAGATCCCATACGAATATTTGATCATGGCCACTGGTGCCGGTGCAACCGATACCCTGCCTAGTCGTGTCCCTGTCGACACCAAGGCTGAGGGCGTAGTGTTGCTTAGAGAGATGCAGAAGCGGATTCGCGACTCGCAGGACCTTGTCGTCGTAGGCGGAGGTGCTGCTGGCGTCGAGCTGGCTACGGATGCAAAGTCGATGTATCCAGAGAAGAGAGTCGCATTAGTTCACTCGAGGGCTTCTGTTATGCACCGTTTCGGACCAAATCTGCAGGCTAGCGCCACAGCAGGCATCAAAGAGTTGGGGGTCGACCTCATTACCGGTGACAGAGTGGTTGACGAAGACAAGGAGAGGGGAGTCGCGATTCTGAAGAGTGGCAGGGAGATCGCGTGCGATTACTTAGTATGTTATTACCGCTCTTCCGTTTAAGACGCTACCTGCTAACAAGCTTCAAAGGTCAACTGTACTGGCCAGAGGCCGACTTCTCAGCTCCTTGCGCAACTGAGCCCGACGTCTATATCTGAGTCAGGCTACATCCTCACCAAGCCTACATTGCAAATCAAGGATGACTCGCTGCCTAACATCTACGCATGCGGCGATGTATCCGACACTAACACGGCTCATCCCAACTCGAGGTCTGCTCAGCGCCAGTCCAAGGTCGTTGCCTACAATATACTTTCCAGCATAGATGGCAATAAGCCCACTGACGCGTTTGAGCCGCATTATCTCGACAGCTCAATCAAGTTGACTTTAGGACTTGTAAGTCAAATCCTATCTTCGATGTGAAAAAAGAAAAACGTGGTGATTCATAGGCAGAACTAACCTCGACACAGCATAAATCGGTCTCCAACGTCGGCGACGGCAAGGTCGACTTCCTGACGCAGATCTACGATAAGGACGTGGCTCTGATGTCTGCGAAAGCCTGGAAGAAGCTAGGGGCCACGCCGTTCGAGGACGATGAATCGGAGTTCTTGAGTAAGACCCAATCTAAGATTTGATCGGGCTTCTACGTAGGACCATAGGTATTTTCTACGATCGTGGTCATGGTATGCATCAGCATCAGTTCGTGGTAACATAGACAACTATCGTCATTATAGAGGTTAAGGGCAAGGCGCAAGGTTGGTCACGCGTGGGCTAGGATTTCAGTCCTGGTATTTCATAATGCAAATTGAGGATGACTTGGCCTTATACTTGAGCTACATAAGTACGTAGAGCAATACACAACGCGTAAAACGGCATCCTATGTCTATTTTTGCAGTGAATTACTTTTATCATATCACCTCGACTATATAATTCCAAAGTTAAACAGACTTTGGATTCCGAAAATAAGGCGATTATATATGTTATCTACCTACCTAATCTAACAAAGTTATGAAATATCGTTCGGTCAAGCGACATAGGAGGTAGGTAACAAATAGGAAACCCCCTTATATTTCATACACATTCTGAGCAAGAAATTGTACCTACCTGCTTACGAAGAACATAACAACAACCACGATTCCCCTCGCCCTAGAATGCCAGCGAAGAATCTATTAATATTCCCTCGCCGGCTAATATCACGAACTCTTCATTGGTTCGCTCCCCCCTGCCACACAGAGTTCTCATCTATAGCCGGATATTTTAACCACGATGACATTACCTTCGTCGTCATCCGAGCCCATGGGGTTCCTATCTGGGGTTCCTAGGAGCTCAGTTACTGGCTCAGCCGATATTGCGTCGTTCTTGGCACAGACCTGGTCCCCGGTATTTACGACACGTCCCCCATGGTACAACCGCAGCGTCCTCGTCGCATATATCAACGCCGTCCCTCTCCCTCCTCCAAACCGTAGCTTCTCCCACCGGGTAACACCAAGTCCGCCTAACCCAAATCTGCGAGTCCGCGCTAGGTAAAGATGAAGTTGTTCGCTCTCCTTACGCTGGCGGCTACCGCCCAAGCCCACTGTGAGTCTTCTCAACTGCAAGCCATGTCTCTCGCACCGCACCACATTAGGGTCCCTAACACACGTGCCGCGCAGACCGCTTCTCGAAGCTCGTCCTGGACGGGGTGCCGGAGGCGGCGGAGTGGACGTCGGTCCGGATGACCAAGAACTACCAGAGCAACGGAGGGGTGACGGACGTCAACAGCCCCGACATGCGGTGCTACCAAGCGCGCGCGGGCACGTCGACGGCGACGGTGGCCGCCGGCGAGGTGCTAGGCTTCGTCGCCAACGCCGCCGTCACCCACTTCGGCCCCGTCCAGTTCTACATGGCCAAGGTCCCCGACACCGCCGACATCAACACCTGGGACCCCGCTGGAAACGTCTGGTTCAAGGTCGGCAGCATCAGTGCCGTCCCACCCCTAGGGTCTAGCGAGGCCACTTGGCCTGCTTATAGTCAGTGCTCCCTCTTCTCCCC
This sequence comes from Hypoxylon lienhwacheense, assembly GCA_902806505.1. Lineage (NCBI taxonomy): Eukaryota > Fungi > Ascomycota > Sordariomycetes > Xylariales > Hypoxylaceae > Hypoxylon > Hypoxylon lienhwacheense. The sequence continues at coordinate 988,118 of CADCWW010000005.1, forward strand.
CTTTTTTCCCATTCTCCCCTTGGATGTCGTATCCAACGTCCTCAAATCTCTTTAACCACATTCTTCCCTCTTATCCCACAACAATCCCAGTCCCTTTCTCCCGCCACCAAGCAAACCACCGCCCGACCTGACCCGGAGACTGACATCTCCCGCGACAGACAAGCAGATCGTCAACGTGACGATCCCCAAGAACGTGCCGAGCGGGAAGTACCTGGTGCGCGTGGAGTCCATCGCGCTGCACCAAGCGCAGTCCGTCGGCGGTGCGCAGATGTACCTGTCCTGCGCGCAGGTCGAGGTCACGGGCGGCGGCTCCGGCACGCCCGGCCCTCTCGTCGCCTTCCCCGGCGCGTACAAGCCCACCGACCCGGGCCTCATGTGGTCGTACTACCCCGTCCCCACCACCTACACCGCTCCCGGGCCGGCTGTCTGGGAAGGTTGAGCGCGCAGTGTTTATTGGAAGAGAAAGAAAGGGGGAGGGTTGTATACTTGCATCGTCTAGTTTAGATCGAATGATATATATATATTATAAGTGTACGAAGTTCTGACGTGTTCTCATGGTATTTTAAAGATCATATTAGGCGTAGATACCGGTCCACGTAGGCTCGGGTTCTCTGTGCCCAAGCTCGAGCGACGCATGACGAAGATATCTTGAAATTTTGTCCTAACAAATGGCTAATACGAAGATCCGATCAATGTCGTTGGTAATATGCTTTAGTTGGGAGTCGTACTCTTCACTGACTGTTCCTATCCCATAGATCACTCTTCTTAAATAATTGATTGAATCTTTGCCAGACAAAACAGCTCGCACTTCCCAAAAGTCAGTACATCAATGTGAATTATAAGTAGGCATGTTTGCGCTAAACGTCTGAGTTCTGAGGGGCCTACTCGACACTAATACATTCTTTAGGCCTGGCTCAAATATCCCCGTAAGTCTCATAGACTATCGTCGGATGTCTCAACAATATCCAAGACGCCGGCGTAGAGACAATCTAAAAAAAGGAATTGAGAAATTCATGTCTCAAGACAGCCACAGCCGGGTCCCATGGCGACGGCTACGGGCACATAAGAAAGTCGCCATCCCCAACCCAATGCACGGAGAGAAGAGAATCCCCACGTGTATGTATAGAACTGTCTCGAAACGACGATCTCCACGTGGGAGTTGCGTGGCCCGACTCGACGGATCATGCTCCTCGGTGGCGTGGTTAGTTTACGTGCGTACATACATACATACATACAGATAGGCAGAGGAGGTGTGTTAGCATCTTGGGTTGAATCGAATAGGGAAGTCGAAAACCGTCGATACAACGTAGCATCGCGGGTCGAGCTAATTCCCAACAAACCCGAACAAAAGAAAAAAGAGAGAGAGAGAAGAAGAAAAGAAAAGAAAAGAAAAGAAAAGGAAAATTACGGTCTAAAGAGCCCGAGCGGTCGATCGATCAAAGATGAGAGGACGAGAAGGCTTACCCGCTTGCATCGCGTTCGGCGCTCCCTCGGACCCTTCCTCGAGTCATCGGATGCGTTGTCTACCGTAAGAAAAGCCAAGCTGGAGACCCGGACGTCGACCTATGATAAAAGCAGGGAACGGAAAAGCGGGAAGAGTTATTTAAGAAGAAAAAAAAGGGAAAAAAAAAGACACAAAAATAAAGAATGGAAAAAGAAAATGAGAGACAAAAGAGAGCCCTAAACTACCTTGTACCTCCTTCCCCCCTTGGCCCACCCCCCCCCCCCTTTTTTTTTTACTCCAAACCCCCTTCTTCTCCGGTGATTTTGCGGAGCTTCCCCGGACCTTTTTACAGGTACTTAGGAGTACTTCGGGGCCAAGTACCCTCTACTCCAGTCCAATGTCTCCACAGCTTTTCCTTTCGTTCCATGCACTCGTCTCCGCACCGAGCTATGGAGGTAGGTACATACATACATACACATGTTTGAACCTTATACTCCGTACGTTCCCCCGCAGACCCCATAAAGCCTTCGTTACCCATTCATGCCTCCTAATGGACTAGGTAATAATTAGGTATGGTTACCTGCTACAGGTACCTGGTTAGGCGGTACCTACCTACTTAATTATTAACCTTACATATGTGGTGCTTCAACTAACAAATACATATACGGTTGCCTATACCGCTATCTGTGCCAAAAAAATATTTTTGGGTCTTAATTACCCAAATAGGCAGCTGATCAGAGATAAATTCAAATAATCTAATTTATAGCAGTACTTTCAATCTCGTACTCGAGAGATGCATACTATATAAGTGATAAATGCATATATTATCTTCAATTATCTCTAATAAGTTGATATATTTGCTTAGAGGTATGTATAGAAAAAAAAGTATTTTTGAAAAAAAAAAAAAAAAAAAAGAGAGACCCACAATTCTGTCCAATTAAAACAAGTCCAGTTCCTACCAACCCTTTCAACTTCAACTATCTACTAATAATCGTAATAACTTTACCAAAACAACGTTTTATACCTTAATATTTAAAATCATTTCTAATTAAATGAATGCGATTCAGATGGTTCTGGCTACACTAATATATCTCTCATAATGATAATTCTATCTGGTGTTAAAGAATCGACCTACGATACGTTAGATTTGAGGTTATATTTAAGGTTAGGATTAGGTAATAAGCCAGTACGCAGGTATACCTAAGCTCATAATACAGGTATGGCCGCAACTTTCAACAGATTACAGAGCAATCATTTCAGGACTTCTACTGATGCAACTAGATTCATTTGAATCGCATTCCCTTAATTATAATCACTTGTAAATGACAGTATAGTTGACGTTGTTTAAGTAAAGCTATTGTAGTTGTTAATGATTTGAATTGAAAGATCTAGAGTTGCGATCGACAATTTTTACGTACGTTGATTGGATGAAGTATTACAGCTCAGGTATTTTAAGTACCTAGGTATTTTCTATAAACTTTCCTTTCATTAAAAGAATAATACCCTTTTATAAGTTATCGATTATCTTATCTATTCACTAAAAGCCTGGATATGTGCCTATCGAGGCCACTAGCCGGCTCGATAAGCCCCAAAAGTACCAAGCTAAAAATATTAGTAATACATACTACCATTTCTAGCGTAGTTCGTTTTTTTTGGCACAGATAGCGGTATAGGCAACCGTAACATACATGCGATCCTCTTATTAAGCTTATTATTATCCTTTCTATTATCGACTTTAAAGTAAATACTAGTCATAAAGGCAGCTAGCCAACTATAAAGCAAACTAAATATACCTCTTATAATATCTTAGCTTTACGCCTTCTCTATAACCAGCCTGCTATACTTAGGTAATAAGACAAAACCCATCAATATGAGAAATACAAGATCGTAAAAGGGTAGTACCGTAACATCGTGATTCCGCCCAATGATGCCACATCGAACAATGGAGACGAAAGACGTCGCCATCGAACGTTCCAAGTGGCGAGTAACGTCGAAATAAGCGGCCCGCGCATTGTGTCGCTATAACGTGACAGCTTACCATCGCGATGCTCCGATGCCTTGGTAACGGAGATGAACGGGTTATGTACATAGATTTAATTCCAAGGATATTTACAATACGGGGTGATCCAAAGCGCCGGGATTAGTTATATCATCCCGTAAGTCTGTATGGATGTATGTATGTATGTACGCATGTGCTCTCGTTACATACCAAGCATGTGTTGCTGTCCAAAAGCGGACCTAGGTCCTAGGCTATCGTTATTAACAGTGAACTATACCCTACCTAATAATTTACCTAACCCATACCTACAACAAGGTCACAATATACCTCCCTTAGACATGTTAGACGTCAGACAAACTGCTCAACGCTCACGTTGACATATATAAATACCTATATATACCGTAACCAAGCTACCTACCGTGCAAGCTCCTCCGTTTTAACTCAAACAGCCAGCCTGATGGACGCTCGTGATAGCATCTCGAAATGTGGTATATAGTCGTACAGTCGTTCCTATGCGGTTGTGGACAAAATAGAAACGTCAAGATATCGTGCCACATCATCTAGTCGGAATACGCCAAATGAACAACAAGAATGAAAAGGAAATTCGTAACCCGGTCCGGTCTCTTCATGCCTCGCAGGGCACAGCATCTTTCCTCCACCCATTAATACCCCCCTCCTTAATATTTCCTCATTTAAATGCATTGCCTTGGTCGGCAGTCTGTATGTATAGCCTACGTCATTCGTCCACGTCCATCTTATCTACTATAGTGCTTGCCGCTACTATTGTGTTTTCTTCTCGGTCTCGGTCTCGGTCTCGGTCTTGCTTATTCCCGTCGGATTGATACTCGCCGTTATTGCTAGCCGGCTCTCGCTCCGGATTGCTGGTAGATCCGCTACAGAGTCGGTATTCGCCGTTATCGCGGCGTTCAATAATCCCTTCCGCTAGAGCCCAGCTTGCCAACATAGGGTCAACACCGAGCCGTGCTGCTTCGCCTTTCTCCATGTGCCTACCAACATGTTCAGTCCACTCATCCCACGAAGTAGGACCCTCAAACACGCTCGCACAGTCCACCTTAGGGCAGGAAGACTTTTGCGGGGGTTGCCTGCGTGTTACAAGACAAGACTGCTGCATCTCCCTTACGTGGTTCTCCCATTCCATTTGCAATTTGCTTTCGCCTTTGGCAATGGATTTCTTGATTGCAAAAGGGGCATGCATACGGCGAAGGTGCTGCGTGAAAAGGTCCTTGCGATTGAACTCGTTTCCTTTACCTTCGGCCGTGCTCTGCGGACATGTAGAGCACCGATAGTATTGGAGACATAGGTGTTGCGAGGCTATATGCCTCTTCCATTCGTTCTTAGAACCAAACGTGCTAGTACAGCCTGCGAATGCAAACGCACAAGGAAACGGCCGAGTATGAGCGGCAGCGATATGTTTACGCAACGAAGAATAGTCTTTAAAGGGGGCATGGCTGCAATGATTACATCGAGTTTCTTGCTTCGGAGCTTGCTTTTGGAGGGACCGACGCTGCTGCTTAGGTCGTGACAACGGAGGTGTAAACTCGGGATTATACTTAGTTTCGTCAACGCCAGATTCGTTTGTTTCATGGGGTGACACTTCATCGAGTCGAGTTGCTGTCGAATTTTCCGTAGGTATCGGCTGTGCGTATGTAGCGGGGATGTTGTCTCTGCTCTGATGCCGGACGTGCCTTAGATTCTTCAGCCGTTCGGCAGCTTCTCGTATCTCAACTGAGTCTTCCACATCATTTTTGCTTGCTATAGCGATGTTGGGTGTAGAGGTAGCATACGCCACAGCAGAGGAAGCGGGGTGTTGAGGCAGACCTGTGGGATCAAGTCGAATCATGGTATCTGGACGCACCGGTGTCTCGGAGCGTGGTTGTGCATGATTTGGAAGCTCATGTCGGCGGGAAATTGGTGTGCAGGCGGCCACTTCCCGAGCTTCGAGGAGCATACGGCCATCTTCCATATCTTTCGCCGACGCCTTGTTGACGTGGACGGAACCGATCAGCCGATTGTAAAGGTGTGTCATGTTATGCGAGTTCACATATCCTAAAAAGCAGCAGACTTTGTCATGCTGAACAACGCTCCAAACGGGACCAGGCATCGATATGAGCAGCATTGTAGGTGGCCCCAAAAACATGCCTTCAACTGCAATTTTCGAGGCGATAGCGGGGGCATTATGGAGCCAGTGGTTAAAAGAGGACATGTCCGGACTAGCCTCGCCTACAAACGTAGTGCACACCAAGACTCTTGGCTCATCGAACGTCAGGTCCGCCACTGCACTAGGATGGATGATAGGATCTTCGCCCGACATCCTTAACAACTGGGCGTCTCCATCCACTCCTATTTGAGGAGATCGCGATTGCACCTCGGCACGCGGAGGGAGAGGGGAGATAGAGATAGTTTGCCCCTTAGAGGAGCTAACGGTATATAGTATCGGCAACCTGTCAGCGAATGGGATGGCTTTAGTAGCACCATTTGTCAGGCCTGAGGTCTCAATTAGCTCTTGTTGTCTCTGTAACGCCGTTTCGTGATATAGCTGCTCGGCGGTAAACGGCCTCCCCCTGCCACTCAGTTTCGCGAATGCTTCCGTGACATGAGACGTGAAAGATCGTAGTCCATGATCGCGAGCATAGTATTCGGGGGTGTTCGTCGCGATTACTTGCTTAACGCTAGCTCCGTTTAGGAACGTTTGTTCCTTTACGGCACACGTATCGAGAATTAGTAGCATATCAGACTGCGCTTCTTCGAAGAGACAACGGAACCCGCTCCACTTCAGTCTCGAATCTTTTCTTAGCGTGCTACAAACTCGTTAGAAGACATCCTAGACTAGTTGACAATAACCTACTTTGCCCAATAGAGCTGGTTATCTAAGCCAACATAACCGTAGCCCGCGTAGTATACTATTAAAAGATGGTCGGGAGAGGCATGTTCGAGAAAGGATGTCATGCGGACACCAAGCTTAATGCTAGGATTAGCGACGGCAGGTATATTAAAACGTTCGGTGCGGTAATTATATCGTTCGCGGAGGACTTGATCAAGTGCGACGAGGTCTTGCTCAACAGAATTGTCGTCTTCCCAGCGCAAAATAAGGACAGATATATTAGTGTATGGCGACACTTGTGTTTGCCGGTATATAAGCATAGCGGCATCCTGCAGATGTCTCGCAAAAGATTCGAACTCATGCCTTTCTGGAGCCGGAGGCGGAGGTGGAGGCGCATCGTGGACATGATAATGCTGCGCATTTTGGACCTGATGGTATAAGTTGATGAATTACCAGATGATAGGATAGGGACCTAATCAATTGAATGACAACTTACAGAAGAATCAGGAGGGAATGGTAAAGGACGAGGAGGACTGGCTCGAGCCTCAATCTTAGGAGCCAGCCTTCTCTTCTTGGCCGCCGGCTGATCCATCGGAAGGTCAATTGATAGGCAGAATAGGATAGATGAAGCACTTGACAGCAATTGTGATGATGAAGAGAAATCGCAAGAAATCAATTATTATAGAGCAACTGGTTTACAGATAAATAAGAGGGGGTGGTGTTAAAGAAATGCCATGAATAAGAGTGATGGAATAGATTGGGAATGATCAGGCTACGGAACAAGGCTGGAATTTGGAAATCTGGAACAAGCGGGTAGTAGTAAGGGTAGTAGTAGTAAGGGTGGTAGGTAGTAAGGCAAGTTTTTTTCTGAGTAGGTGGGCAGTGGGTAAGTGGGTAAGTGGGTAAGTGGGTGGGCGACAACATTGAAGCTAAGACCCTCCATTTATGTAAGTATGTACATATTACATATATACTTACATTACATATGCACGTATGTAATGATTAGGTACCTCTCTTTCCACTACCGCCTGACTGTTACCCCAACCCCACCATCCTCGATGAATGCATACATGAGCAATATCTTTGCGGGTAAATGAATTTATTTCACTACATAAACTACCCTAGGTATTTAACATACAATCACTTCTTCTTTGGGCACCGTTAGATATGTATACAAGCAATTAAGCCGTAACATACTAACCAAGTCTACCTAATTCATATCATATATGCACTTATGTGCACTTATATGCATATGCCCATCAATATGAAATAGACTGGAGGATATAAATTTGAGGTGAATTATATGTAGATATATGTATACCAAGTAGTATACAATCACATTCGTGAATCATCTCTCACTCCTCTTGCTAAGTCTTTCAATGCTCGTTTTCATTTTGGGTATAACAGGCTCAGGGGGTTATTTACTTGCCCTTCGTACGAAAATTCCAAAGTATGGCACAGAACCCCACGTCCTAACGTCCGTATTGCTTTGCGTTGCTATCAACCAACACGCCTTGTCCAACGTCCAATGTCCTCCTATTTAGTCCCCTCTCTCCCTCAAAAGCCCACTTTCCAATTACATCCCAGAATACACTACACAACGCCTATCTACCTTCCTTTACCTTCCTTTAGCTGCAAAAAATGGCGAGTCGTTATAAATCAACTTTTCCCTTCTTCTACATCTTGGAAGAGGCAGCATGCTCAATGTCAATCTTCTCCTCGGAACTAGCCAGATTACGTTCGATCCTGATAATGGACCGGTCATTGTGTGTCTTCCAGGCCGGGATACCGATATACTTAATAGTGCCCGGACTGTTGTCTTCAAAGATAGCCGCCACTTCCTCGAGGGTCTTGTTGGCGGTTTCCGGGAACATGAAGAATGTATGCCAAAACATGACGAAACAGAACACGGCAAATAGGACGTATGTCTTCCAGGTAATGTTGGCGAATGCGGGCGGGACAAAGTAGGCCAGAGCAAAGTTGAAGGCCCAGTTGGCAGACGTAGCCAGAGCAACGGCCTTACCACGCACGCGCATCGGATAGAGCTCGGCAGGATAGGTCCAGGAGACGGGACCCCACGTCGGTGCGTACGAGGCAACGAATAGATATGTGCTAGCAATCACAGCCTTGGCTGGACTTCCGCCGATAACCATCGAGATGGCCTTGGTATCAAACTCCCCAGGAGCGGACGGGCGGGAGTACACGGCAAACAGACCGGCGTTGATACAGAGCCATAGGGTCATGAAGAACGCGCCGATAAGCAGAGTTGGGCGGCGACCCCACCTGTCCAACCAGATGAGAGCCGGTACAGTCATGACGACATTGATGATAAACTGGATCCCGCTGGGCAGCAGAACATCGTCCCCTGAACCAGTCATCGTGAAGATGTAAGAGATGTAGTACATCATGACGTTCATTCCGGTAAGCTGAGACCAGATCTGGGTGAAGAGACCGATGTGAGTTCGGTTGATCATCTTGGGTCGGAACAGCTCGATGTAGGACACATCGGCATTGGCACGTTCGAAGTCGACCACCTCCTTAATTTCCGCCAACTCCCTTGCTACTAGCTGAGAATCGGGATTGCCTTTACCATGAACTAGGACGAGCACTGCTTTTGCCTCCTCCCAACGATCATGCTTCGCTAGCCAACGCGGCGATTCGGGTAAAAACATTAATCCAATGAATAGCAGTAGAGCTGGGACCATTTGCAAGCCCCATGGCAGACGGAAAGCTGCTTGCCCACTAATGAAGCTACATCCGTAGCAGATGAAGAACATGATAGCAATGCCCCAGGTGATTGCCCACTGCTGCATACTAATGAGCCGACCTCTCTTCGATGGTGGAGATAGCTCAGAAATATAGACAGGAACTTGAGCTGAGCAGATGCCCACGCTGAGACCGTTGATAATACGACCGACGATGAGCATCGGGATATTTTGGGAGGCGCAAACGATGATGGAGCCAACGATCCTATGGACCTTCAAGTTAGATCTAAAGGATATCATTTAGGGGCGACACCGAGAGCTTACCAAATGATAGCACCAATTTGAATAGACGTTTTGCGACCAAAGATATCCGTGATAACACCGGAGATGAGAGCGCCGAGCCAAGATCCTCCGGGCATGGAGGCAGTGATCCCGCCCTGTACGACATCATCCGGACCTTGACATTCGTTGGTCCCGGGTTTATTGCCCTGCACCAGTCAGTACAATGTTTAAAACATATTTGAAGTACAAACTAACCTGTTGATTAAATTGACATTTGTAAGGGTCGGTCGAAATAATAGCGCTCATGGACGAGATATCGAAGCCGAACAGCGCACCACCTAGCTCAGGCGGTCAGTACCTAATTCAATGACAGGGGGTAAGGCCACTCCTATGACGGTAGTAGGCAATATCAAGACGAGGACAAAGACAAAGACGACTTACCTATGACGGCGATGGCCGCGATGATATAGATATTGCCAAACTTTTTCATGATGTCCAAAGACCCCGCGTGGCCTATTAGCGACACATAGAAAGATTATTGATAAGATATTAAGTGCTTCAGTGTGAGAGATGAAGAACGAAAAGAGCAATGACAAGAGTAGAAAGAGTAAAATTTGAGAGGGACGATCATTATTATATGTAAAAGGGATGTTAGTAGGGGGGGGGTGGCCAGAAGATCGAGGACTAGTGGGAAGTTGCACAAGAATCCTAGTCCTTCTTACTGCATACTTATCCTTTGATGCTAGTTAACAAAGCAACTCGTGCATCTCGGTGGTCACTAGACCTTCCCTATTACTCTTAAGCTTGCGGGGGGGAGGGATTGGGGGAAGATGAGAACGAGGACGAGGACGGGGACGGGGACAAGGGACGTTACAACCAGAAAAGTGACGAATGGTCCCCTGGAAGCTTACATGGGATGCGGATCCCCCAGATTTGCTACATTAGAAAGTACTTGAAAGTACTTGTATTAAAGGTACTCTAAAGTACCAGGTATAATCTACATATATACATGTATGTACATACTATAGTGGGTAGCATCAATACTGCGACCTACGTAGTTTATTGACATTTCCGACTTGGATATCCACATACGTACATGTAAGGTACATCAATTTCTTTCGTACAGTTATGTAGTATCTACAATATAATAGATGATTCTAGCCACTTTGTAAAGCACGGCGAATCGACGTTTTGAGAGTCAGACTTCAGTTTCCTGCTTAGCTACCCAAATTACGAGTCTGGGTGGTCCGTCACGAGACAACGAATCAAGGAATGCCAGAGGAAGCCCAAGGGTGAGCAAGAGGGAAAAAAAAAAAAAACTGACAATGCATCCGTACCTAGTACCCATGTCCGGGGCTCGTTGAACAGTAGCTTCCTATGGTTAGGCTATGTAACGGCCTTTCCGTTTCCCGGGGCAGTGGGACTTCTCCAGCTCACCCACAAAAGTTCTTGAAGGTCACTCGTGCCATTTGCGGGTAATAAACCAATCCGTAGAAGGGACGGATAGTTAAAAATGGGCAACTATTGGTTGCTGGAATGTTCAATTGGACGGAGGAGCGCTCGAGTGCAGATGTCTTAGCTTAGGGATTTTTTTTATTATACTATGTATGAGGTACAAAGTACGAAGTATTATGGAACAATTGTACGGAGTATACACGCGCAAACTGGACTGGTTCACTGCACCTTTCGGGATTCAACGTACAATTAATAATTATGTATTTCTGCTGACCTGTAATTCGCAACGAAGACTTTCTCATTATTACATGGTAATCTATAAGCAACGTCATATGACTTCATTTATCTAGTGTAAATCTCGAAAGGTAAAGAGGTACATAGTACTGCATATCCTAACTTATATTACAACCAGCATAATCGTAAGGTACCAATTCATTACGGAAAACATCATCAATAACGTATACATATATTAATGTATACATTAGGTACACGTAAGGGTACATGTGCACTTGAAGTTGACATTACACCGCATCTTAGCGCAGCATTTACATGAAGAAATGGCTGAGTATAATTCATATAATTAACCTTATAATTGTTCTACATATAGGTATAAGAGTATAACCATCTGTATCCGTACTACGATGAAATTCTTTTTAGTCCTAGCTTCGTAAATTTAGACCTTTACATCAAGGAAACGTGCCTTTTCTCCGCAATTGTTAAGTACCCACTACATTCTCCTGTAAATGGGTGAAGAAAACTAGACTAATTCTATCCCAGGATGCAACCACATCTTGATCGATTCCATCCCCAGAATGAATCCAAATTCCGGGGTCAGTCACCTGAAATTTAAAAAATATTATTCGTTGTTGGTTGCATCAATTTTAGCAATTTATCAATGACATTCATCTCTCTGTGGAGTTTGTCTCGGTTGTTTTCGATGACACGGATAGGACGACTTGAGATCCGGAGAGATGAGTTACACGTAACTTACCTAACATTGAAGGTGCTTTGTAGGTACCTAGGTAGGTACGGCGTAGGTACAGGTATTAATTGCAAACACGATTCAGAGGACTCTGGTGCATGCCTGCATATGATTGTGGAATGATGTCAACGGCCTATGAAGAGAAAGTATTGGTCACGCCTATCCCTCCTCTTCCATTTATGCACACCTCCCACGGGCCGAATAGAATTTGGGGAGAACTGGGGATCCCTGCTTCTACCTAACCCTTCTAAGGAAAGTCGACTAGGTTCGGTGATTTTTCTCCCCCTTCACAAAATTTGGAGTTTACAAGTTCATTAAATACTTTTTTTACGGGGAGTGTTTTTTTTAAAGTTACAGTATACACTACTACCTCGACCCTTAACATTGAACACAGCTGGCCAAGGCTACCAATAAGCCTCAGGTGCATTTTCGACGAACGCGGTCTTCATCAAAATATTTCGAAGCATTTTTATTATTATCCGTACGATTCGAAAAGAGCTTATTTAATTATTTGTTTACATAGTTTGTACAATATGTAACCGTGAGACAGCTCGTGGTTCGATAAGTCGTAATAGCACTTGGACAACACAGTGCATCGACTTATATCCAATGATCCGTTGAGGTAGCAACCTTCCAAGCAGATGTTAGCGCCAGGATCCTTCACGTAACTAGGAGCACTTTTCGTCTACAATTAGGTAATTTTTCAATATAGTAGATATTTCATTTTGATACCTATATGTACCTACCCAGGAACATAATATTAAAATCAAGCATCAAGAATGTTACACGTCCGGGTCCGAGCCGTGTCCCGAGCTGAGTGGCTGAATCTACTGAACTCCCAACATGCGATACCATCCCAACTTTAGAATCCGTTCACGAGACTACCATTCCCCGAGACGACGTCGACTTCCTCCGAATGTAACCGCTTTGATGTCCTTCATTTAGTTGAAAGAAGAAAGAAGAGACATCGCCACCGATGAAAGGTATTTTATTCTTAGCTCAGCCGCACGCTAAGATGAGGCCGAGGCCAAAGATGAAATCTGCTGTCCACGTGGGATGTAAATGAAAGGAAGACGGATTTTGCTCGTAGGGTAGACAAGGAGCGGTGTAACATGTTGTCGCACAACTTAAATCCTCCCGGGTCCTGCCTCTACCAGAATACCAGTCCTTTTTATTAGTACGTAGTACTACTATTAGCTGCCCATTTAACACTCGAGTTAGAATCTAAAACAGGAGCTTCCTTTCTCGGCGCCGGTACATTCTCCTCCATCGTAGTTGAGTGCCGTACCTAGTTATTAGTTCGTGGCATAGTAAATAGCCCAACACCCAATTGATCACAAGTGTCACGAATAAGATGATTGCTCTGCTTCAAGGTAAACACATGTGTGAGTGTTCTACTTTGTGCGTGCGCACACTTACATGGGTAGGTATGCAGTATGTAGAACTAAAGGAAACTAGGACTCGGGACAAGAGAAACTAAGCAGTAAATCCTAGAGTAGATTCTAGAGGTATACTATTCAATACCGAACTGTCATGTGACAAGACTCTGATCATCTCAGGTTATACACATACGATATAAAAGTGGAAAGCATCAGACGAATATATAGGTATACAGAAGGAACATCAAGCATTGCTCAATCATGTTTCTGATATAATCTAGGGCACCTTGCCACGCTTTCCTCAGGCCTTCTGTGTGCGAGTTATCCGCCAGAATCATCAAGATACTTCTTCCTAGTAATGTGAGTTAGGTATCTTATAGATGAGCTTCTAGCATTCTGAAAAAGAAAACTACTAGCATGGTCACTGCGCAGCATCATTCCAGACTAACAGCACTACTACTTGTTTGTTTGTCTTAGAATAACGGCTACCACGTGAAGTAGCTATAAGAATAAGAATGCCGTTAGTCTTATGAAAGCGTCCTCGAAACCTGGAGGTTATTCCCCCTTGCATCACACTTAGAGGGTTGGGTCTAGAACTCCTACATACCTAGGTACATTTACACGTTCAAAATTTCCGTTCACGAGATCTCGCAGGCACAGCAAAGAAGAAAAAAAAGCAAGTCCTAGACACGTGCTTCTATCGTCAACACGATCCCGTCTTTCCCATGCTGACTCATTTAAGCCACCAACCACCTCAATCCTAGCTGACCTAAAATAGCGAGTATCTCGAGTCTCCCGTTTATTCGCCAATGAGCAGGACTCAGCGGAAGAATGAATACGGGATCAGCAAACCAACCGAATCTTCCTATGATGAAAATTTCCCTTGCATCAGGTGGATGAGGTCACGGGGACGGTCGTGATAACTTCGGGGGCCGGCTAGGTTACCTAGTACAAAGAGGTAATGTTCACGGAGGACCGTCAGAGGTCAGAGGTATTATAATAACCTACCTCGAGTACAACTCATCATTAAGCATAGTTCCTAACTTTGTGAATCACGAAATGTTGTATGTTACGTTGATCATGTTCAATATTCGAAAGACGTACTAATTGGTATAATCGTCCTGTAACAGGTGGTACATGACATACTATGTACTTGTTTGCTGACATCGCCAAATTCCTGTCTCGTGCTAAAGGGTACTGTATATCATACAGGTATATAAGGTAAAGATGAAAGTCCAATCATTTGCATAAGAATGCTTCTAGTCTCTTACCCATTTTGTTCCCAACCGAGTTCTATGTAGTCTTAGACAGAAATCTAAATGCAGAAAGACAATTGACATCAAACCCTCCAACGCAGAGGTTCCCCTTGCTACTACTTTGCAAATTCCCTAGAACAATTAACCAATCATTTAAGGTACAAATCAAATAGGTATTTAGCATTAAAGTGCGGAGTACGAAGCATGCAATTAACGATCTATTCATGCTCACAATGATAATGTGCTGTTGGCTATAAAGTGTAGACCTATACTGCCAATAAGAAGAGACACATGATCAAGCCACAATATACGCGTTTTCGTGGATATGTAACAATATAGGTAATTTAAGGAGTAAGTAGGTTAGGTATGTATAGTTAACCTCAACAAGTATATAATATATAATATATGATATATTATAGCCTCTGTATAATTTGTAGTTCCTCAGCAACAACAAGCTTATTCAGATACCTTACCTAAGCCTTTAAAGTAGGTACCAACAGAATCTTTTCTTTACGTTCACCTGACCTTATTAGATCCATTTCTTATAAGCTAATAATGACGAGTAATCGGCAGTTGTAAATGGCTACCGAGATATGTACAGGTACGTATTTCATATGACGTACATTTCCGTCAATTTGGGACGAATAAATATGCGTTGTTGACATAGACCTGTTACAAGATCGCTTAGTTATGGTACTAATTTCGCGTCGTTGCTACGGAGTTATTTCATAAATTACATCTTATTGAATGAAATTTTTTGCGTACTCCGTATTTACTAGATTGTAAGAATGCCGGTACCTACCTTAAGGAAGATTGAGTGGATTCGGCAACGACCTCATATAAATAGTATCTGGTATTGATCTTCGTATCTTGCACGTGGCTTGTGACTAAGGCTCATTCCAAACGCGATCTTTTTTACATACATGTACATACCCGTAACATGTAGCGACGGATAACAGACCAAAGATGAAGAATACGGGACACCGTCATATCCGGAATTGGAGGCTTGATCAAGATATTCTTACTACTACTAGGTATATGTATATAGGGTAGATACATGTAGTGGGTACATATGAGCAACGCATATACACACAGGGATTTACCTGTTCAGAGAAAGTACTGCCTACTTCGTACGTACGGATACAAGTGACGTCTTTTTGCTGTGCGACTCGAGCTAAATGGCTCAGCCACACAACACACATGCGCCTTCCGCAGCAAGCTGACATTCACTCCCGGAAGAAGCGTTAACAAAGTCGGAGTCGCGGTTTACAATGTTCAACTTTGATTATTCCATACCTTTTATTCAATACCTTTTATTCAATACAATTTTCAGCCACAGAAGTTTACGAAATACTCGTTTATCAAATAATCATCATCTTTTACTATCATCATTATCATCATTATTATCATCACCATCACCATCATCACCAGTTCTTAACCCGACTTACGAATTATTCGCATATATACGATAGATCATTTCACGAGTCTGCGCGCGCGACGTTAAGGGTCTTACATTTCAATCAACTTGCCTGGTCAAGTCTGACGTAGTCACCCGACGAGGGTACAGCAACTTGGCGGGGGGTCCGTTCTAAGGCATTTCATTCTTTCGCCATCGCATTCGACCTCTCACCGGGTTCACCGGGTTCACCGGTCTATCGGCTTTACTATTACAATACTTCCGCTACTTTTCCTTACCTTACCTTTACGCGACAACAATAATGGAGTCAGACGGAATCTTGAAGAGGAAAGATACTACCAAAGGGCCTCCGCTCCGGATTCTCAGCTTGGGTAAGTAAATTATGATTCCCTTCTCGTCAACCTCATATGCTAGCCGTGTTTCCCTCGGGCGCTAACTACTTAACTTTTGCGCCAACGTAGATGGTGGAGGAGTCCGTGGTTATTCCATGTTTATTATTATACAAGAACTCATGCTCCGAACCTTCGTCGAAATCGAAGGCAGGGCACCGCGGCGCAACGAGATCCCGAAGCCATGCGACCATTTTGATCTGATAGTTGGAACCGGTACCGGCGGTCTGATCGCGTTGATGCTCGGTCGCCTTCGGCTAGATTTGGAACAGTGTAAAGAGCTATATGTTCGATTAACTAGGTTGGTCTTCGAGACGGATAAGACCTTCGTGGGTATACCCTACCGCTCTACCTTGTTTAAGGCTTCTATGCTGGAACGCGCCATCAAGGAAGCAGTGAGTAAGCATACTGTTTCCGACGCTGAAGGCAATGACGATGCTACGCCGGGTCTTACCAGTCCGGTGTCTGCAGTATCGCGGTCGAGCGCTTCCACCGCTGGTGTTCCACAGAGACACCAAAGCAATGCAAGTGTCATGAGCTTTAGCAAACAAAGCCAAAACATCCAAATTCGATCGCCATTCCGAACCGGGTGGAGCGGATGGGGTAACCCTGACGCACAACTTTACGATACAAGGGAAAATAGGACCAAGACGTAAGCCACGTCTTTCTTCCCAGGCTGAGGTGTAAATACTAACATCGTCTTAGCGCTGTGACAGCCATGTACAAGGGGACCACTAAGGGTGGTGACCCTGCGCTATTGCGCTCCTACGACTCGAGGAAAGAGCCTGCTCCAGAGTATGACTGTACGATCTGGGAAGCTGGTCGGGCAACATGCGCGATCGGGGTGGCTTTCAAGCCTATCAAGATCGGGCAGACAGTATTTCATGATGACGGAGCCGGAACATTTAACCCATCTCCCTATGCTCTGGACGAGGCTACAGTTAACGAATGGCCAGGCCGCGACGTGGGAGTGTTCGTCAGCTTAGGAACTGGGAAAAGACCAAAAGGAACCGATCAAAATTCTCACGTTTGGTACGAGGGTTTCATGGGCGAATATGCAGACGCGAGAAGGAAGCTGGTTGCCAAAGTCGAAGGCTGCGAGGCAATCCACGAACGAATGAAGAAGGAGCTGTTAATGAAGCGAGGTGTGAACATTGAAAATTACTATAGGTTTAACGTCGAGATCGGCGTTGGAGAGTTTGCTATGAACGAGTGGGATCGACTGGGCGAGATCAGTACGGGCACAAAACGATATCTGTCCAGACCCGCGGAACAGAAAATGGTTCAAGAATCCTCGACGAAACTGGCCAAAATACACAAGGCGAAGCAGAGATACGAAAGACTGAGCCATATCCCTAATATCGTGTCTCAACCTACCATGGGATCTATAGATGCTCCATTAGCCGTCGAGCTACCAGGCGATTTCCCCACGTCCTTCCCAATTCGCAACAGTCCTTCAGTTCGGCAGTCATATGAGTCCGGCATAGACCACCTTTCGATTCCACCCAACCCGCCATCGTCTCGCGGTTCCGACGATCGCATCCGGCCCCCCACAGGTCATGCCTCTCCACCTCAAATGGCCGCTCGGCCGCAGCAGAAGGCACCCTCCCCTCCTGCTTTGTCACCAGCAGTCAGGCCACCTCCGGATGATGAGCCTGACCGTCTCGTAGTGATGGCTCCTACACCGGCGCAGTATCGGACTGCTGCCGGCACCGACAAGATCGCGATCATGGGTGCCGACGAATATCCGCGAAGACAACAGAGAGATACCATACCACGACCTTTGATACAGTCTTTACAACCACACCGTATAGAACCGCCTCCGTTGCCTCCAAAGACGCCCCTCCCCGAGAAGCAACTCTCTAGCGGTGGCAAGCGTCTTCCCGCTAGCATCATTCCACCCTATCCTATGGACGAAGATGGCCCTCCCCCGACTGTAAACATGTCGAGGAAACCGGACTACCGAGGAAGATAAGGCGTTCGGTTTAATCAATGACCTCATCTTATAAATGACAGCACGACTCGACTTGATCAAAGTCTGTCTACTTAATCGCCTCGCGACCCAAGGTCTGCGGGATATTTCATGTGCCACGACAGTATCACGAGGTAAATGGGAAAACCGCTCGCGTATCATGGGTTACGAAATATTGCACGCTCTGTACATCTGTATATTGTTCTTCGAGGTGGCTCGAATCAGGCTCACGGATACCCCTTTTGTTTCTAAATAGCACGCAAATAGATTTCCGGCTTTGGGTGGCTAGGTAATTAACGAATGAATATTTATGACCGAAAAAGAAAAAGAAAATATTGTATGTCCCATGAGGCCCTCTAGATTATACACATGTTTATCCTTATAATGCGTATTGTAAGTGTATTCGTTGTCTCTTGTGACGATACGTACGGTAAGAGATGTAGCTTTCTCTCTATATAGAGGTATCATGACTAGTTGAAATGGCTTATTGCTAAGTAAGTGCTGGGTATGTTGAATTTGTACAAATCCTTGAGCTCATGTTTTGAGGCTCTAAACTACGAGTTTGGTTGAGGCAAAAAAGTCACGGAAATTAAGCTAGAGGCTCATCGGCTAAGAGCTCACTTATTAATCCCCGAGACTGTATGTTAGTCTCTGGGTAGAGATTAGGACGTAGTGGTATATAGTTTTCTTCAGATTCCGGATGAAAATATCCCAATGACCCAGGAGGTTATCGAAGTCAAGTTTGAAAGTCATGAGATAATTGTGATTTACATTGACGTACCGGAGGCATTTCACATCATATAGGTAGGTATGGAAGCAAGTTTCATATGTCGTAGGAAGAAAGCTATGAAGACGTAGAATCTTTTTCTATCCTTTAGGCTGAATCGTTGATGTTGTGCTTTTGATCGCAGTAGCTCGATGGCTAGTGCTCCGATCACTCACGACCCCTTTTGGGGAACCTCAACCTTGGATATATTATACCTACCCGAATGATATTATGAAATGCCAGGTTCTTAGAATATACATCGTAAATATATCTCGTAAGTACCGATTCACGTATTCTTGGCAGAGGCCCAGCCCTCGCCATGCTTCTCCATTTACGATAATATAGCCCAGTAACAATTTTCGAAGCAACCCAAGCCTGAACTTCGATGCAACGGAATATAGTACAGTCCATATCTCCTAAGTAGGATCGCCAGTGCTACATCATACGGAATACGAAAGATGGTCAGGTTGTTCGTCGTAGATGCAGTTTGCCTCTTTTCTACGACTTACGCACATTCTGCTGCGTCTCTGCCTGTATTTAAACACTGGACTTTCTCGAGCTTCGGCTATATGCAACTGCAATATCCATGCAAGGACTTGAATAGGATTACCTCGTATCTAGCTGCACACGTGTGAATCTCCTTGGCTCACTGGGGACATATATATACCTTCCCGTATATCGTACATTTTACGAGGATTTACAATATTCTCTCGAAGCCGGTGGTCATAATCCGGGTGACCTCAATGTGTCAATACTAGGTAGAGAATAAAGTAGGTACGCTTTCACGGCAAGACGGAATCAACATATAGGTCAATATAGGAGGAGGACATAACATAATGCATCGTCTGCTTCTTCTCGGATCTGTCGTTTTGCGGTTGATTACACTAACATGTGCCGTGTACGTATGCTTCCATAGCCACCCATATAACAGACGACGACTTAAAACTAATCTGCGAGATTTCTCTTAGGAAAGCCACAGAGCCGGACACTCACAAGTTATCCGCGCGTATCGATCATGATAACAGCTTCTCTCCCCCCTCGCGCAATGCAGAAGAGGCCGTTTCGGGTCTCAGTCCATGCTCGGGAGATTTTGAAAAGCCCACGTACCGAATCTCCTCGTTCCAGTTCAACAAGACCGCCATAGAAGAAGCCGGCGAGAGGAGCATGACGCGGTTCCAACTGAACGACCTCGCGAACCGCTTGTCCGTGCCATGCACGACGCCTTATTTGCAGGACCCGGGCGTGCCGGTGTGGAACGAGTGCGCGGACAGCGGCGACGCGTCGAGCCCGAAGTCCATCTTCAAGTACACGGATTCCACGGGCTCGCTCGAGATCAACCAGATGTGGGTGTGCGAAGTCGAGAACAAGACTCATCCGTAAGTCCCACCGCTGCTCCCCGTCTTTCTTTAATATCATACAGCGGGGCTAAGAGAAGATGTTTAAAAAAAAACCCCCTCAACCTATTAGTCGCCTCTATTTCTCGTCGGCCAAGGTCGATCTCGCCGGCTTGTCCGATTGCTTCGACGATGCTGCGCAGACGATCTGCTCTGTTGCAGACAACGCGGCGCCTTCGTTCAGCGGCGACTACGTGACGCCCGTCTGGAAGCCGGATACGGTCGATCTGATCTCGCCCTCCCCGAAGCCCCCGGTGCAAAATTCGCCTTGGAATCCTACGCCCTGCGTTGGCCTCTCGTTTAGCTACCCGAACTGGGACGTGCGAGACTTCTCGTACGAAAGGGGCGACGAGGAAGTCTCTGTGACCTTCCGGCTGAATAACCACGCTAGCAATCGGTCCGTCGCGTGTACGGCTCGGGGAGACGTCTGGTCTACTTGCGATGGCGGCTCGACAAGCGTCCTGTTCGTCGAAGAGACGAAGGCGCTCTCGGTCAACCAGACGTGGATATGTAACGGAGGAGACCGGTTTCCGCAAAAGTATGCCAGTTCGCGCTTCCGTAGATCTATCTAGTATCTCGGGCTCTAATCGACTCTTCTAGCGTGACGTTCCGTGCCATCGGCGACGCGTCCATCGACGTTGGATTCGGAAACTCGACGTTGATCAAGGGGTCTCTCGTCGAGCCCGTAGAGCTGAGCCCAAACGTCGCTCCGGAAGGGGTGAACTACCCGGGCTGTCTCGAGGCCTCCTCGGCGCCGGCTTGGACGGTGTCTTCGTGGGTGTGGAACGAGAGGTGGCGGAACGGGTACAACACCGGCGACCTGACCGTCACGTTCGCCAACGGCGCGGTCGGCTTCAACCTCACGTGCGAGGGCGAGGGCGAGGAGCTCAACCGCGACGGCAGGTACGGGTACGACAGGTGGTTCGGGTGCGCGCTCGCGAACTCGCCGTTCCCCGACTATCGCATCGTCTCCCTCATCAAGCTGAACCCCATCACGGAGGTGTTCTCCATAAAGCAGACCTGGTACTGCAACGGCGACGCCGACAAGCCCCCGTACGTCTCACTCGCATGTATTTATTTCAATCCTCTTCTAGCCAGAGCTAACGTCGACCTAGTGCCAAGTTCGAAGCGGTCGGCAGCGTAGACACGGCCCTCGACTGCACCTGGAACAACGACACCTCGACCAACACGACCGTGAAGACCTGCCAGCAGACGAGCCTCCCCTTCTCAGTCGACGGGGCCGTGGCAACGCGGACGGACCTTCCCGCCAACGTCTTCGCCGAGCTGCCGCCCAGCGGATACAGCTGCACGATCGCCTCGACGCTCGCGACGCAGTGGCAAGCAGCGTGGTCGACGGACGCGCTCTACGCCGCCGCCGCGCCCGCCTCCGCGCTGGCCACGAGGGCCTACTTCAACCTCGTCTTCCTCGCCATGGACGGCTACTGGCGCGTCGACTACGCCGGGCCCTCGGTCACCCCCTTCCAGGCCGCGAGCGAGCCCGGCCGGTGGTACGCGTGCGAGGACTACCGCAGCGGCGGCGGCGGCGACGCCGGGCAGAGCTCCGCCTCGTGGGCGCGGAACTCGATCGCTTGCGCTTGGCAGCTCGACCTCGCGACGGGGTACTTCGCTATCAACCACACGTGGTTCTGTGACGACAAGGACCCGGATAATCCGTAAGTGCTGTCTCTCTTAGATCTTGGAAGAAGAGCGGGCGAGATGTATCGTGAGCTCAAGAGCTGACTGAAGGGGAAAAACATCACAGCATCGTGTTTACGGCCTGGGGGAGTAAGGTCTGGGATTACTCCTGCTACATCCCGCGCGGCGACTACGACGAGATCTCGTGCAGTCCGAAGGGGATCGCGCAGGCGGTGGTGCCTACGTATTTGACGTGGAAGACTGTTCCGGCTGCGGAGTTAAAGGCTGGGGCTTAAGGGTCGACTTTTCTTACGGGGGAAAACCTACGTACTTTCTGAACTCGATCTAGTATACTAAGGAGCAATAGCAACAGAGTATCTGTATCTTCTGGGTCAAATTAGTAATTGTGAAAGGAGCTTGTCTGATACATAGGCAGGTACTTGGTTCAAGTCCTACGGTCTACGACTGCCCTGTAGCTTTCAAGACCTCTTTAGACAGAGAAGAGGAGCCATTAGAAAGAAGATAGGAAAACATTATTATCATTAAAAGAAATGACTGGCCTTGGCCGCGAAGAATAGAAAGCAAAGCACAGGTATCATCTTTCATTGTAATAACAGACTTATGACCCTCCCTTGGGAATAAACACCGTATCAGTTTGTATCATGGGGTATCATATCGCACCCCTTTCCTCCCTCACGAAAGATTTTTCCCTACCAAAAACGCCCCAAAATCGGACCCCCCCCCCCACAGCATGTAGCTACGGCTACACTGCTCTACCAGATCCCCGCCCCTCTCTAGGGCATGTAGTAGACAACAGGCCCAGTAGTACCATTGACATAGTACTGGACCTGGGGACGCTGCTGGAACTGTGCCTGCGTCGCGTGGGCAGGCATGGTGACGAGCGCGGGCCCCGCGATGTAGCCCTGCCCCGCGGTGTAGAATTGCGGCGGCGGGATGGTTCGGCTTGCCGCAGCGCCGGCCCAGAAGGGGGATTGTTGCGGGTAGCCTACGTTGCCGTGGTTAGCTCTCTATTTCTTTTGTAATATGTAGTAGGCACTTCTATTCATTTATCTCTTTTGGGGAGAGAAAGGGTGGAATGGGGGCACGTTGTTGTTGTTGTTGTTGTTGTTGTTGTTGTTGTTGTTGTTGTTGTTGTTGTTGTTGTTGTTGTTGTTGTGTTGTTGTGTTGTTGTGTTGTTTAACAATGGGGGCACGTTGGGAAGGCGAGGAAGCAAAAGAGGACGATAAAGATGACAGGCATAGGTTAAGAAAGGAAGAAGACAAGAAACTTACACCATGAACCCGTGTTATTTCCCAGCTGTGGTGCGGGAACTGAGGGCGCTACGAGAGGCGGGTTGACCCAGAGGTACGGCTGGCCATGGGCATTCCCGGTAGGGCCCACATTCATGGGCGCGTTCACGTTCACGGGAACGAAGGAAATGGGTGGGACCGGCGCGCTATGTTCAGTTAGCTACGCGTGACTCTTCCGTATTGACGAGTCTTGTCTTTGTGCTCTTTAGCTGCGAGAGAGTTTGCTTACCCTGGGACAACGAAGACAGGCTGGCCATAGTTAGCCATGGCAGCAGCGGCACGGGGACCGATAGGCGGGGCGACATTCGGGACCACTCGAGGGATGTCAGTAGCGCGAGTAGTGGTAGCCGTGGGGGTCGCGGTCGCTGGACCAGAGACGCCATCCTCAGACTCTGGCTCTGGGGAAGCAGCCGCCGCTGGAGGGGCAGGAGTGTTCGGGGGTGGGTTGTTAGGAGGTGGAGCAGCAGCTGCCGCCCCAGATCGCGTCTGTCGAGTTCTGTTAGAGGCCATTGATACTGAACCAGATTCCGATGAGGAAGACGAGGAAGACGAGGAAGACGAGGAAGATGGGGAAGTCGAGGAAGATGAGGAAGATGGGGAAGATGAGGAAGATGGGGAAGATGGGGAAGTTTCTTCTTGAGAAGTGGTTCCGTCGGGATGCCGCACAGAAGTCGTGTTCGAGAATCGAACGGATGACTTTCGTGAACGGGGAGTTGGAGAACTCATGTTTGGAAGAGTGCTTATAAACAAAGGCGAAGGAGAGAAGAAGTAAATGATTTTGTTGTAGTGTTGAATGTTATTGGAATTTTAATGGAATTCTAAGGTGAATGTGAAATAATGGAAGCGGGCGGTGTGAGTAGGGTGTAAGGTACTAGTTACAATAGGCCTAGTAGCAAGAAGCACTAGGCTAAGATAGACGAGGGCAGGTTCGGAATCATTAACAGTGAGATAAGGAGAGTTCGAACTACGTACCGGCTTGGAAGACAAACAATCATCGGCTGTAGACAGTTGAATAGCAGATGGTGAAGCATGTACCTGTGGGTTGGGAGAGGGAGATCCTGAAGGAGAAGCAACTTCGTTACCGGCGAAATGGCTCGGATCACTGTCCAAATCTACAACGGCACTGTCTACAAACGAGTGAGTTAAGTCATCAGTATGTTCCAGTGCTCCAGTCCCGCTTTGGAAACTATTGACTGACTGCTGATCAGCCTCGTCAACATGGTTGAGGTATTTTTGTACGAGATTTTGATCTGTATGATCTGTATGATCCGAACGACTTGTGGGATCCATAGTTGAAACTACTTCTGAAGAACTGTATTGGAATAATAGTAGAGGACAAGGTGGGTAGGATGATATTCCGGCGTGCAAATAAGTTTACATATATTTATACCGGTACACAATAATAAACCGCTTATTTATCACAAGTCCATAAATCATGAAGAAACTCTGAACTATGCAGGAAATATATAGTAAGATGCGTGGCAGATTTCAGTGTTGACTCAGGTAGACTCGAGGTTACATGATGACACAGGGGGACAAGTTAGTGGATTTGTTGTCTTGGTACCTTTATATGAGGAAATCAAGGATGGCATCACGAAGGGAGTCATAGCATAGTAATCGTTACCTAGAGATGTACCTGGTCCAGGTACCTAGGTATACTTGCTAATTGGACTCACACCGTTAAACCTGCTTGCTATCATGCCTAAATGGAAGGCATATTGATATTCGTTATCCTGAGGCACCTAGTGTATATTTGTAGAATCTTTTGAACACCTCAGAACTCATAATTAACACCTTAGGCTCCTATTCATTAGTGATTTCTATCATGTCATAACAGGTATCCACTACGAGCACTTTAAGATATTATATTCCTATCTTTATTCATCACATGATTTAATCTTCTTGTTGTAATTAGTATCATAGACCTATAGAAACATCTCCTCTAGTTGAACGAGAAATAAATATTAGTATTAATAAGAACAGCTCATATACCATTAATCTATGACATTTCTTCTCTTAATCTTGGGAACATTACACTGAACACAACGCTAGCATAAGACTCCGTTCTCGTTAGAGGTAGACTATCCGGTGACTCACTTTGATGAGAACAAGTGAACAAATTGTACGTAAATAGAAACTATAACATCCTTCGTTCCCCAAACTACTTTCATGCCATCGTCGTCGGTCTACTTCGATCCGCCATTCAAAATAGCAAAAGGTATATAACTCGCTGAAATGGAAATTGAAGTAAGGATAAATTCATGAGTACGTCGTCTTTGTAGGAAGGATGCTTGGTCTCGGAGCAGCAGCAGGCTCAGGGGCATAGTAACCCCTCAGTTCCCGCGTAGGATCTGAGGCAGGTATTGCTAGGGGAGCCGGGGGAGAGTAGTAACCAGCTATCTCCGGGTTATCGAGCCTGATGGTGGGAGGGACCGGCTGCGCGACTGAGCTCGCGAGTGATGATCTAGGCGAGAACTCGAATCCTTGGAGTCCGCCATCGGTAGCTGGCCTCGGAGTAGGTCTTCCTCTACCACATAATAGCCCACAGCAGGAAGACATTGAAGTATTGGCCTTTGGATCTTGGCTCAGCGTAGATCCTCTACCACAATCTAGGGGGATCTGGTCGCGTGGGGTCTATTATTTTTGTTAGCTTTTGATGGTCTACTAGGGGATGTAAAATCTAAGATCTGAAGCTTACAAGACGACGGTTGCGGGCGAGATGAAATATATTAACGAGTGATTAGTAGAGAGAAGCGGTCGTAGAATAGTAGCTCAATAATAGAAAAGTTGTTTAAGAGAAAATTACAATAAGCAAAAATAATAAATAAATAAATAAATAAAATAAAAAAGATGAAACGGCAGTGACCAGGCTCTAGGACTCAAGTCTCAAGGCAGCCACAACTCACAACCCTCATTGGACAGGGTACAAACAGTTAGACCCACTATTACAAACGGCAGCAGGGTTAGGTAATACTACCTACATCCATGGATATCTTCATAAGGACATAGTACCTAAAAGGTGGTTGTACATACTAGGTATTTTCTAGGGTTCTAGGTTCATTTGAAACAGTGAAAACTACCTCAAATACCTAAGGTACCTTGATCACTACTGTGTACCTACCTTGTTACCCATCCAACAGTTCCCAGTTCCGACATTAGATATTTTTATAATAATTATTCAGCTAACCAAACACTCGATTATTGCATATACTACTATAATTACATTCGACGATATCCTTCTTTTCCACCATCTCCCTCACTTAACACCTTCAACACCTTTCCTCATAAACCTGGTCATGATAAAGAAGATAACATAAAAAACAAATAGAATGAAACAAATCCCTTAAAAACAGTACAGAAGAAAAAAAAATGCTTATCCACACCCTCCCTATCACCGAACCCCTCACCATCCAAGCTGAACCCTTAACTCCCGCCTCCTTTTCCCCCTTCGGCGCCGTCCTCGCCAACCCGGCCCCAGACATCCACCCCTCCCCCTGACCCCCCCCTCCCGCCTAACCGCGGCGCCGTCCGCGCCAACCAGGGCACCGCCATCCAGTACCGCCTCCTAGCGCCTCCCCTGCAGGACCTCTACGCCCAGGCGCCGAGCGGACAGCCCGCCTCCGCGCGCACCACTGTCTTCGTGTGCGCCGCGCGACGGCTCGGACCGGAGGGAGAGGGCAGCGCGAGTCGTGCAGGGGAGGCCGACAGCGCGGACACAGGCGGGCTCTTCGCCCTGACCGTCCTCGAGCGCCACCCCTTCACCACGCAGACCTTCGTACCCCTCGGCGGCGCGGGCGCGGACGCGCGGTACCTGGTCGTCGTGGCGCCCCCCTTGCCCGCGGACGATCCGAGCGCGAGGGCGCCGGCGGCGCCAGATGTCCGCCACGCTCGCGCCTTCGTGGCTTCGGGCGCGCAGGCCGTCACGTACGGCGCTGCGACGTGGCACGCGCCCATGGCGGCGCTGGGGCCCGCTGGGTCGGCGATCGACTTCGTCGTCGTGCAGTTCGCCAACGACGTCCCCGTCGAGGACTGCGAGGAGGTTGCGCTGGGAGAGGAGGGAGCGGGGGAGGGGGGTGTGCCGAGGATCTTGGTAAGGGTTCCGCCGCGCAGGGACGGGTAAGGAGGAGGGGGCCCATTAGCTAGGAGGGTTGAGTACAGGTATGACTTTTATATGCTTAGGTATAATACTTGAGTGACCTAGGTTTAGATGAAGTGTGAGCTTATGTACGGCTCGTTTAGGTATTTATCTGGATATCTGAAGACGTGGAGCGGCGGGTTATTGGGCTTAGTTTATAGTCCTAGAGATTTTACAAGAAGAGCCTCATCGGGGGTATTTCCTACGAATAGCTTTTTTATACGTGAATTACTAGGTCGTCCAGCTTACCTTCATCCTACAAGAACACATCTACGCACTAGAACACGCCTAATAGCATCTCTGTTTGCAATGCATGGGCTGATATTAATAGAGACTATGGACTTCTACGAAGTCTTAAAGGATAGCTAAAACTCTGGTGAAGAAAAGAAAAAAAACCAAGCCCTATCCTTTGGTCATCTCGAAGTTTTTTTTTTCTTTTTTTTTCGTTTTTCATTCCACTCCCCCCTTTTTTTTTTTTTTTTTTTCATGGATCTTCATCATAAACCCTTAACGCCGAATAAATCACTGCCTTAGGTACCCTTTTCCGCACATGATTCCGGCCTCGTCAGCTTTCTTCGGGCCAATATCATTTCCGTAGTTACCTAGCTCACTGGCAACCTAGTTAGTTCGACTGAGCCTGATGTAGCAATCTAGGGGCGAGAGGGTTGGACTTACATTTCCGTAGAAAGTACTAGGTAGGCTTAGTACTCGATCCCCACCGTGGTCAGCCAGTTCATTTCGTTCATGGCCTTCCAGATATCGTGAGGTGAGAGGATCGACTTGACACGCTCCTCCACGTCTCGGTTAGCGTGGACGGGCGGGCCAGCCGGCTCCGGAGTGTTGGCCATGACAACGTCCAGTTCAGTGTTTAAGTGAGCATTGCCGGTAGTAACGGAAGCATCTACCATGATAACGTCTTCGCCGTCTTTCTGTAAAGCTTTGGCGGATTCAGGAGTAGAAGCGTCTCCTACGCCAAAGGCAGCGGCGACGGCCTTGTTCTGCGTGCCTTCATTCATCGGTGGGACGTACTCGAGTCTGCCGATCGCCTCTCCAGGGCGTACGAAAACGTGGCTCTGTCTGCGCAGCTCGAGGATGTCGACCTCCAACGTGTTGGCGGTGACGAAATGGCAGACCTGCACTGTCTTGGTCTGCCCATAACGGACACATCGTCCTCTCGCCTGCTTCATGAACATGTCATAATCTTCCTGCAAATCCACCACGAGGGGCGCCACGAAGAGGACGTGGTTGGCATATTGGAGGTTCGTGCCCGCAGACGTGGCATCGTTCAGCTTCAAGATTCGAATCTTGGGATGCTTTACTGAGCCTCCAAATTGTCTCTGCCACATATCCAGTCTGTCCATCAATTCTTCAATGTTATCTTCGTCTGACGACAAAGACCGCGCTCCGCGCATCGTTCCTGAAGCTCATGCAGCTTCATCTTATTCAATTTATTAAGCGGCCCCATTCCCTTCTCTTCAAGGGGCGAAGTGGTAAACCCAATCCCGTTCTTCTTCAGGGCGTATTTCAGTTCCTCGATCTGGCTTGGGAACTGGGCGAACGCGATCCCATACTCGTCGGCTGGGATCCCCTTGATATGGTTCGCTACCATCTGGAACTTCGCACTAATACGCTGGCATGGGGCCTCCGTTTGCATACCCGGCTCGAGGTCCAGGCGTCTCTGAGGACTGTCGACCTTTGCTAACGGAAGAGTTGCGTATTTGAGTGGTGATGGGCAAATTATCTTTTCATCCTGCTCATTCCCGCCGCAAGTTTCTGAACCGATGAGATGCTTCGTGCAAAGCAGATGGCCGCACCCGCAAACGAGATGTAGATCTTCTCTAGGCTGAGGTTCTCTGCAACGATGACAGTTCAGCTTCTTTGCGCCTGACGTGAGATTTTCGACGATTCGCTCTTGTCTGATGGCGTAAATCACTTGTTCGAAAGCCTTGCGTAGTTCGAGAGCCGTGTCGCTGGCGTCATTTCCAGTGAGCGTATACTTCCCTCCTCGAACAGTAATCGTCATCTCAAGACGGGGGTACCTTTCACGCTTCATCATCCGACAGTTACTGAATCCGGTATATTCCGATTCGTCTAGTTCATTATTGACGTGTGCTCTTAAGCGCGAGATAAGATCGTCGGCCTTCTCTCCCACGCCGAACATGATACCTGCGCTACGACACAGGCTCTGATAGTAGGCTTTAGTACGGCCCGGGCCATGACTTAGTTGATCAGCCTGAATATTCATCCTGCTCCACGTTTGCTGAGTGCTCTTGTTCGCTCTCTCATAGCCATTCAAGCCTTTCTCATCGTCCATTACGAGCGCCTTCAGCGTATCGAGGTTGCTATCTCGTATCAAATCTTGGCGAATTGATCTGCCGACGCGAACCAGGTCTGCGATGAGATCTTCAGCCTCGGTTTCCCCCATTTGCTCAACATCATCAAGCTCTAGATCGTAGTAATCGTTCCAGCAGCCAGGGCTCAACTTGTGAAGAGCCTCGAGGAATGCCTCATTGCTTGTATTCATAGCGGGAAACTCGTCATTGAGAGATGCCACTATATTACTGAAATCCCCAGGTTTGCTCGTGATAATCTGTTGCGACAACGTGTCCCAGGCTTCAAATCCACCGCAATTGGCATATTTCTTCCCCCAAATGTCTCTGAGAAGCATGCAGATATCCATGGTGACATAGACAGCATTTTGAAGTTTTTCCCGCTCGTGACATAGGACGCGCCTAGAAAGCCATATAGCTTTCCCGACGATGGCTTTGAAAATGAGAAGAGCATTCCGACTTAAAGCTCGTCGTTGGTCCACAAGGGCCGAGACGGAGAGTTCTGACCTGCGCCAGTTTCCTTGAGACGAGCGAGCAATCAATGCCTCAGTGCAGACGGATCTCCCGTCCGCGCTCCATCTTTTTACGTCAAGCGCCTTCTGTAAAATGGCTCGAGATTCTTTTGGTAATTGGTTTGCGTCAAACCCACAAGCCCTTAGGTCTTGCTCCAGGTCGTGATAGTGAATAAATTCGTAGGCGCCCATCTCGCACACCACGACCGACTCTTTGACTTGGATGCCGCCGGCAAGGTCCCGGTCGAGGGGGTTAGCGGTGGCGAAAAACTGCAAGAACTCGGATGCTTTCTCATGTCTCTCATGGATTGCCTGGTCAGTCATGAACTTGCGAATTTGTAAGGTTTCCGCGTTGCTCTTATCTTTCACCTCGGGGCCATTGGTAATGCGAGGCATACCCTGTCGACGATGGATTGGTCGCGCGATGTGAACGTTGATGAGCTTCGCTGTGTAACACACAGACGCCAGGTTTCTAGTCGGTGGTGTGGCCGACAAAATCCATTTCGAATACGCTTGCGAATTGGCAACGAAAATCGTCGATGCGAAAAGGTCGTAAGAAAACTCATCATATACAACACGAGAAAACGTGAAGGATTCAAGTACATGAAAGAAGTGCTTGTCTTCTGTTATTTTTCGATCCACATGCTTGCCCCCAAGTTCTAGTAGGGTGGCTCGCTGCGGCAGAAGCTGTAATGGACAGTCCATCCTTTGGGATACTGGGGCCATTTCTTGAATAATACCACCGGGCTGGTCTGCCGCACGCACCTTCTTCTTCCCCTTTACCACTTCAATCTTCTTGGCCGCGTTACGTAGTTGATAGTCCTTGAGGGCATCCTCATACGCTTTGCTGAGAGACTCTCGGCGGCCCTCGACCTCGCTATACAATTCTAAAAGCTTTCTGGAATCAACGTACATGCTTTTGCCGACATCAGGGTACATGGCTGTGCAAGCGTCGAACAAATCAGTCACATTTTTACGAACTGTTGATGCGGTCTCGCCGTACCAATCTTCGAAAGCGCGGCCTTGGACAACACCCCCTGAATCAAACGGGGGGTCAAGAGATCCCGCCAGCCGAGCAATGTTTTGATGATACTCGGGTTTGCCAAAGATGGCATTGCTTACGATCATGAGCTTGGCACTTTGGAAATTTCTCAAGACTTCCCATGACCCATCATCCTCGAGGTCGGACACTTTCTTGATCTTAATTACTTCACCTTTCGTAATAGGGAGGAACTTGAGCGCCTGACTAGCCCACTGATCAACTAAATGAGCCGGCACTATTACGAGTGTCGCCTTCAGATGCATACAATGCGGATACTTCTCTGTGCGTTGCTTGATAGATTCCTCGTTATCGAAGTTCTGTTGGCAGTGCATTAACGCAAGGGTAATGACAGTCTTGCCATAGCCCACGTCGTCTGCGAGAACACCACCACGCTGGCAGACGTTTCTCTGGGCACTACCAATCAATCGTAACTTTAGCTCGGGCACGATTTCTTCTTCGATCTCTTGCTCCGTAAATGTCGTAGCCTCTGTTTCGCGCCAAATCATCCACTTAAGAGATCGCGATTGATGCGGACTTAATCTTGTCTTGAATGACTTCATTATAATCGGTAGCGCGCCTCCAAACTTGTCCGCGCTGTGAGATTCGTCCAGACTCCGTAGCATATGCCGGAAAGGTACGAAAGAATGCTTTTTGGAGCCCTGGGAATCGATTCGCATATTCTCGGACATGACGGTATTGCGTTCGATCCTCACAGTCGCCGTCACCTCAGCATTATGGTCATCACTTGACGGCAGATACGCTGCTGCTCTGCGTCCAATGATCGCAGGGTGAACTAAATATTGCACGGCAACAGTATACATCTGGTCGGACAATTGTAGGTTTGGTAGAATCTTTACCCTTACTTCGAAGGGCGGCACTTCCATTTTCGCATTACGCTCGTAGGCAGCCATAGCAGCCGAATGGTGTTGAGCAATATATTTGTTGCCGGTCTTGATCCAATGGATCCGCGGCAACTGTCCGAATGGAGAATCATGTGCGTCGAGATTGGACTTCCAGATGGCAAGATCTCTTGTCCATTTCCCTATCTCTGCCAACTCGAAGGTAACCTCCAATTCTTTAAGGCTAGCTAGCTTGACATTGAAGTGAGAGATGAAGTCGTAGAGATGAGGAAGCTCTGCCTTCCCTACAACAATCCATTGTCCAGTGTTCTTGCTCATGAATTCGTATTTTTTCATCAGCTCGTATAGATCACATCCCTTATCCTTTATAATTTGTGCTTGTGCTAAAATGTGCTGCGCTGGATCACCTGGGTGGACGGTAAAATGGTCGGAGTTTGGGATCATAAGACTTTCGGTAGATCGGAAGATACTCTGCTTGAGTTCGATCAACTCGTCAATTCCGTCCATCTCGGGGACCTGAGGTTTAACCCAGAACCCATCCACCGATGCTCTAACAGTCTCATAGCTCTTTTTCGAAAGATTCACACATTTCTCGAACCTGATCAAGACATCCCGGTGTTCGTGTGACTCGATTAGACGGCAGTCTTCTGAAATAATATAGCCATCTAAGTCAGGAGTTCTGATTGGTAGGGACTCCTTGAAGAGGAACAGTTTCCTGCCTTCGAGGATATGTAGACTGTTTTCTGGGGCATCACAATTAGGCACATGATAGTACGTCCCAAGGACCGAGAGCACGTCAGCCCGCGTTTGGAAGGGAAGATTTGAGGAATCACCGACGTGGATATCGAGGACATCGATCTTCTCATCAGACCCGTCGATCTTTATTTTGAGTGGCACTGATTCAAAGCTCCATAAACACCATGAGTCAGGTGTCGGGAGAATACTTGGTGCATCTTCGGTGACTGATGCTTTTGCAATAGGCCGTTCCAATTGAACGTGGCTTATGCCCAAACGCCTCCGAAACTGCTCTCCTAGTATGCTCCACGGATCGATGTATATGTACCAAGTAATGCCTTTCTCCGATAGACTTGCTCGAAGTTCGAAGCCACTTTGGCCGGCGTAGCAGATAGTAATTACCTCTGTAACGTGGATACGCTGGTAGTAGAATGCCGTCGATTGAAGGCTGCTTATAAGCGTGGCATCAGAAGCAACAGTCATCGAAGAACCAGAGTGATCTGCTAACAACGCAAAGTTCACGGTGACTAAATTTGTTATAGTTCCCGGCAAGAAACGCATTATAGTCTGGTCTACTTCACTCAATAGGAGGAAATCCAAAGGCCTCGTAGTCGGCTCGAAGTTATGTGGTGGGTTTCTAGCACACCACTTACAGCGAATGGTAGAGCAGATGCTACATTTCACGAAGTCGTCCGTACTGTATTTGGCTGATCCATTACAGAAGCAGTATCGTCGGCATCTGCTGAAAAGATCTGCCATGACTGCCTTCTGGAAAGGCAAGGTGCCAGTTGTGGTAAATCCCGGGACGACTCTTAGCTCGGAATCTGCAATAGCCAGCTCATTACTGATTTTCTTCATGCAAATCTGAAGGGGAAAGAAATTGTTTAGGCCTCCAGAATTTCTTTTGATTGCTCTGAAAAGAGCGATGAAGGCGGCGCCCACTACTGTCGTGCTCATGGCATTGCCGGCGAGGTCACGCAGTTGATCCTGGGTCTCCGTTGAAAGCTCAAGGCGGTGAAGTGACAATCCTTGCAAAAGTAGCGTCTCAAAACCCGACAGCAGTCGATTCTGGTCTGTTACCCAGTGAATTCCGCTCGGGGTGAGGCATCCAGTCATGCCAAACGCCGTGGCGGTGGCAGCTCTGTCTATGTTCTGACTGAGATCATGGATACGGTTCTTGAATCTTGAGTCGTAGGGGTACTTCTGTTGGTAGCCAACGTGCATGCCTCGTAGGTAGTTCATATCGATGCAGTCAAGGACGCGCTTCGGTTGTATGATGTTCACAAGTCGATCCATGCGATCATAAGGACGTCCGGGATTGGCCAAGGCCCATTGTGTGATCGGGCGACTTTCACCGAGCCCTTCTGATATGCGAGTCCGTAGGTGACGCGCCTTGCTACGCTCCCAGTCGGATTCCCCGGTTGGATGCAGAGCCTTCTCGGAATCGTCCTGGCGAGCTCGTTCCGTCAGAGGGTGGGCGGGAGGCAGTAGCCATGAGTTTACGGGCGCAGATGCACGTCTGAGCAGGTCTTGATGCATCATGGCGGACCACTGCGTGGAGATGTCTTGTGCAGCTTTATCTCCAAACACGTCGCGATCGAGGGCAACGAGGTAGCCGCGAGTCCGAGTATGGGGGATATAGAAATTCTTCGTGTCTAGCCTGGCGTAATCGGCGGCATATCCTATGAAAGGGAACCATACTTCTGCGGTCTTGTCCCATGGAGCTAGCAAGACGTTCTCGAGAACGACAACTTTTGGTCGCCGATCTCTCACGTACTTGAGCATAGAAAAGAAGGTCTGACCCGAGGTTCCCAACAAGTCGATGTTTTGCATAAGATCGTTGAAAAATTGGTCAACCTCGGGAAAGTGCTTTTCATTATAACCGCCTTCACTGACGATGCTCTTGATTAGATTGTCGCCATGCCCGAAAAGTTTCGAGGCGTAGTCTTTCTTCCTCTGTGCGTTGAGCGATGAAAAGTCTACACACGAACAGCCGGCGATTAAAATGTCTATTCCTCCGGGGATTGTTTCCATTGCACCCATCGCAGTCGGTCTAGGTATACTGTTAGATATATTCGTACATGCCTGAAAGGGGAGAGATGTACTTACGCCTTAAGGTCGCGGGGTTCAATGAAATCTCGAACGTCGTTGAATAGAATACTTCCCTCGGTATTTCGGGAAATGTATGCCTGCTTGAATGGCATGATCTCAACACTAAAGACATGAGAAAACTTTAGAATTTCCATGCCGGGTTGCATTCGTTCATAGAACTCTTGAAGCATCTTCAATGCAAATATTGGTGCCTCTGTACCAGAGCACATCGTCGCGATTCGTAGATGAACTTTGCTATCCTTAGTAAGCAAATCAAGAGATCGGCGTGCCATATCTTGGAAGGCAAAGTCGATGTTTGAAATAGGACGTAAAGTCCGATCCAAGCCCTTAGAAGACTCGGGCTCGTTATCGCCATCAGACTTCTGCTTCTTTCGTAGTTTATTTACATCAGCATCCTGATTCGCGCGTTTATTCCCCGTGGGGGGAGAAGAGTCGTTGGCAGCCATCTGAGATGGCGAGACCTCACGGTTTAGCCACCTATGCGTGAGTGGAGATGAATAATGCGACGGGCGTGAATGGTATAAGACGCGAATATCGCAGGTTAAATGAAATGTGTACTGATTCTAGGATGAAAGTGGCAGATGTGTAAAGGTTTATCGCGCACCCGGCCCTATAAGAAGGACAATACGCGAAGGGAATATTAAGTGAAATGCTATAGTGTAGATTCTATAGCCTTTCGAAGAGCGAGATTTAGTAAAATCAGGACGTGATCGCGAGTCTAGGTGTAGGTTTGTGTAGAGAAGGGATTGGGAAGAAGAAGCTAGGAAGAAAGAATGGGGAAGAGAAAAGCATAGAGGTGAAGGAAGTGAAGTGTGTTTATTTGTTTTGGAATGGAAAAGTATGGTTTATGATTGAAAAAAGTACAATGTATTAGGGCATGCTCTAAAAAGACAGTACTTACCCTATTATGTCAGGCTTCTAGGCAGAAAGGGGAGGTTTATCGACAACTTCTCAACCGAGTCGAGGGACGAGGGTAGAGAGTGGGTTGGTTATATTCGGCAGCCAGGTACCAACCGATATCCACTATGAAATTACAGGGATTTCACTAGGATCTCGTAAATCAGGGATACCGTAGCCCGAGAAAGAGAACAAGAAAGACGAACTCATCATGGGAGAGACAGAATGTGGCAGGAATCAACAGAAAATAAAAGTACATAGAGCCTCTTAGCGGCCTGAGACACTGAGACATGAAGCCACGGTTTTGCCAGCAAAGTGACGGGGGAACATGAATATGATTAATCTCTTACGGCGAGAGCTACATGACAAAGTCCCATACACAGGGATATCCCAGACACTCAAGGCTAGCTAGACACGAGGGTCCCTCAAGGCATCAGACAGACAGGCCATTGAGGTTCTTAAAAGCAGGCATCCGGGATATAACATAACACAGTCTGCGGACGGCTTGAGGCCAGAGCCAATGATGGGTTAAACAAGGATTCGAAGGGGAACCAAATGGCCGATGGGATGTCTAAGGCTAATAAGGGTACAGGCTGTCATCAAAGATTAGCAAAAGATGACGGCAATACCAAATGTTCATATTGAATTCATACTAATTGAGGTAACCCAAATGTCGACACTCGAACCGTTAAATTTTGAACTATACCAGTGATCAGAGAGGGCTATGTGATATTCTTCAGAGTAAGCCGGCGTCCCTCTTCATGTAACGTATAAGGCACCAGTTAAGCATATATATCATCGTCATGATATATATCCGTCTATGATGTAATTTATAGGCAATGAACTGAAAGCCCATATGAAAAATCCCATAAACAGATTCCGAACAGGCATGACTACCCCTATGTTATAAGCACATAAAGATGAGCTCCTTTTATTCGCTGACAAAGATTGACATAGTACCTGACACTTAATTCGACCTTAGCCTAAGGACTATAAAACAGGGAGATAAAGGATAACATCACCGAAACACATCAAGAAGATGTTTAGGCATGACATTAAATTAGCTATAAGAGAGATATGCGTTTCCAGTTAGATTGTATAGAATATTGACACCAATATCGTTAAAGGAGAGCTAGAGTGGTAAAACCACGAGGCGCACTCCCCTCAAAGGCTACCTCTAATCAGGTGAAAAGGGGGAACACCCATTAATGAAATATCTTTTCCCTTTATAAGGAGGATATTGAGAAAGAAATAGATAGTAGTAGACTCAAAATGTACATTATATCAATGAGGTTAGTAAAAGGTAGAAAATGAGATCAAGATGGAAAAGGAAGGAAAAGAAAAAGGGGCTAAAAGGATTGAGTTTTAATAATAGCCTTAGTAATACACTTTAGCATGTATGAAGTTCAGATAGACTATAAATCACGTGCTGGCTAAGCTAAGGTGTTAGTCTAACGCTAACTGTTTAGCGTCTCATTAGTCACGAAATAGACTCCCCCTTTTAGAACACCTCAAACTTAAATTCAAAGAGGATCTTTATAACCAACACAATATCAAAACCCATAACCCATAACCCATGAACCCAAATCAAATCTTAGATGAAGAAGACATTAGCAACTTGAAGGCGGTAGTACCAACCTCTCAATCACTGATTTACAATACATAGTGGCTAACTATACCTAATACATAAAAAGGGTCACGGCCTACACCCTAGATCACTACTCTCGTTTACATCAATCTTTACTTCAACTGTGCTATTTTTAGGCATCTCCTAGATGATCATATTCCCTCGAAAATTACCTGCATCATTCTTGAACAAAGAAGCGTTTTTCATAAGTCAATATTATAGTATCCGATATGGGGTCAGCCCTTCGATCCATAGACATCGAAAACAAGTTAGAAGACCTATCTGGTGTTGTTCTGAAGCCAGGAGAAAACCCGTACAATGCATTAATAGAAGCTTGTGACAATGATCCAGTTGAGTGAGCCCTTATATCGCTACTATATCTCTTCTCGTTCTATTCCCTTACAAGCACACGTACTTGAATCTGGACATGTTCAGCTCCTGTCAAAATATACAAGCATCATTCCCTATCCGCATCAGTTGATTAATCGAATACCCGTACAAGGGAATCCGCATCCCTTACAACAGTAGCTGACAGCCACTTAAGGCGAAGATCCAGGCACTATACGCTGCCCACCGCACCAGGCGTAATGCCCAGCAGAGGGAAAAGTTTCTAGCCTCTGACTACTCTGGGTTGATCATCGATCAATACCTGCTCCGTCTGGAGAATCCCCAGATAGAACCCGGCTTTGGTCAGTACGAGGGCTCGCCCAGCCCAGACCAGGGTGAAACCTTGCTTGAAGATGCCGATGAATACTAACATATTAGCAGTATGTCGCGATATCTCTCGTGTTTCCACGCCCTTCTTATTGCTCTCTAATCCTAGGCTAGCTCGGAATAAGGACAAGGCGATAATATATATCAGGAAGATTACTGACAGACAGCAGAAAGACCCGAGGTACTGCATGACCATCTGGGGCCGTCCTCCGATCCACGTATTAAAGCTCGCCGAAGCTATCCAGAACAAACTCAAGGCCGTAGCACCAAGTAAGTCGCATTACCCCTCTTCCTCAAGCCACCTACCTACCTACCTACCTACCTACCTAGACGCCTTACCCATCCTTATTCCCCCGCCTCAACACAGAAAAAAAAAAACTAAATCTATCCCCCACACCGCCCCGACTAACCCAGCACCGCAGATCTCTGGCTCATGCCGCTGTACCAGATGCACATCACAACGCTGGAGATCGCCTTCGAGCAGACGGCGGCCGCGATCGAGGCGCTCAAGGAGACGCTCAGGCCGCGCATCCCAGAGCTCGCGAGCCTGACGTACCGGCGACGCGCGCGCCTGACGCGGCCCATGGTCTCCTACGACCTCTCCGCGCTCGCGCTCTCCTTCCTGCCCGCCGCCGGCGAGCCGCGCCTCTCGCCGGCCCCCACGGCGCCCGACACCGCGTCCCCGGTCCGCGCCGGCGACGCGGACGCGTACACCTACCACCACCTGCGCCGCGACGTGTGGGCCCGCGTGCGCGACGACGCCGGCGGCGTCGAGGTCAGCTCCCGCTACGTGGTGCCCAGCGCACACGTGACGCTGGGCCGGTACCTGACGGAGGCGGACCACGCGACGGCGGCGCAGCGGCGGCGCTGGGTCGACGCCGTCGACGAGGTCAACGCCTGGCTGCGCGCCGAGGTGTGGGACAACCCGGCCTCGGGGCTCGTGGGCGAGTGGGTCGTCGGGCAGGAGAAGGGGCTGGACGTGAGGGTCGGCACGCTGTGGTACGGCGGCGGGCGGACGGTCCTCATGGGCGAGGGGTTTTAGAAGGGGGGGGGGAGGGGGTAGCGGTTGCGCGACGTCTTCGTCGCTCTCTCGTTTGGGGCTGAGGAGGAGGTTTGCAGATCTTTAACAGACAAGCCATCGAATATACAACGTCGAGGTTGTAGGGCATAGAATGTCGGCGTGTCAATAAAGTACCTATCTTCTGTATGCGTTACAGCGAAAATCGTACCATGACAAAGGAATCACTATATACTTAGAGAAGAGATAGCGAAGAAGCAAAGTTGATAGCCTTGATAATTACCTTACTAGATACCTACTTTATACGTACCTCGCTAGATATCTTCTACACCAACACTACCTACCATCGTTTATAGCCCTGAGAACCACGAATCTATACAAGGACTATAAGTTCCAGTTGAAGGGCAGCTACCCAATCAACAACCCTTCGTATTTCATGAAACCGAGACACAAAGTCACGTCAGATATTCATGCCAGTTCAGCATGAATGATATGTGTGGTGGATCATATGAGGAATACAACTAAATAAAGGTCCAGGTCAAACGGGTTGTAGCCGTGGGACTGGAGAAGGAAAGTGTTGGACTACGGTTCGGATATAGAGCGACATAGACGGCACGCATACAACCATCAAGTAGCATTTCGGCATCTCACGCGCATCTACATATGCATACAAGTTCCAGAGGTCGTCAACTGCGTTTACAATTGAGTATCATAATCGTGAGTAGGGCGGCAGAGCTCTCGATCCTCCTGCCCGAGAGAACAAGGCCACCCGCTGCTCCTCGGCATTTTGATTTTCGCCGCCCCTGATAGATATCACATACGACATGACGAGGTTCAGAAGAGCAGATCTGGTTCTATTGCGACCTATGTGCTGCTCGAATACCGAGGATCAAGACTCCCGTCGCCAGTGAATGCCCGGCCATGATGAACCACCCTATTGCCATGAATGAAGAACGTGTAACAAGTCGAGTAGGAAAGATATTTAGAACACCAAAGCGGCACCCTTCGTCTTCTTGTCACCACTAGAAGCTGGTTAGCCTGATCGCGTGGACGTGGGATTTCGTATGAAACATACCCAAGTTCGAAGTGCTTGCATCGTTTCAACGCCAGTTGCAGCTTGGTCTTGCAGGCGACACACTCCAACCTCAACACAACCTTCTTCGTCGTCTTAGCCTTCTTGTGGAACACGGGCTTTGTCTGACCACCGTAACCAGATTGCTTTCGGTCGTAACGTCTCTTTCCTTGGGCGAATAGAGAGGCCTAGATGCGGATTAGAATGCCTTGGGTGGATATGATAGACGATCGTCCATGACGTCGTAGGAGGTAGTCAGAAGGAGAGAATCAAGGGTAACCACCATACCTTGCCGGCCTTGTATTGGGTGACCTTGTGTTGGGTGTGCTTGCGGCAGTCCTTGCCTTTGCAGTAGGTCTTTCGCGTCTTGGGAATGTTGACCTATATGATGCTTCTCGTCAGCCGACCATGTCGTCGCATATGATTATGAAGTAAACTGCAATAATCGTCGCTTTCAAATATGTAACTGGGCGCCGTAATCCTCATATAAATAGAACGAGGGGTTTCTCTAGTCGTCGTCGTCGTCGTCGTCGTCGTCGTCGTGTGATAGATTCAACATCTTGCGTCGAGTATTTGCCATAAAATCGTATTCAATCCGTTTTTTTTTTCTTCGTAATCTTCTTCAATAATTCGAAAGGAAGGAAAAACAATCTCATCTAGGAATTAAATACCTGCAAATCAAATAAATTAATATGAAAACATCATATCACGTACCATTTTGACAGCGAGTTCGGGTTTGCGATCTCGAAAGTTGTTGTCGGTTTGTTGAATGATGAGAAACAAAAGATTTCGTGGATCTTTTAATTGAAATGATTTTTTTTGCGCTTGAATTGAGAAGTGTGCGGAATGGAGGATAAAGTTCGGCTAGTTATGTCATCTGAAGACCCATATTTGATATATGTCAGATAGGTACCGAAGTACATGATAATTTCAACAGCCATTCAGCTTGTGGCTTTGACGTTGGATATTGTGGCTTAATACACACTACTCGGTACGTACCTATCCATTCTACGTGCACTACTACATAATGTACTGTACGTACGTACTAAAATCTACTGTGCATACGGAGTAATACGGACAGGAATGGATTCTTCGTCTGTACCGTCCGTACCGCAGACACTCGAGTCTTACACTTACACTTACACTTATACTTACTTACACTTACACTTATACTTACTTACACTTACACTTATACTTACTTACACTTACACATATACTTATACTTACACTTATACTTACACTTACACTCACAAC
Source organism: Hypoxylon lienhwacheense (assembly GCA_902806505.1). Taxonomy (NCBI): domain Eukaryota; kingdom Fungi; phylum Ascomycota; class Sordariomycetes; order Xylariales; family Hypoxylaceae; genus Hypoxylon; species Hypoxylon lienhwacheense. The sequence continues at coordinate 1,029,654 of CADCWW010000005.1, forward strand.
GTACAAACAAAATCACATGAATCTCAAAATAAAATAACATCATCCAACCTCCAACTCATGTGTGGATGGACAAGATTTAGTTTAGATGAGAAAGATCTGCTACGTACGAATCTATAGCACCGGATCCCTATACATCTGATCCGGCTGTATGACAAGATGACACGAGGAAAAAAAAAATCTTCCTTCTTCTTTTTCTTCTACACGTGCCCCTATTCGTAAGATGAGTAAAAACAAGAAGCCTGGCCTTCGCATATATCCGGCTATAGGTATCATGTAGTACAACGGGCGCGACACAAATCGGCGTACTATGTAGTTATCTCGTTCTCGATGGACTCCTGCTCGGTGCGACTTTCGCAGCGTGGAACGGAGGCCATGCGCTCGCCCAGGCAGAGTAGCTGCCGATCCCGGGTCGGGTAGGGAGTTTGGGGCTCAGAATGCGAGGGAGGGACGGGAATAAGCGCCGGCTTGACGCGGGAACGTGACCAATCTCCAAGTTGGATACGAAGGGAGTAGACCAAGTAATTGATGCAGGGATATGATTTTCTCGAGATGGCTTTATTGTACAATCGCGCAGTGCTGCCGCAACCACCCTAAGGCGCTGGAGCCGTCCATTGGCCTCTTCGATCGTGAATCGCAGCTCTATGGTACGGCGCCACCTATCTACGATCGAACAAATTTTCAGATTGGGCTCTCACCGCTTGTAGAGTCCCGGGTAGCCCGCTCGACAGGACACTCGTTCTTGTCTGCCCTAGCACATGCCAATTCCCCCTACCCGGTACACAATAGTATGTTCACGTTTGCTTCGTGGACGTTGCAGCAGCCATGCTGGCTTGCTGACTCGGTCCACGGGTCCTCCCTTGCCCTTGGCAAAAGCTTGAAATAATCGGGATTGACCAAAAACGTGCTGCAGCATCAACAGACGTTCCCGACAAAAAAAAAAGAAAATGTGCCAATGGGGCCCCGTCGTCGGTACTGCAGCCGGTTTGGTCTCCATCTTCGAATTGCCCATTTAGCCTCGTATTGCTAGGCCCCATTGAGACAAGTTCGGGTTGAGTTCCCACCGATGCTCGGCGAGGTAGGTGTCTAACCTAGGTAATGAACCCCCAAAGAGAAGACGAGAGAGAAGGAGAGAGCCAATGTGGACAAAGAAAGAGAAAAAAAAAACGATAGTAGAGGAAAAATTTTGGTTATCCATTTCTGGCCATGATTGTCCCGGGGGGCGCATTGGTTAGCAATCGTGTAAATAGGAACTGGTTTCCCCCCTTGCCAGCTACGAATGAAGATATTCGCTTTTACTCATACTCTCACCAGCACTCGTAGCTCGTATGAGTCTTGTTACGTCTTCGAATAGATGAAGCCGCAATAGGGGCCGCCATATCTCAGCTCTCAGTTAATAATACACATCAACTACTACCCGCTTTTTTCTTTTGCTGTACAATGAACCACGTGGTAGCGAGCCTTTGTTCATAGATTACAGCTTCTTCTGAGATCTCCTGATGTTCGAATCCAGTGATTCCCCTTCCCAGACCACAGGCCATGGCGACCGGGATCTCAACCCGCCGTCGCCCTCAGGCTCGAGCAGCTCCTCGACCCGCTCCGGCGACACGACCGACTCCATCAGGCCGGCGGCGGAGCCCGACGCCGAGGACGAGAAACTCGACCGGTGCTCGACGCACCACTCCTTAGGCCCGGACACGCTCGAGCCGATGAGTTCGGCGATCGAAGTCCCCGACGAGGTGTACGACCGGCTACCGCCGCACCGTAAATTGATCATCGTCTTCCTCCTGTCTTTTTGCTCGTTCCTGGCGCCCGTCTCTAGCACGTCCGTGCTAGCGGCCACGCCCGAGGTGGCGGACCAATTCGAAACTACAGGATCCATCATCAACCTCATCAACGCCCTGTACATGCTCTTCATGGGCCTCTCGCCCATTTTCTGGGGACCGCTGAGCCAAGTATATGGCAGAAGAATAGTAAGCGCACCCAATTGACACCTTCTCACCGCCTAAGTGCCGGAAGCAAGAGTATATATATATATATATATATGAAAATTAGGAGTACTTTGTCATAGCTAACACACAGATGAAAAACAGATCACCATAATCACATCCATCGGCTTCCTCGGATGTAGTATCGGGACGGCGCTGTCGCCGAACCTAGGCGCCTTCATCGTCTTCCGCCTGCTGACGGCGTTCGAAGGCACCTCCTTCATCTTGGTCGGCGCATCTGTCATTGGGTTAGCACAGAACCTTTCCATCATTTCCTCCCCTCGCCCCACCCCACCACGCAAGCGGCGCGCTTTCGTAACGAGATAGTGATCGTGATAATTTCACCGATGGTAGTGGCAAGAGAAGACTTACACTGAGCTCGCAGTGACATGTACCGCCCCACGGAGCGCGCCACCGCCCTGGGCTGGTTCCTCTCCGGGACGCTGGTCGGGCCGGCGCTCGGGCCCTTCATCGGCGGGATCATCGTCACGTACACGTCGTGGCGGGCCATCTTCTGGCTGCAGACGGGGCTCTCCGGCGTCGCCGTCGTCGGGGCCTCCCTGCTGCTGCCGGAGACCATCTACCACCGGAAGATCGACGACCTGGCCGGCTACGGCGGCGCGGCCAAGGTCAGGGTCCTGCTCGCCATGGTCAACCCCTGGCGCGTCGTCCAGCTCTGGGAGTACCCGAACCTCTTCCTCACCGGCATCGCGAGCGCCTCCCTCGTCTGGAACATGTACTCCCTGCTCACGCCGATCCGCTACGTGCTCAACCCGCGCTACGGCCTCACGACGCCGATGCAGGGCGGCCTCTTCTACCTCGCGCCCGGCTGCGGCTACCTGCTCGGGACCTTCGTCGGTGGCCGCTACGCCGACTTCGTCGTCAAGAAGTACATCGCGAAGCGCGGCGTGCGCGTGCCCGAGGACCGCCTCTACTCGGCCCTGCCCTTCATGGGCGTCGCCATCCCCGGCTGCGTCCTCGTCTACGGCTGGTGCATCGAGAGGGACGTCGGCGGCATCCCCGTCACCGTCGTCATGCTCTTCCTCCAGGGCGTCGCCCAGCTCTTCTGCTTCCCCTCCCTCAACACCTACTGCCTCGACGTCATGCCCGGCCGCGGCGCCGAGGTCACGGCCGGCAACTACGCCATACGCTACCTCTTCGGCTGCGCCGGCATGGCCGTCGTGCTCCCGACCATCGACGGCATAGGCGTGGGCTGGGCCACGACCATCAGCGCGCTCTTCGTCTTCGGTGGCGCCGTCTGCGTCTTCGCCTCCGTCCGGTGGGGCAAGGGGTGGAGGCGCGAGGTGGACGCCAGGAGGAGGAAGAGGGCGGCAAGGAAGATGCTGGCAGAGAAGGGCAGCGACCTCGCCCGGAACAAGGACGACGACGACGACGACAACGTCGTCGTCGTCTTGCGCAATCCTGGCGGGAAGATCGTGGGTAGTCCGGCCGCGGCCGCCCCCCAGAAAACGCTGACGACGCCTGGGGCACAGGTGAAGGAGGAGGAGGTATAAAAAAGCGAAGATGTGCTCATCTTCGGCATGGGCATACGTAGGCGCACAGGCGACGAGGCTATCACAATAGAGTTTGTTGTGCAACGAACTTCCAGGGAGTATTACATGCATAGACTAGAGGTTATTGATCTTTGGGGCCTTGTTAACTCGAGGTAATTTAGGATATTGGTGGGAGGGGGAAAAAATCTTATTGTGTCGAAAGACATCGATGCTTGGAACCTACGAGGATGTCGGCTACAACGCTGGAAGCGATGTATGGCCCCTATCTGGTAACTGGTTCCGCTCACACATTGATAGAATACCACGCATGCTCCCGCGTTCATGTCGATACCCTGACGAATATAATAAAATGCTTTTTGACTGGTGATACTATGAGGTTCATGCACAATCTGAACCGACCTGTTGCTTGTTACCTAGGTATCTAGTGGTTCGTTATACAGAGCGACAAGATTACCCAAGATTGTCAACGTAGTTTAAAGAAACCAACACTAAATCGTATAGGTTAAATTGAAGACATCACGTACTCATAGCACTGATATGTTCCACGACGTCTTATTACAACGTTTTTAAAAGTAAATAAGCGACTGTCTACGAATAGATGACGGTCTGTTATGATCGCACGGCATAATGCACCGTTGACGTATGCAGTCATACCAACTCTTGACTCGCAAGCGAGATAGAAGTTGTACGCCCTTATTTTATACTAAGATATGGAGGTGTTCATCGTACTCGAATCCGGAAGAGTCATGTTGAATTCTGATCTGATAAAGGCGTTTCCCCCTGCTCCTATATAGTCCATAGTAATCAGTAATAACACCAATACCCGACAATGGTTAATCATAATACCAGTAGTTGGCAATAACAGCCATTAGTGGCTATACGGCTATACGAATGACGTCGATAACCTGCTTTTGCTATCCAGGATTATACGGGAGCACGGAAGGTAATACGATTGGATTGTAACCAATAAAAGAGGCTGACAACGGCCCTTCTCACCTCCTCTTCCCACCATTCCTGATAGGCCCCCCGTATATCCTGATGTGTACTGATGTATGTGTGTGCATGAAACAGTCCCGGAATGCAGTGCACGTATCGTTTCACCTTGAACCGGTCCGGGTTCTACGGTCCACCAATATCAAATCATCAGACGGAACGGAAGCGCTGCATAGTTCCTCAAGATTGATGCACAAGGCCTTATACTGTAGTATCTCGGTCGGAACTGTGAGATGAATATCATTGCTTCCTTGAAGAAGATACATCGGATAGATCATACACTATAACCGTCGACGAGGGTATAAGTTATAACCTATCATGTACGTACCTTTACCTACTTAAGTAAATAATCATGTAGATTCTGTCACTCAACATTTCCGCCATGCCGTGGCCGCCGATCATCGGGCCCGTTACCCGTGTGCTGGAGCTGATGCCAAGGTTCAAACGCCACCGGTTCTTTTTATTTTCGAAGACAAGACGACAAGAGTTTTGACAATCGACTTGTCCGTGGTCACGGGCTGATAAAGCTGCAAAGTCGTAGGCACCGATGAAAAGCACCTTACTACATTGTCCATGTAGAAGACGCCGAGTCTTGGTTTTCACGGCTTCGTACACTAGACCTTGAGAGACTTGTGGAGTAGACGAGAAAAGAGAGGAGGAAGAAGTCTGTCGCAACCCTTATTCACTCACCCACATGTCGCAGGTCTTCGTCGTACACATCGTGTTGCCTGGTGTGATCCGCAAGTTCATCTACCTATGTGTATAGGAGGTATGAATGACGGTCTGCGACTCTGCGTACATCATATTGTAATGTGGCATGTTTCGTCTCGCTTGGCCATGATTCCGAATATGTGGTTAGGTTCTGCATGATTTTACATGGACTGGGAAGATGAAGTTGTAAGTGGTTCCTATTCTTTTCTACACTTTTTGTTTTATTCAAGAAAAAAAAGTTGAAATATTTTCTAGGATAAGTTTTAAAAGTTCAGGTTCGGAATGTTCATTTCAATAATAAGTACTGAGTACCTGTACCTATACGGAATGTTCTTACCTTTATAGTTATAAATGAGATAATAGAAGGTAGGTACATACTAAATATGCACAAGTACAAGGACATGGAATCCAGCCACTTATAAAGTTCTAGAAGCGACTTTCTTCAAGACTTGACTTATCTAAGAAACACCCACACTTTAAAAATTAGATCGTCGTACAAGTCTACATAGTGCATGTACCTTGTAGTGTAACCCGAGTCAGGTACTTACATATGCACATAGTAGTTCGTCCTGCTACGCGCATACTATGTACTATGTATGTAAATATCAAGCATCAGGTAATTAAAAAAAAAAAAAAAAAAAAAAAACCCTACCTCGAGAGATGTTTAATACGTAGTAACGGTTATGTGGTGTCCTGGTGTCTCAGGACGGATCTCAAGCTGTGCGTCCTTGGCGATTACTTACCCCTGGCACCTCGTAGACAGATTTCTTATGTACTATGGATTACTTGGCGACGGCGGGAACATCGTCAACCAAGAAGATCGTCGGGTATTTGAGTGGTTACCACTCAATCTTAGCGAATCCTACCTCAGTAATGTTAACCCCTGCTCCTGTCGATCGTTAGGAGATTATTATTTTTATTATTATTATAACAATAATACATTTGCTATACATATTCATAAAACACTCTTCTTCATCCTTTGGTCTGTGTGTTTTGATTTCCCCCAGTTACTCGTTCAGAATTAGTATAGTAAACGCCTGGCTTCAGTGAGTTGTTACACGATATTCCTTCAACCTGGACACGATGCGCTTCGTGTAGCATATTGTTAGGTATCCATCTCACCGATATGCACGTATTACAAGACAAACAAATGACTTACATAATGTAGGAGATGGCAGTTGGGTACGAGCATGTAGTTACCTATGTAGTGTACCCTACGTACGTACATTAACATTTGAAGTATACATGTATGTAGGTAACTACATGTAGGTATGGTTCATGTTGTGGTAGTATACATGATATGAGCTATCAACTATGTAATAATAAATACCTATACACCGTCATACCTCTTGAAATGTTAAAGCCTGGGAGTGGCAGGTCAACTACTACTCGCTACACATAGAATAATGACGTAAATCTTACCCTCTTCGAAAATAAATAATTAGGACCATCCTGCTATTTCAAGCCATGTGTATTTAGCTGAAAACTTATGCTGGGCAGTGCAATTACCTCCTTCGATTCACGTTTCCGATAACCCACCTTAAATGCCCGATGATGGGCTTGAAGGTTATTATTTATGAGAGCCCACCGTCTGTAACGCTAGCCGCGGTGATAAAACATGGGGACATGGGGCTGGCCCCACTAGTCTGCATAGGGAGCCCTGACAGCCTTGAAAGCTAACCCCTATTTCCCTATACCCCTGCACCCCTGTACATACATCCTGATGATCCTGTTCATGGCAATGGGAGCCGCATTACTACCATGTATCCAAGTTCCAGGCAGTGTCAATACCTTTTTTTATCTTTCATTTTTTTCTTGTCATATTGCGAATCATCTCAGATACCTATAGGGGAAAAAAGACGACTGTAACTACAAGGCAGTTGAGAAAAGAATGAAGGATTCAATGATCGAAATTATGACGACGCGTACCTACAAACTACTCGAAAAGTTTTTTTTTCCCCTTTTTTCCTCCTTTACTTTACTTTGCTCTACTTGAATATCTTCGCCGCACTTGTCATCAGGCTTACGAAGACCATCGTGATAAAGTTTCCATCGTCTCCAATTTAGTGGTGTCCCGGGCCCTACTCAAGTCATGAAGATGATTATTTGGTAGGACATTGTACGCGGAAATAGATGCTACACGTCTGTGGACTCGTCATACCACTACACTGCACATCATTTCTGAAAGGAAAGGCTTATATGTGCAGTAAGATCCTGGATAGCACCGAAAACAGTATGTAGTGTAGTAGATGCAATGCATCAGGAGCCCCGGAATGTTTAGCTAGGACCCAGGTTAGTTTTTCACGGATCTAACAGACTTAAGCACAACCGAAATAATATGTATCACTCTTCCAGTATTTTTTATCTTGGTTTTATTTTATTATACTGTATCATATTCCAGATATTCCCACATTTGGTCCGCGCTTTATTTTTATTTTTTTATTTTTTATTTTTTTATAATTCAATCAGAGCGACGAACCCAAGATAACCCCCTAGAAGATCGACGTACCGCATCTCCTTTCTTTCTAATATTTTTTTTTTTCCCTCTCTCCCTATCACGTTTCTTCTTTTGTTTGTTTGTTTCCTTGTTTTCTTATGAAAAGTACTCCATATAGCAATAATAGTACGACAGGTACTTATTCTTTCACAGGTCGTGCTTTCCCTGTTACCCACCCCCTTGTCCCCTCCCCCCAAACAGCTGGCAGCTGCCAACCGTGGGACTAACAACTGTGTCAAAGCAAACCTCCAGGGCAACTACTACCACCATTAACCATTAACCATTGCCATTGCCATTTCCATTTTCATTACCTTACTACTTTTTCTTTTCCTTACAAACTTTTTTTTCAATTATTTTTCCTGTTCTTGATTTTTTTTTTCTTCTTCTTTTCTCCATCTCCATCTATCCGGACCCTTGGGAAGTGGTTTGTCTCATCAGACATTATCAATTGCGATACCACTCTCTTGCGCCATCTCTGTCATTCCTACAACCTATAGAACGCCGATGCACTACTTGTTTGTAAAGATCACTCTTTTACTCATAGGATAAATCAGTCCTTTTTCATTCATTCGCTCATTCAGATAACTCATGTTGAAATCTCTTTTCCGAATCGATCATTAACCTGTCGGACCTTGAGCTTGAACACCCTAGCTCTTGTATCCTCCTATCGAGGACTTGTCATAGTTGCCTGCTTTCCATCATCTTTGGCCTGGTGCTTGGTGCTCTAGTCGCAACGCAAAACGAAGCAACACCACGAGGCTTTCAGTGTCCCGAGTCTACGATAAGTTTGGCGCCTCCATACGCTGCCAATCACCTAAACTTGAGGGAAGCCTCTTCATCTCTTACCTTACAGCTGAAGTGGGGTCCTGGAATTCTCGATGCTGAGCATTGGCTTTTCCGTTTGAGATAACGAATTCTCAAATTCCGCCATAAAGTACTATGGGTCGGATGTCTAATTATATGTCCCGAAAATCGGGTTCGTTTCCTAGCTTGATGGCGCGGAAGAGCGAGTCCTATCTGCCAGTCTCCACGAAGTCACAGTCGAAATTTAGAGTGAAGGCCCTGCTAGGGCACTGCCTCTACCGACGAGTCGTGATATGGACCGTCGTCATTATTGCCCTATTGTCAATCACTCTCTTCAACCCCAGACTGAATTCGAGATCACGCGATGTCTTCGATCTAGTGCATGGGAGTAGAACCGGAGTCGACGAACCTTCCACGACAAACAATGGAGGTCTACAAAAGCAGGAGACCGAAGAGCAGCCAAAAATTCAAGTAGAAGAAGAAAGTAAAGTAGATAAAGAGGACGAACAGGAAGAGGACAAGGAGAATGAGAGAGAAGAGGACCAAGGGGAGGATGAGGGAGAAGATGAGGAGGATAACTCAAACGGACCACATTGGTTGGCATACAAGCAGTAAGTGGCAGATGTGCGATTAACCAAGACACGAATTGCTAATAGCTATGTAGTTTGGATGGATACTATAACGGTCTCAGGGCGCTGGTGCCATTCTCGGAATATGTGCCCGAGTTCCCACGAACGAAGTCTTCAGATCAAGTCTCAGAGCCTTCACCTATTGTCCATCACTCAAAGATTCCTAAGCCTAGTATTTACCGTCCTCATCCAGACTATGACTCAGAGGAGTATCAGAGAACGCACGTGCCTGTAAAGCGCTGCTATATCGACGAGGACAACAAGGTACCTGCTCCAGATCTTTATGCATATGAAGGTGTTCCTCAGGGACAACCTAAGGCAGCTCTCGGATCATATGATCTCTTAGGCCTTCGAGAAGATGTATGCTTCGACCGATTTGGTCGGTATGGCCCATACGGCCTTGGATACGACTTAGACGTCGGTGGAACTGGTGAGGCTCTTGATACTGAACACGAAAATAGCGAAGTGGTCTGGGAGAAGACCGGCCAGATTAATTACGAGAATGTCGACTGGGCTTCAGCGCAACAACGTTGCTATAAAGCTAATGAGGGCCGATTTCTCACTGGCAATGAAACTAGAGATTTCGAGCTATCCCAGGCTGGTCATAAGAGAATGGAGCGGATCGCTATCGTGGTGCGGACCTATGTCGGCTTCGAATGGACAAGTCACGCCCTTCTCAATTTTCGCGCCATGATCAACGAACTCAGCTTGAGATCAGGTGGCGAGTATGATATTCACTTCCTCCTACATGTTCGCGACAATAATGCTCCCATCTGGGCGGACCCGGCAACAGTTCAAAGCATTCTCGATGTTAATGTCCCGATTGAATTTCATGGACTTTGCACGCTATGGTCTGAAGCTCAGATGAAATTGTATTATCCAGGCAATTTCGGGGATACCTTCGAAAATCCATCTAATGGCGATATCCACGGAGTTTACCGGTCCGCGCACATGCCACTTCAGCACTTTGCCATGTTGCATCCCGAGTATGCGCATTACTGGAACTGGGAAATGGATATGCGTTGGACTGGCTCATACTACGAGCTATTCGATAGACTCGGAAAATGGGGCGCGAAACAGAGCCGCCTGGGAATGTGGGAACGAGCAAGCAAGTACTATATCCCTGGATTGCACGGGAGCTGGGAAAATTTTACAGAACTCGTTCACCACGAAACCCAAGCGTCTGGTAAACGACCTATCCTAGGACCAGTGGTCTTTACTGGAAAAGCTGGACTAGAGAGAGGAGAGGTTTACCTGCCAGGGACGTGTGCCAGTGGATCGGATATAGCACAATGTGGAGTTGGCGAGGATGCAGACCTCATCACTCTCAATCCGCTCTTCGATGCTGAAGAGTCTGGTTGGGTATTTGCCGGAGATGTGACCGGTTACGATACGCAGTATCAGAAACCACCGCGAAGATGCGCTATTGTAACCGCATCCCGACTATCCCGTCGGCTTCTACAGGTGATGCACGAAGAGACGTGGCGTTTACATCACAGCATGTTCAGCGAGATGTTTCCGCCTTCGATGGCTTTGCACCATGGTTTAAAGGCCGTATATGCTCCCCATCCGGTGTACTTGGACCGTGACTGGCCTCAAGAGGAAATTGAAAAGAACTTCAACGGCGGCCGAGACCACACATCTGGAGGTCACGGTTCCCCATTCGACTTGACGAACGAGCACAACCACAAAGGAACGAGCTGGTACTATAACAGTGAATTTGCTGGCTTGCTATGGCGTCGCTGGCTAGGATATGCACAAATGGACGGACGAGGTAACAACGGTGGTCGGGCTGGCGAAGGTACTAAGCGAGGCGGACAAGAGGAGGAAGAAGATGTGAAGACTTCTGGACGACTATGTCTGCGAAGCATGCTGGTGCACCCCATCAAGTGGGAGAACCCTGCTGAGCAGGATTAAAACTAATATTAATGTAAGGGGGACCGAATATCTTGTGCCGGGCGAACCTAGGAGAAGATACCTTGTTAGTACGGCAGGGCACAATTCAGACGCAAATATAGAAAAGGGCAACCGGAATGAAGGGGTGAGGAGCTAAGACCTACGAGAAATCGTTCATCATGCCGGGTACAGAGTACCATGAGCAATGGCATATTACGGGCGTTCGCATATGAGGAGTCCGGTTCAGCTTTTACTGTTTGGACGTCATGGTCACTGGCATCGCGCTGCTTGCACTCGTTGAGAAGACAAGCTAGACCCTGTCTGAGCAAAGACCTATTGTATTGTTTTTTTTTTAAAGGTTCGACACGCAGCCCTCATTTTTGTACATTTGTACGACACCAACAACTGAACATGACCGATCTGCGGAAAGTCATTTTTATCATCGAAACTATTTAGATATCCGAGTGATTCTACGACATGTAGAGTCTCGAAACATTTTTGACACGAAGGAAGGGGGAGGAAAAGGCGAGGAGAGATGTACAGTGTCGACTGCATGTATATAATGTAATATCAGAAAAAGAGCTTTCTGCTATATCACTTACCTAACCAGATTGCTCCATGTACATACCTCATACATATCGTGCTAGATTAATGTTGCTACTGCTCTCATAGGCGAGATTTACATACATCATCACACCTGTCGCGTCAGCATAATAAAAAAGTTCGAAGGCATATTTGAAGGCATAGTTTGTTCTTATAGGGTAGGAAGTAACCAGCGACTTAGTCGTTGTTTAGTATCGATTTAGTGCATACATGCCTACGTCCTATGTGTTGCATTAGGTAGGTACCTATGTGTGTATACCGTATTAGAGAATTCTCGCTCGACCGACGAGAGATAGGTCGGTATGAGATCTCACGACTACCAGGTACCCCTATCTTAAAACACATACTCACATTCTAGCAGGGGGTAGGTAGGTAGGTAGGTGGGTGTCAGAGAGTAGGTCATGTGACCTCTGGTCACATGATCCATGTCTCAGGTCCTCCCACAAATGTAGAATAAGTTTTTAGGTCACAGAGTCCGTTTGCAGAAGAGTTTTTCTCTTCTGCAGCCTCAGTCAATAATACGTCTTTCGCACAGTGGGTAGGTATGTACAGTAAGATGTAGAGATAAATTCGTGACGTGATACTCCGTATACTCTTGTCAGGTATTGGCTCAACATCCCTTCCGCCCCAAAAAAAAAGAAAAAAACGCCCGCGTCGTCCCGGTGCCATCTCTGGCATACAAAGGACCTCGGACTCGACTTAAAATGTACGTACGTATACTACGAGGGGACGGCAAGGGGGAAAAAACGAAAAAAAAAAAAACAATGAAAACGCAAAGAGTTGGCAAGACGGAGAAGAATGGGAAGAGAGAGAGAGAGAAAAAAAAGGAGGAATTTATAGTATGTACTTATATATATATCATATCATTTATACCGATCGCCCGCCTTTCTCCCTCCCTTCCTCCTCCTTTACCGTCATGACACTTTCCTACCTTCCTACCTTCCTACCACCACCCTATCCTACCCTATCCTATCCTATCCATCCCCTCCTTTCCTTTCCTTTCCTTTCCTTTCCGCCCTCTCTCCACCTTTCCCCTTTCTAACCACGTCAAAGGAAAGAAAAGAAAAGGAACAACCTTCATCCGCAAACGGGTACTAGGTAGAGAGGTAGAGGTAACCAGTATATAAACACGAAAAAACCCCCGTTGTGAAGATAAGAAGAGAAAGAGGCGGGTTATCCATTTCCATCCACCTCCGCCTCCAAGACTTCCCGCGAACGCGCCGGGAGGGGAGGGGTGGAGAGCAGCGTATGGTTTAGGGGAAAAGGGGGACGAGGGGAGGAGAAGTAGTAGTAATCAAGCCAGCTAAAAAAAAAAGCGAAACAAAAAAAGTCCAACGACTCAAACAGAGCTTTCCTGTTCTCACATCATCTCAGGATCTCAAACCTGAAATTTTAATGTTAAAGATCCTACCCACCCTCCCTTTTTTTTTTCATCCATCCCCCCCTCTTGGAAAAGTTCGGACGTCCGAAGACGATGGAAAATGGGTGGATGTCCGGAGGGAAGACGCGTCCCGACTTTTAGTTTCCCGGAAGCTAGTCGGAGGTTATCTTTAGCTGGGGTAGAGAAAGAGAGAAAATGAGGGGAGGAGTGGTAGGAGAAGGGAGGGGAGGGGAGGGGAATGGTATAGGATGTACCCAATGATGTAAAGAGGAAATTGGAATTGGTTCATAAAATCAGCTTTGGTATCGGGACGGAAGGAAAGCCAAACGCCGTGAAAACGCCGCCTGAAATGTCGTTTGAACGCCGTATTGATTAGGGGTACTTGAAAGAAAAGGGGGGAGGGGGTCCGCGCGAGGAAATGGTCGAGTTTGAGTAAAGGTGAAGGCTAGTTGATTGACTTTGCCTTATAACCCGTGTTTTTCTTTTATATGTTGGTATCATGTTTCGTGCGAACGAGAGTTTAGATGGATTAATGACAAGTGTGCCGGTTTGATGGTGGTCGAAATGCACAGCACCTCTACTTCTTGAGCACGGCATCGTAAATACTCAGGATGCCGGTGATGGCAGCACCGGTTAAGATACCCTTGTACCCGCCATATATAGCTGTGTTGACCCGGGCGATCGATATCTCATCTAACAAGCCGCCAAGCGTAGCACCTTGGCCGTAGACCACGTATGAGATCAAGGCCTTGACGATGCTAAAGGTTAAGGGATCAACAACCGTGTCTGGTCCCCTGCGGCGACCGACGCGATGAGTGTGATGGGAGTTGACCGTGAGGTTGATAAAGTAGCCAGCGATGCTAGGCAGAATTGCGCTTGTGAAAGCCCAGAGTAGCGCGGGAGACCAGAAAGACGAGGTCAGCAACAAGAACATGTCCGGAACGAAGACGGGAAAGTCGTTGGTGCCGAGAAAGGAGACGGCGGGGATGGTGAACGCGTATCTATCAGCTAGGATCTCGGGGCGCAAGAAGTAGAGCTCGAACGCGGAAATGGCCAAGAGAACCGATGGTACAGTAGATAAGCTCTCGCGTGTCGCGTATGTTGCTTCTGATATGCCCGACTCTTTGTATAGTGATACGAAGCGCGTTCTTACGGCTACTGTAGAACGATCGACAGCTTCAGCGACGTCGGCGGGAGTAGCAGGAAGGGGGATACGGCTCGCGAGGGAGAGAGCACGACCAGGGGTACGAGCGAGGGCGGTGGAAGTGCTAGTAGGCTCTTCATCGGATCTATCATAGAAACAATGTTAGCGGAATTGAGTGAGATATTCATGATGGATAAGATCAAGTTGTCGCAAATCCGCGATGCGACTTACTCGACCGGAGCGATGAACTCCTCGGGAGCCTTAGTTGTCCGCCGTCTTGCGACTTTCAACCTCTCCATATTTCCATCTGCATCCCTCTTGAAGGGAGATCCGACAGTTCTAGCGCGACTCGAATAGTAATTTGCGAACTTAGGATCAGACGAATAGGTAGCCGAGTTCTCGGCTAAGTACTCATCTAAGATGAGCTCAAGCTCGGGCTTCCTCAAGGATTCATAGCTGTTTGCGCCAAGGAAGAGAAAAACGTGTTAGCCATGTGGTCTTTGTCTCTTGTCTTCTGTCTCATGTTTCTTGTCTCTTGTCTCAAAGAGGCGCGTGGGGTCTTGAAGTCTGGGGTTGACGATAGCGTGTTTTCTTCCCGTCCCGCATTCCAGACGGACGGACGGTGATGTAATTCATATATATATATATATATATTTGCACAAAATCACCTTGAACATAAATATGAATACAATTGGAGATTTAAACAAGGCAAAGTTATAAAAAATAAGAATGGAAAAAAGCAAATACGTACTTGCTAAGACCAATGTATTGAGCAAGCTCGGTCAAGTCTGTCTTCCGCTGTCTTTGCAGCCAACTGTTCGCGCCGGACATTTTGACGTGCAGATGAAATGGGTAAGATGTCGCGCAGTAAAGGCGATCAAGATGCAGCGCTTTTCAAGGGGTTGCCAGCTAGTGGTCCGTGATGTACTAGGGGTTGCTTGAGAGGTGTTTTGAGGGGGAGGGGGAGATTATCGTGAGAATGTTTTGGTTCTTTTTTTTTGGGTGATGATAAAATGTGATAACTGATGACAACAACAATAATAAGACAAGATTAATCCTTCCAGGGTACCGTGTTCCGTGTCTTGCGTGTCTTGCGTGTTGTGTCCTTATGTCCTTGCGTATTGTAAGGGGCGCATGTATAAGCCGGTGCACAAGGTTGTAAAGGAGAAAATAAAATAAATAAATAAATAAACCAAAATAAAAATAAAATAAAATAAAATAAAATAAAAAAGAGGCTGGAGATTTTATGGTTGTATAGGTATATAAGTAGGTAGGTTATATATAATGTATGTAAGAAGTGTCTTTTCCCCGAGGCAGTGCTGTACAGGGTATTGGGTATTTGGGTAGGTACATACCTACTTACCTACCTGTACTCAACTTGGGTACTGGGTATTAACTATATGCTGGGTACTGGTTGTAAAGTGTACATACATGTACTAAGAAAACGCTGTGCGCTGGGTTGTTTATGTTTTTTATTTCCTAATTCTGTTGACGTGCAGGTGCGGGAGTTGAAGGTCTGCCATGTGCCTTCTTAGGTGTCTACCCTGCCAACTCTACTCCCCGTCCTACTTCCACGTTTATCTGCATTAATGTGCCACTAAACAGTTGTATCTACCTGGAGGTCCACCTTGCCGGGGTACGACCTTATAGCCCTGACCAGCTTTACCTACGAGTAGGATGTACCTAACCGTATACATGTAAGTATACTATCTCTAACTTAGTATGTCTTGGTACTTCTGTAGGTAGGCAGATATGTGTCCCTACTCCCCGGCATATGATATGATAGAAAAACTTTATTATGGACCTATATGAGTTAGTCAAGTATTTTTAGGGTCGGGACTAGGATGAGGGATGTAATGTATACGTGGTATATGTATGCACATGTACGTTGTTTGTTAGGCACGATAATCATAATTGTTAAATAGTTTAGTGTACTATCAATACCGTTGTTCAACATGGGAAATGGTGCACGGTGCACCTATGTCATCATCTTATTTAAATCCGCTTGGGAACGGCCTTCTTCAATTTGCGTAGTACGAGGTACTTATGTAATGTACTATGTAAATGACGTCTCGGAGAAATCCGAAGCCTTGAAGAATTCAATCCTCTCCTTTACTACATTTGCTACATTTACTACATTGTATAGGCCGTTGTCATTTTAGATGAGTTGTACAACGTCTAGGCATCTACTTCGTAGGTCAAGTAGCTGTCTATTCAAACTACCACTGTTAGCTTGACCTAAATTATAAATGCCCAACTCCTATATATCATATTTCATGATTTCCTTCATGATCCCTTGCCTCTCTTAATCCTGTATATGACAATGTGTTGGCCAAATTTCCCCTATACATCATACAGTCCGCCGAGTTTTCATATATTTAAGATGCTCTTCTATATCACTATCTCGTCACATCTTTAATAGGCTAGTGGTCTTCTCTGTTGTGCGCATCATGAGTCAATCCAATTAATAAATCGCTCCTCTCCTCTCTTCACTAGTCTGACAGGAACGTGGATATTACCATGGAGCTTTAACGTGATATAACTCCTGGCTTCCTTCACCGTTTCTCGTGATTTCTGCTGCGCCATCTTATACACTCTTGCTTTTTCGTCTTTGCTCATCTCCCTCACCTTCTCGTCACTCGCCCACTCATCCACTGCAAGTTCGATGCTGTACTTCTGGAAGATGACTGATAACGCGCACACTAGCTCTACTATTGCTATGCGGCGACCTAAACAGGCTCGTGCTCCGTTTGAAAAGGGGACGAACGAACCCCGTGGAGGGCGATATAGTTGCGCGCTGGTGTCCGACCCGGTAAACCCGCCAAAATCTTCCGTGTCTGCGCCTTCAACTTCCGTGGAACTGCCTTTCGATGTTTCTGTTTGGAACCATCGCTCTGGTACAAAATCGTCAATATCTGTCTCAGCACCCGTGACTCTGCTTGGCTTGGTCGGCCAGTACCTCGGATTGCGCTGCGATGCTACCGTCACCATGCCGATGGCTGTCTTACGAGGGAACAGGTACTGTGTCCCGTCCATGATAACGGTCTGATCCTGTGTCGGGGACACCATCTTTGGTATGTCGACCACGGGCGGGACTAGGCGGAGGGTTTCGTTGACGGCAGCCCCGACCATCGATCCAAGCAGGGGATTTATTTTCGTCTCATAATCCCACGCGTTGGCATCCGTGCCGCCGAAAAGACTGTCTATGTCTCGTTGCAGATGCCGTTGCGAAGCTGGGTTGGCAGCCAGATGAACAAGAGAAAAGTGAAGAACATTGGCAGTGGTCTCATGGCCGGCCACAATATTTACGAAGGCATTGCCTATGATTTCCGAATCTGTCAGCCGCGCAACTTGGGGCCCTTTTTTGGTCGCCCCTTTTGCTACCGATTTATCTGTTGATTGGTCTCCGTAACTTGTGCGGACCAACGAGCCCATTATATCAAGACCCCTCTCTATATTGTTACCATTCTGCACATCTTCGATCTTCTCCTGTAAGAACTCGTTCAGGTAACAGATGAAATTAGTCTCCGCTTCTAGAGCCTTCTTCGCGTGCTTATTGGGAACGACTCTGAGCAGCCATTTGGGAGCGACGAGAAGCAGGATGAGGTATTTGAGAGTGTCCGCCAGCGCACTCACGAAACTCATCGTATAGCCCTCAGGCGCCTCTTGGGTAGCATACTTAGCCAATCTCGGGTCAGCATCGGGCGGGAACTCTTGGCCGGGCCAGAGGATTTTGAGGCCAAACCCGATGTTCGCGATAATATTGAGCATAAGTGATGCTGTATCCTGCTCGATGGTCTTAACTGTCTTGTTTCCTAAGCCATCAGGACCAAGCCACAGGTTAATCAAGCCCCGTGTTTGGCTAATAGTCTCCTTGAAAATCAAGGCGACGTTTCTCTCGTTGAAAGAGGCCGAGGTAATCTTCCGATGCATACGCCAAGCGGCACCTTCAAGAGTCACTACGTTTTGGCCGTACTGTCCAAGAATGGCGTAGGCCTCTGTCGGCTTGGGAAAAGCCTCTCGCTTTGATGTGATCTGGTGGATAGCTTCCGCATTCTCTGTAAAACATATGATCTTTCCTGGTGAAACGATCAAGAAGGTATCTCCAAGTCGTGTAAACAGATTGTGGTTTTGCACATACTGCCAATTCGGGTTCAGAAGACTAATGCCACCTACTATTAGGATACTGGTAAGCAATAAGGACGAATACATTGGATTACTCACGGTTCGATATCTTGCCAATATTTACGTGGGAGCAATTTGAATAATGTGACCCAGACTTTATGGAATATTTGTCCCAATCGGTTCCATGGGCTAACAGCTATAGGTAAAGATTAGTTCTTATTCTCAAGAAAGACCATAAGGGACGGGATGGGTTATGTTTAAACACCCGTAATCCTTAATCACGTAACTTACGGAGGATGAAGTAGGGAAGACCAGATCGTTTCGCCGTAGCGATATTGACCCTGAGCCCGGATACTATACTGAAAATACAGTATGAGATTGCTACGCCTAGTAGCAATAGTATCGTGGAGAGCATCATCGTGATACTCGATAGTTGATTATTAACACTAACAAGTGACTTTGGTGCAGTGGCTGACTTTGAGCTTGTAGGCTAACGTTCGGTGATTCTGCTGGCAAAGTACAGGAATATATAAAAGACGATACGAGACATACTACATTGTAGTACGAAACCTCTGATCGAATCCTCGAGTTTGTATACGAAATGGAGGTAAAGACTGAGTTGGACGTTGTTAACGGGTGATTAGAAACAAATTTATATAAATTAGGTAGCAATGAGAGAAGAAGGTAAGAATGTAACGAGGTCTGAACGGGGTTGTACAGCAGCTTACATACCTCCTTCCTAGTGGTATATTGAATATTATTCTTAAGCAAGTACGTACGAATATGGATACCTTTTACATCTTTACCGTACCTTAGGTAGGTATTAATACTACCCACTTGCCTAGGTCCTGTCTGTTAGTAAGGGAAATTGTGCAAGTGTTCTATGGACCTAACGTTTCGGAACCCTGACATCCCGAGCGCTATCTAGCAAAAGATCCTCCAGGTACCTCTCTCTTCCCTACCTAGGTACGTCACATACAGGATACCAAATCCTTACTGGACCCATGCTGTTTCAACATGGATAACGTCTAGACTCACTTACGTCTCATAAAAAAGTATGTACAATTTATCGAAGCTTTTTTAAATAAGAGAGTTCAAATGTTGTCAGGGGTATACCGGTAAATACGTTGTACCTACCTAAGGTTAGCTGCACATTCTTCGATTATTACATAATATCAACATTGGTATAGTTACCTAGTTATATGAGATGTTGTAGGAAATGTCGACAGTACCTACTTTTTTACCGAGGAATTGTGTCAATGCCGTGTCTTTGAAGTTGATAATTACTTGCCGGATTCGGTAATGGTATACACGTGCGGTATGCATACAGCATGGCGGCAAGTTATGAGTATTAGTGTATACGAGGAGATATCTATGTCTTATAAATCTATTTATCCTTACCTACCTCCTAAGGTATGTATACCATGTAACGTACATACTAGGTATGTACTGGTATACCCGGCCATCTATGTTACCCCGCATCAAGATCGGGCCTTATCTTTAATATACAAGGTATGAATTCTGTAGCATTTATATATTCATCTGAAGATTGAAGTACCTAGGTATACGATGCATTCATTATATACATACATCATTGCATACATCATCAATGTATGTAGGGTACTTAGGTATTAGGAAGACTTGAGAGTATCTAGGAGGAACATTAAGCTCTTAGATCACTAGGATATCCTCGTCTAGTGTAACGTTATTTCGACCGAAGTGCATATAAATGCATGTACTATGTATTACACATCATAACATTTAGACTCATCTTATTAGTGGCTCTGAGAGATGGGAGGTAGCCGCCACGCCTCGGATACTTCCGAAGTACCTACTTAAGCCTTAAGGAACGATCATGCGGAGTTGCCATTAAATTCCGCTGCTGACGTACATAGTTGGCTGCGAACTTCTTCCCACTTATACCTTTTTTTAACACGACATCATAACTACCTACCTGGTATATACCTAAATACAATCAAACATAAATGGTCGAGGTTAAGAATTATGGCTCTACTTACAAACGTTAAGCGTTTTAATCGTAATAATGTCGCTACTCTCCGTAGCTCCCCGCTTGCTGAGATATCGGGTGCGCTCGGTGACTTGGGTACGCTTCTCCCGTTGATGATCACCCTCGCGGTCAACGGTTCTATCTCGTTATCTACAACGCTCGTGTTTTCGGGCTTTTATAATATCGCTACCGGCGTCACATTCGGTATTCCCTTGCCGGTGCAACCTATGAAGGCCATTGCCGCCGCCGCTATCGCTTCTCACGCTTCGGAGCGCGAAACGGTTGCGGCCGGTAGCGTGGTGGCTATCATCGTCCTGCTTCTTAGTATCACAGGTCTATTACGCTGGGCCACACGCATAATACCTATCCCCGTCGTTAAGGGTATTCAGTTCGGAGCCGGTCTCTCTCTGGTAATCTCGGCTGGTAGTTCCCTCCTTCAGCCTTTCACCCACAACTGGACTGCACCTCTCGATAACCTCATCTGGTCCTTGGCCGCCTTCCTGCTGCTCGTCATAACTCAAAGAACCTCTCGGTTCCCCTATGCACTAATCATATTCATTGTCGGCGTCGTTCTCGCCATCATTTTCGTTGCTACGAATTCCCATCATCACCTACCGCACTTCCGTGTTTGGCATCCATGGTTTGCGCTCCCGTGGTGGAGCGGAGATGCTGTTGGTATGGGTATCGCACAACTTCCGCTTACGACATTAAACTCGGTTATTGCCGCCAGCGCTCTTGCCACAGACTTGTTTCCCGAACTTCCCTCCCCTAGCGTCACGGCTCTCGGCATAAGCGTAGCCGCCATGAATCTTTTGGGATGCTGGTTCGGTGCGATGCCCGTCTGCCACGGGGCTGGGGGACTTGCTGCTCAGTACAGGTTCGGCGCTCGGAGCGGTGCCAGCATCATCTTGCTGGGCGTTTTCAAGATGCTCCTAGGAGTCATCTTTGGCGAGACGTTACTTGACCTGTTGACGGCATTTCCAAAGAGTCTCCTGGGCATCATGGTTATTGCCGCCGGGCTGGAGTTGGCGAAGGTAGGTCAGAGTCTGAACTACGGCGCTTCAGACCTCTGGGAGGAATCGGTTGATCAACATCAGCACAAGAAGCATCGAGACATCTCTGATCAGGAGAGGTTGGAAAGATGGACCGTGATGCTCGTTACTACAGCAGGCATCTTAGCTTTTAAGAACGACGCTGTTGGGTTTATAGCCGGGCTGCTCTGTCATTGTGCTTATAAAATAGCGGATTGGATGGAGAAGAGACGGGGTGATAGGTCAGGCGAAAGGAGGTCTTTGCTACACACTTAAGGGCTATACGTCTCAAACTCGTATGTGTGCACATCTTATGAAGAAGACGCCAGCCTACGATGTCACAAGTCAATGATGGTACATGGCCTACCTGGCTCTTGAAGAAAACCGCCGTATAAGCGATAGGCGGGCAAGCAGCTCGCCTTCCGAAGATGATTTTCATCGTCATCAACCGGTATGCTTTAGTCTCATATGTGTTGTAAAAGCTCTGTGCAGAATGATCTCAGCGAGCCTTTCACGATCATGCAAGATAACCTACCTACCTTCAGCATTTAGACCTTGTCTTTATATTTTCAGTCAAGCAAGCCTGCATCCGGATAGTGTAGCAATTGCAAACCTACCATGTACCCCTATATAATATGTACCCGGTATATGATGTGGAGTTCCTATGAGATTACATACCGTATTATGGAAACATTTATTTCGTACATCTATACTAATATACTCCCGTTCCAGATACTCAACATCATACTAACCTCAATATGTAAGTAGTCTTGACTAGTTACCTGGTATGTATAAATTCTTATATACTACGACGTGCATTCAACTTGCTTTGGCTCATATGGTACTCCGTATTAGGTGCCTAATGTGATCCATACTAATACATATGTACGTATGTATGTATGTATATCAACCTTCAGGTATATTAGGTACATATATGTATCGTATGCATATGTATTCAAGACTCTCATTATTGGCTCAATACCTTATATATATCTGTATGTTCTAAATGTTGAGTTGTACTCTGAAAGAACATTCGATATTTCGATATGAAGACTGCATTAAGGTCCTGTAACTTATGCAGCCAACAATGAAGCAGATGCACAGATGCGATGATTGACGGGCACGTTTAATCGTACAATTGGATACCTCGCATGTACATACAGGGGTGAGATGGACGGGAAGACGATGGTACTTTGGATGTACTTACCTGGTAATCATGCACGAATCGAATAAGAACTAACTTGTATAAGTTAGTTATGAAGAGTTATTATAATAACTATACATTCCAATGTTTTTTTGTTCGGTATAATGTATAATTCTAGCCAATTACAGTTAGCCAACAAGCTCTACTTATGTATGCACATGTGGACATACGTACAGTACCAGAATGTATCTTGTACAGGTTAGTGGTTGTAAGGGGGGAAACTTGGTGGGGAATTTAACGCTTATTGGATCATAGTTTGGCAGCGTCAGGCCATTACATTAGTACTTACTAAGTACTGTGTCAATTTCTTTTTTTCCCTCTTTTTATTTTTATACTTTTTTTTTATAGTTTTTTTTTTTTTTTTTTACTACATATGTAATATTTTTTTTACGTTGCGGGAAGGCGGTCACGAATCCCAGTTCATTTCTTACTGGGCAGTATGTACTCACCCCAAGTTACGCACCCACCATCATCACTTTACCATAACCCATGAACCTTTTTTCGTTCCCAGTATTTTCAGTATTCCCAGTATTTTTCAGTAACTTAACCTAAACCTCCGCAAACTCCAAAAAAAACAAAAACAAAAAAACAAAAAAAAATCTCCGGCACGCGGTAGACGAAGGAGCTGTCTTCAATTAAACAGCGATGACTTCGTCCAACTCTGCCTTGACCAAAAATGGTCATCAATCAATAAATCATCCTCCACCGCCAAGCATACCGTCCGCGCTGGCAGTCGATTTAGATTCTACCGATACATCTAATGCCGCTGATACTACCACCGCCACTACCACCACCTCTACCTCTACTACTACCACTACCACAGCTATCACAGCTACTACGACGACTACTGTCACCACTACCGCCGCCACTACTCATGCGAACGCGAATGCGCCGACACCTCTTCCTGATCAACAAGATACTTATCGCGACGATCCTCGCGAAGTCTATTCTATGCCATCACCACCCACAGTCTCTCCCCTTTCTACTCCCGCCGCCACTCAAATAAACATTGACGATAATGACGATGACGATGATGTACCTGATCTTGCTTCAGGTCCTCTACCAGCTACTAATGGCGTCACCCAATCCCAACTTTCTTCGGCCGTTCATCTAGCTTCTGCCAGTTTAAGTCTAGCTACCGAATCGTTTCCCATGAAATTCCAACATTCTCCCGCGTCAGACCAGCTCCCTCGATCGCGAAGTCAAGTTGAAGCTGTTGCGACAACCGATCCCGAGTTTATGGGCGTGGACTACTCGTCACGAAATGTTCCTGCTAAGCTGCGACAAGCCCAGGGTACCATAGATCCTAATGCCTACGTGATGAATACCCCCCAGCCTATATCGAATCTCTCCACTCTTTTCCAGGCTCAGGGTCCCTCCATCGTAGCCCCTTCTGAGGTCTCGTTACAAGCTTCGATGACGCATGAGAGCGATGCTAGAACGACTACCGGTGACCATACATCCACGAGCGCGAGCCAGAAGTTGGAATCTTTCGCTAGGATAGAATTTGCCGATAGCGTCTTTCAGATGACTACTTACGCTGTCATCATTGGTCGCGATCAAAGGGCTATGGACCAAGCCAGGAGGGATGAGAAGAGGGAGTTGAACTATAAGCGGAAAGTGGAGGAAAATGCCAAAAACGGTCTCCCTCCCCCCACGCCCCTGAATTTCGACAGAGGCAAATATAGTAAATCCTATGTGAGTGAGGAAGGGGGCATGTTAGGTCCTGAGTCCGACGGGGAGGATAATGTACGGCCTACCAAGAAACGCCGTCCAAGTTCTGCTAATAGATCTCATAACGGTGATGACGATGCTCAGAGTGACCATGTAAAATCTAACAGGCAGTATGTCTCGCATACGCCCGGAGCTGCTGCGGTTGACCTGGGGACGCTGCAACCGTCACCGTCGCACATCCCCTTTGTCGGCATTCACTCTCCCGGCCCAGACATCGCAAGCAAGACCCGTGGCATTTCGAGACAGCATCTCAAGATAGAATTTAACGAGAAGAGAGGTGTCTTCGAGGCGATCGCCTTACATAAGAACGGATTTTTCTGTGACGATACGCATTACGGTCTCGATGATCCTGTCACTTTAAGGAGCGGAGATCGTCTTCAAATCAAAGACGTGGAATTTAAGTTCATCGCGAACGGTGTTCGGTTAGGCAAGACGGGCGGCGAGGAATATCATGAGGAGGAGACGTCGAGTAAACGTATGTCTGTTGGTGGCAAGGAGATGAGCTTTGACTTCGAACACTCCGATCACGAGAATTTCCGGGATACCAGTGAGGAGCTATCGGAAATTGAGAACGTGCAGACCTCCTTCATAGGTACGGACGATGGTGAAGGGGACCAAGATGCTGCGGAGCCGCATACTGATGGCGCAGACGAGCCGAGCGCTGACGTGATCGATTCGGCCGAAGGTCAATACGTGGCCCAATCCCAGTTCGCGACCCCAGAAGTGCCAAAGCGTCGCGGACCGGGACGGCCACCTAAGGATGGAATAATGTCAAAGAGGGAGCGACGCCTGCTTAAGAAACAGATGCAAGAATCCTCCAAGAAGACCATCCCCCAAGACCCGGAAAGCCTGAACGAGAAGATCAAACGTCCAGTAGGCCGACCTAGGAAACCCGCTGGTGGCGAGGAAGGGGAGAAGCCGGAAAAGAGAAAATATAATAAGCGAAAGCCGAAGGAAGAGGTTGAAGAGGGCTCAGAGGTTGAACGGCGCTCAAAGGAAAAGAAAGAAAAGAAGGTCCGGCCTAAATCACCGCCTCTGGAGCTCCGGAAAGAGGACTTTACCGAGGAGCAGTTACAGAAGCCTACTAAGAATTACGGCGTTCTAATTGACGAGGCATTGACAAACGGACCTCCAGATGGCTTAACTCTAAAGCAAATTTACAAGAGAATCATGTCAAAGTATCCATGGTTTTATTTCTCTGCGGAAACAAAAGGATGGGAGAGCAGCGTTCGCCACAATCTAATCGGGAACGAAGCCTTCAAGAAAGCCGAGGGAACCGGATTATGGTCGCGCGTTCCCGGTGTCGAGCTTGATGCTGGAAAGAAGCGTAAGGCGAACTCTCCGGATCGACAGCTTGGCTCCGCGCACCATTCTCATTTATCGGCCCAGCAATATTACCAGGGCGGCCCATACCTACCTGCGAGCAACCTCAATTTTGGGCATAATCTACCAAGTTATGCTACGAATACGAAGTCACTACAGGCAGGCCACCATCATCCGACCGGCCAGTCAACTCAATCCCCTTCTACGCCCTCTACTCAACCTGGTCCTCAGCAGGTCTATCCGGCACAAGCTCCGGCGCCGGCGCAATTACCTCTCGGATATCTGTCTAGACACTCGAACAATAATAAGCCAAGCACCTATAGCTCGCCTTATGCTAAACCGCCTCCCCAGACTAATCTTTCCATTAAGTCAGAGGTGCTCGCGGCGCCGAGCCCACAAGCACTGTCTACAGCCCAAGTCCAGCCGCCCACGACGCAGTCTTCAACGCATCAACAGCAAGCTGTGTCAAATAATAATGACGCCGCGCCACGGCCGCTGCCGCTATCGCCAGACATTGAGAGAGCTATTGCTCAGTTTAAATTAAATATGATGAACATTCTTTCGAAGCAGACGAGTGATGCTGCGCAAATCATCGATTCGGCCATAAGCCGTGCGCGAGGCTTACCAGGGCAGACCAACGTGGAACCTGCATTTGAATCTGTAGAGAAGACATTGATCAATGCTGTGCAAAACATGATTAAAGACATGCAGACCAAACAACAACGACAGGTAACATCAGCCTCTCCAGCCCCGGCTGTGTCCAACACCGTGAAATCAACACCGACTCCGAGCGCACCAACACCGAGCCCAGCACCGCTAGCCACGTTGGAAGCGGAAATTCAGCGAAGACTGCAGAACTTTAGACGCACCATGGTGGTCGCTCTTAGGAAGAAGACAGACCAGGCAGAAGTTATTGTAGACTTGGCTATCAGCCGGGCACAAGGCTTGCCAAATACGGGACCGGTTCAGGGATGGGAAGAAGCGGATAGGTTAATGGTCAAATCTGTCACACAGATAATTGCAGATGCGCGCAGAGCACATAACCTGCACGCGAAGCCTACAACTCCTGCGCCAGCACAAGCCGTCCAATCCTCGCAGCAGCCGTCACAAGCTCAAACTCCCTCCCAGTCTCCGGCTCCGGTTCAACCACCTACGCCTACAACGGGGCCCGCTCATACTAGCTACGGAGCAGCGACTAATGCCCCTAATTCACAATACTCTCAATCCACACTAATAACTACTCCGAAATCAATACCGGCGCTAGCAGTCCCACGTCCGGGTGTCTCGATTCAACGGCCAGCACCAATGGGTATCGCACGTCCGGGAGTGAATCTAATATCTCGTCCACCGGCTCTTCGTAAAGATTCGACGGGGGCACTTAGCGTACCGAGCCCGAGCTTGTCAGCACAGATGCACAATGTTTCTAGTCCTGCACCGCCAAGTGCAGGCGTCGTTGATCAAATTACAGGGCAGAAGCGATCTCACGATAATGCGTTTAGCAGTGGTTACGGAACCGGAGTCGCCGCAGTCACCGAGAAACCTGAACCCGTCAAAGCCCAAGTGTCCGGAGCAATATTTAATATGTCTGCGCCAGCGCCGCCAAGCGCAGGCATTATTAATCAGATCGCTTCGAAGAAAATATACGATGGCAGTCCCAATGTTATCAACGGAAGTGTTGAACAACCTGAGCCACTGCCTAAGACTAGTATACCTACACCAGCGACGAGTATGTGCAGTCCGGCACCGCCTAGCGCAGGAGTTGTCGATCAGATTGCAGGTCAAAAGAGAAACCTGGATGATGGACCTGGTAGCATAAGCTCGGAGCAACCTGAAGCCAAGAAACCGGCAATCTCGACTACAGTGTGTAATGCGGCAGAGTAGAGATATCTCCAAAGGTCTTGGTCCATTCTTGACCCTGCCCACTACAATGGATGTACGACGAATTTTGGAAGACCATAACCCTTTCGCCAATGACACGCCCCCATTTCCAATCCACTTGGATTCGATGTTTTCTTTTTTTCTACAACTGTTTGGAATGTTCGAACTTGAGCTACATACTGTTGTTATCATTACAGGCTGTACTGCCAAAAACGAGGGGGGAAGAGATAAAAAAACGGAAAGATAAAAAGAGTACAGGCGGACGGATTCGCAAAAACGATACTGACGAGGCACGAACTTACTTTTTTCTCTTCTTCTCTTTCTTCTTCTTCTTCTACTACTCAGGAAGCGGCATGGATACCACGGACGGAACGGAATTAGACGCATCACACCTACTTCGTACTCTACTTCTTTTTAATACCAGCGCCGATCACCACCGAGGGTGGGCAAGCAAAATCAAACAGGCTTCAAGTGCAGCCTACTTATAGGGGCCTTCTGTTTTTCTTCGTGTCAATAAGGGGAGGTTATATCTAGAAAAGAGAGAGAGAGAGAGAGAGTGTGTGTGTGTGTGGAGTTCAAAAAAAAGGAGAAGCATCCAAGTTCTTTTCCCACCCTTATTCCCTCTTCATAATGGGGAAAGACAAGTTGAATAAACGGACGCAAGGTTTGATTGACTGATGGATGGATGGATGTGTATCTTGTGTCTAAGTAATGTACCTACCTACCTACCTACCTTGGTACCTACCTACTTGTCTCTGCGCGGCATTACCAATTTCTTGGGCTCTACGAAATTATCAAAGAGGAGATACTTACCCTCTCTCTACCTACCTTAGCTACCTACCTTAGCTACCACCTTAGCTAGCTACCTACTTTCTACATATTCACTTGAACTTAAACTTGAACTTGAACTTGAACCTAGCTAGCATAGGAATTACACGTGCTACTTACTTGCCTACCGGTCCTACCCCTAAGGTAGGTACTTATCTTATCTTTTTTTTTTTTTTTTTTTGCCTTAGGTAGGGGTAGGTAGGTAGCTAGCTACCAACTTCAAAATAAAACACAAAGAATCTTGTCTTTTACTAGAGTACCTACCTACCTACCTAATGGGTTATTTAACTTTATTTTTTTTTTCAGTACCTACCTTCGCTATAATGTAGGGTAAGGTGCTCTTAGGTTAAGTAGGTACCTACCTACCTACCTACCTAGGTAGGTAAATTTTCCTCTATTGGCCGTATCGTATCGTATCGTATCGTACCGTACCGTACCGTACCGTACCTACAGGTAAGGTGTAGGTTAGGTTATATAGGCTAGGTTAGGCTAGGTAGACAAATACCTCTTTATACCTCTCCCTCCTCTCTCTTTCTTTTTCTCCTTCTCTTTTTCTCCCTACTTCCCCCCCCCCCCCGTTTCTCTCCTGGGAGGTAAAGAAGGTGCCCTGCCTTCTAATATACCTACCTCTTAGGTACGTACGTAGATCGTAGCTCTCGAGCGGCACACTTAGAGCAAGACGGCCTACCTACCTAAGGTACCTAAAAAAAAAAAACGACATACCTGTAGGTAGCTACTAACTAGAAATTTCATATATGCTAGTAGTAGGTTAGGTACCTGATAGGTACCTGTTAGGGGTAGGTACATGGCTGAAAAAAAAATGAAAAAAAAAAAACTTCAGAGGCAAAAGGGGGAAAAGGGGTGTGGGAAAAAATATATCTCTTTCAGCTACCTCCCTCCTACATCTACGAACGATGAAGTAGGTAGGTACGGTAAGAGGTAGCAAAAAACGAAAAGCTAATACGTCCAAGAGATAAACCCGTCCGGGTAAAATCGTAACAGAACGTAACATATAAATTCATCCAATCGTTCGTTCAAACATCTATGAGCTCTAGTAAGGTAGGTAGGTATATTACCATCGCGGTATAACAAATACCCCCTTTTCTCTCCCTCGTCATATACATTGCTGTTGAAGGTATCATGTATATATACATATAGTCAACATCCTGTACACCTCCACACGTCTACGTTCTGCCAAATCATCGCTGTCTAGTATATGCGCTTCTCGCCCGGAGCCAGCATCTTCAACATGGTTGAATTCGTTGAGGTTGGCATATGAGCTTTCTTCGTCTCGCTCTTCCTGTAAATGCGCAGAATTTATTTGCGTCGCATACACGTTCCTCTGTGGAACGGGTTGAAGCCCTCGTGGGCCTTTATCGTCTAAAAAAGACCGTCGATCTCGCCAGTCTCGGTGTCTACATCAACATTCAGGTAGCCCGGCGCGGTAGGTAAGCCGGGAATTGTTTGGATATCGGCAGCAAGAGCGTACCTATTCATGTTTAGCTCATTATTTCTGTAAGATCGTGGGACAATACTAATGCACTTACAAATAGCCTGCGCCTGCAGCCATTCTCACGTCTCTGATGGGAACAGTGAAACCGGTGGGTGCTCCTTTCAGATCCGGATCATGGGAGAGCGAATATTGCGTCTTAGCAATGCAGATCGGGAGATTCCCGAAACCTTGCTTCGTGTACGTGTCGATTTTCTTCTGGGCGAGCTCGCTAAACTCGACAGCGGAGGCACCGTACATTTTTTGGCAGATAGTTTCCATCCGTTTCTCGACGGAACCCTCGCTTACATCGTACAGCAGCTTGAAGTCCTTCGGCTTTTCGGAAGCGGCAATAACTCCCTTTGCGAGATCAACGGCACCCTTTCCACCCTCAGCCCAGTGGTTTGCCAAGATAGCGTCCTCAGCACCAGCAGCGATGGCTTCCTCTCGTACGACAGCAATTTCAGCATCGGTATCGGTAGCAAATTTGTTGATGGCCACCACAACCGGACAACCATAAGCTTTAGCGTTTTCAATATGCTTCTTGAGGTTCACGCAGCCATTGCGAAGGACTTCGACATTCTCTTGCTTGTACACGGGGTCCAATGGCGCACCGGGAGCAATAGGTGGACCACCTCCGTGCACCTTCAGTGCGCGGACAGTAGCGACAACGACGACCACGTCGGGAGCTAAACCAGAAGCGCGGCACTTGATGTTAAAGAATCGTTCGCCTCCCATGGTGAAGTCGAAGCCAGCCTCGGTCACAGTAAAACCAACCTTGGTGTTGTGGTCCTCGTCAGGTTCAGTGCCTGTCAGCTTGAGGGCCATCTTGTCGGCAAGGATGGAACTGTTGCCAATGCTGATGTTGGCGAAAGGACCTGCATGCACGAACACAGGTGTGCCCTCCAATGTCTGCATCAAGTTTGGCTTGATGGCATCCTTCATGAGAGCCGTCAATGCGCCTCCAGCTCCTATGTCATCGCAAGTGACCGTGTCTCCCGACCTCGAAGTAGCAACGACCATTCGACCTAATCTCTCTCGCATATCGGAAAGACTCGTGCTCATCGCCAGAATAGCCATACACTCGCTAGCAACGGATATATCGAACCCAGTATTTCGACTCTGTCCTTTCTCCGTAGGCGCGATACCAACCGTGACGCCGCGCAAGTGGCGATCGTTAACATCTAGCACACGCCTCCAGGTAATGGTCTCCGGGTCGATATCTAACCTAGCGAATCGATGGATCTCGTCCTCGGTAAGCTCGTTGGGATCTGTCTTTTCAATGCCCAACTTCTTCAGTCGTCGAAACATGACCGGCGCGAAAGTTCTTTTCCCGTTCTTTGCCGGCACCAATCTTCGGTAAAGAGCCGCGTCCTTTTGAGTGTTCTCGTGGAATATACGAGTCTCGATAGCAGCAGCAAGGAGGTTGTTGGCGGCCGAGATAGCATGTATATCACCAGTTAAATGCATATTGAATTCGTCCATCGGTATAACCTGACTGTACCCACCACCAGCTGCGCCTCCCTTGATGCCAAAAGTAGGGCCTTGACTAGGCTGGCGAACATTTGCAAAAGTAAGCCTACCTAAGTGAGCTCCAAGAGCTTGTGCCAGTCCCATGGTCGTGGTGGATTTCCCTTCGCCCAAGGGAGTAGGGGTGATACCAGTAACGACAACGTAGCGACCATTTCGGCGATGTTCCAGTCGCTTTAATAATGTCAAATCAACCTTGGCTTTGTATGCGCCGTACGGTTCCAACTCGTGATGTGCAATGCCGACTTCTTCTGCAACTCGTGTAATGAGCTTTGGTGGCTGAGATCTTGACACCTCAATATCCGAGGGGACCGGGGTACGCAAGTGAAGAGGAAGAGGGACGATATGCCGTTGTTTTTGCCGGTCAAAGTACATCGTAGCTGCATCGACAACGTTTTGTAGTAGCATAGCAACTGTCATGGGACCGACACCACCCGGAACCGGGGTGATGTAGGATGCAACTTGGGAAGCGGTCTCAAACTCGACATCACCTACCAGCCGTTGTCCCGATTTCTTGGACGCATCAGGGATGTAGTTAGTACCTACGTCGATGACTACAGCTCCCGGTTTAAGCCAGTCTCCTTTCACGAAGCCAGGCTGGCCAATAGCAGCAACCACAATATCGGCCTTTTTCACCTTTTCTTGGACATCTCGAGTCTTAGAATGACAGACGGTGACAGTTGCATCGGCATTTTTCAGCAGGTAGCTAACCGGGCTTCCGACGATATCACTCCGGCCTAGGACGACGGCATCCTTGCCCTTCGGATCGACGCCCGACTCCTCTAGCAGGACCATAACCCCCTTAGGAGTGCAGGGAAGGAAAAACGGGTGGCCACCTTTTTTGGCGAGCTCGCCAATGTTAGTAGGACCGAACCCATCAACATCTTTCTCATCTGCAACGGCGGAAGTAATTGTGTATTCGTCGATATGCTTGGGTAGCGGTAATTGGACCAGTACAGCGTGCACAGCAGCGTCATTATTGAGGACGTGAAGTCGTGCTAAGAGCTCGGCCTCGGAGATATCTTCAGGAAAATGAAGTAGTTCACATGAGATATTTGCCTTTTAATATGAGCCATGAGGGTTAGACTATGAAGTGATAGTAGAATGCGCAGCACAGAATAGCAAATTACAAAACACAAAAACCCTACCTCATGAGCAGCCTTGAGTTTCATCCGAACATAGGTGGCTAGTGAAGTAATTAGTAGTAGTCATAATGTGTATGCGTAGTTTGTGGTAACGAAGTAACGAAGTGACAGGGTGATGGGGTGATGGGATGACGGAAACGGGGACAAACCCCAGGGCCGGGATCAAGACCAGGGTCAAGACGTACAGGAATCGGATCGATCACCAACTACCGGAACCAATAAGATTAGTATATATAAATTAAGTGGTTAAATATACATAAGTATGATAGATTACAAACCTTGGATGATCTTAAGACATGGTTGATACTTGGGATTAGACTTTTGCTTTTCAACTATTTCGGCAGCAAGCCTCTCACGGATCTTCTTCGCAATAGCTGCACCGTCTAGCTTCGTCGCAGTCATGGTGGAGTGAGTGGAAAAGTGTGTTGGTGAGACAGGCGACTGTGAGACTGAGGCCGGCAAGCTAGAATAGGTAGAATACCTAGAATAGGTAGAACAGCTAGAATACTGTTGTCGGGTAATTAATGGCGAGGCGTAAATTGATGAACGTAAGCTCGTGTTACCCTTACTACCCAACTGATCCAACCTTGAAGGGTTTATTGCATGGACAGTGGAACCGGAGGTAGTAGGAGAAGAAGAAGAAGTAAGAGACCAAGGATTGGCTTGAGTCTGAAGAGGATATAATAGAGGCTGACTGTCAGCTAATTCGAATTCGAATTTGGATTCACGATTTTTTCGGGAACCGTAAATCGGAATTTGGATCGGCCGAGATATAACTAGTCTGACAGTAGCGTTTGTGAGTGGCCGACGCATGAACCGTCGGCCTGATGTAATATCTTTTCCTATAGAAGTATGGATCCTAGTAATATCATGTAGTTCAAGGTTCTTTGAATCTGAAGTCAAAGTTGTTGTTGGAAGATGAAGATGAAGATGAGAAGTAAAACGGCAGTCGAACGTGCGACTTCGATTTCTGCATCTGCTAGCGTTTGCAATTGATAAGGCCATTGCTAATGCAAGGCTTTACCGCCACTACCCTTATAATTCAATTTGCACTCGGGTTCTTCCCTGTAAGGATGAAACGACGTCAATGTCGTATCAGCTAGTGTCGGCTAGTAGCACCTGAGTCGTGGCGTGAAAATACAGTTTTGATGCAAGGTACAACGCACAAATAGCGGGGACTCGGATGATATTTCGGCGGAGACAACTATATATGTATAGCCAGAGGTGACTGATAAGTACCCCAACATATAAAGATATGTGGTCAAGTACTAGATTATACATGGTAAGTGAAAGCCATTCTGGTAATTCTTCGGAGAAACTGAGGATGTACTTCGCTATGACGAGGTAGCCTTGCTTATAATTGGCTATTTCTGGCATTTAAGAATCCGAGGTAGGAGACCTGGGAATGATTTTCTTTGCATAATAATTGTAGGTACAACGATAACAAAAATGATCAATGTTCAAAATATGATATATAATTCACCACCACACATTAAGAATGATGGCATTTGCGTATTTTCAGTAAACAAAAACATGATCGATAGAGATGATTACCTACTAGCTAAATATAAAGAAAATATAAATGGGGCTATAGACTTCCTCGCAGAATGTTGCTGATTTCTGGAAGTTGTCTTACAATAATTAACGCTTCATCTCTTCTAACATTCATATTCTTACGTACATGTAATTTATTTGGTAACCTACCATATCGATGAATGTCGTACAGGTATGCAAACCCTTATGTAATATACGATAGGTACAGTCAGCAAACAATTCAATTTGAAGTCTTGAACCTTGGAACCTTGGATGGGAAGTGTTTGTTCTTACATAAAATTCGTTATTAGGTACATGGTTAAAATACAGAGTACATGCACATACCTTTTTATACTTTGGTACTTTATTGAAGTACCTGGTGTACATGTAAGAACCATAGGTGGGGTTAAGATGATGATAAGTTATCAATTTATCGAATTATCGAAATAACTATCAATAAAAAAATCCTTGAATTCTTTTGCCCCACGCACAAATCATCCAAAAACTACAACATTTCGGTGACGAGGCACAATAGTCTAAGGACATCAACATAGACTTAGACGCCGCAAAGATGAGACCTATTCTCTTGTCAGGCCATGTAAGTATATAGATAACTATCTATATTTTCTTTTATAATTGGAAATTATAGAATTCTAATAAATATCTACAGGAACG
This sequence comes from Hypoxylon lienhwacheense, assembly GCA_902806505.1. NCBI lineage: Eukaryota > Fungi > Ascomycota > Sordariomycetes > Xylariales > Hypoxylaceae > Hypoxylon > Hypoxylon lienhwacheense. The sequence goes on from CADCWW010000005.1 coordinate 1,064,314, forward strand.
TGCCCTGACCCAAATCAAGTACGTCTTAGCTCTATAGCTTCATCTACATCTTTCCCAGCATCGACGCTCCCAACATCAGCATAGAAACACTACCCCGCGACAAGTTCCTCCGACTAATCCAATCGCATCTTCTAGATTTAACCCTGATGGCGACCTCTTATTTTCCGTATCCAAGGACCAGCAGATCTGCGTATGGTTTGCGCATAATGGCGAGCGGCTAGGCACCTACAAGGGTCATCAAGGCGCCATCTGGACTGTCGACGTCGACCCTACGTCAACCTTCATCGCGAGCGGAAGCGCCGATAACACGATCCGTTTATGGGAAATTAAGTCCGGCCGCTGCCTCAAGACCTGGGACTTCCCTACTGCGGTAAAACGTGTCGAATTTAATGAAGATGGTAGTCAGCTTCTGGGTGTTACCGAGAAGCGCATGGGTCATCTCGGCACCATCGTCGTCTTAGATATCGAACTGGATGTCGACGCGGAGCAAAGAGACGATCCTTCTTTAGTGATTGTCTGCAACGAGAGCAAGGCCACCGTCGCCGGCTGGAGCTATTTTAACAAGTTTATTATCGCTGGCCATGAGGACGGTTCCGTATCGCAGTATGATGCTAAGGTAAGTTGAGGACAGGAATAGCGCTCTTAAACATCGAGGAATTTCTAACCGACATCGTCTACATAGACCGGAGAACAACTCGACAACGTCTGCTTTCACGAGCTTAACATGCAAGTGACAGACTTACAGTGGTCGCAGGACCGGACTTATTTCATCACAGCCTCCAAGGACAAGACTGCCAGACTAATGGCAGCCCGAAATCTCGAACCTCTGAAGACATACGTCTCTGATACGCCGCTTAACAGCGCATGCATCACCCCTAAGAAGGACTACGTCATCCTCGGTGGTGGTCAGGCAGCCATGGACGTCACCACGACCGCAACCCGCCAAGGAAAGTTCGAGGCACGCTTCTACCACAAGGTCTTCGAGGATGAGATCGGCCGCGTGAGAGGCCACTTCGGTCCTTTGGTATGCCTTCGCCCCTACTCTTCGGCCGTGTCTTCTTAAGGAAGAAAACAGAAGACCTTCGGTTCAGCTAACAGAATATGACAGAACACGGTAGCGGCGGATCCCACGGGCAAGAGCTACGCCAGTGGAGGCGAGGACGGCTATGTCCGCATCCACCACTTCGACAAGGGATACTTCGACTTCAAATACGAGGTCGAGCGCGAGCACGAGCGTGAGAAGAGACTATAGCATAGACTCTAACCCTCCTCGCCTAGTCCTCGTATCTAGTTGTTCTAGAACAAGAGAGTCAGAAGACGTAGGGAACGAAGACGAAATCCTGTCGGCGTTACGGTTATCTTCTTTTTTTTTAATTGATATTTTTAAAAGGTCGTCCCGCTGGCCCCCCCTATCCAGTCAGCTGAACCTGCATCCGGGAAAGGCATTAGGCGTTATTTTTCTTTTTGAGATTGAAGTTTTCTGTTCTTCTACCCTCCCCCCCCCTTTTTTTTTCTTATCCTAGTCGTTTAAGGAAAGGTTAGGAGGGATTAGGTGACGAGGGGAGAAAAAAAAAAGAGGAAAGGGGGATAAGAAAAGAAAAGAAAAGAAAAGAAAAGCGAAGACGGCTACCCTCGTGGTTAAGTACGTAGGTTAGGTAGTTTGTCCAAGGGGCATGAGAAGAGGAGAGCTACTCGTAATCAATACGAACATACTTAGGGTAGTCACACTGATTCCGATGATACTGTTTTGATGCTAAGTGCTCTAATGTTACAGGTAGGTTCCTACGTAAGGTAATTCTGTACCTATGCTAACCATGTCTACGTATGTGCTATTAAACGTAACATACCTACCTCCTAATGATCATCAAGCACTAGCAAGGTATCCATCACACAACCTATTTCCGCAAGACACACAATGTATGGTGTGGATAGATGTAATAAATCCATCGCAATCACGTAGTTTGCTCGGCTACCTTCTAGCTAGTTAGCAACGAAAACTACAATAAAAGCCACGATGTCTGTCTGGCCAGCCCAGGCGGCCTACCTCCCCCTGATTCTCTCTGACCTACTACATCCATAAAAACGTCGCGCGGCAAGCATCTCGATGAATATTGAGATCACCCCCCTCCCTTTCGTAACTTTTCCCCTCCCGCGAGATCTTCATCATCACCATCATTTCTCTCTGGTTAGGGGACGAGTTAGACCCGTGCCTGATCGTCGTTTTTTCTTTTTTAGTTTTCCTGTTGTTCAGAAAACTATGAGAAAAGAAGCCACCGATATAGTATAAACGCCCTTTTCTCTCTTTAACCCCCACTCCCTTTGCCATCCCTTGTCCGAAATTTTTACTGCTGTTGTGTGAAATGAGTAGATGTGTGAAGGAGGTTGTCGAATCAACCTGGGGATATCTCTCATTGTCATAATAGTCTATGGTCGGTCTTCTATTTCTTCTTGCCCTTTGCCTTCGACTTGGCCGCGGGCGTTGAGGTTGTAGACGCGACACTGGATGCTCGAGAAGATGGCGTAGCAGATGTGGTCTTGCTACCGCCACCTTTGACGTTATCTAGGGCCTTGTTCTATTTCATTGTTAGTATTCGCCTCGCCGTTGCTAGAACTTATCATAAGCATACCTTAACGCCCGTTTTAGACTTCTTCTTTGCTGGAGCCATGCCGAGAATGCTATCCTCGTCATTCTCCTCATCCTCTGGTTCTCGTTTTCCCTTGCCGTTGACCCCGTTTGCTTTTGTTGGATGCGCATCGTCGGCGTTGGCATCGAATTCTCTCACTACCGTGGCAAGTAGTGTGTTGCAACGACGGTTGATCTCGATCGGCGTTCTACTAAGGAAGAACCAGTCAAATCGAAATAAGGGGCTTTCGCGAATCTCATCACGCATCCGCTCATAGACGCCCTCCGAGTCAATGCCATACCGATCTAACATGACGAGGAGGAACCTGTCCTCCTCCTCGGTATAGACTTTCTTATTGGTTGTGGAGACAGAGTAATTGATCTTCATCTGCTGAAGCGGCACTCGGCATTGCTGCATCTTCTTACGCAGGAGTTTGCGTTGGTGCTCAGTCTTACGCATACGCTCCTCTCCAGTCTCGATCACTTGTAGATATTTATTGTAATCCGTGATTTCGGTGTATCGTTGCCAAAAGACCTTAGCGTAGGCCTTAACTTCTGCCACGGATTTACTGTCAACTTCCTCCGCAATTCGTTCGTAGTCATGGCGTCCGTAACGACCAGAGCCGTTGATGAACTGTTGGAAGTCACGCTTGTTCCAGTCACCGAAGCCTTGAAGCGAGAGCTTCTGCTTTTCTTCTAATTCCTCTTCGGTTAGAGGAGTAGCATTATCGATCTCTTGTTGGTCTAAGGCTCGCTCGGCTTCTCGTTCCGACAAATTGTCTTCATCGCCGTCATTTAATGGAACCTTGTACCCGATCTCCTTTCGATAAAATGCCGTCTCTCGATCCTGGAGATCGCGGAGTCGTGGGGGATAGAATTGGTAATCGTGGACAGCAATTTGTTTGGGTGCCCGAGGAGCCTTGGGTTTAGGCTCTGCCTTGTTTGAGCCATAAATGGCTTGTCGGTAAAACTTGTCAACGGAGTAGGACTGCTCCTTGCGTTCTCGCTTCGCGGGGTTGATCCAGGTAACGCCGATGTCCTTCTTTTTCCCGAACACTTCGCCATTCCACTCGTAGGCAGACTCCGAGGAGAACTTCTGTAGATCGTCGATGCCAAGCTTTTCATATTTGGCATTCAACTCCTTGGTCCGGTTCTCACCCTTGGATAAGATCAGGTCGATATCATCATCATTCAGGTCCGTACCCTTGGCTGCCATCCCGGTAGCTCCTTTTGTGTTAAAGACAGCACCCGCGCCATGTTGTATCATATCCAGAAGCTCATCCTTACCAGCAGGTCCCTTAGCCCCTGGGTGAGCACGTCCTTGCTGGATGACTAACTGATCTAGGCGGAGCTTCTGTGCCGCTCGCTCAAGGACTTTCTCCTCAATGGCGTTCTCCGTGACAAACCTGTAGACAACCACCTGCTTCGTCTGACCAATTCTATGGGCACGGTCCATGGCTTGTAGATCTGCCTGGGGATTCCAATCGCTGTCATAGAGGATGACAATATCAGCACTGGTTAAGTTGATCCCAAGGCCGCCAGCGCGGGTTGTGAGCAGAAAAATGAACTTTTCGGAGCCCGGTTTGTTGTATTCGTCAATCGCAGCAATCCGATCTTCATGAGCGGTGCCTCCGTCGATGCGGCAGTATTTAAAATCGCGGAATACGCAATAGTCCTCGAGAATGTCTAGAAGACGGCTCATCTGCGAGAAGATTAGGACGCGGCTGTCTTGCGTCTGTAATCGTCGCAGAAGCTTGTCTAGTAAGGCCATTTTCCCTGAGTTGTAAACCAAGTGCTCGTCAGTGGTGTACGGAGGGCCAGGTTCGGCACCTTCAAATAGGTAAGGATGATTGCAACACTTCCTAAGCTGCATAACAATGTTAAGAAGACGGGTTTTGGACTCTCTCTTGCCGCCGGCACCGTTGACAGCATCGATATCCTTCTCCAAGATCTTCTGATACCATTTGACTTGCATCTCCGACATGCCAATATAGAGGTTCACTTCCTTCTTCGGCAGTAAGCTCTTCTCGACATCAGCCTTAACACGCCGCAGGAGGAAAGGTCGTAGAACCCGATGAAGTTGCTGAACAACAACATCTGAATCCGCACCTTGTCCCGAGAACCATTGATCAAAGGCCTCGCTATCTCCAAAGACATCGGGCAGCAAAAAGTTCAGAAGGGCCCACAACTCGTGGAGATTATTTTGTAGGGGTGTGCCGGTAATCAACAGTCGGTTTCGCGAGTTGAACAGACGGATGACCTGTGATAGAGTTGACACTTCATTCTTGATTCGGTGGGCTTCGTCGATGATGATATATTCCCATGCGAACTTCTTCAGGTGTGCCTTCTCTCGGAGGATCATCTCGTAGCTTGTGATACAGACGTCAAACTTTTCGTCGATCAATCGCTCGTTGATCAAAGCGTGCCGCTCTTCTTTCGCACCTTGTAAAACCAGCACATTTACTTCCGGCGTCCACTTGGCAAATTCTCGCTTCCAATTATCGAGAGTCGACTTGGGTACTGTGATCAAATGGGGGCCTTTGATATCCATGATATGGCGGAGATACCCGAGAAATGAGATCGTCTGGAGAGTCTTCCCTAAGCCCATTTCATCGGCAAGGATGCCCGAGATGCCATTCTCATGGAGGGAAATGAGCCAATTCAGACCGGCGATTTGGTAATCTCTCATTAAGCCCTGAATGAACGGTGGCGACTCGCGAAACACAGTCTCAGCGGAACCGCCCTGTCTTTCGTCTTTGAGTAATTCCTCATCTTCTTCGGCTTCAGTGCGGCGGGCTCGTCCGGTCTCCGCACCACCCTGACGACCACCTTTCTTGGATTTCGCACTTTGCTCGTTCTGGCGGTCGATCTCGTGAATGATCTCGCGAATTTTAGGATTAGGGTTCGTCTCAATAAAGTGTCGGAAGAGGTCCGTTAGACCCAAAAGATATCGAAATCTTCGGATGCTATCATCCTCCTGTTATATCACAATTAGAAAACTGATTCAATCCATAATCATGCCATCACTTTCTTGCCACCAGGTTGCTTCATACCTTAGACTCCCCCAGCAAATCATGCTTCTTGCCGAAAATGCTTCGACGCAACTGGTTGGCCTCGGATCTCTTTTTACGCCCATCGGTCGCCTGATCACCAGCTATACTATTAGCTTCGGTGTTTGGATTGGTGTCTGTATCAGTTTGATCTGGGGTATCATCTACGTCCTGTGGATAAGTCAGCATAGGCAAGCGTACGATGGGGGGGTAGCCCATGACATCTCAAAGTAGAATAATGAATCTATTGGATGGAACTTACCATTTCCTCTGGACGAGTAGTTACAGGCTCTTGCGCATCTGACATAGACGCGTCAGTATCGACAGCGTTAACACGTTGGCGGGGCGGGGCCATGATTATGGATGTATTGCGACAGACGCTTTCACGCGACTGCGACGCGACAAACCAAGGCGGTTTAATGGATTAGAGAAGCGATCCGTGTCTTGAATGCAATAGATCAAGCTTTGTTGAATTCGTAGGGATAAAGGAGGATAGATGGAAGAGCAAGAGTGATTGATTAGACAGCACGAGGTTGATATGGAAGAGATCAATATGATGTCAACATTTAGGAAGTGGTTGTGTGTCAAGAGATGTGAAAAGTTGAGAAGGGAAAGGTTCAATTAGAAATTAATAGATGACGGACGAGAGAGCAACTCTACTTTGGCTGAAAGTGGGTCATAGTGAATGTCGATAGCTTAACTTTAGGTAAGCAAAGGTTTCCTGGTACCTAGGTACTACGTGCACACAAACTTTGATTGGAAACATGAAAAGTTAGAACATTCAATGAAACAACTTTAAAGAGCAATGTACTGTACCTGGTACTAGGTACTTTGTACTGTGTAATAACTTATGTAATCAACTTAGGAGGTTCTCTATAGTGCATGTAAAAGTCAATATTCTATGTATAATATTCAATATTCAAAGGTATTCATTAGTATGCCAGGCCGTGCCCTAGACATCGTCTCCTAACAGTCACTGTAAAAAGATAATCTCTAGAGAGTGTGTCACGTGAAATAATACGGTTTCACACCGAACTCGATAATGAGTTTCCTGACCGGACGGAACGCGTCATTGCCGATTTCTCGCATTGAAATCCACGATGCAATAGCTAAGACAGGAAGGATTTCTTAATATATCTGGTTTCTAACTGTCACGTGACAGAGCGTCTCGAAACCTTCGACAGCGTGTCAGGAGATTATGTCAAAAGATGGAAATCATGTCCACTAATATGATAACTATGTTATAAAAAGATTCAATGTTTATACACATGCAGATCAATGTTTGACAAAGTTGCCTTTTCAAAATAATTAACATCCAGATATTCATACGACAAAGAGAAAATTATTATTATTATTATCAATAGTAATACTTACCTACACGTAGTAAGTTCACAAAGGATACCTTTATGGTGTCTAGAGATTTTTCTTGATGATAGATAACCGCTGCATAACTCTTTACTCTTATCATATATGTATAACATAGGTATTTACAACTGGATCAAACAGTTATACCGAAATAGAAACGGAAATATTACCTGTCATACACTGGTAGGTACCAACTATAAAATTAACTACGCTACCCGTAAGAAACTGATGCCAGTCATAGTCGTCGATAACTGGGACAGTATATCTCGACCCCGTTCTTATCCAGATGGACGGATCTTCTTCAACCGTTGGGTGGTAACCTTCGAGTCAAAAATTGTATGAATCTACCTTCCTATCGCCGCCCACAGCTTCTTCGGGGCATTTCTGAACAACACGACCGAGAGGCACCCGTTTCAAAGCCAGGCTCTCCTAGCCCGTATCGTACCGGACATAGTTGTTAGATATCATTCTATCTAGCTAGACGATGTAAAAAGTAGCGGCAAAATCGTAGAGGGCGCCGTTGGCGATACCCCGCCTATTTACCGCGAAACGAACAAAAATATCGGTTTCCCTTACCTTATTGTCCAATTTAAAAGGAACGGCGGCTTCACATTTGCGGCTCGCATCCAAATCCTGTCGATATGTGCCGTGTCACCTGCCGCCTCCAGACATATACTTATGGAGGACGGTTATGTTTACGGCCTCGTAATATTTGCCGACCGGGCCGAGTTCTATGTCATGTAAGTTTCCGAGTCCTCAACTCCTCAATACCAAATGAAATTATTGAGATAGTTCCCCCTCGATGCCCCCATTTATTTCAAGCAACTCCAAGGCACGGCTATATAATCTCCACGAATGGGGCGCCGGTGTACGGGAGCGGCTTATCAAACACCGATTTGAAGAAGTACCTCGGATTAAAGGGGATATTACAGACGGGGATAACATATCAGTGGTAGACTTTATGGGATCACATTTTGTTCATGTTATGAACTTATTGTTGTTCCTTATTATCGTGATTCTGGTGATGATTTCTGAAAACTCGAATTGAAGTCAGAGGAATTCCACCAATTAAGCTTAACACAGCTGTCACGGTCTTTCATTATATTATAATATCTATAGGTCGGTATATTATATTGATATTTACAACGTACGTCCTTTAAATAATAATTTCATCCTATAAATATAAATCTTAATTATGATTGGTCAAAAGTAAATCTGTTAAACCCTTGCTAATATATTTAACCAGCACGTTATCTGGAAATGTTCAAAAAACTTACTGGGGATACCATAGTACGTGCGTGACTACGTACAGTGCCCGATTTGAGGTCAACCCCGGCCACACTTATGTTGATTGGCTGGGTTCCTGGCAGAAGCAGGAGGCATCTCGCCGGTCGGGGAGTGCGGTATCCGCTTGCAGCCAAGATGATTTGCCTGCAAGAAATTCGACCCTTCCTGAGATGACAAAATGTGTTTTAGCCTTCTACATTACATACATGTATGTGTAGATCCAGTCCATGGAAGTACCTAACCTTAGATAAGGTAGGTAGGTAGGTAACTGGGTAGTATACACTAAGTACACATGTGCGGGTACAATGTATGTATATACAGTTTTAAATATCTTGGATACCTCCTAGGTACTTCGTATATAGGCGTTAACAAGTTCATATTGTAAAAGTGTAATCGTGATGGCGCTGACCATGTGTGTACCTAGGTAGGGGGGGGGGTAGGTTATATGGTTAGTAATACTTGCCTAGTAAGTACTAGGTACTCACCAAAATAAAATGTTAATACCTAAACAAGAACCTGAATTCTGAAAGCTAAACCCTTTTCCAACTTGATCACAATCATCAAAAAAATAAAAATAAAAACGGCTCTTCGTCATCAATCTGGAATCATCTGACCCCAGGCCTCAAGGGAATGAAATAAGTTGAACGAATGATAGCCAACGACAATTATTGAAACAACAAGGTCGACAACACGTAGCAACTCGAAGTTGACCAACTTTATGCGATCAAGACCACAGAATTCTTCTCATTCCTCTCCCTCACGTCTCATCTCCTTTACTACCTCTCTAATAAGCTCATCACAAGTCGTCAAGCCGTCAAATCGTCAAGTCGCCGCGGGCAATACGACGTGAGCTGCATCTTTTATTTGTTCATTCAGTTTATTATCATCATCATTATCAATATTATTATTATTATTGTTATCGCCGTTGGCCTTTTTCATTTCGGCCCACCAACGAACAACATCTCGAATCATTATAACCATTTGAACACATTCGAATCCACACCCCCACCAAACCCAACCGGAGACGGAGGACGAAATCTACCTAAATCCAAAGGAGTCGGCAGTCTCAGAATACAGTACACAATCTACAATCTACCGTCATATTCTCGTGTCCACCAAAAGACTACCTCCAAGCTCGAATCGAAGTTCAAACTCCCTTTTTTTATTTTTATTTTTTTCCCTTGATTTAATTTTTTTGTTTACTCAAAATCAAAACACAAAATCTTTATTCTTCCTATTCAACTTAGCTACAGTCGACTATAATTGCTAAAGACAAAAAAAAATAAAATAAAAAAAATCGACAATGGATACCTTGAGAGGCTCTTCACCACCCAAGAACGCGGCGCCGGGCGAGTCTCCTGAGCAGTTGCTTGATGCTTTCAAAGCTGCCGCATTATCCGTAACGAAGCTATATAAAACCTCAGCTGCAGCCCAAACAAAGGCTCGAACCGAGGGTTATCAAGATTGTCTGGATGATCTCCTAATCTTCCTCGACAAGTCCAACATCGGTGTCGGCGACGGCGAAGGATGGCTAGTCCGAAGGTGGGCTACCGAGCGACTGGACGGGAGAGATACGTCATCCCAGTCGTTAGAGAGCGAAGACGAGACAGAAAAGCCCGAACCAGCTTCGTCGCCTGAAATCCATCGGTCTTGTAGCCACACGCATTTGACCGCGATGCGAAACGAACCCAATATTCACCACGATTCCACAACCGCCAATGTTCATTATTCGCACGACAATCACGCTGCAGAGGAACAGCATATGATCACCGTACCGACTCAAGATAATTTCACATTTCGATCATCGCACCCGTACCCTCAGGAGCAGTACCCGAACCTAGAGAAATTAGATCTCTCCGACTCGGCCAAGACGAACGACATGACGATGCAAGGCTCCTCCACCGTCCCGATAGCTCACCCTATCCGATCCCGCAGCAACAAACGAGGCACGAGACCGAGACCTACAAGCCATCTCGGGAAAGGGGCTGGACAAAAGAGGACCATCAACTTTGCTGAGTTGTTCGACGTGGGAAGTATACCGTTCGGGAAGGACGTATTCGGAAGGGAAGGGAAGCGAAGTCGACACACATGATCTAATAGTAGTCGCATAATCTGTTCCATCTCCTCCGAAATTCGGACTTACTTCATTCGCTCGCTTCTCTTCTCTTCTCTTCTCTTCGTGTCCGAGGTTCCGAGAGACGGGAAGCGCATCACTCACGACGCTTAACGAGTTGGGACGGGATTCATATCAAGGCTTGGGGGGTTATTGCATGGCAGCACTGACAAGCATTTCGAGGCGTTGAGTACTGGGACATAGCGGTTCGTCGCCGTTCCGAGAGAGGGCGTCCCGGGGTATTGCTACTTGCTTTTTCCTTATAGACGAGGATAAATGTCAACCCACTATTTCAATCGCATGGCATCGGCGCAGCTCCTTTGGCCCGATGCTCCCAAGTCCCTTACTAGACGCTCACGGGCACCGGGACGTGTTATTGTACATATGTTCGGGCTGTTCGAGCGCCCTTCATCGGAATTAGATCTGCACGAGTCGTTGTGTAGCATGATGAATAAACGGTATAGATACGACTAGGACGACTAGGTAATCCATTTACTCGCCTACATAATAATATCGCGCATTTTATCCCATCTATGTCCTGTTATTTGTACCTGTATCACGGAGACCCGATAGAATAACGGTAGTAAGATACTCGACGGCTTCCAATAACCCCGAATGACTTGTTCCTAGAAATAACTACTAGATGCCAGTCCGGGAAAAGTCGGTCATCTATGCTAGATCGCCTAATCTATTAACTTCGTTGAAAACTAGGTAGCAAATAGAAGCAGCGAAAGGTGGGCAAGGAAATCCATACAGTAGGTATATAATAATGATAGGGAATGCTAAGAATGCTACACTACCGAAGACAAGGGAAAAGTCGAGTAGTCTTCGGAAAGAAAGGAGGGAGAGAGAAGAGATAGGTACATGGTAGTTATGGCGATAATTTACCAAAGGATAGGTACCTGATACCTAGAGTGGGTTTGATGTAGTATGGTGTGCTGTGTAAATCATAGACGGTGTGCATGGAAGGCTGAACTGTTCTGGACGCAACTTGGTACGTAGAGGTATAGAAACTTGCTTATCATCCCTACCTGGTCATATAACGACTCATGAAGACTACCATCGTCAAGAAAGACGGGGAGAGGTTACGGGTATGAAGTAGACCTACCTCGAGAGATGAAGATTAGGTAAATAAGATCTTGAACCGCTAGCTATTACGACGCTGAGCATTATTGGTAGAAATGCAACGCGCGTGGAAGACTATCTAGAATCGATGCTATAAGCAACGTCCCCATCATCCAGGTGACGAGCTGGAAGGGGTAGTAGAGGCGAGCGAACATCGGGATATCAATGATAGTATCTACGAAGTACCTACGTAGATTTCGTTCTGATACCAGGAGCCTACATCTTAACACGTCTCTCTCGCAAATTCATACCTACTTACCTCCTAACAACCTCTAGGTAGGTAGGTAGTTAGTCCGACTTCACTTTCGCCTCAGACATCATCATATCGAACGAAAGTTCCGACGCGCCTTCATCGTATATACCTAAACACAGTACAAAAGCAAGAGCTCCGAGGAAGAATTGTCTGCTCTTGAAAAGTTGGTCTAATATAGAAGCTAGGCCTGGTCGTCTTCACCTTAGGGAACTGGCCTAGGGAAGGGAGGGGGGGGTCTTTTGTGAGAACGGGGCGAAGACTTGTCCTAGGAGGTAGACTCGGGCTATTATGAATTACCAAGCAAGAAAGCGAGTAGTAAACAGCTAGTTTTCTATGTGTTATCATATCACGTAGTTAGAAAGCTACCTAGGTGATCTAGCAGGATCAGAACAGCCCTGAAAAGGATCTTGAGTCTGATTTGGCGGTTTCGTTGTAGCAGGAGTCATAGTCTTGATTATAGTCTAGGTAGATATTTATATACCTGGCTGTGTTCGATATAATCCATTACAAGGTAAATTAAGTAGCCCTTACAAGCAGTTACCATGTAAGAAGTATACATATTTCATACGTCAAACCCTCAATCTACAGAGGTGCTGTTCAAGTGTTTTGTAGATACGATAAGAGATTTGCTTCGTCCTTATATACTACCTAGCTTAGTGATATAATAGAAGGAGAAAATAAAACAAACAGTAAATGACGTGATAAGACACCTCATGTTAATAGAGGGTAGGAGGTAGGTAAAATTTAAATAGACGGTGGCTAAACAAATAGGGGTAAAAAAAAAAGCAAATCACGACTCTAAATCATGACCTTGGAATACTTCTTATATAGGTACCTAGGTAATCAGCACTTACACGTAACTACCTCCTTTTCACTTATACACGTTCATACCTACATGCCAAACCACCACTACCAGATAACAGAGCGACAAGCGAGATAGCAATAGCGCTCATAGGAAGCGAACCTATACTCCTCTTATAAACCCTGTCTCTACGAGTCTAAGTCCACCCTCTCCCTCTCCCGCCCGCCGTCGAACTCTACCTACATATCCGCCGGACCTGCCACCCTTGCGCCCCGGCGGAAGCCTTTTGTCCAGCAGCGGAGGTACGTGTCTCCCGCGAGGTAAGGCTTAAGTTTCCGCTAAGAAGGACGTGCCTTAAATACCTACCAGGTACCTACTTACCTACACATAGCAGTGACAGCTCGGACGCAAGTTGGACGTTACCCAACGGCGGACGCCAGCCTTGCAAGCATGCTGGCTTGATGAGAACCCTGGCCAAGGCTTAACCGAGCGTAGTAAGCTCCTGCTACTATGGTATACCTATGTAGGAGTAGGTAACTTGCTATGTTGTTTTCTAGCACGGTACCCCTAAGTAAGTATTATTACCTATCTTAGGTACGTGTATGAGCTCCAGCCGTTCAGCTGCCCAAACCCCCCTTTTCCTCCTTTTACCTTGTACCAGGACAACATAATAAGTCCATATCAAATAAACGCTTACACACAGAGACAGGCATGCATGCCTCTGAAATCTAAGTATTCTAGGAGGTAACCAGTCTTTCTCGAGCAGCTTCTAGGAGGTAGGTATCTAGACATGTATGTCTCAAAAGCCAGACCCGGAAAGGAATCTGTTATATACCTACCTAATATGGGTACCTGTCACTTATGATAATCAACACGCAACCTGAACCTTAGGTAGACGAAGACCTCATAATGGACTCTTCGCAAAACAACACCGTAGATTATAATAAAGCTAAAACACGCTGTACTAGCCTCAATTCACAAATACTATCTATCCCATACTTCGTACCTACCTACCTACCTACCTCCCATATAAAACCATCGCAAGTGACAAAAGCCTAAGCTACCTGCCTACCTTATTATAAACCACTTTCATACACCAGCACCTACCTATTTATACCTAAGATATATCACAAGCAACACCCAACGCAAGCTTCCAGCTTCTCAAAACATACCTACCTAAGGTAACACATACCTACCCCTAATCTACATAAGGTACAGCACCTACAGGTATAATCACTTATATCAGGTAGGTACCTTAGGTAGGTAGATACGTAATACATACGTATACCTCTTCGATAAGAAGCAAGAAAAGTAGGTAATGCGGACCAAGCCCATTTTCAATGTCAAGACAAAGCCGCTTTTAGACATGATTGCGTATGCTGATTTCAGAATGCTAAACAATCCATGTAATATCCGTCATAAAACCGGTCATATAGGAGGGGGCAGCAACCATGTCGTTGCGTAAGGAGCTTTCATCTATCTGTGTAAGGCGATATATATATATGAGACTATTCCTTTGTTCGCCCTATCTCAGGCGTACCTCCTCCGTAGTTGCCCATCCCGACATGCCCGTAGACAGCTAAAGCCTCTGGCAGCATCGATCATAAGATGTGACAGGCAAGATGTTCATTGCAGCATCTTCGCGGAGAAAATATGGGTTCAACATATTCTGTGCAATTTATTAAGTACCTACACGACGTCTTATTTACATAGTAGCCTCAATGAAATGTCGGTGACGCCCCGACATCTCCCAATTATTACGAGTCTTTTTTTTTTCATTCTTCAATGGACAACTTAGTCTCTAACCACTTAGTAAATTTAACAGTCGGCGCATCGACAGCCCGCCAGAAGACGTCGGCAGCCCAGATGACCAGTGGCACGTTCACCACACTTGCGAGCATGAAGCCCCAGTTATACGCAGAGCCTTCCGTACCGGTCAGATCCCAGGCTCGCTGCTCTAGCATGAAGCCGGCGGTGTGGAGAACCGGTCCATGCATGAGGTAAAGGGCGTAGCTGATGCGACCGAAGTACTGTACGAAGGATGAGTTAAAGACACGCTGCCAGGAGGTTGAGCGCGCCGCACAGAACATAAAGATGACCGACCCGATCAACTGGTAATATCGATATTTGTCCGAAAACCACTCCGGAATGAACGTTCCGAGATACTCCCAGCCGGGGGTGCCGGCCGGCCCCGCGTCGGGCTCGGACATCAGATAAAGGCCCGGTATTGAGAGAAGAACCCAGAAGGAGTTGCATGGACCCCTTTTTTCAGGGGCAGTCTCGGGTGTCTTTTCGAGCGGAAGTAACGTCGCTGGGGTAGGAGACGGCTGGGCGGCGTTTGGTTCGTGAGCACCTCGGATGAGGTCCATTTCGGCGATAATCATGCCCCAGAGGAATAGGACCATTTCCCATCGATCATTTCGAAGAACAAACCACATAATGAGAGCGAGACAAAGGAACCGAAAACCCGTCCGTAGTCTAGCAGTGCCAAACATTACCAGGAAGAGCATCATGGAACAGCGGAATTCTACCGGGATTGTCCAGAGGTGAACATCATAACCAGTCGCTCCACCAAATTTCTCCCAACCCCAGATATGAACGAAGTCATACATTTCCTTCACCCAGTGGCGCAGTTGGTCCCGAAGAGTCTCCTCTAGGACGGGATGGTGTTCTATGACGTTGTGAACATATTGCCGATCACTGGCGAACTCCCTGGTCATCTCGAAGATACCAAGGCGGAGCAAGATTAATACTCCGAATGTCGATATTAACGGCGGTAGATATAGACGGAAGAATCGACGGAAGACAAATGATGTCATGGTTTTCGAAAAACCATCAAAAGATCGACTTCGGGCTTGTTTTAATGGTTTCAGGGAGAGAGCGTATCCTGAAATGATGAAGAAAATGCAGACCATAGATGGACCGCTATAGAGGAGCCTGATGAATGGGAGGCGCCATATTTCGTAATTGGCGTTGCCGAAGCCCCAGCCCTCTGCTATCCTGAAGGCTGTATAAAGGTAATGGCAAAAGAAGACAAATAACGCGGCCAAACCTCGCATTCCATCGAGGTATGCGGTCGGATGAAGCCTCTCTGTTCGAAACCGCTCGCGAGAAAATCGTTGCTGAACGAAACTAGGTAATAAGAAAATGCCTGTTCTCAGAATCGCCGAGCTCCATGATGATAGGCGTATGCCGTTACAATAAGTTCTCGCTGTAGCGGCTAGCTGTATAGTTGAGAATCGACCTTCGAGATCGGCGCGAGCACCCTCACTCTCTATATCGGACAGCGACCTGTCGTCGATGAGGGATAGCTTTTCCTCGTGGGAGAGCGAGGCTCTCGATGCGGCGTAACCATTCATTGTCCGGCAATGTGAAGAAAGAAGTGAAGAAGTGAAGAAGTTGTTGGGTAGGAGGACTACTGGAGGCCAGGAAGTAACGGGATTTCGATAAACGACCAAGCCCCTGAGTATAGGATAGACGAGAATAGAGGCCAGTAACGCAGTCGTTCCTGTTCGTCCATCTGAACTTGTGGCGGTCACGGACCAATTTCGACGATCACGTTGCATACCCTGGCGTTAGGGGATACCGATCGTCGAAGGACTTACCTTTACATATGTACATATTTCATATGTTCCCCTTTTTTTCTTCTTTACTACTGTGTATGTGCCTTTGCTGATCATGACTTTCCGAAACAGTTTCCTTTGCAATGTCACTTGACAGGGGAATAAACGTGGCAGTCAAGTATAAGATTGTCGTTGGCACTAGCCTGTAAGCCATAGCGTCGTGTACGCGAAATAAATACGTACGGACTTACATACTTAGACATGATCCTAACGGCAATACCGAGTAAGAAAGAGTATCGTAAGACGGTCGCCTGCTGTCTTCTGCTTGGGCGAGAGCAAAGTGCGGCGATCGAAGGGGCTGTGTTAGAACTTAGACGATATGTAGGACGGACGAGTGGAACACAAAGTAAGTCATAATTCAAAAGAGCCTACACTATGTACGGGCTCCGGGAGTCGAGGTAACGCGTAGGGAATACGATACATAGTACGGGAACCTCAGGGGGAGAAGGCCGTATCGTATCGGCATCCGTGATGGTTGTAGGCTAATAACACTAGGTAAATAACTAGGTAAACGAAGGAATCTGATGATTTTAGTGGTTCTCATATCATAGTAGAAGATTGTATAGACGGGGGGGGGGGGGAGGAAGAGGAAAGGGAGAAAGAGAGAGAGAGAGAAGAAAGTTGCCATGACCTTTCAAGTTGGAAGAGAAAAATTATGGAATAGAATTTGATGATCATTCAAGGTTGCGTATTGTGGAAATATTACAAGATGAAGTTTGGACGGATGCCTGTCCTTTCCCCCCGGTTTTGCCTCACCAACCGTGACTTGGCGATGAGATTTGTTCCGGATATGATGAAAATGGGAGTAATATTTAATGTGGTGGAGTATATCCGCTGTGTGATCTGCAAGGAGAAAAAAGCTTGGTTCTTCTGTTACGACAATCGCATGAGGATTAGGACTAGGACTAGGACATTAAGACCCGCGGAACGCTTATTCTAGGTAAGTACGAAGTATTATGTATTACACCCTTTAAGTTTTGAAGCGTGGCGGACCATGGTTTATTGAGTATGTACATGTAAGTACGGTAAAGGGTATGGGGGTGATATGAAGCGTGGGGTAATTCCTTCCAAGGTTTTGTTTTACGGTTGTTGAAACAGCTCATGTTGGAGATTTGTATGTGAAATGGATGATGGTTGATGTTAGTTTGAAAGGGTAAAGTTTAAACCATTTTTTTTAATAATTTTAATAATTCTTATTAAATTATATTAATGATGACTTACATAACGTGAACTATCATTCCGTTCGCACCTGGTGTCAAGTTCCAACATCTTGGGTAGTACTTGCCTGCTTATACCTAGTACCTATCCATAGACATGTATTAGATAAGACAAGACAAGAACAAGACAGTAATACTGTTTTTTTTATGTTGGATGAGAAATAAAATCAAAGTCAACTTTGAACATCTTTCAATATCGAAACACTGAATCAAATTTCTCGCAACACATCGTACCCCCAAACAAAAGTCACATACGCTATAATCTTGAACACAACATCGCTTCATCAGACGATCATGTTTAATTGAATTATGTATTACGAAAATTACAAGATTCGTAAAGTACCTATCTTAGGAGGTATGTAAATCTCTCGACCTCGTCTTGAACTAATATGGGCTCGAAGCATCACTAATACCACTATAGTAATTAATCCACTTGAAAATCTCGGTATGCCATACCAAGCTATTTTCTGGATTTAATACCCAGTGGTTCTCCTCTGGGAAGTTTAGCATCTTGCTAGGTACGCCCTTGGTCTGGAGCATGTTGAAGAGGAGGATGCCCTCGCTGATGGGCAATCGAAAGTCCATGGAACTGTGGACTACAAAATGCGGCGTTGCCCAGTTTTCCACGTATAGAAGCGGATTCCAGTCATAGTACGGCGACCCGGCCACGAACCCGCTCTGGTTAAACGGACCCGCGAAGTCGTGGTTCATGAACCACAGCTCTTCCGAAGCATATTGGTTTAGTGTTGACGTACTGCCGTCATGTGTCACCAGTGCCTTAAATCGCCTTCCAAGCTCTTGTCCTTGAATCCTATATGGTCACCTTTCGTTAGCATACACGCGGCTCTTTAAGTTTCCAAAGGTCAAAAACTTACCAATTCGTCATATACCCGCCAAAGGACGCGCCAGCTTCGATGCCCCTCTCCGTATCGACATACTTGAGGGTACTATTGACATAGTCCCAGGCGTGCACCAAATCCCAGTACGGGTACTGACCCCAACGTCCTTGGATGGCATCTGTCAAATTTTGTCCCCAACCGGAGCTCGCCGTCGGGTTCGGTGCGATAACGACGTAACCTTGGTCCGCCCAAACTTTGAAATTCCATCTTGTCGACCAACTGTTGAAGTGAGCCCCCTGTGGACCACCGTGAGAGATAAAAGCTAGCGGGTAGGTCTTGCTCTCGTCGAACCCTTCTGGATAGATGATCCAGGCTTGCTGCTTGATTTCAGAAGTGTTGCTCGAGTAGTAAAACTCGGACACGTCCTCCGGCCCTAGACCGGCAAGACCTTCGTCGACCAAGTTAGCTTGGAAGTACGTCTTGATAACATCACCCTCCGGCGACACGGTGAAGATATCACGACTTGTCCAGATCTTGGTATCAGACACCAATATGGAACTATCAGGCAAGGTGTAGAAACCAGAGGGCACCCCTTCATTCGTGATATTCTTAGGCACATACGAGTCGCCAGCACTAGCAGGGATGGGAAAGATACGTTCTCGCCCTAGATCCGGTGCGGAGACGAAGATGGTTTCTGAGTCCTTAGACCATGCTAGCGTATCTGGCGACCTATCCCAGTCTCGCGCAAGGGCTGTGACGTTGAAGTCTTCCGGGTCCGCATTGGCGACGTAGAGGATGTTACGGTCTGATTCGTAGGCGATTCCGTTCATTTGGAAATATGCAATATATTTCCCTGAGGGAGAAAACCTGGGACTAGTCGACGCACCCTGAGCTGCAGGATACTTCGTCGTACCCCTGGCATTTATCGCGACCACATCTTTCGAAGTGCCGTTGAATGGTACTTGGTAGATGACATCGGCGGTGTAGTTAGCTAGGGGGAGTGAGGTGTCCTTGGTCAGAAAAACGACGCTGCTGCCGTCGGGCGAGATGTCATAGTCGCTTTCATCACTCTGATCGTAAGGACTCTCTGCACATGTGACGTTGCAAATGCCGGTGACGTAGTTGGTGAGTTCACCGGAGAAGGTATAAGAGCCATTGCTCCCCTTCAGCACACCACCAAAGACAGCATTTTTCTCCGTACCGAGCCATACGTCCTGATAATCGGTCTAGTTAGCGACTTGCGTTTGCCCAGATCATGAATGAAAGACACTAACCCAATGTCGAACATAGGTTGACGTATAGATCCTGGCCGTGCTGGCGGAGGTGCTGGCTGTAGCTTCGTTGTATGCGGTACCATTGGGAAAAGCCTTGGTATATATGAGGAAGTGAATATCGCCATCCGAGGTCTGAACCGCCTTGAGACCTGAGTATGGTGCAGGGAGCGAAGCAATCAACTCTGCACTCTCTAGAGAGTTGGCGTCGGCCGAGTATAAGCTTATGCCACCGTCGTCTGCATCATTCGTGCCATTGATGTAGATGATGCTCGTGGGCGTAGGCCCTACAAACGCAACCTCTGAGATATCTGAGCCCGTATACCAGACGGAGATCTCGCCCGTCTTTAAGTCGAGCTTATTCCATTGCGATGAGCTCTCACGGGTCCCAAACGTGTAGTTGGAGACCGTGTAGAGAGCGAAATCCTACGCAAAATGTTAGTCGTATGCGCGAACTACGTGGTGGAATGTCAGACACGGACACCACTGGGATTTGGTGCTGCGACGCCATAGCGATTCGCAGCTAGCATGAGCTCCGGGGTGATGCCAAGAGCAGTAGGCAGAGTAGCCATAGCTACTGCTGCTGGCGATTGAAACCTCATCATTCAAGAATACGCAACAATGACGATTGCTTCTTCGTCGGCGTCAACCCTATTGATATGTGTGCTGGCGGTGGGCACATAAGGTTAAAGAAGATCTGCAAAAGAGCGGTTCCAGGCACCATGAAATATACGGCTTATAGCTGGCAAGCTGAACTTGGGATCTTAGGCGGGGTATTAGGGAGAATGTCAACATCTTGCATGGTAGATTACATCCGTCTATGGTGGAATTACGCCATGCCGCAAGGTCCATGAACCTAGAGCGGCACCCTAGGAGCTGGAATTGCCATTTTGGCATTGCCATTGTTATTATCTCGACCTCCACAGAGACGAACCGGAATCTACGGTAAGGAAAGAAACCTCAGCACTAATACTAAATGTCTTAACATGAAAGAGGCAGGTGATATAAATCTTGGCGTTTTCGTATCCATATGTATTCCATCTATTCGTTCGGCTACGTTCGAACATCTCATCGGATACGTTCCTCACTCAGCTATGTAGCCCGCTCCAATAAGCAGACAGAAGGCGTCATGCTCCCATACGCGATGGAATGATGAGGAAATCAAGGCTACCCACCAGGTAAGTACATCTTCTACACACAATAAGAGTACCTAACTTATAAGTTTCTATCATGTAGATGCTGATATTAGACAAATATCAACACCCCTGTTTAACTCCAAATTTCCTGATATTTGCGGGATAAATACTACGTTATACTAACAGGATAGGATATGATTGGCGTCGACCGCATGCTATGCCAGGGGTAGCTCCGTGGCAAACTACTACTATGCAAGCACAACGTTCAATCGCGTGCTTCTTAGAATGTTCCTGAGAGAAAAGGTGTGGTCTAAGTAATTCTCATGCACTACGTATCTCTAATCTCAATAGATTCTGAACGGCGCCCATGGACGAAACTATGAGTTAAGATTTGATTTGAGATCAGGGAAGCTTTATTTATTAGAATCTCTACCGCCAGGCCTTAGATTCGTGTGCGATAAATTCATCGAATAGAACATATCAGTGGCTGGATAGTTATAACTTCTAAGTGGTCCACGACACTAAGCTGCTTTTCATCATCAAGAACACCAGTTATATTCCCTTAATAAGTTTTCCTACCACGCCGAGATTTCTTTGCAAAGGCGTTATACTTCCCAGGGTGACCTGACATTCTTCTAGTCAGAGATGTGACATTGCGCGCCGGAAAACCCTCCCAGCTTGCGCCGTATATCGCGACCGCGTGGGCGATCGCCTTACTAGTTGCTTCAAAGGCGTCCAGATTTAAGTTTGTCACGTTGTCTTTGGCTGAGTGGTAGTTGGGATCATACCAGATACCAGCCGTACCCCCGAACAGCCTGACCTCCTCATCGGTCTTCACGCCGTCGGCGCCCGCATCCAGGCCACCGCATGGTATACCGCGTTCTAGGAAGGGCCCGTAGTCGCTTCGTCCGTCGAACGCGGACCCGACGAATGGTAAGTCCTGCGACGCGTACCAGTCCTCGAACAGCTTCTCGACCTCGGCAGACCCGGCAGGCCCGCTCAGATTGAAGCTGCTGCCGTCGCCGTCGTAGATGCCCCGCACGTAGTTAGGCGATGCGATCATGTCGAAGTTGAGGTACAGCCGCAGCCGGTCGAGTACGGGGTCCGTCGCCGTTGCCGCGTAGTAGTCGGAGCCTAGCAGCCCTTCTTCCTCAGCCGTCCACCAGGCGAACCGCACTTGGTTGCTCACGCTCCAGCTCGCGAGTCGTTTGGCTACGGTCAGGATCCCGCATGAGCCGCTGCCGTTGTCGTTGATGCCCGGCCCGGCCTCGACGGAGTCGCTATGCGCGCCCAGGAAGAGCACGTTGTTCGGGTCGCCGAGCTTGGAGCTCGCCACCACGTTGTAGCTCGTCGCGTTGGCGATGTACTGCCAGAACTCGCCCGTCGAGATCGGCGTCGCACCGCTCTCGATCTCCGCCACGAGCCGTAAACCGTCTGCTCTAGTTATGCCGCCGACAGGAATCTACGAGGTTTCCTTAGGGATTAGTTTTGGAAAAGCTACCCTTCCCCTGAGTTTACGTTCGGGCTTCTTCGAGGGGGTTGGCTTACCAAGTCATTGACGCCGCCGAGCGTGCCAGCTGCAACGCCAGCATCTGCGTTATTGTAGATGATGGCACCGATCGCTCCCTTCTCCCCGGCGAACTGGATTTTCTCGACAAAGGTGCAATTGCCTCGTGCGATGAGAGCGACCATGCCACTCAAGGAATCCGGGTGATCGTCCTAGTCTCGTATTTATATAAGGCGTCCTGCTACCTACTACGATCCAAACTCCAAGGCGGAATAGGGAGGACTTACAGCAACGCAGCCGAGGTTGGCGACGGGAACGAGCGGCGTGTCGGTCCAGGTCCCGTTGTTGCTGAAGGAGAAACCGCCGGCCTCGAAGGCGTCTCCATCGATCGTGAGCGACGCCTCGGACCCTATGGTCACCTCCGTCGAGAACTCCTGCTGCTCGACATCGTAATAGTCGCCGAGCGAGGCGAGCTCGTCCACGAAGTACTTGACGCTGTTCAAGTGGCCCTCCGTGCCGTGCACCTGGACGGATCCGGGGCGTGTTTTTCTCAGCAAACCCTTCTCTCTCTCTCGCTCTCTGCTTCAGGCACGAGCGGTGGTCATGCGTCGTACGTACCCGGTTCCCCCTCGGCGTCGCGTACGCTATGTCCTCCAGGTCTTGCGCACACCCCAACAAGTCGTCCACGGTGACCGAGTCTACCAGGGCTCTCTGAGCTATTTAGTCAGTTTCATCTCTAACCCATGCGATTCCGCGTGCTCGTGTTGCCAATCTTTTCTGTGTACGTACGTCCTGAACCAGCGGGAGCTCCTGTCTAGCCACACGCGCGACGGGCTCCGCGCTGCTGAGCGAAAACAGCAGGCTGGCGGCTACAAAGCCTCCTGCGTTAAGGGCCTTCATGTTTTCCCTTCTCCCTTCTTGAATCGAGTTATGTACGTGAACGGCGTCGGCGTTTAAAGAAGTATCGAACGCAAGATAGGAGGTAGAGTAGAAATTCCTACCTACCTAATCGATTCCGAGGTATGAGAATAAGGAAATTTCGTTTATTTATAGATACCTTAGATACGTAGGTAGGTAGGTATATATAGGTACGTGTGTGATGGCCGATATAACCTCTTAAGAGTTACCGTAATGCCGGCTATACAACTCCCCTCCCAAGCCAGACAGCTCTACCAGGTATCTACCTCCTTCTACCACACCCCCCCCCCCCACGCTCACGCGGGTCTAGGTCCAGCTCTGGAAGCCATGGCGCGGCGTCCCGTCTCGTCGACGATAAGACGTTGCGCCATCCCGGGCCCGCGGGCTTTTCCAACATCCATCCATCCTATATACCTACTTACGTCCTATATACATACATACATACATACATACATACCTACCTACGTACATACATACACCCGTCCGCCAAGCCGTAACATCCACAGTTTTTTTTTCTTTCTTTCCATTCTTTCTTTCTTTATTATCCAGCTCTACATACACCCAGCCTCCCTGCTAAGGGGCACGCACGAGAGCGAGCCCGTTCCAAGAAACCCTTCTCACACCTTCCCCATCTAGAGCCGCCAAGGCACGGGCACGGGCACGGGCACGCGGGGTTTCTGGGAGAAGGTCTGCGTCGCTGGCGATATGGTGGGTGTAAGGGCAGGCAGGGATATATAGCAGTAGCAGTAGCAGTAGTAGGGGAAAAAGGGGGAGGAGAGAGAGTTCTCTTGTACCACTGAGAGAGACATCTAGTAGATACCTAATATGTCAACGGTAAATACAGATCGAGGAGGGAAACACGACGACGGCGTATAGCGCCTCCTCCACCTATCTATTTACCTCTCTCCTACTCATACTTCGCCTACCTCCGTAGGTACCTTAGGTAGGTACCGGTAAGCAGGTATAACACAGCAAAACAGACATCTTAAATACCTCCTATCTAATAAAGGTACCTGTAAGGATTATCTACCATGTACCTACCGCACAAGTCCAGAGACAAATCTCCCTAGAAGACGACGGCGCAACATACCGGACCCCCTCCTTGCCCACCTAAGGTAGTTAGTTAGTGAGTCCCGCATAAGAGACGCGGCGTCTCGACACTTGTAACTCTTTCTCGCGCGAGCGCCAAGGTGTTGGAGAAGCATACATGCTTCTACGCAGAGTAGATACCATGGATACTACGTGCCTGCCCAGCATACGTGTGTAGGAGGAGGGATGTGTACATACGATGCGAACGTGGGATTTTGCCAATATCGTACGCGACAGGGTCTCATGGGGAGGTCGGTTTTTGGGGTTTTCCCCTTGTCTGTGTTTATTTAGCCAGTGCTGTATAGGTGCTGCTGGTATTTACTACTACTACCTACCAGATACACATCTACCAGCGAATAAGACCGTATGATAGTTGCACGTCTGGGTGAATAAAAGATGGCATTAGCTACCTGGTAAATAGCGTCATGGTCGCTACACTGTATGACCTAGCTGTCGTGCCTTAAACTGCTGTTCGAATTCCTCCCTTGAGCTCCGGTGTGGTTGATGTGCGATTGATTGGCACA
Source organism: Hypoxylon lienhwacheense (assembly GCA_902806505.1). Classification (NCBI taxonomy): domain Eukaryota; kingdom Fungi; phylum Ascomycota; class Sordariomycetes; order Xylariales; family Hypoxylaceae; genus Hypoxylon; species Hypoxylon lienhwacheense. Next base: position 1,089,056 of record CADCWW010000005.1, read on the forward strand.
TGCGAGTCTATATGCACATAATATCATTTCCTCGTGCCATGCGTAACCCTCCCTCCTCGAACGCCGTGAACTCCGTCAAGTATAACCGAAAGGGTATTTATCCATCTGGAAGGATACCTAGTTGTCTAGCCAGTCGAGGAAATCAGGGGTAAAGTAGCTGATAATGATGGTGGCGCCCGCTCGGAGGATACCCTCTGTTACCTCAAATGCCATCGTCTTGAGGTCGAAAACCCCGGCCTTCGCAGCGGCGTGGACCATCGCGTACTCTCCACTCACATGGTAAGCGGCGATGGGAAGATCCTTGCCTAGCTCCTTTGCGTCGCTGATAATGTCGAGATATTGAGAGGCTGGCTTCACCATGATAATATCAGCACCCTCTCCAATATCTCTGACTATGGCTCGTCGCGCAAGTCCACGTCCTCCGGGAGGCAGCTGGTAGCATCTACGATCACCGAACGAAGGTGCTGAGCCAGCGGCATCTCTAAAAGGCCCATAGAGGCAGCCGGAGAATTTGGCGGCATATGACATCAACAAAGTCTTGTGCGCAATTCCCTCCTCGATCAACTTGAGCTTGATAGCTCGAATACGACCATCATTCATGTCGGACGGCGCAACACAGTGAGCCCCAGCTTGAGCATAAGCCATAGCGACATCAGAGACTCGATCGACCGACAATTGATTGTTAAGGGTAGAATCGTCCCTGAGAATTCCACAATGGCCGTGGGAAGTATATTCACAGAGACAGACGTCGGCAACAATGAAGAGCTGAGGGAACCTCTGTCGTAACAAGCGAATGGTCTGAATAACAGGGCCTTGCGGGTCATCGGCGGCTGTACCCAGAGCATCCTTAGTCCCGGCTTTGAGGGGAACTCCAAAGAGAATGACGGAGCGGAGACCCTTTCGTACTAAGGGCTCTAAGAAGGGTATCAACTTGTTTACTCCTCGACGATATTGACCAGGTAGAGAAGGGATGAGGGTCTCGTCGTCCTCGATATCGGAAATGAAGAGGGGGTAAATCAACATTGACTGCGTTTCTTGACTGTTAGGAAAGTAACCTATGAAATTGTCATGTTCAAAGCAAACTGTGTTATCACTGACCTTGGTTAATTGTCGCTCAGCTTGCCAAGATCTAGCAAGAGGATGGTGGTAACCACCGTGGAGCTGACTAGAGATATCACCAGAGATGCTAACGCTGGTAGCGGCCGTACTTGTGTAGGACATTGCTCTAGAGATATGCGATGCGCGGTCGTCAGCCGTAGAGGCAGAAGCGGCGGCTCGAGGTTGGCGTGAGTTTCCATCACGAATGGCTAAGTCTTGAACGAGACTCGAAAAAGACATCTTTAAAGGCACGAATATGTAGAATATGTAGCCTAATGGCAAAGACAAGGACCACTGGCGAGTTTACTCGTTGCTACTATTGAGCTGAGATTAGAATGGATCGATCGGGTACCGAGAGGTCGACACAGCTCGAGATGTAATGACGGCAAGGACAAGACGGACGACGATAACACGGGTAAGTAATATAATGGAAGATAAATTGAAACTTGGAATTTGGAACTTGAAAAGTCGGCTTATTTAAATAAAGAAGTTCGAGGTATGATTGCAGGTTTGATGTTGACGATACACCTCACATGCGGTGTAATGCGTAATTTGAGTACTTGAGTCTTAGGAAGCAAGTTCTAGGATGAAGTGGAAGAAGTGACAAGAGAAAGATGAAAATGACAAATTTGTGACAGCGGAGTCTCTAAAACATGTATTGTCCCCTCTTCCCTCCGTCCCTTCCCTCTTAAGACTAAACTCCACATTCGACTATCCCTAGCGGCAAGATTACGGACGCTATCTACATTCAATGTTATCTGCTTACATGTAGGATGTACCTATTACCTACTTCTCAACCACTTAGATACTTTACTTGTGTAGTACATACAGTTTGCGATTACTACATGTATGTATAAAGTCAATCACCATGCCGCTAGAGGTCCGATACTTGCCGCCCCTCCCTATTGCCATTCGCCAATCAAATCTGCACAATTTGAAAACAGCTCATATTTTATTGTGGTACCTTGTAACCTTTTTATGTACGTACATACATACTATGTAGTAATATGTGCAACACCAAACGCAGCGCTTTTACCCACACCGTTTCAATGTTGAACTGTATCACATGTATTCGTATAAGTACCTAGGTAGGTATTATGTACCTGTATACCCACATTGATGCACCTGATTATAGATCTACTTCAAGATACTTTGTCATACTAAATAATTTAAATCTTCTCCCTTTCATCTTCTCTGCCTCTTTTGTATAACATCAGACACACGACACAGAACACCCACCTGCGAGATGATGCATATATAATCCCTTACATATCTTCGTACTTGGACGCCACAAGTTTCACCCTAAAAATCTTCGATGGGTAAAAACAGAGAGTCCAAGTCTAGATAGTACGGTCCAGACTCTACAATATGCCTAGTCGTCTCCACACGAAGCTGGCACCGCCCAGCAGAGCTGTTACGCCAGTAAACACGATCAAACTGCCGTAACCACTGCTGTAGCCATACGCCACAGTATCTCCTTTCCATGTGAGACCCCGAATCAGGTTCTCGCTCAAGGGTCCTGATATCACGTTGCCGATTCCTCGGCCAGCTGCAAGCCACCCATAAACCATGCTCGGGTCGATGTAGCCTCGACCTGCCGCCTCACCTTTTCGGACAACATCATTCATGATTCCAGGCCAGGCAGACGAATAAGAGCCTGCGAATAAGCCGTATAGGACGCAAAAGAAATAGAGAAGCGGGAGCGAGGATGAAAATCCCCATATGACCAGGGCGCTAATCGTTGCGCCAATCGTCGATAGCAGGATGCATGTGGTAACGTGAAGGCGGTCGATAAACCATCCCATACCTACGCACCCGAAGACAGAAGCAACGTTCAGCAGCAGGATCGTGATCGCCGAGCTGTACCCCGCCGCCCCAAAAGCATTACGAGCGTAAGTAGGGAGATAGATGCCTGGCAAGAAGAAACCTGCCGACTCTGTGATGTTGGCCAATTCATATAACCAAAAGCTCGGCATCATAAGCATCCTCAGATCAAACGGTTTCGCGTGACTGGTTGCCGGATGAGGCAGGCGTGGCTTGATGAAGTACGCCAGCGGAATTGTCAGGACAAGTACCAAGACAGACCAAATCCTCAGCGTCGTTCTAAAGCCGACCAAGTTCAGAAGCCACTCTAACAGGAGAGGTAACACTACTCCTGCGAGGCCTGTACCACTCCACATGATCCCGTATGCGAGGCCTTTTCGCCGCACGAACCATTCATCCATATACTAAACGAATTGCTCGTTAGTAACACTTCATCTCGTTCATGTTACATGAATTCATTTCCAGATACCCGCATCTCTCTCAAGAAATCATTCAACCAGGAGTCATTCTCCGAGTCCAGAGTATTGATGTGTAGTTGTTTCAAGCATGTCCTTTCGTGCACTCACCAATATACAGGGACAATAGGCGATACCGCCGCCGACAGCGTATAGGACGCCTTGCGTGGCTATGAGATGTGTAGTTGTTGTCGAAAACGAACTCATGGCCAATGAAAGGCACATGACGAACAAGCCGAAGATAGGTGTCCATCGGGCCCAGCGACTAAAGACGCGACACAGTCCCATTATAAGGGGTGCTGCGAGATATATGATACCCATCGAGCATGTCCCGATGATTGCAAGATTCGACGAGCCTGCGAAAGGCTCATGGACACTGTAGTAGTCCTGGAAAACACCGAAGGCAAACGGAAACCCTACGAATCTGTCAGCAAGTCCCTGGTAATTTAAAAGACATCGTTGGAACGAACCCCAGACTAAAGCTTCGACTGCCCAACACGCAGCTAGGAAGAGCCATGCTTCTTTCCCGCCGTCAACAGGCGGTAGCGAAAACTCTTGTCCTTCTCCCTCGAATTGTGATTCTCCCTGCCGAGGTATGTATGCCTCCTCGGTTGGAGTAGGCGAAGGATCAACCAATACACTTGGATGAGTGATGGGTTCGAGTTCTATGTCACGGCTCTCCATCTTTAGAGCACAAATAATTTCGTGGATGATTAATAGAGAGAATTATAATGAACAGATGATAGTCTGACTTTAGTATGAGAGTTAAATAGACAAGGTAGGAGGAGTCATGGAGCTACGTGCTTCCAATGACAGTCACCAACCCGCTTCCAAATCATCGTCAAGATGGACTTTTTTTTTTTTTTTTTTTTGGATCCTCACCACCTCCGGTAAAGGAGAGGTGAAGTGGAGAGAATTAGTAAATAGACCAAAAGTTTTTAGTAGTATCTATTTATTTATCGTCTTCGAAGTCGAATCTTATTGGTAGAAAGTATAAATCCCATCCTCTTATACTCAGCACTAGATATAACACAGTAACCCCGTAGTCCCCATCCTGTAGTGTTATCGCATCCACCATCTGCGACAAGGACCGAGGTATACCTACCTATAACCTTACCTATCTATTTTTACGGAGTTGGAGGTGTCAACAGCTTATGATATGACGAATGTCTCGGGTATTCAAGGCTCTCGGTGGATAGGACCGAAGATCTAGGTACCTGGTATTAAGTTAAGGTAAGATAAAGAGCATCGCATTGGTGATATGTTGTGTCACCAAGCACGAAGCAAACGCCATGTTGAAGAAGAAAGAAGCACATAATTAGGTAGGTTACTTTATATAAAACTTTGGCGTAACATGGATATATAGGGGTATATAATCAAATCCCAGCATTAGTGGCGGTATATCTCTCTGGATCTAAACTTGAAGCGTACATTTTAGTTTATCAAGCACATACCTTTTATAAACTACCTCATATACTTCAATTTTCTCTTGACAGGGAAAGAACAGAAACATCAGGGAGAGAGGGAAGAAGAATATATATATATATATATTAAGATCCCGTTAAGTTCGCCTTGATCTTAGCTAGGTCGGCCTCGGAGAAGCCCAGCTTATCGGTGACGAAGCGCTCGAAGCCGCCGTACTCCTCGCGCACGCCGTCGACGAAGGCGTTCCAGCACGAGGCGCGCAGGTTGATGAGGTTGTGGAAGCCCGGCTGGTCCCTGCTCTCCGCGTTCGACCCGAGCTCGGCGAAGTGCAGGAGCATCGCGCGCACCGGCTCCGTCCCTATCCGCGACAGCATGTAGTCCAGCACCACCGTCTCCTCCTCCGCCCCGGCGAGGGTGAGCAGGAGGCCCGAGAGCACGCCGGTCCTGTCGCGGCCGGCTACGAGGGCACGCGGTGTCAGCAAAGGTCGGCTACGTAGCCAGCGAAGCCGAGCTGGGTTTGGGTCAGGTCAAGCCAGGCATACGCACCGGTGCAGTGGACCAGGAACGGGTCTCTCGGGCGGTCCCGGACATGCTCGAGGATGGCCCTCCAGCTGTCCTGGTAGACGTCGACGACCTCGAGGTACATGTCGCGGTAGCCTCGCTCGCCGGCGCCGGGGACGAAGCGGGCGAGGTCGGGGGTGGAGTCGGGGCGGGAGCTGGGGATCCAGGTGTTCTGGACGCCGTCGATGGGGGGGTCGGGGGCGGCGGCGCGCTCCTCGGGGGAGCGCAGGTCGAAGACGCGGCGGAGGCCGAGCTTGCCGCCGAGCACGGCGCGGCCGTTGTCGGTGAGCCGCGCCAGCGCGCCGGAGCGGAAGACGAGCCCGGCGCGCAACGGGCTGCCCGGCACCAGCCCCACGTCCCGCGCGTTGAAGGCCCCGTCGACGAAGACGAAGGGCGGGCTCACGAGAACAGGCGCGTACCGCTCCTCCGCGATCTCCTCCGACACGTCCGTCTCGGCTAGCGCGAGGAGGGCGGCTGCGTCGGCCATCGTTGCTTTTTATATGTGTATGTGTATATAGGTATATATATATATATACCTACTAAAGGCTAACTAACCCGAGGTGACGTTTCTATATAAGTCGGGGTGTCTGATGTATGTAGAGCCGAAAATAGACGCTGACTGCCTTATACATATACACATACGCACGTAACCTTAGGGACGTAAGTATGATGAATATATGTTGGTACCAATGTACACTGGTAACTATGTATCTAGCTAAAGATCACGTGACTGGGGCACAGACCAGTCACGTGATATGGAGGGGCATAAAGGGATTCTAATCCTGCCCTCCATTAGATAGAGATTCCTCTTTCTTTCATCATCGAGGATTTTAATAGCATTGTGTTTTTATCTGATTTTTGTTGTTCCACCTTGTCCAACCAACAATATATATGGCACTTGAGGCTTAAGAATCAAGAGGATGAAAAGAGAAGAAGGGGAAAAAAATCATAAATTCTGATCCAACCAATATTTTTTTTTTGGAGAGATAATAATAAAAAAAAGGGGGGGAAGCAGCTGCCTGGCCTGAGCTAAGAGGTATAAGGACAGCTTACCATCCTTACATCACCTTCCCATCTTCATTCCCGGGCTTTCACTTGCTATACACAGTAGGTAAGTGGTGAGTAGGTAGGATTAGGATTCTTTGGGTACCGGATGTGTGCTAAAGATACCTCCTAATAGGTACCTTAGGTACCTACATGTACATATATTACACTATGTACTTGATCAATAGGAGGTAAGTACGGCATTGGACCCTTGTATTTTCTTTGACGTGACCCCGCGGACCCCGCGGTGCCTCCCCCCCCACTTCGCCCAAGATTTTGACAGGTACCCGTCTGTGTATGTCGACCATCTGATAAGATACTTCTGTACCTCATTTAACGTGCTACCTAACCCTACCTGATATGCAGCTATCCGAGAATATTCTCAATGGGGTCAAGGCGAAGAAGCTCTTATCACACAAATTTCTTATTTGAGTCAGTGCGATAGAAATCTTGTACCTACATATCGACTTAACCCCTTACCAATAATAAATACCTACACTTAAATAAACATCTTTCCTAAATATAGAATTCAAAACTTGTCATTCTTTCTATTCTCATCTTTTTCTTTTCCCTTTTTTCTTTCTTTACAAAAAAGATGATGATGACTCGTGATGAATGTATTTAGAAATGATCTTGACTACAAGCGGATTCGATACTTTGTTCACGCTTCTCATCCACGCTTTCTTATAGCACCGCTGGTTTTTCTTATCATGTTTGCTTGAGATCCCGAGCAACTGGTAGATACTCTCATCTCAGACTTCTTCCTGTCAACCGGGACAAACAACTTCGTAACTGTTTGATTATATCTACTCGAGCTGTGTAGCAGATAGACAGGTTACTTACCCATGGATTGGTTCCGTCTCCCGCGTTTCGGCCGCGACTCGGCCTGGATATACTCCTCGGCTGTCGTCGTCTTCCTGGCTGGTCTTATTAAGTTTCGTCAGGGCGTGGTAGATTACGCCTTCGCTGAGACGCACTGCTACCGATCCGTACGCACGAACTCGGCCATCAAGCCGCATGTGAATTGCTTCTCGGTATCACCAACCGGCAAGTTCATCAAGGTCTTCGAGGCCGGAGACGACACAGAACTTGCCCAGAATGCTGATTCAGGCTTCGCTAGTATGTGATATCTGCTTTCCCGGATATTGGCCTTGGTTTATATAACTAGGTGGTCACCGTCTGCGAATCTCTATATTATTTGATTTATTTGAAATATCAATGATTGACTCTTGTTAATACAGTGCCTGGACTATGGGATGGTCATGGACATCTCTTACAATATGGCGAGTTCTTAAACTCGGTGGACCTCTTCGGGTCTTCTTCCATGAACGACGTCCGATCTCGAGTGAGAGATTATCTCAGCCAAAACCCTAAGATTGGGTCGAAAGAGGAGTGGCTGAGGGGCGTCGGGTGGGATCAGATGGCTCTTGGAAAGATGCCGACTGCTGTAAGTTGCTTAATATGGAAACTCCAAATCTTTTTTCTTTGGGAGTACTAACATCTGCAAAGAACGACCTCGCGGCAGACGAGAAACTGAAGGATTTGTATATCATGCTCGACAGAGTCGATGTACATTGTATCTGGGTCTCACAGGCAGTTCTCGACTTACTACCGGAACCCATCCCCGATATCCCTGGTGGAGATATCGTTAGAGACCCTGGGATGGGTGTGTTCTGCGACAACGCCATGGACATGGTCATGGCATTATGGCCGAAGCCGGATTATAAAAAGAAGCAGCAGTTCCTCAAGAGTGCCATGACAAAACTGAATGAAGTAGGACTCGTGGGTATGCATGATGCTGGGGTTGCGCCGGACAACCTAAACCTCTACAAAAGGCTCGCGGGGAGTGAGGACTGGACGGTACGCGTGTACGCAATGATAGAATGCTATGAACGAAATACATTCTGTCCAGACGAAGTGGAGCGATACACAAGCCCGGACGGTTTCTTGAGCATCCAGAGTGTGAAACTGTTCGCTGGTGAGTTCTTATAGAGACTTGCATGTTTAGTCGTACTAACATCATATAGATGGTGCCCTAGGCAGCTGGGGTAGCGCTCTACTCGAGCCTTATACTGACCGTCCCGATACGTCGGGTTCCTTACTCGTCAACGCTTCTGAATTGGTATATGACGCGATTGCATGGGCTAGCGAAGGCTATCAGGTCAATATCCACGCCATTGGTGATCTGGCGAACCGAAACGCCATCGATGCAATCGTTTCTGCTCTCAGAATATTGTGCCCCAGCGAATCTCTATCGTTTTGTCAATCGTATCATCGGTTTCGCATAGAGCATTCTCAAATTATCCATCCGGATGACCAGGCCCGAATACGCGCGGTTGGAATCATCCCGTCTATCCAGCCTACTCATGCCACAAGCGACATGACATATGCGGAGAAGAGGCTAGGTAAAGACCGTACTGAGAAGGAAGCATATAGGATGCGTTCCCTGTTGGACGTCAACCCCGTGCTCGGAAGCGACTTTCCCGTCGAACCGCCCAACCCCTTCCAAGGCATCTATGCAGCCATCACGAGACGGAGTCCGCATACTGGCAGGGGTACGGACGACTCACCCGACGGGTGGTATACGGAGGAAGCTCTCGACTTAGACCAGGCAATCCAAGGCTTTACCAAGGGTCCCGCGCACGGGGGCTTTACCACCGGCAAGACTGGTGTCATCAAACCGGGTGCGTACGCTGACTGGATAGTACTGGATAAGCCGCTGGAGGAGACGGACATCGAAGATCTACGCTCCCTCCGAGTACGGGAGACGTGGGTTGGGGGAAAGAAAGTGTATGCGAGGGAGTGAGGGATGTGGTTGACTGTGGACTAGACTAGATATGATACCTATGATTGATGATCCATAGAGCACATGGAATTTTGATACCCTGCGATTTGACAAGTCTTGCCATGTTTCTTATACATGTTTTCATCCAGGGGGTAGATCGTAATTGATGTATTATACCATTAAGTGACTGAGAATTTCCATGCTTGGGTTAATTACCTAGGTAGTACGTATGTTTAAGGGGCCTTAAGATAAACGTTGAAATTATCTTTTTATTAATGGGTATGAATGAGTTTATATCTTTGAAAAAGGTATTTTAACCAAGATCTATCTGTTAATAAATTTTATCATTGATGACATTAAAGTAGTGAAATTAAAATATAGAAGATTGGTTGATAAAATGTACGATTGTATGACTCGGCAGTTAACAGCTGAATGCAGCTGCTCGACAGGTGGTGCGGAATCATCGGGTCATAGGTACCAAGGAGGGGTCCAGATTCGCCGGAGATTCTGCATATCTTAGGTACAGGTACTCCGTACATAGGGCAACTTCCCGCAGGGGTTATCGGGGATGACGCGCGCGGAGCTCTTATTAATTTTTCAGAAGCTTTGTGCCGCATACGGATTCCGTAATTACATACATTACTATAACCACCATTTGATACGTACATTACATCTATTGACATTACACTTTTACTTTCTACCTTTAAATTCCAGTTCTTTACCTTTAAAAAAATATTCACTACTTAAAAAAAACAGTCGCCACCATACGATAGCTCTAGCCATGAACAGGCGAGTCGAATTATATCACCGGTGATAATATAATATTAACCAGTCACTAACAATGATGTAGTAACCCTTATAGATAGTATACTACCCATTATGCGGTCGCAATTGACCCGCCATGTCTTGCGACGCCTTCTTGCGAGCGAGGCGCATGTCCCTCTTCCTTTCTCTCCCGGCTTCGCTCTCCTTACTGTCCCTCGACCGTCTTTTCGTACTTGTCCCGTAAGGTATAGGGTTGCAAGAACGACGCAGAGGAGGACATTCTTCAAATTTTTACAAAAGGCCCCCCCGAGGGTGTTGAAAGAGCTCGATACTGAACCGGGTTACGAGATATTGCTCCAATTCCGAGCTGCAGAGCATGATCATCTTCGACCACCGCCCCTGACTGAACTCGTCAAAGCTTGGAAGGACTTCTTTGCGTATAAGACCCGATACAGCCGCGTAGTGAACTCTATTCAGGCCTTATGCGCCTACCGGCTACTATTATATCTCACCATCCAACCTGGAAATGGTCCAGATACGCGACTGTCCGATGAGGATCTACAGATCGCTAGAGAGTGTTTCCTGAAGTCGTCGAAGGATGATGTCACATATCATGTGGAATGTTCGAAAGCCATCTACGACGAGCTCAAGTCCAGGGGTGTACACCAAGTCAAGGATTTCCAAGCATTATTAACTGCCTTGTCGCAATACGGCCAGGCGCTCGAAGCAAGAAACTTGGTAATCCGCTATTATCTTAGATCGCGGGACAAGGAACCTGATGCTGTCTTACTGCGACTTTTTATGCCCGTTATTCGAGGTCTCGCCAAGGAAGATCGCGAATCCGAGCTGTTAGACCTCGTTTCTAAAGCGAGTAAGGCCGGTATCGAATATGATCCTGCACTTCATAGCGTCATGACCACCTTTTATGCGCGACGGGACAACATTGGAGAGACAAAGTTCTGGTTCCATAAACCGATTAGCAGAAATATCGCCCCGGCGCCTACGACTTATTACGAGATACTCAGCTTTGCTCTTCGTAATAACCAGCAGGAATGGGCCATGAGCATTTACCAGGACCTCATTTCTAAATTGGAATCTGGGCCCTTGGCTAACAACAAGCCGTGTTGGGACACGTCTCTACAGTGGGCCGTTCTGTTACTTGGGAAGGGAATCGATCATATCGAGCATATGATTTCTATCGCCTACGAACGAAACCGGAACAAGCCTAATTCCCAACCTAATATAGGGTCGATAAATGGCTTGATCAAGATCGCCAATGACAGGAATGATGCATACATGGCCGAACGTTTTATTGGATTGGCTAAGAAGCTGGGGTTTGAATTAAATTATAAGACTTATATGCTCCAGCTAGAGTACCGTATCCGCGTTAACGATCTCGACGGCGCTTTCGCCACGTACCAGGCTCTCCAGGACCTGGAGGAGATGACCAAGGACAAGGAACTTGCGGTCTTGAACTCTCTCATCCGTGCCTTGTGCTCTGCGCCAAATCCCAACTATGAGCGGGTTCTAGATGTCACTAGTTATCTCGAACAACGACGCGTAACGTTAGAGCCTGAAACCGTCGTGTCTATCTGCACGGCCTTTCTCAAAAACGATGAGACGTACGAAGTGATAGACACGCTATCGCTCCACACGATCCACTACAGCCATACCGAGCGCTCCATGGTCCGGGAAGCCTTCGTACAGTACTGCGTGGACAAGAAAAACAGCACGGCCCGCGTCTGGGACGCTTACGCGCTGTTGCGTCAGTTCTTCCCCGACACCGAGATAGAGGATCGAGAAGTGATCATGGATACCTTCTTCGACAGGCGCCGCGCCGATATGGCAACGCACGTGTTCGGACACATGCGCGCCCACGGAAACCTACGCTTCCGGCCGACTCTAGAGACGTACGTCCGGTTCATGGAAGGCCTCGGCCGGTCGCCGGACGAGGTGAGCCTGAGGACGGTGCACAACATGCTCAAGATGGACGCGACCATACAGCCCAACACGCGGCTGTACAACGCCCTGATGATCGGGTACGTGGCGTGCGAGTCGCCGTACCGGGCGCTGGACTACTGGTCGGACATCACCGCGTCGCCCGAGGGGCCCTCATACGCAACGCTCGAGATCGTGTTCAGGGCGCACGAGATCACGCCTGACGGCGACGCGCTCGCCAAGGAGCTGTGGGAGAAGATCACGAAGATGGACATCGAGGTCCCCGAGAACGTGTACCTGGCGTACGTCGCCACGATGGCCGCGCACGGCCACCTCACGGACGCGAAGCTGCTCTTGGAGGACATGGATACCGTCGTCGGGAAGCAACCTAATGCTTTTGAGTGAGTTATTTACATTTTCCTTTATAAGATGGTAGACTAGGTATGATTAACACCGCGCTCAGGCTCGGCATCGTGTTCAACGCCCTGCCGTCGAAGGAGATGAAGGACGGGTTCGACTCGTGGGCGGGCGAGGAGTACCCGCGCGCGTGGGCGGGGCTGAAGCAGAAGTACGGGAAGCGGAACGAGGACGGGCTGCTGATGTACAAGGTGCGGCGGCCGTGGAAGGCGTGACGTGACGTGCATGTGACGTGACATATGATGTAATACGACACGATACTATACGATACGATACGATACGATACGATATGGTATGGTATATGGATCTGGTCTCTTGTACAGAAGAAGAAGAGGAAGAAAAAAAAAAGGGACGAATATTTTTATACATCTAGATATCCTCGCTTCTTTCTATTACTTTCTTCGCTTCTTCTTGTTCTTCTCCCGCCGTTATTTGTATATAGGAGGGAGAGGAGAGGAGAGGAGAGGAGAGGAGAGGAGAGGAAGAGAGATAGAGGGGAAGAAAAGCGTATGTATGTATCGCATGTAGATACGAAGAGTATTTTCGCATATGAAAAAAAAAGCAGACGGGACAGTCCTGCGCGACTAGCCCACGTACTCAGTCCGACCCATCCCATCCCATCCCCAACGTGACCATATCACATCCCATCACATCAACGAGGCTGACCCGGCGGCGCTCAGACCCTGTTGTCCTTCTTGAAGGTGGCGGCGTTCTGCTCGAGGACGCGGTTGGAGCGGCGGACGAGGAGCTCGGGGTGGCGGTGGACGCTGGGGTGGAGGCCGAGGCCGATGGCGCGGCGGATGGCCTTGGCCAGCTTCCGCTGGTTCGGGGGCCGCAGGCCGGTGTCGACGGCGCGCTTGATCCGGCCGTGCTCCGTCATGTACTCGGAGATGACGGAGAAGTTCTGGCAGGGGGGGGGGGCGGTTTGCGTTAGCGGCCTGATTGTCTTTTTTTTTTCTTTTTTTTAGGGGGGTGGTAGCTGCTAGCTAGTTACGTATATATATATGTGTGTGTGTATGCACAAAAGACACTCACGCGATACATGTCCAGGGGGCTGAGGCCGAGGAGGTCGACGAGGTCGCGGCGGCGGCCCTGGGGGCGGCGCCACTTGCTCATCTCGGAGGGGCTGAGGTCGTGCGGGGCGTAGACGTCGCCGATGCGCCAGCGCCGGGTCATCTGCCGGGCGTAGTCGTCGCTCATGTTCTTCTGCCGGATCTCCTCCTCGAGCGCGACGCGCCGCGACGCCGGCCCGCTCAGGTGGTCGTATATGTCTGCCGCTGTTGTCGTTGGGTCTTGTTGTTGTTGTTGCTGCTGTTGCTGTTGGGGGGTTTGGGGGTTTGGGGGTTTGGGGGGGAGAAGGAGCTGTTGCTGCTTGGACTGTCCGAGTCGACGCTAAGAAGGGAGGAGGTTGCGCTTGGGATGTTGCGGCGGACTGCGATGAAGTGTTAGATAGAGAGGTACGTGATGGTGGGAGAGAAAGCGATGAAGTGTTAGATAGAGAAGTACGTGATAGTAAGAGAGAAGGGGGGGGACCTGGACTTACGATCTTGAGGTGGCTTCGTAGTTGATATTCTGGCTGTTTGGGAGCGGAGGAGGGTCGATGGTTGCCGTAGGGCGGATAGGAAAGGTATTCGAGGCGGCATCTTGGAAAGTTGCTATGCTGTACTTTTGTGCAAGTGGGAAAAGGAAGAGAGCAATTAATTCGCTGTTGTGGTTTCGATTTTGCTTGATGATGATATTTCGTAATCGATAAGCGGTACCTGAAGAGCTAGAAATTTGGTCGGTTAAATAGTTATTCCATAATACGTCTTATACGTACTGTACTTTCTAGACCCTTGGTAATGCACCCCGCAAGGTTGCATAATTCCAAGGGCTCGAGCTCTTATCGCTCTTCCATGTGGGGCGGCAAAAAAGTATCGATAAAAAAAAAGACGAACCTCAATTTGAGAACTTTCCTCTGCAAATTCAATAATTCCCTATGATCCAGAGGCCCGCCGGCAATCAGCAGACACCATGGTTCGAAAACTCAAGCATCACGAGCAGCGACTGCTCCGGAAGACAGATTTCATCACATGGAAGCAGGACAACAACCACAGAGATGTTCGTAACACTTCTACCTTTTCATGCTTTAAGTGTGCTTTTATGACCTTTCGCTGACTTCATGTGCCCTGAACAGGCAGCTGTCATACGACGGTACATGATCCAGAAACCCGAGGACTACCACAGGTATAACAGGATATGTGGTGTATGTATTGAGACACAATATGACGATTCCATGGTCGAAGGGAAAATAAATGAACTAACGTCTTCCTTCATCAATAGTCCCTGCGCCAACTCGCGCATCGCCTCAGCCTCCTCCCTCCCGACAGCGCCGTGAGGAGGAAACACGAAGAGCTCCTCCTGAACAAGCTGTATGAGATGGGAATACTGTCCTCATCCTCGAAACTATCCAACGTCGAACACGGCGTCACCGTTTCCGCCATGGCGCGCCGGAGGTTACCTGTAGTCATGACGCGCCTGCGCATGGCCGAGACAGTGCAGGCGGCCACGACTCTCATCGAGCAGGGCCACGTCAGGGTTGGCGTCGAGACCGTCACCGACCCAGCCTTCTTCGTCACGCGCAACCTGGAGGACTTTGTGACGTGGGCCGTCGGCAGCAAGGTCAAGCGCAATATCATGAAGTACCGCGACAAGCTGGACGACTTTGAGCTCCTCTGAATTGGCACAAGGATGTTATACCCCTGGTAGCCCTAGCCGTCTTCTTCTGGAGGATGCTTGCAGACATTGGTTTTATGTACATACATGGCACGGCGTTGAGGGGAATTACGGGGTATAGTCGTATATAATGGCATTTGACAATGATTGATTGATTATGGAAAACCTAGATCGTTGTTTATGTCAGGTCGTATTGAACAGAGGTATCCTTTGGTGCTCGTCTATCCCAGCTCTCCTAGTCTCTAGAACGCAGCCTCTACACTTTTGTAGGATAACCTACGGCGTAAAATAGATTATCACAAATTACCAACCATAATTTATATTATTTTGTTGACTTGGACTCAACAGTTTCCTTGATAATTATGAGTAACATAAATAAATAATAACTAGTCGAGATTATAGGAGTTGAGTTATCGCCTATTTCAAGGGAGAAATAATACGATCAATACCTCCTGTAATAGCTGTGTAATGAGACGAGAAAGATCCTTAAATTCTTAATATTTAGTGTTGTAGTAGTTATGATAAGCACGTATATTCATTCAAGTGGGTACCTACCATGCTTATAATGATTATAATCACTTCAAGTACCTAGAATACTAAAAGATAATACATTAGATACTATATTTAATACCTGGTAGGTAAGGTACATCTGGTACCCTAAGGTAGGAACATTAGTACATCTATGTATAATTGTATATACCTGCTAAAAGGCGGCAAACCACCACGTGCCTTCCCTCACGGTCACCGTCTTCACGAATAACGCCGGCAGAAATTTTCATTTACCGCCCAAGAATCTAGTATAGATTGCGGCGGACCCAAGCCGACATAGGAACTTTCTTCCTCTTTTTTTCTCTTTCCTTCCTCATGCCCACTCGATTTTGAAAAAGTCGCGATTGGATAACTATTAACTACCTACCTTAAATATAAGCGACAGTACTAACACATGGGGGCGGGTTGTTCCATGTGTCGGTCAATCTTTGGATTCGGTCTTATAGGCTGTAGCATAACTACTACAATTTTTGAAACCACAAGCACCTCTTAGGTGAATCAAACTTACCACTTTTTCATTGAACTCTTGGCCTTGTGCCGAGATTTGAGGAAGAAGAGCCTTCAGTATAAAGTACGGGATGTTTACAACAGCATACATACAGGATACGTGACGTCATAATAATAAATACCTAGGTATAACTACTATGTACGTAACGCGCACGTGCCGTCGTGTCTTAATACATGTATGTAATAACATTGAAATTTGAAGCCTCTTTAACATTTTCGCTAAAGAATTATGGTTCACGTTAGTCATAATATATTAGTGTCCTCGTTCTCCGTATTTCAAAGTTCTAAGTAAACTTCAAAGTCTAAGTAAACTTTCAACACCGAATATTTATTTCTTCTCATTCCTTATTCTTCATCTCCTTGTTTTTCTCGGCTTAGCATGACTTACACAAATCAACTCCTAATGAGCAATGGCCAAGTCTCCAACCTTCGTCGTCATTTCAGATCATGATTCTACAGCATCTTCAAGCTCATCGTCCAAGCCTGCTACCACCACAGCTTCTATCACTCTAGACAAGCCGAATAAACGCAAATTTAATGCTGAAGTTCTTAAAACCAAGGTTGAATGGAGTGATGATTCAGATGAAGTCCACGAAGTACCTAAGAAACAAAAGAAAGTGACGAAGAAAGCAGTTTTGCCAAAAGGCAAGAGGAAGTCCATCGTAAGAGGTCGCACGCGTAAGGTTGCGAGGCCTAAAACTACCAGATCGGAAAGGATCGCCGCGTTACAAAATGACGACAGTACATCATTGTCCGAGCCAGATTCGGATCCAGAGCTAGATATTCCCGAAAAGTCACTTCCTCAATACATCCACGATCGTCGAAGTCAGTTCGACAAGGGCCGTGAGATCCTACGTGAAGGTGGGCTACGATTACCACCAGATTATTCCGATATCTACTTCTCAGACAATGATAGGCTCGCCGATCTAGAGGAGAAGCCACAGTTTGACCCAAAGAGCGGCATCAAGCCATGTCGTGCCTATAAAGACGTGATCCTCGAACATTCGGCTGGCGTCATCCCTGCTTCTATCGCCCAGTATCTTCGAGACTATCAGATAGAAGGAGTCAAGTTCCTCCATTATCTCTTCGTCTACCAGAAAGGTGGCATTCTCGGCGATGATATGGGCCTCGGGAAAACCGTCCAGGTCGCCGCTTTTCTCACCGCCATGTTCGGTAAGACCGGCGACCGGCGCGATGCCAAGAGGATGAGAAAGTTCCGACGAGCCAAGGGCGACTGGTACCCTCGCGCCTTGATCATTTGCCCTGGCTCACTGATTCAGAATTGGAAAAACGAATTGAATAGATGGGGATGGTGGCAAGCTGATCTGTATCATGGCGTGGGCAAGGACGACGTGCTCGGCGCTGCCCGGGCTGGAAGGCTGGAAATCATGATCACCACCTACGCTACTTACAAGAATAATCGCGATGAAGTCAACAGGGTACCTTGGGATGTCGTCGTAGCCGACGAATGCCACTCGATTAAAGATATCGCCGCCGAAGTCACGAGAGCCATGAACCAGGTCAACGCTCTCTGTAGGATCGGACTTACCGGGACGGCCATCCAAAACAAGTACGAAGAGCTCTGGACGCTCCTCAGCTGGACGAACCCCGGACAGTTTGGGACTCTTTCGGAATGGAGGAACACGATCTCGAAGCCGTTAACTCTCGGTCAGTCGCATGACGCGACCGTCCACCAACTAAGCGAGGCTAGGAAGACGGCAAAGAAGCTTCGTTTCAACCTACTTCCTCGGTTCTTCCTGCGCCGGATGAAGAGCCTAATCGCCCACCAGCTACCCAAGAAGAGCGACAGGGTCGTCTTCTGCCCCCTCTCCAGCCATCAGCGCGAGGCATACGAGAGCCTACTGGACAGCGAGATTGTCACCTTCGTCCGAACCGCGTTCGATCCTTGCCCGTGCGCATCAGGGCAAAAGCGAGGCTGGTGCTGTTTTAAAGTCACGGCCGATGGAGACTCGTGGAGGTCCCTCATGTTTCCCGTCGTCATGTCGTTGCAAAAATTGTCGAACCATTTCAACCTGCTTATCCCGCAGACGTCGGATACGACAGACAAACACAAGCGAGAGCTCCGGTTTCTCCAAGCCGCCGCGCCACAAACCTGGAAGCAACACTACAACAACCGGGACTCCCTACTCAGTCTAGCCGACCCCGAATACTGTGGCAAGTGGAAGGTTCTCAGGAAACTTTTGAAGCTCTGGCACAGCAGCGGCGACAAAGTTCTCATCTTTTCCCACAGCGTGCGACTGCTGAAGATCCTGCAGAACCTGTTCAATAACACAAGTTATTCCCCGAGCTACCTAGATGGCTCTCTAGGCTACGAAGAACGGCAGCAAGTGGTCGACGATTTCAACTCCGACCCTAACCAGTTCGTGTTTCTAATATCTACCAAAGCCGGCGGCGTCGGGCTAAACATCACATCGGCCAACAAAGTCGTCATCATGGATCCGCATTGGAATCCATCCTACGATCTCCAGGCACAGGATCGAGCTTACCGTATCGGCCAAGTCCGCGACGTCGACGTGTTTCGTCTCATCTCTACGGGCACCATCGAAGAAATCACGTACGCGAGGCAGATCTACAAGCAGCAGCAGGCGAATATCGGATACAACGCCTCTAACGAGCGACGCTACTTCAGAGGGGTGCAACAGAATACGGAGCGGAAGGGGGAGATATTTGGGATTCGCAACCTATTGTCATACCACGGCGATCAGGTCGTGCTCCGCGACATCGTCAATAAGACAAATATAGCCGAGGCGAAGGCGGGGGTGAAACTGATAGATATCGACATGGACAAGGCAGCCCGAGATGCAGAGGAGGATCAAATCATCAAGAAGGAAGATAAGGCTGATGACGACGAGACGGGAGGTCTCAAGCAGTTATCCGCTCTTCTTACCAAGGACGATAATAAGGAAGGCCTCTTCAAGTCGGCGGGAGCACGCAATGTCAAGCACTGCGACCCCATCCAAGCGATCCTCGCTGCCGAAGGTGTCGAATACACACACGAGAACTCGGAGGTCGTTGGCTCTTCGAAGGTCGAAGATGAACTATCGCGACAAGCACAGATGGCCGCCAGCCAAGACCCCGACTGCGCTCTCTTCGGTAGCCAAAACCCCTCCGCCGCAGGCGGTCAGAGGTCGATCGAGTACGAATACAACCCTCCGGAAGACGTCAGACGGCGCCAGTTCTGCACGATGGCCAAGACCTTTGGGTTCCCTAGCGTGACGGAGTTCGCGCTGGCCGTCGAAAGCATGACGCAGGAGGAGCGGAGAAACTGCCTAGACCTCTTCTACAGGAAACGGGTGGAAAAGCTGAAAGACCGAGGCGAGGTCGTCGAGGCGGATGTTAGAGTGAAGACGGAGCTAGATACGAAGGACGATATCAGAATGGTGGATGTTAAAGAGGAAGATAGTACCAACGACGGCTCGAATGATATCAAGTGCGAGATAAACGAGGTCGATGTTAAAATGGAGGACGCGGGACCTAGCACGCCGGGTATGAAACCAAATAGTTTATCTACTACAGACACGAGTAGTGTAAAGAAGGTCAAGGAGGAAGAGGGGAGGATGTCGATGTCTATCTGGATTTCGGACAGCGAGACGGACGAGTTATGATTCTCCCTTTTTATGATGATACCCATACCCACTGTCCATTGACGAGTTTCTAGACGTTCTTGATATTTAACCGGCGTCAAACAATTGTAGTATGAGATTGCAGGCGCAGGCCTGTATATTAAGGATAACGTCGTTGTATGCATCTGTAAGGGGTTACGATAGTTACCTATGGTCTTATAGTTATACCCTACATACATGTATATACGGGTTCGGAGTTATATTGAGACGTTTGATAATACATATATTTTTATATGATAGGATCATCGTCTCCATATCTAGTCCCAGAGATCAGCCAAAGTTGAGATGCATTGACTACATATCATCAAATACCAAATATCAAACCTTGGCGAATATGATTCGACGAGTGGGCGCGGACTGATGCAAGTCAAGTTCAGGTACGGACAACGGACACGGGACACGTACCAAGCAACCGTCCGGGTTAATATATGTGAGAACCTGTCGACAAGTCCGATTCAGCCACGCCCAGCCATTAGATTACCCTTGTAATTAGACTTTTTTTTTTTTTTACGTCGGGGGTAAAAGATGTGAAGGGTAGAATAAATAAAAGGGTGTGAAGGGTGTAAGGAGAGATGATTGGTATATTTATGCGAAGATGGGAATGTATGCGCATTATGCAGATCTTAAGGAGTTGGTACCTTACATACATACAATACATAATGGTACCTTACATATGAAATATGCTGCTAATAATAATATCAATGGATATCCATGGACCATCATGCACATCAATGGGTACAGGACTACAGGTTATGTGACACACACCACATACATACATATGTCTCTCTCGGTAATGGCTTCCCTCCCACAATGTTTCACAGCAGGCGTTTGTTTACCACACAAACTTGGAATAGGCCAGTCAAGATACACTGGTAAACGGCAGGCGGAATCCACTGCATTTGTATCACATAAAGACTATAAACTCGGTTGACTATTTGTGTATCTGTGTCATTGTGTCATTGTCCCTGTAGCGAAAGTTAATGTAATTAAGGATTAAAAAAGGGTTCGATGTTTTCCAATCATAATAGTTTTTTTTTTTCTCTTCTTCAACTATTTCATAACGGGAACGGGAGTCTATACACAATAATAACAATAATAAACACTCTCTCCATAACTACATTTCTACAATTCTACTTACTGATCTTCAACCTTTGATACAAACGCATATCCTCTAATTCATCAACTAACCATCTTCTCTACTCGGTCTATTTATTTTTTCTATGTTTTTTTTCCTCCTTTGCTCTCTCCCTTTTTTTAACCCAACTGTGCAGTCTGCGCCGTTGATCCCCGTTTTCCGTTGCTAAAAACGTCATATCTGACATAATTTGTTGGTCCGTGGAAGGTGATCGTCAACCCTTCATCGCCTCCTTGATCGTCCATCTAACTGTCCTTGTTTATTTATTTCCTTCTCTCTTTCTTTTTCTCTCTCTTCCTGTCTTTTCTTTTCCAAGGGATAAATAATAATAAAAATATCACCTCTTAACAATAACAACTTCTCACCCTCTACGCTCGTTTATCTCATCCAACTACCAAAACTTGACAATCATGAAGTCGTTCGTTCATTCTTTACTCTTCACTACGGTCGCTTGTACCGCCTTACGCCCTAGACAGGGTGATGATGGATGTTGCTTTCAGCTCGCGTCGGTGGGAACGGTCAATGAAACTGTCTTGGAGGATCATGTTGGCGACTTGACCCTCGGCGGTAGCTTTCAACAGGGTGGATTTTGTCTGGATAAGTCGGCTAAGACGATCCAAGATGGCCTGAAGAACAATTGCTTCATGCGTGCACCTAATTATCAGTTCGAATGCTACCAAGGTGCCGTTGGAAATACTGCATTCGACCTCACGCCCAAAAAGGCGGATGGGAAGCCTTACCTCACTTACGATAATGCCACCAGCATCTTTTACGCCTGTCCGATCGGCACCGGCGCTGACAAGATGTACGACATCTACTCCAAGGCCAAGGCCAACAAAGATGGTTGTCTACCAGTGGCATTGGCACTCACGGACGAGACCGCTGCTTGCTCTGCTGGTAGCCCCAGTTCTAGCAACTCGACAGTGTCGGCACATTCCGCGGTACCGCATTCCACACGCTCCTTGAGACGTCATCGTTCGAGGCGCCAATCCTCGACTCAGACATGCACCGTGTCCCCGTCGGCACCTTCGCTCGCCCCTTCTAGACTAAGTTCAGGTAACTCGTCTACGTTAAGCAGCGGCGCTTCGACGGAAGCCGTCATCGCTCCGGGTTCTAGCACGGTGTTAGAGTACAGCGTACCTAGCACCTTCTCTTCTGCCAACGCCGGCTCGTCGCTGTGCGCTCTTCAGTTCCGCATGCCTGTCTGCACTTCTCTTCCCGGCGGCTACCCCTGCTACAGCTTTAGTGGGCTGGAACAAGAAGTCCTGTCCGACTCCGGGATGTCGTTCGATCTCGTGTCGGACGACAACAGCGCGGCATGGAACGGCACAGAAGTACACCAGGTGTTCCCGGGCGAGAACACGATCATCGGCACGTTCGAGTGCGGCCCGGCCGGCAACGATGCCCGACAGATGAGCTGGCACGTCAACAGCGTCAGGGACTTCGCGCTCGAGTACCTGCAAGCTGGTGTCGGCCAGAATGCCAAGTTCAGCGACGGAGTCGGCGCTTGGATCGTCCCATGCCAGTAATGGGATGGCCACTTCAGTTCTTACTAGTAGCAGTGACGCCACGCGGGCCTGCCTAGTTTTCTCTTGTCTTAGTAACTGTTGATAGGAAAGGGGGAAGCTGTAGAGGATATGCCATGAACGAACGAGCATCAAACAGATTAGAGAAGGACATACTGCCGAATAACGATAGACGGACGGAATAATCGTAATGACTTGTGCGGCCTAGAAAGCCGTGACGCATGTTATTAGCTGCAAATACGGAACATAGGTAGACAAGTAAATGCGATGCATGATCTGTTCTTGATCTGCCTTTTTGTCATGTTATTCAGTGAATTGTTGGGGTTTCTGAAGCTTTGAGTAAAGCTGACCTCAGTATAGGGGTTGTTTAATGTAAGCTGGTTCAGTTAGGACGGGAGTTTCGGTGCTGGATGGTTGGAAAGGTTGTAGATATGACAGAACTAGTTCAAGTACGAGTGTCGCTCGTCTTCGGGGTTAATGGGTTGTTTAAATACAACTCAAGAAACATACGCCGTTTCAGTATATCATTGGTTATATATATGGTTAAAGAAGGGAAGGGGTCGAGAGAAAGTGCAAGTTATTATAAGACGTCTCTTTGAGATAAATAGATCTACTGTATTACGATTGCTTCATGGGGAAGGTAGTTTCAGCTATAAGGCCCTTCTCTAATAGGAATAATGATAGTAGTTATTAAGTTGTCTGTGGTTAACTACCTACCTAGTACCTAAACAATCCTGCCGGAGATGATCGCCGTACTTAATCCTAGGGTAAGTAGGTGTTTATTACCTTTACAGGTAGGTAGGTAGGTATCTACCTGGCATCAACCCCCTTTCGCCCAAGTCGAAGGAAACGAACGCATTACCTAATCATCCAGGATTCTTTCAAGGCAACACAGAGGCAAAAACCAGATTAACAGACGACGACGACGACGACGACGACGACGACGACGACGACGTTTCCAGCCTCCCAACCCGTACGTTTAGGAGGTATTCAACGGCCCATTCCGCAAACACGCCATCGCAAACGGTTCGACGGGTTCGAAGGAATAGGTAGGTATCAGACACACACGACTTACACGCGTTACCATTTTCCCGTCCCCCTTTGGACGAGATGTGGTACGTACGGGATGAGTAGGAATCAAGTCAAGTCAAGTCAAGTCAAGTCAAAAAATAAAAAATAGTTAAAAAAAAAATAAAAAATCAAGGTTCCGATCGACGATCCGGAGTAGCATCGTCGCGTTCCTTAAGGAATGAGGAATTGGGGTCGGAAAAAGGGGGAAGGGGGGGGAAGGGAAAAGGGAAAGGAAAAGGGAAAAGGAAAAGGCGTCGGGCCAATGAGATGCGGGTTCTGGGCGGCGTCTGCGTCGTACTGGCCGCTCCCACGAACCCTTGACGGGGTAGGATGGGGGAAGGAGAGGGGGAAGGGGGGTCGTTGTGCTGTTGGTTCGTTCGGGCTGGAGCTGAAGAAAGTACCTACCTACCTACCTATTAACGCCCTATGAATATCTAAGCGTAAGTGCCTAGTGTACATACGATATTGTGGGACGTCGTCCTAAAGGAGGAGTGAAAGATGCTCGGGAACGGCTCGTTTAGGACCATTAGGTACATTCACGCAGCGTCGCCCACGATGTTCCGCTTTGATCGGTCACGGCAAGTTCTCATAAGGGCAACGGCGAGCAGTGCGGTGGTGGCGGCATTACCTAGGTAGTGTAGCAGGGCGGGTACCAGTACAGGCAGCGAATGAAAATCTGCACCAACGCCCAGCGTCGCATCGTGGACTCCGTATATGTACCGTACGGTGTACCTCAGTCTGCGGTAGGCCGTTCCACGCGTACAGTCGGGCCTCAGCAACGTGATCTGCCCTCCTCGATCCTACCTGGCCCAAGGGTTGGTCCTTGGTATCGGTATGCAGGCATACGGCGTCGAGTGCTTCGGTTAGGCTCGTCGCCCCCGTCCTAACAACACACGACGTACATACAGTACAGTACGTACATGCAATCAATACCTAGTAGGTACAACAATCGCCTGGACTGGGCAGGTCAAGTCAAGTCAGGTCAGGTCAGGTCAGGTCGGCTTCCATCCCTCCCAAACCCGCCCTCGTGCTCGTCGGACGCAACGGTAATATATAAAACCCGAGAGCGGGACGGTTGCTATCCATTGAAGGAACTCTTTTTCTTTTCTTTTTTAGATATTTTATTTATTCTACGTCTCTTACCTCTCATCTCATTGTATCATATCCTACTGTATACCTAGGTATAGGTCAGGTACATATATATACCCATATATATAAGGTACATATAACATCGTCACATCCCCCCAAGCAACATGGCACCCTCGGCCACGACCGAACCGGCGACGCCCCCCGCCGAGCCCGTCAAGCAGAAGCCGGCGCCGGCGCCGGCGGCGCTCAAGGCGGAGGGCACCATCGCGGACGCCGCCCTGGAGGCGGACGTGCTGCCGCAGGTCCTGACCGACCACCGGGAGCCCCTCCAGCTCAGCGGCGCCCTCGACAAGTTCCAGCAGTTCGACATCACGCCCATCATCGGCACCGAGTTCGTCGACGTCGACCTGGCCGAGTGGATACGCGCGCCCGACTCGGACGCGCTCCTGCGCGACCTCGCCATCACCAGTAAGACCTTTCTTTTCCTTCCTTCCTTTCCTTTCCTCACGATACGTCACACAACAACAACAAGAACAAGAACTGCCAACTGACCCAAACGGACTCAAAGTATCGCGGCGAGGCGTGGTCGTGTTCCGGAAGCAGGACGGGGTGACGAACGAGCTGCAGAAGGCGCTGGTGCAGCGGCTGGGCGAGCTGTCGGGCAAGCCGGCGACGTCGGGCCTGCACGTGCACCCGATCCTCAACGCGGGCCGCGAGCTCGGCGACGGCGACGACCAGATCAGCACCATCTCCTCCCGCCAGGTCAAGGCCCTCTACGCCAAGCACATCGAGGCCAAGCAGTCCCAGCGCCACCAGTGGCACTCCGACATCACCTTCGAGCCCGTCCCCAGCGACTACGCCCTCCTCCGCCTCACCCAGCTGCCCAAGACGGGGGGTGGTACGTTTTTTTCTTTTTTTTTCCTTTTCTTATGTTCCCCTTGTTATGTTTTTTGTTTTCTTTTTCTTTTTCTTTTCATTTGCGTCCAATAAGATCACGCAGGGAGAGGAACGGAAGAAGGAGGAAGAAAGACTGACTGACGACTGACGACTGAAACAGACACCATCTGGGCCTCGGGCTACGAGCTCTACGACCGGATCTCGCGGCCGGTGCGCGGGTTCCTGGACACGCTGACGGCGTACTGCGCGCAGCCGGGGTTCCGGGCGGCGGCGGCGCGGGGCGGGTTCGAGGTGCACCCGGGGCCGCGGGGGGCGCCGGAGAACGTGGGGACGGGGCTGGAGGCGACGCACCCGGTGGTGCGGACGAACCCGGTGACGGGGTGGCGCAGCGTGTTCGCCGTGGGCCACAACGTCGAGAGCGTCGACGGGCTGGCGCCCGACGAGTCGCGCCGCCTGCTCGACTGGCTCGCCGGCCTCGTGGTCGAGAACCACGACCTCCAGGCCCGCGTCCGCTGGGCCGCCGTCAACGACCTCGCCATCTGGGACAACCGCTCCGTCTACCACGCCGCCACCCCCGACTTCTACCACCCCGGCAACGGCGAGCGCAGCGGCTCCCGCGCCGTCAGCCTCGGCGAGAGGCCCTACTTCGACCCCCTCAGCAAGACCCGGAGGCAGGGCCTGGCCGAGGAGGAGGCCGCCAGGGCGAAGGCTGGGGGGGAGTAACTGGGGGGGAGTAAAAAAAAGGGGTGGGGGGTTAGGTTTTGTGTTGGATCTGGGGAAAGGGGTAGCTGGTATTTACTTAAATAATCGCCGTCGTCGTCGTCGTGCTTCGATTCTCACTTCGGCTATATAATCTGTGGTACGCAGGGCCTACGAGGTCACGAAGGCGTGTTGTGCCAGAAGAACTTCACCGTACTTAGCCAACTACTCTACGCGACATGAAGAAAAGAAATAGGAACGTTACGAGAATAGAATGACTGGGCCATAAGGTTACTGTTCTCGCAAGTGACGAAGAGATCTCGGGAAATGATCGCCTTCTCCTTCCCCCCCCTGATTACCTCTTACTTATAAAGAGGGCCTCGAGAGTAGTTAGAAGGAGGGAGGTAGTTAGGCGAGATCACAACTTTGTGCATAACTCGCATCGCCCTACGAAAGAGGAAATATATAAAAAAGGCAAGGATATAGATTCAGACTTTCGACCCTACATCCAACATGCCAGCTCGTAAAGAGACAAGCAGCAGGTAACCTTCGACACGACCCCCTCCCCCCACCAACCCCTTCATGCCTACCTAGCCTACCTCCTCTCTCCGCGTAGCTGTCACCGCATATGCTCATCCCAACTCTTTTCATACCCCAAACTTACATACCTAGCCTACCTCCTTTTATACATACCTAAGTACCGTCTCGTAAAACCCACCTCTCCCAAGAAATCCAACATTGTTACCAGCAAGTTACCTTCACTCCGATCCCCCCCCCTGCAGGACAAGCCTTGATATACTAAACAAAAGGTAGGCACCTACCTAACCTTAAGGTACCTATTCTTATTCCTTGTTTCTAATGCTTCTATTACCTCCCCCTTATATCATTACCGCTGTCAATATTCGTATGCCAATACGAAAATATCCCACGATTCTATGGGCGGTTTACTTACCTACCGTGTAATACTTCTCCCTAAACGTAACCAACACCGACCCAAGTCTACATAACTCCGTATACCAGGTAGGTAAGAGAGAAAACGTGAATATACATAGGACACAGGTAGTCTAGTAAAATAATACGCCCCCATACAGAATTTCTACATATCCAAATTTAACAATTAGGTAGTTTTACGATACCTACGCCTTGCTCTCGACCCCTTCATAGGTTCCCTTTTCCCGGAACGCTCTACGACGGGCCACCTACGTACCAATTATTGGCCCCTTCACTCAATATATAGAAATCGGATTTTGTTAATAACTGTTCTCTCATTACTCCAAGCCAGACCATGTCCGGTGATTTCTCTTCAATTTCTGCGTCTTAGTCCTCTAGTAAGGCCGACCCAGTAATACACATGATACCCATCGGTCCATCCTTTTTTCATCCTTTATATGATATGCTATCCGTGTTTAAGAGACGTATCGACACTGTTATACATTACTACGTCCGATCACCGTGTCGTCTGTTCCGTGGAATAATTATGTCCCCCGTGTGTCGTCAATCCCTGCAGGATCCAACACGTGCCTGATCGTAGCACCGCTGCGCCGCCGCACTTCAAATCGCACGTCTGCCTGCCTACCATCTATGCTTTGAAAGAACTACAATTTCTCAGACAAGAAAAGCCAAGTCGTGAAAAGCCCAAGGCAGGTCTACAACAGTAGAGTGCCAACAAGCGTGAAAAGACCGGTAAATGCTGCAACAAAGAACACGCCCATATCCATGGGTGGCGCAGGTCGACCGCTGCCGTTTTCGCCCGACGCAGTCGCGCTCGCAGACCCGGAACCGGGCGAAGCTGTGCCTGTCGAAGTGCCATTAGCATCTTGAGAGCCTGCACCTTTGAGGCCCGGTCCAGTGCCAGCCTTCTCGGTCATGTACTATAAATCCATTAGCCCTTCGTACTGGTCTGGGAATGGTCACAATGGGCCAAGTACTAACCTTCGTGGCTGCGTCGGGAATCGCAGGAAGCGCGCTCGCCTCCCATCCACCGAGGTTCCATATTCCGTCAGTCGTCGGGCATGCAACTGAGGCGGTCGTGGAAGTGAAGCCACCATCACCAGTCGGAGCTGGATATTTAGACAGGGCCGATTCAAACCTTCCATAGTCGCTCTCCTCCGTGACCGTCTCGGAATCTCCGCTAACCTCGACAATGCCGTACCCATTACCTTCTCTGCTGTACTCGTACATAAGACCGCCCGAGTAAACGGAAGACATGTCGCTGCTCATCAACGCGCCCAACTCTCCAAAGTCGCGGGTGTTTGTTATGCAACCCCATTCCGACAAGAAGATAGGCAGACCATAGCCAGTGAAGTTCTTCACTTTCTGATCCCAACCAGATTTCTGGAAGGATGACGGAGCACACCATGAATAGTCGTTCTATAAAAAAAAGATTAGGTTCTATAGCGTTGATAAGTATGCTCGAATACTTACAAAAGCGAAGAAGTCGCTTCGCTCGTCGTCAGTACCGCAGTTGAAATATTGCGCAGTCTGCATACGATTGTCGCTAACATCCGCGGCAGAGTACCCAACAGGAATTTTGCGGTAGTTGTGCGAAGCGATATATTGTCTCATATCGCGGGTAGTGGCTTTGACGTAAGGGGCGGATTTCACCGAGTCGGGTTGATCGTTGATAACTTCGTTGCCAGAGAAGAAAGCGAGCGTATTGTCGTATTTGACGAACTCGTCAATGGTAGCAAACACGCTCTGGAGATAGACGTCATTGTAGGATTGCGCAGGCTTGTCTCGGTTAATAGAGTACTGAGGGTTGTTGACATCAAGAACTAGATAGATGCCAGCATCATTCAGGGCCTGCATGCATTCGGAGTGGTCGGCCGAATTGTCAACCGAGTAAACACGGACCGTGTTCACGCCCAACTCCTTGAACTTGGCGATATCTCTCTTACAAACGGTGGTGTCAGTCAGAGGATCCGTGTTAGCTGAAGAACCACCGGGTTGGTAGTCAATGCCTCGGAGATAGAAACGTGTTTTACCAGTCCAGAAAGCTATCATCTACCATCAGTTTCCCTACTTTCTATTTACCTATAAAATACGAAGGGGATATAGATATCATACCATTACCAGAAGCGGTCACCGTGGGAAGAGAATCAGCACGCCTAGGTAATTCCTTTTCGGTAGGAGTAGGACCTGCATGGACCATGCCCACCGCCGCCAAAGCGGACGCTAGAGCAAACGAGCGCATTATGATATCGATACAGGCCTAAGTCGTCGATTTCTTTAAACGAGATAGGCCTTGATAGCAAGATGTAGCGAGATGAAGCAAGATGATGATATTCGTCGAGCCGGATGAGGTCCAAGATCGATCGATCGAATGTATCGTATCGTATCGAATCGAATCGTACCGTACTGTATCGTATCGTATCGTACCTCCAAGCGAGCGAAGGATGTACAAGAAGAATTAACGATAAATCAAGATTTTTAAGAAATTGATTTACAAGAAACGATTGGACTTGTAAGAGTTTGGATTTGTAAAGACGAAAGAGCAAACTATAACGAGTGAGTTTGCTTGGATAAAAAAGATGAAAGATGAAGGATAAAATATGAAAGATGGAAAATGGAAAATGGAAAAACTATGGAGTCAAAGATTGAGAATTAATGGGGTAACAACGAGCGAGAGACGTGGAAGAAAAAAAAAACCCCCCCTTAAACTTGGAATGGGGAAGAGAATAAGAAGGGAAAGTGGAACACGGCGAGAAGTCGTGTCATCTCCTTAGCTTAACTACTATTACTACTTCACATTTCCAGAACAAGGAAAGGGGAATGCAGTAAAGCGGGAAAGGAGGGTGTGTCTGCAGCAAGTTTTACACTAGAGGTTTAGATCATATGAGGGTAAGAGAGGTAATACCAGAAGAGGCAGTATTAGTCAGAGGGGTACATGGTTATTAAAAGAAGAAGATCTAAACTAATTATACTGAATAAGAAAAAATATTATTAATCGCCCCATAATTCTATAGTTCCATTTTTTAGTATATAGGTTTATCTTTTCTTAGGTACTCTAGGGCAAATAAAAGAGTGTCTCTATTTTCTAATAATACTTTGCCATAATATTTTTAAAATAATTTCTATATAATTATATGTTAATTTAAATTCATATTTTTATCTCTAGGTAACATAATACCGTCTTCGACTTCGTTGTAATAATTATTCGAATGGCATCACTAAATTATCTTTTCTTCTTAAATATCCCTCCCGAAATATAAATATTTTTAAAGAATTTTTATAATAATCGGCAATTGATACGGAGTTACCGTCTAAATTAATTAGTTTAAATAAATTTCGATCCACTCTAATACCTACAATAAATGGTCCTCTCTATTTAAGAATTAATTTCGGTTATTTTCTTTTTTGTAAAACTATAATTATATCGCTAATTTATAAAATTATACCTCTTCGATTATAAATTACATATTTTTAAGTTCGGATAATCTCATATCTAAATCTTACCGTTTTTTAATAATATTATATATATTCCATATATATAATTATTAATTTATTCTATTCGAGATTTGAAGGTACGATAAAATTTCCCTTAATTATTGCTAATTTCATTAACTAATTTTCTATCGGAAAATATTCCAACTCGAATATTCTTTTCGGTAGATACCCGTATAATATTTTAAATAACGTGTATCCAATTATTTCGATATATTGTTCGTTTATTACTCGCAATATATCCGGAAATTTAACATCTTACCGTACCTTAAAAACTCTTTTTTTTTCTTTTTTTAACATATTTAACCAATTAATTTTAAATATTTTATTTAATATATTCTAAATAATCTTATTAAATATTTTAACCAATCTTATACTCCGATATAAGATTAAAAGAGTATTTATCACGGTTACACCAATCTCTTCGAAACTTACCCGGAATTTACAAAAAATGAAAGCATTTTTAACATTTATATATATAATTAAAAGAGTAGTTCCCACCTAATTTCTTCATTCCAATGTTTTTTTAAGAATTATTTTAGTTATATAATTTACGATCGGGAATATCCAACTATAATAAGAAAATGAATTAACCATATAATATATATACTTATTCTTTTTTGTAATTTTAAAAAATAGTCCCACAAAATCTACCACTAATATTTAAAAAGGTCGGTTTACGGTAATAAGTAAGGAGGAAATTTTTGGTTTTATTAGGTTAAATTTTATACATTATAGGCAATTTAAAACATAATTAACCGTATCTTAAACCATATAAAGCCAAAATACTATCAAATTAAATTTCTTTAACGTAAGAACCACTAAAAAATATCCGCTATTATTATATGCCAGTTTTAATGCGTTTCGAACCTTTAATTCGATCAGGTATTGCCTCTAAATTCTCTTTTTTATATATTCTAAACTATTATTTATCATATAAAAAGCTTTATATCGATCTTTAAATATTTTTAACCTTAATTATTTTGGGTTATCTTTCATATTGCCGTTTAAGAATTTCCATATATTTTTATACCATATTAAACCTTTATATTTATATCCATTGATTTCAACTACCTTACTAATAAAAATAAATATTCTGGTTGCCATTTATCCGGAAAGTTTATTAAATTATTTTTAAATCTTATTTTCAGATCCTTAATACTCCAAAATAAATAAATTCTTTAACTATACCATATATCCCTTTTTCTTATCATTTAACCAATTCTATAACCTAGTTATATATAAACTAATCATAAGGGTAAAGATATCTTTTATTGTATACGTAAGGGATAATTTTTTCATTAATATAAATTATTTATTAAAATTTATAAATTTTAATAAGATTTTATATCTATTTAAGCCGTTTTTTTAGATCCATTTCTTTAAATTGTTTATATTATTTAGGTGTGATAAATCCTCCTCGTATTTAATTAATAGAAATATAATATATAATAGCATATTTATTACTTAATTTCACTTATTTTTAATATATTCGATGTATACGTTCAAAATACACAATTTATCCGCCTATCATATGTAAATATCTTTAATATTTGGAAACATTAAAAAAAAGGTTAATGGTTTATAATTTATATAGATTATTAATTAAATTCCCAACCTCAAATATCTCTTATAACGTTATATAAATTCCATAATATTACACAATTTCCTTTTATATATATTATAATTCTTTTGGGTTTTCGTAAAGAAGAAGCTATTATATAGGAGGGGTTTGGGCATATTTTGCTATATTTACATAATGTAATATTTTATACCGAATCTTAATACGTTGGAATACATTACCACTAATTAATCTTGTAAGTGGTTGTATATTTTAATAGCCTCTAATATCATCTGTCTAAATATATTAAAAATAACAATTTCCAAGTCTCTTTATTTTTATGGGACGTCGTTTTGGAGACAAGTTAATGGCTTTAAGATCTTAGAGTAGTTTTTAATCTATCATTGTGTTGGATCCATTATACCGATGAATTTGCACATCTTCGTTTAATCCTTAAAAACTAGTTACTCCTTAAACTTTTTGGCCCGTTCCGCCTTTATAGATGTTTGTCTTCCTGTTTTATATGTTATATCTAAAGTTACTATTTTCTTATAACTAATTATTATCTTTTTAAAAGATAACTTTAACTTTACCTATAAGATTTACAGTAGGAAATATTACTCAATTTATTCCAATTGTTCCTTCATTATTATATGTGTAATAAATATATTATTAATATATTTTGTGGCATTCGGCTAATCTCCGGGAGATTTTGGTGTTATTAATGAGGGTTTGGGGTAAGAAAGTGGTATAAGTCTTAATATTATATATATCATTTCCGATATAAAATATCCGACTAATTAAATGCTTTAAAGCATTTAAATAAGTTATAATTAAAGGAATTTAAATATCTTAAATATTAGGATATACTTTAAGTTAAAATATATAAATATTAATTAATAACCATGTTTTAGATCAAATTTAAATATTAAACCAATACATAAATTTGACAAACATTTATATACATTTATAAGTCGAAGAAAATTAATATTGGGGAATTCTTCTTTAACTTTATTATAATTAATTATTAATCTAAACTCTAACCATAAATTTTAAATTACAACGTCCTTATCTTTCAGAATCAGCACTAATATTACCATCTAATCAGATAAATATCTGTTAACTTAATTTATTATTTCGAATATATTAACATTAATACATTTTTATATTAATTTATTCAGCTAATAAAATTACGCATTATTCCAAATCTTTTTTTTCGATTGGTTCTATAATTTAAACTTATATTTTAATTTAATATAATATATATATAAATCTATCGACTCTTTCATATCCGTAATTAAATAAACTTCATAATCTTTATATATATACCATATTTTTATATAGTGTTTTTTTAGGTATTTAAAAATAAGGTTTCTAAATCCGGGATTTTCTTTCTTCCATTATAAAGAAATTTCCTTGTTATTTACCTTTAACTCGGAGATGAATAATTTTTATATCATTTATTTTAATGTTAGAAAAGGTATTACGTCAATATTACTTTTTCTATTCTTTATAATAAAATCTACAAATTTTTCTTAAACGATTAATTATTTATAATATTTAATAAAAAGAGGAATAATATTAGAATAATTATATAAAAGTTTATAAGTTGTTTTCTTTTTCGAGTTTATAATTAGTTGCAATGTATAAGCGCCTAACCATATATGATTTATAAAGATAGATTTAAGTAGGATAATTAATATATTGTTTTAACCCTATATAAGATTGTTCTTAATTAATTTTAAGAAGGTATTTAAAGATATGGACGAATATTGGGTGGTTAGTTTTTTGACATAATTAGGTTATAAGTTATAATTTAATTTTCCGATTTGTTATTTATTATTAATTCGTTCGATATATCCTTTTTTTCGGATTTATTTAAAAAGATAATATTAATTATTAACGATACGTTGGAAATTTCGATATTATATTTCTTAAAAATAAATTTATAGTATTTATTTAATTATAAATTTGATCCACGAAACATTTTTTTCGGCTTTTCTACTAACAAATCTCTAATTATTAAAAAATTGGATTGGATATTAAACGATATTATAACATCCTATAATTATAATAAACCCAATAATAGTTCGATATTATTTTTACCTTCGTCTAACTTTATAATAGCTTAAATAGAGTAAGAAATATCCTTTATTAAGATATTAAAAACCATAAATTGTGAAATGGGGTTTATTTTTTTTAATAAGTTTAAAAATATTATTTTTTTTATATTAATAATTGCTAGTTTATGGCGTTTTAGATTTATGCGGTTTACTAATTGCCCCGCAATCAGATTTATATTAGAATCTTAATTTGTAAATATAAAATCTTATATCAAAAAGTATTGTATCATTTTATTATCTCGGGTAAATTTAATTATAAGTATTATTTGATATAATTTAGTTAATTCGATGATTATAATTAAAGAGTAAGCCATATATTTTCTTATTTTAATATATCGGCGGGCGGTTTTTTTTGTTTTTTTATTAATTTTGGTGGATAAGTGTTTTATATTCCTATAGAAATTAAGGTTAATTTAGATCAAATTTATTAGATTAATTTCTACCGTATTATGGCTTAAAAAATCTTTATAATCAAATACCTCTTTTCTTTTATATACTCATATTTCTATTAAAGGTTTTAACAACTATCTTACAATACAAACACAACGGGGTTTTTTTTTACGCTCCAGGTTTTTGTTAATAATAAAAGAAATTAAAATTACCATATCTTTAACCTTTTTTTTTTTAGTCGGCTAACCCAATATAACAATTAAAAATGATTTTAAAATAAATATTTTTATCTTAAGTTTATCGTCAAAACTAATATTATTTTTAATCTTATGGCATAATATTATTAACCTTAACTATACCGTAAGATCTTCTATCTTATCTACATTATTAGTGATTATGATAACTTTTTTATCAATCCCCTATTCTTCTAAAAATTATTCATAATATAATTATGCTAATTTTACTTATATTTTCCGAATATTGAGATGAGTATTATTCCGGTACTGTATAACCGGTGTGACCATGGCTTTTAAATAAAATTACTTTTACCATATCAATTATTAATCACATAACGTATCATATTATAATTAAATATAATGCCTATTAATATATCGGAAATAAACTTATTTATCTTAAATTAATATCTCTAATCTATTCATTAATAGATTTTTTAAATTTTTATAAGATGGAAGGGATGGAGGTTTAAAGAGATTTTATTTACCTATTAGGTAATTTCTCTTTATAATTTTTAAAAACGTACTAATTTCGGGGGTTTATTGAAAGAAATTAGCCTTTTAATTAATGTTTTGGTTCTAAGGTTTTTGGTTTTATAATTATTATTATTATTATTATTATTAAAGTGGAAGCAAGGGAATTAACCTTGTATTTATTAAAACCACCAACTCCAACTAAATACGTCCTAATCCTATTCCCGCTTAACTTTAATTAAAGGTTTATTTAAGGGATATTCCTTTTTTTTTATCTATCAATTTTCGGATGATTTTAATTTAAACTTATTTACCTTCCTCTTTTATAGTTTTTATTTGGTTTTTTAGTATTTGTTAACTATCTTGAATAACCTTTAATACCTTTTATAAAGATTTTATTAATCGAGTTTAATTAATGAGATTTTTTTATCTTAAATTATAACGTTTTAGTTTATCTATAAACCGGTTAATTACAATTCGAAGGAGGGTTACCTTAATAGGAATTAAAGGAGAAAATTGGAGATTAAAATTTCTTTAATAATTATAATTATTTGCTAATTATAGGACATTTTGGATTCGAATATAATATTAAATCAAAAATTTATTTTCCTTCTGTTTAATACGGGTAAGATTTTTAATTTCGAAAAACTTAATATTAATAAAACAAGAGGGATACTTATCCCTAAAAATATCCTTTAAAAGGTTTAAATTTTCCTATATAACATTCCCTCGGTTGGCTCTTTTAACTATATTTTATATACAAGGATCGGAATCAAAAAATGTAACAACCTCTTTAATACATATTATATTAATGGCGGTAATCATCTTAAACTAAAATAAAGAATATTTAATATAACCTACCCTACAAAACTACCAATGTAATTATTATAACTATCTTATTGTTGATTCTATTCCATCAAAATAACTATATAAAGTTAAATCAAATACCGGATATTTAACTGTTATTATATATATAGATTATTATCGAGGGGGGAAAAATGGTAAAAGGTTTTAAGAATTACCAAAAGATAGATTATTAAAAGGTAAGAGATTATTAAAAAATAGATTATTAAAAGGTAGTAAATTATTAATATTTGAAAGATCTATTTGGTACCCTTCGCCGTATAAAAATTGCTCCGCCATCTTATCGCTTATACTTATAAAATTATCCCTAAAAAAATCTTCTTAATTTTTTAATAATCTCAACTTAACTTAAAATTTTTTATATAGAAATAATCTATTCCTTAATAAATTTATAAGAATTACTTACTTATAAAAATTAAGTTTTAATCTAAGTTTGGGAGTAATTATTGCTTACTTATTAATAATAAGTGTTATTTTTTGGTTAGATTAAATTTTTATTTAAATTCTTAAGTATATTTATCCAAATGAATTAATTAATTTTTGGAAAGTATATTTATTTTTACAAAATAAATTGGAAAAAGATAAAGAAAGGATTAATGGGGAAAATATGGATAATATCGGAATATTTAAATTATAAAATAAAAGAGATCGAAATTATTGGTTTTTATTTTAGTTATTTTTAATATTTGTAAAAAGAGTTTCTATAAAATAAAATTAATTATCGAATTATAATTTATTATATGGTTATATTAATAATTTTTTAATTTAGTTTTTTAATAATAATTTATTTTTTTTAAACGAATGTAGGTATATAATTATTTAAGGCGAAGTGTTTAAAATTAATAAAATCTTATATTTGAATCAATTTTTGATTTAATATAAAATAAATTTGATAATGAGTAGGAATTGTTAACTTAAAGAAAATATTTTCAAAATATTGTTTTATAATTATATATATTTTTAACTTTTATAAGCCTTATCTAAAATATTAAAAGAGGTAATATTAATCAAAAAGGTGTGTAATTATTAAAAAAAAAAAATCTAAACTAGTTACATTAAATAAGAAAAAATATTATTGATTACCCCATAATTCTATAGTCCTATTTTTTAGCATATAGGTTCACCCCTTCCTAGGTGTACCTACTTGCTCAGGTACATACATCAGGGGTACTTATTAATACTACTACCTACCTACATAATCCTACCTCTTACATATGTACCTAACATACCTCTTACCTCTTACCTGCCCAGGTGGTAAAGTACATGTATGCATGAAGGTATGTACATGCAAGTGTCTGTGTAAGTACATGTAGTGCTCTATTAACAAAAAGAATACGAATAATTATTTTGGAGCTAGCTGCTAAAACTTCCCTTGATACGAACATGTCTCGAGCGCTTCCGAGCCAAGACAGGTTGGAGGGCTATGCAATCGGTGGCGCGTGTTGTGTAAATTACTTGTTACTATGCACATCCAGATTGTATTAGTCGTAGACAGTCAGGTAAATACTTCTTAATACCTATAATTCTTGATATATATGACTTGATAGCAAAAGAGTCTGTTTTATGTCTAACTATCTATAATATGTTAGTAGGTAAATGCTTTTTATTAATATACAAGCGCATTTAGGTATTTGAATTATGTAGTCTTACATAGTATAGAGGTACCTAGGCAATTATCCCAATACTTGTAGGTTGGACCTGACGGAACGGAGCTTGGTCAGATTTTTACCGGATTTTTAACTATGTACGGAGTACATACGTATGAGGGTAGCCCACATCCTCGGCATAGCCCTGGACAAAATGAGATTCGGGAGCAGTGAAAGTGGAACCGAGCCCCAACCTGGAAGGCTCGATTATCGAACGCTGTCACTGCATCTTGTTATCCCTGCCCTTACCCATGAGTTGTATACCTAGGTACTTACCATTTTAAGTAAGTAAGTCAACATCATCCCTCGGTTCCGCGCTCGTGTATAAGTGATTCGTATTCAAGCTTTGCTTATTGTCTGTCATAATTCTACCGTCGAACTAACGTAAAATGAAATTAAAGGCTACTAGGTTAATCCTATGAATTCGAGGTACAGGGACGCCGCTTGTACTACACTACTAAAAAAAAAAACATTGAAGCTAAGGAGCTGTTTAATAGGTATTTCTTGTCTATCATTCTGGTTGGATCATGCATCCAATCATGAATCGAAAACCCGCTTTGCGTAAAAGGTTCTACTGCACGGGAACGTGGTTCCAGCATCAATGGTAGTAAACCCACTCTCTAGTTCTCTAACTTTGGCGCCTACATAAGTGGACTATGTCGTCACTCTGATCACTTTCAGCCAACATTAGAAATTCATCTACCACAGTAGCCTCTTGGCCATGTGGCCAGGTACATGTATTATAAAGGCACCATACAGTAAGACAACTAGTATAATATACTAAATGTGAAACCGACATAGTGAGTACCTCCTAGGTTTCAAGATAATATTCTACTATGTTAGGTATTAAATCGTTACATGTAGGTTATACCTTATGATGAGATGGTTCACATCAATAGTCATCTACTTAAGTTTAAACATACATATATGTACTTTATATATGAAAACATGAGCCAATTAGGTCAGTAAAGAAAGTATTTTTAATCTCACATCAAATCTTAAGAACGAATGGAGTAAGTCGTAGGTAGAAAAAGGACTTAACTATTCTCCTCTTATACATCTCTAGCTACCTAAAACCTAACACCCACCTGTTACCCACCTGTTCTTATTCCTACATACTAAATATAATCCTCCCTCATGCATCCCGGTACTAATATTTATACCTCCTAATCAACTTCTCTCAAAATATGGATACGAATAACACGAGGCTGTCATCTTGACTGTGTATTATGCGAATTTATAGTGTGCTGATTGGTCGGCGCGGAGGTTTGAGTTTTCCGACCCGCCGATCACCGTCTTAGACTTACATAGGTAGTAACACTTTTCTCGTCAGCGTTCTTCTTCACCTTTCCATTTTTCTATTTCTCATCTATTTTTTATACTCAACTCTACTATTAACGTGAGATACTACGTCTGTTACATCTTGGCTGGTAACGATTAGCCGCGGTCTACTGACAAGGCGGCCGTCCTACCGATTCGAATCCTTCTGCGCCTGCCGTGCAATGACTGGTGGACAGGACTCTACGAGAATCATCGTACTAATTTTATGTGCCAGGGAGCGAAGAAGCACGCCTATTAGAAGGTATATGCGTGTCGGTTATATTAACTAGGTAGCTGATCTCGGAGGTTTATCCTGTCATCCTGAATTTCAGTCATTATGAATTTCCCTATAATAGCCTCCCACCCCCTTGGCGTTCCCTCGACATCACACCGACACCAAGAGATGGGCGCTCGTTGAATCGGGGCTGCCACGCCACCGTAACCCGTGATATGTATTATCAAATTACAGGCACATACTAGGCATCATCTTTCGGTCAAGATGGCTAGATATTACTCTAACCAATCTTTACCTAACTTGATACAGATACAGGATGTTTTGGAAGGAAAAGTTCTATCACAACCACAAATACTATTAAATCTAGGTAGTATTCCGCCTAAATTCCTCTTTGCTCGTCATGCTTATTCTATATTTGATACAAAAGAATTGAAGACTTTTAACGTGGGCGTTGGTCTAGTTCACGTCAGAGTTCTAATACAAAGAAATAACTATGTGATCGTCGTAGGTACGTAGATGATAGTTTAGAACATCGGTTAATATATTATTCTGTAAGTAGAGGGGGTATTATCTACAACGAGCAAAGCCGGTACTTAGAGGTACTACTATATTATTAAAAAAAGAAAACAAATCGAAAAGTATATATAAATAAAATAAGACTTCGTTCTTTAAATATGAGTAAAAGCTAAAACAGGTACTTAACATGTTAAAGTCATATTCTTTTAAGGGTTTCATGATGTCATCGTGCCAAGATACCTACTTTCATCTTCTGTTTCTTCGCCCTTCTTTGTCTTGATTTATTCTTCTTTCTTTACATGTTTAAGGGGTATACCTAAGGTAAGAATTCAAACAGAAAAGATACGAATTTGGCAATTGTTAAAACCCCTTCAAGGCCCCCCCCCCAAGGAGAATTTCTGATGCGGGTTACTTTTTAGTTCAAGCACTTCATCTCCTCGCCCTCTAACATCGGGAATAGTTTCAATGATTCATTCATGATAAAAAGCGGCCGACCGCTGACTACGAGAACATCGCGTACAAGATCCTACATCTCTCTTTTCTATTTTTCTTTTGTCACTAAGATACAATACAGTGCGTTCCCTCCCCTTCAATGGACGTAATAAAGGATAGGAAGGTAGGTACCTGATGATATCACGATCATCTAAAGACTAAGATGTTCCGGCCTCAGAACGCCAGAGACCTCATATAATCCAGTCTGCCCTAGAGATCTCTCCTTACCCCCACCACGACACGTACCACATCAACTGCTCGAGCTCGTCAAGCATCTTCTCCGTTATCTGGGACGAGCTTTCGATGCGCTCTATGAGGACAACCACGTCAGTGAGGCTCCGCCTCAGCTCGCCGACCTTCTTCGTGTACCTGATCGTCTCCGTCAACAGGCTCGCGGCGTGCGTGATCGGGTACGTCGGCCCGTAGGACCGGATGTGATTGCGCACGTTTTGGTACGTGTCTTCGGCCCTCCCTACTGCTTCGTACACCGCGCTCGTCGCCGTGTCCCATCGCATCCTCTCGCCCGTCGGGTCCGCGGACGCGATCCTCGTCGTGACCGTCGCCCGCACGTCCTCGAAGAGCTCCTGCACGCGGTCTAGCTCGTGCGTCGCCAAGCGGAGGGTCTTCTTCGCTTGCGTGACTGCGTACCGCTCGTCGTACGAGTCCGTGGACCACGGCGGCGGTCTGTTGCCCGGGCCGGGGTGTAGGTAGTCGTCGTGGCTGCGGGTCGGCCTGGGAGCCGGCGCGGACCAGTGGTACGGGCTCTCCCGGTCGCTTCCCCGGTCGCTAAAGACGTAGGACTCTTGAGATCCTTGGGACTCTTGAGACCCTTCAGACCCTTCTGATTCCTCGCTGTATGGTTTCCTCCTATCCTCGCGCCTTGGCCTTCTCCTGCGCCTGCGTTCTGGGTTGCCGTGTTGGTCGCGGGACTGCCTCCTCTCGCGTCTCCGGCGGTCCCTCGCGTAGTCGTAACGGTGCGGCCCGCCCGCTTCGTCGGTCTTCGGTCTAGACGCCCTCTCCGCCACCTGCCTGTCATATTCTTTCCTGCGTCCCGCGTCTTGCAAGATCACCCATGCCTCTCGGACTTGTCGGAATCGCTTGTTGATCTCTTCGGCGCTGCCTTCCTTGGCCTTGTCCGGGTGGACTTGTAGTACGAGCTTCTGGTATGCCTTCTTGATCTCGTCTACGTCGGCGCCTTTGTCGACGCCGAGCGTTTTGTATAGGTCGTAGTCTGGAAAGGTAGTTCCTGTCATGGTTGGAATCGTGGTCACTTTCCGAATAAATAACGAGATTGATCCGTGGTCTTGTCTTCTAGCAATGTGCTACTAGATGAGGACGAGTGTCCGATGTCTTATAGCGCAGAGAATCCATAGAAATCCCTGCTAACGAGTGGACATGGTTTATGTAAGGTATGGTTCTATGTCATTGTTTGTCCGTATATCACCTTAATTAGAGACTGTTGCGAGTCGAAAGGGAAATCTTGTCTTAGCAGTGAATCACTGACATAAAAAAAAAGTCGAGGGAAACAAGGCTACTGTTCATCGCAATTTACTCTCCGTCCTTCGGGCTTTCTATCGACAATGTGACTAGTACACGTGGGACTTTGCCGTCAACACACGACTCGTTGTCGAGTAACGTCTCAACATCTTTCTAAGCCGCCGCTATGGCGCCAAGAGCCGAAGGGCTAGCTACGAGAGCGTGAGGGCGTGCCAGCTACCACATTGCGTGCGCTTGCTCCGTGCCTAAGTAGAAAGACGTGACTGGGTCCTCGGCATCCCGGTCTTTGTATTTACTGGCCGAGGCGTGGTGAATTTAGTCCCCGGCCCAATGACAAGGCTCGCGTGCATGTCCCACCGGATCGTCTCACTCGTACATAGACGGGCGAATGTCGTAGGTGCTCCCTCGTCTTGAGCTCCCAAGTGAGAGGCACGAAAGGGCATGGCAAAAGAAGGTAGCTATCGCGGCCGAAGAAAACGAACAACAGCACGGCCGGACGCCAGCTTCTATAAATAACCCCGAGCCCGCATTGGGCGTTCGTCGAGGACGATCGGGAACGACGAGGACGACAACGACGACAACAAAGCATGGGCGAACGGGTAGGTTTCCCGCTTATCATCATGGCCCAACCACACGACGAGACGAGGTAGCCGGTACATGGCCCGGCCTCGACCACTCAGAGGAGCGACGGGGACCCCCGAGGTCCGGATCGGAACAGAACCCGGTCCTCCCGGCTCAGCGTAAATGTGGGCAGGCAGAGCCTAGAGGGCCCGTGAACCCATGCAGCTTCGACATGGTCGACAAGACCGGGCTGAGTGGAAGTTTCGAGAAGTGGTCGATCGCAGCTTGTTGACCTGTCCAATAACACCCCTCTCCAAGCTCCCTCCCTGGCATAACAGGTGGCGAGAACTAGAAGTTCATGCTGTCACTGTCAAGCTTTCGTTGTGAGGTATGTTATCGGATATATTCCCGCATGTAACAGCTGGAGAAACATGAGAGAGACGAGCGAGTGAGACTTATGTCCAGATTTATTATTTATCTCTTCTTACGTCATGCTGCCGCGGCGCCCCGACGACGAGCTCGTGTATATACACAAAATAACCAGGGCACCCGCCGAGACCGGCCCAGTCCCTACCTTCCCTCCTCCGCCCTTATCATTTTTTTTTAAAAAAAAGGAGAGATCATGTTCGTAATATATTCCGCGTAAGCAGGAGATCTCGACCGTTCATAGCGTCGCCGCCGCTTCTACTGCCCCCGAGGCCTTGAAGGCCGTCTTGTTCGTCCACCTGATCTCGACGTTGTGCATCCATTCCATGTATCTCGCCCAACCTAGCCCAGACACATATTAGTCTTGGAGGGGAGAGGGATGATTGATATAGCGGAAGAGAGAGAGAGAGAGAGAGAGAGAGGTCATACTCCAGTAGGCAAACTTGCGGCCGAGAAACTTGCCGGCAAAAGGGACCAAGACCATGGTCAGGAGCAGCTGCAGCTGTTCCAGGCTCTGCTCCCACTCCTTCTGCGCGTCGTAGTCGTCTTCGGACACGAAGCTCTCGGTGGAGGTGGAGGGGAGGGAGTCGATCTCGTCGTCGTCGTTGTCGTGGTCGGAGACGTCGGGCATGGCGAAGGAGTCGGAGAGAGACATGGCTCTTATGCTGCGACTGAGGGTGCGAGTAGGTGTAGATTGTTCGTCTCGAAGGTAAAAAAAGGGTCGAAGGTCCAAGGTTGAAGGAAAAGCAGCGAACTGGGCGCTACTGCTGACAGGATGGATACATCGGGTCCCAGTCCCCTACGTACTCTAGAAGTAGCTTCGAACAAGGTAGAGATATATAGTGAATAGCTGTATCAAGTATGTGTATGGTTGTTTTGTTGTTGTGGTTGTTGTTGTAAAGATGAAGTTATGAAGTTATTCAATATACGCATAGTTACATACCTAGGGTCCGGGTATGTATGTATATGTAATAAATGTCTATGTGGCGGTTGTCGTTAGAAGGCTGCAGGTACATTCATACTACAAGATACATACGCTATGTACAGCCTATCAGATCTATAGCACAGATGCCGGCCCGCTTCAATCTGTCATTGGTCAAAGCTATCTCCGAATAAAAGGAATGTGGGACCGATGCTCTTATACGTAGGTACGGAGTACTTCTAGCCTACATGTATCTCATAGGTACATGTAAGGGTACTGTAGTACATACATACATTACATCAGGTGGGGTTACATGTGCCCAGCGTAACTGAGTCACACAGCCTGGCCGAATTCCAATATGACAGCCTTGAAAAGTTAGGCTCTAGTGTACAGGACATTAAGCTAAAATCGATAGGTAACAGTTAAGGTATCAATGTAAGTACCCATATTGATATCACCAATAAGGCGGTAGAGAGAGATCGAACATACTATGTAAAGGCGAATAAATAAATTCAATG
This sequence comes from Hypoxylon lienhwacheense, assembly GCA_902806505.1. Taxonomy (NCBI): domain Eukaryota; kingdom Fungi; phylum Ascomycota; class Sordariomycetes; order Xylariales; family Hypoxylaceae; genus Hypoxylon; species Hypoxylon lienhwacheense. The sequence goes on from CADCWW010000005.1 coordinate 1,133,421, forward strand.
TTCACATGTACATAACTAGGTAATGTTTCTTCTCTATCATACCTAAACATAAGTAAGGCCCAAACGTCACAAGATTAGGTCAATATTTCCAATCTTTCTGCGCTCTTTTTTCTTTCTTCCTTCTCTTATTTATTTTATTTTATAAAATCATATATTCTTCTTCTTATCTCGAATTATCCAACTTCGTCTTATTCAACTCTTGTCATCCTCAAAACATCCCAAGTCAAGATTTAAGAAATATATAAAAAAAGAAAAACAGGTGCTACAGCCGCCTACCACAAAAGACCTTGTCTCTTGTCGTCAACAACTATCGAATCGGTCTGCAACACATTCTTGATTTTGTGCATCAACGAGGTCACGAATGAGTTGAAGGGAAAAGTTAAAGAAATAATAAGAATCAACAATTAAAAAAAGAAACCAGGGATAGAATATCCAAAAGGTAGCAAGGATGGATGCGGCAGATGCGGCAGATATTGTAAGTTTTTATTTGACCTCTGCTTGTTTTTTATTTATTCTTTTATTATTTATTTATTATTTACCACTTATCTCCGCATCCTCCCCCTTTTCATAATCCAAATCAGAGTACAAGATTTGATGATTTATAACTTCATCCGCCGATTGGAATCGGCGTTTGGAGTTTGCGATGTCACTGGCAACCTCGAACAACCCCCCCCTCCCCCCTCCTTCCCTTTCTATTTGGCATATGGCATTTTAGCATTTGGCATTTGGCAGGTCCAGTGTGTTTGGGGTTTGGCACTTGGTAATACTATACTTTGGTACATCAAGTGGGAACTACACACAGCATTGAGACACTGAATGTACAGTGCATGTATCAAAGTTCTTTCTTGGCTTGGTAGTTCTTGCCCCTCCAGTCCCCACGGGATATAACTAATAGCCCCACTATTCCCTTTCCCTATTACCCACATCCCCACAAAAGAACCACTGGGGGCCACTTTCAAATCAAAAAATCGGAAGACGCAGAGTTTAAGAGTCATACCTTTTTTCTTCCACACAACAACATCTTCTTCTTTTTCTTCTTCTCTCTTTCACTTTCACTTCCACTTTCACACATCTCCCATTCCGTACCCGTGTCGCATCGGTGTCATCAATCTAAAATAATTCATCGGGGGTTTTTTTCAATTCGACTAGACTTTATATCGATTATTATACTCACCTTTTATAAAAGTCCAACAAACAGGAACAACAAATCTCAGTCCCCGAACGCAAACAGCGAAAATCAGTCGTCTTCAATTCCGAAGCCCTCGTAGTCGAACCCGACGGCAAGATAGTCACCATGGCTTCCGAAGATACAAAGGACACTGCTCTGTCTCACACACCTCGTACGCCGCCGCTATCCGCCGCTCTTGAGGCCTTTACTGATGCGAGAGAAGCTGCCATTGACGACGCTGCCCCTGCCCACGAAGAAGGTGGTCTTGACCTTCTGAAGAAGAAAAAGAAGAAGACCAAGAAGGTTGAGGACGGTGAAGGAGCGGAGGCTGATGGAGCTGCTGACGGCGCCGTCGAGGCTGGCGGCCTAGATCTTACCCTTACCAAAAAGAAGAAGAAGAAGAAGGCACCCAAGGCCAGCGAAGGCGATGAGTTCGCCGCCAAGATCGCTGCGCTCGATCTTGACAAGGATGCTGATGCGGAGGGCGCTACCGAGACGAAGGCCGATGAGCAGGGTGGAGATATGGATAAGGGGACCGGTATCTGGAGTCACGACGAGGTCAAACCTATCACTTACGACCTCCTGCTTGGCCGCTTTTTCAGTCTCCTGGCCCAGAAGAACCCAGACCACGCCTCGAGCGGCACGCGTAGCTACAAGATCCCGCCTCCGCAGTGCCTGCGTGAAGGTAACAAGAAGACCATCTTCGCCAACATCCAAGAGATCACCAAGAGGATGAAGCGAAGCGAGGAGCACGTTACCGCCTACCTATTTGCCGAATTGGGTACCAACGGCTCCGTCGATGGTAACAGACGATTAGTTATCAAAGGTCGATTCCAGCAGAAGCAAATCGAGAATGTCTTGCGAAAATACATAAGTAAGCTATAGTCTACTCTTCCCCTCCGGCACCTTTGTGTTGTATCATGTCGGATCTAACTAAGTATCTCTAGTCGAATACGTCACCTGCAAGACGTGCCGATCTCCTGATACGGAACTGAACAAGGGCGAGAACCGACTCTATTTTATCACCTGCAACTCGTGCGGATCCCGCCGATCCGTTACCGCCATCAAGACCGGTTTCTCTGCCCAGGTCGGCAAGAGAAAGAAGATGCAAGGTTAAATGTATCCCTATCTCGATTTTCTGCCTCTTTTCTGGCAAGGTACACACATACCTTATGATGTACCCAACCTATACCGTCAAGCTCCCTTACCCTCTTTTTTTCAAAAGAGACGTATTTCATCTTCTCATGGTCTCAACTTTCTTCCCGCGCAGGTTAATGTGTAACGTGGGAGATCGAGGGGGGAAGGGAGAAGGAAATGCGTTATGTCGTTTAAGGGTACGCTTGGGACTTGAGCTTATTATGTAGCTTAGGATTTTTTTTTTAATCAGCAGTAGCCAAGTTCGACTGCTTTAGCATCTACTACCTACTGAGACTAGAATGACAAGACAGACAGGGAGGACACGCGAGAGAGAAGAAGATAAGAAAATATCACGGAAACGATAGTTTTTTTTCTCTTTCTGACGTTCTTGCTTGCTTGCTTATTTGCTTGTTTGCGTGTGAACGGATGTTTACATACGACGTGTTCAATGTCCATCGTGCATGGCTTTCTTGTGACGTACAAGGGGTAGCCAGGAGGTAGTTGACGGTTTGTCGTCCGTCAAACTGTTTTTTTTTTTTTTTTTTTTTTTTTTAGAAAATCATTGTAGAGGTGTTTTTACTGTTTAATGGAATCGATTCGTTTGCTACTTACCTATCTATCCACCTACGTATCTACCAGGTCGTCTACGTACTGTATTTATTTTCTTGCTCTGCATGTTTGGCCCAAACGAATGTGGTGTATTAGATTACCTAGGCACCTAACCTACTTACTTACATACCTACATACATACTTATAGCTGGGATAGGGGGTAAATACCTTAATGTTTATTAAAGATTGGATGTACATAATTATCAAGTAACGGTGAGTAAATAGGCTACCTACCTACATCCTATAGTAGTTAAGAGAGGTATATATAATATGTAGGTAGGAGGTAAAGAGGTAGGAGGTAGGCTATATCCAGTCCCCCCCCCCCTTTTTCTTTTTCTTCTTGGGATGTTAAGGTGTTTGGTAGGTACCTACCTACCTACCTGTATGAGGTATGTATGTACAGGTATGTAGGTAAGTAAGTGTGTGCCTTTGATCGTGTGCTTTTATAATAGGTACCTAAGGTAGGTACTACATCAATATGATGGCATCTACCTCCTTCTACGGTAGGTACCTACCTATGAAAACAAAGCATCCTGATTACCAGGTACCTAAGGTATATAGATCGTATGAATGATCTTTTGGCCACTTGGGTTTCTTGATAGTGGCTAGGTACCTTTAGGTATGTAGGTGATATAAGTTCGACTTCTTATAGAGAGGTACCTAGGTATACGTTAGGTAGGTATAGCTGAAGCGAGAGTACGTCTACCTATGTTTGATGTAGGTCAAGGGAGGTAGGCGATAGCCGCGCGAGGCGAAGGGGGCGGGAAATAAAGCGCAGCATACTAGGTATATAGTATATGTCAGGCATCGTGTACTCTATCCCATTACCTACCTCCTTTTAGGCTAGAATAATCAAGAAACCTGGGTAGAGATATAGAACCTATGGATTTGATCTATTTTGTAAGCTTCGACCGACATCAATATCATAACTCGTAAAGTGTACCAGTGACCACTCCATCATATCTCGTCTCATCCGATCCGGGCCTCTTCATGCTATTTATTTTATATTCCTTAGGTGCTTGCAACTATAACTCTGCAAAACGAAACTTTTCTAGGACACTAAAAAAACAACCGACGGGCAGATTCTCATCCCCGATAATGAGATCTAGGATGTCGACAGGCTGCATGGGGTTGTTGTCGATGTACATGCGGTCGACGGCAACGCGCACGTGAGGCACGTCCCCGTCACGCGGCAACTTCAACATAGTCGCAGGACATCTGTCCGGTACCGGCCATTCCCAGTATATAAAGGCTATGGAACTCTCTGCGAGCATCTCGAGAGTGTTATACATGTCATCCGGACTAAGCGAAGGTTTGGATGATTCCTGTTCATCAAGTTTTCTCAAAGCCTCCGCTCTTCTCCCATAAGCTCTAGATGCACTTTTTCGTAGCCTATTCTGTAATGCGTGCGAAGGCCTAGGTCTCGTGTCCTTCGGAGATGCCCTAGCGATCATGTTAACACGTTGATTCATAAAATCGATGTATGCCAGCGATATTTCTAGTTTCCCAATGAATGATATTCTGTCCCCCTCTACTCGGTTTATGTATACGGCGAGACCTTGGACGGCGGTAAACGGGAACAGGAAACAAACAAGCTCCCTATCTGTATTCGAGTACGGGCATTGTATGAAGCCGTTATTAACCCAGGCGACGACGTCGCTCCTACATAAAGTAGTCTGGGGGACGTTAGCGGGCCAGATGAATCTCCTCAAGACGATATCCCCTGTGCATGGCTGGTAGCTAGGTTGGTATTTCAAGGTGATTGGGCATTGCGAGGCAAGAGAGAGCCGTAAACCAGATCTAACCAGAGAGGAGGCCTCATTGACGACGACCTCGCGTGTGCGACCTAAGTAATTTCCGTCACATTGTATCGCGGGAATCATAACAAACTGAAAGACTTTTGTCTTATGTCGATACCCGCAATTCAATACTATCGTCTTTGTAGTCCGTAGTTGTGCTACAGGGAGGCGACCGCTGAGATGGCGTACGGTCAAGTATTTGGGACTGGTACGGAGAATGGGTAGGGATATATGTACCGCGTTACGAGTGACTAGCGGAATACGCAGGATGGAATTGTAGTCGTGGGAGGCCACGCTCTGCGCTGGGTGGCAGACGAAATCACCCGAATCTTTGAAATCGTCGGGGCTCTGAGCCAACAATCCGAAGAGCGGCTCGTCATTGCCCGGTTTCCACTCGATCGGCTCGTGACCTAATAATTGATTCTCGTTCTGGACATCTCGAGAGAAGGACGAAACCACGGTGCCCCAGGCGAATATTGTGTGGTCTTCTGGGTAATCTTTAATTATCTGCTCTTGCAGTCTTTGAAAGGCTCGCTTTCCTTCGCCGTAGATTAGGGGCAGGTTTACGTCGAATATGCCGAGGAGACAATATGCTACATCCTCATCGCGCGATGTTTTCCTGCCTGCGGCCCAAGACATGCGCTGGGATATGCTTGCATATTGTAGGTCCACGCCATGTAGGTATTTTTGCTCGATGTTGGTAATACGAGATATGCAACCCGAGAGATATTGCCTTGTCCCAACCTCGTGCCAGTCCATGAAATAGAACATGATTTCAGTTGGTGCTATTAGTTCTTGGAGTGTCCATCCACGAGTGAACCAACGACTCTTGGCAAGATCTTTCTCGAGAGTAGATAGTTCCATGTGAGGTTTTTTAGAAACGTCGGCCAAGTAAGCGTAGCAAATTTTGGCACCCTTGTACCATCGAAACATGGAGTTGATGGACTCAGTAAGTTCAGCGCTGCTGGTTTTATCAATACAGCATCTGTTGATTTTTCGTCAACGTCTCTCAAGCCTGGAAAGCCTCAGAGGATTCTCAACCTCTCGGACCAAACTCACGTATCGATCCATACCCAATCGATTCCATCTTTTACTGCTTGTCGGCAACAGCCACCTATTTTCGAGAAGCCATCCATCCGAATATCAGACCAGGATGGGGACTGGGCAATCCAGTCATGATATGAAACTTCTTTGTCTTCCCAAGTATGTGAGAGAATGGCGTATGGGGGGATGTCGGTGTATGAGATGAAGTCTTTCATTTGGCCGGTATGGGAATTAAGGAGGCGCATCTTCAGTGGCTGTGAATACAGGACTCGTTTTAAAATACCAACTGGGTAGAGCTCGTGATGTCTATGACTCAGTGCAATGCAAAGCTGGAGAGGTCCAAGTCTCTAAGAGAGAAGGGGAGAAGGGGAGAAGATAACGACCTTTGGATGTAGGTCCCAGATAGGGTACCTAATTGTATTTCAGGCATCATCTCGTGCAGTGTACTGTCAGCAGTGCGTTCATCAAATACAACACATGCTCGCGTAGGTATCCAATGATAATCCATAGCAGATTCCGGATAACCTATGGATCTGTAGAGCATATATTGAAGATAAGTTAATAGGTAAATAATCGTCCCTGGGTTAACATTAATATACAATGAAGCGAGTCGGAGCAATAAAAGTACTTAGAGTAGTTGATGTCCGTCTAGATGAGAGAGAATAATGTAGATTACGTGTGTCGATCAGTGATTTGATATGAAGAAGTTAAGAAGTATCTAGTCTTGAGTGGGAACAGGCAGATGGATTGTTTGTAAAGGTGTGTATTATTATGAAGGAAGAGAAGGAAGAGAAGTTGGAAGATGAAATGTTTGATGGAAGTTTGATAATATAGTTATACCTTATAACTGTTATAAAGGTACCTCTATAAATCAATCAATATTGCAAGAGGTAAGGTTCAATGTTTAATAAATGCACTGAAGATGTACATCAATGTATGTATGTATGTATTATGTAGGTACCTGCAATTGGGATAATTGGAGACATTGATATATGTAGTGCTTGTATCCGGACGTATATACCATGTTCATCGTATACCTTACATAAGGGTACATTAGGTTATGTATGTTACTAGAGGTAGGTACCTGTATGCATGCATGCATGTGTGTATAATGAAGGTGGTACGATCCCTTATACACTGGGTCCTGGATGTTTTATCAGGTATTTGATCTTGGGCAATTACATGTAATTGCAATCATGTCTTATTGAATTCTTTATCTTTTTATTTTTAGGTAACTATCCTTTTTTTAAAAGAAGGCATTTGACGCTCAGAAACTTATTCACTTACATACTAGACACACACTTATTCCTCATATTCTTATGTCGTCTCATCTCCGGCCGAACACTCACTCTCCTCATCTCTCATTATCCCCTTTCTTCTACTCTTATTAGAGATAGAGATAGAGATAGACTTAGACTTGTCACTTAAGAATCACCATGGCACAACCTCAGCTTCTCAACGGCCAATCAGGCCTACCAGTCGATAATCCGACCAAGTCATACTGGCACAAGGAGCCGTCTGCTCAGCTTCTAGGCCATCGGACGACCAAGGACTTGCCTCGATCCGCCGACGTTGTGATCATAGGGAGTGGTATCACGGGCAGTTTTGCCGCTCACTTTTTGAAGGAAAAGAAGCCTGACCTGAAAATCGTCATGCTCGAGGCCAGGGAGGCTTGTTGGGGAGCTACCGGTAGAGTAGGTGAAAGGGCGGAAGCTTTCTTTCGTAAAAGTTGAAGTCTCGATAGGAGAACGACTATCCCCCTTTTTATGCTGATCATCAATTCTTGTACACGTACACATATACATGCCATCTAACCTCCCTAGGTATCGATCATATCTTCTACCTAAACTACCACTAACTCAACACGGAGGATTGGTATTCCAGCCTCACATAACCAACCCTATCTTATTCTCGTCTCACTCATACTCCTTTCACGCCTTCGCTTTAGTTCATCCACACTAACATCTCTGTCTCTATCAGAATGGGGGTCATTGTCAACCTGCCATATACGCTGCTGCCGCGCCACACATCGCCTCGTTCGAGTTACGGAACTTTCTGTATCTCAAGAACTTGGTGGAAGAGCTTTCTATCCCGTGCGACTGGCGCACTACGAGCGGCGTGCACGCTTTCTACTCAGCCAAGCTCTTTGACATAGTGCGAGGCATCGTCGACGGTCTCACGGAGAATTATCCAGATCTAGCCGCCAACATAGCCCTCGTGAGCAAGGGTAAGGCAGGCGAGGGCGACTTAGCGGGCAGCCCGACCTACCTCCTCGAGGGTGAGAGGAGAGAGCTCACTCTCGCCGGCCTCCGCGTCCCCAACGCCGAGGGCGCCGTAGTCCAATGGAATGCTGCGAGCCTCTGGCCCTATAAACTCGTCGCCTTCGTACTAGAGCGTCTGCTCGCGGGCAACAGTGGTGAAGTAGAAGAAGGAGGGAAATGGTCCTTTAACCTCCAAACGAACACCCCCGTGACAGGCCTCTCGCAGGCCCAACCCTTCTCAAATTCCAGCTCTACCTCCCTATGGACCCTCCACACCCCCCGCGGTACCATCGTTGCCCCTCAGGTTCTGCTCGCGACAAATGGGTACACCTCACACCTGCTTCCTCGGTTCGGCGACCTCATCGTTCCGACGCGCGGACAGATCGCCGCACTCGAGCCGCCGGAAACGAGCAACAGTAACGAGGAGGGAAGAAAGGGTCTCTTGGATATAGGACACACGTACTACCTCGACGGCGAGCCCGACGATCCGTATGCCCGCGACGATTACTTGGTCCAGCGACCGCCGCGCTCCGCGGAGCTGATTTACGGCGGGGGCCGGCAGCACGCGCGCGGCCGCGGGATCGGCGTCTGGGACGACTCCGGCATCGACGACGCCGTCTCGTGGTACTTACGCGGGGAGCTGGGGAGCCTGCTCGATCTCGAGGTCAGGGAGCCCGGTCCGGCTAAGACGGGCATCTCTTCCTCCGAAGAGAGAGACAAAACAAATGATGATGATGATGATGATAATAATAATAATAATAATACTAAGAAGAAGAAGAAGCAAGACCTACACGCCACGCACGAGTGGACGGGTATCATGGGCTACACCCGGGACGGACACCCCTGGGTAGGCGAGGTACCGGAGAGTCTCGGCGGCGGCGGCGACGGGGGCGGGCTGTGGATATGCGCCGGGTACACGGGCCACGGGATGCCGAACGCGGTCCTGTCCGCCAAGGCCGTCGTGGACATGATGGTCGCCGGCGACGTCGAGATCGACCTCCCGCCCGAGTACGAGATCACGGAGTCCAGGGCCGCCGCGGCCAGGCTGGTCGAGGATGTCTCCGCTATGGATGCTAAGGGCAGCTTGTACGCGGAGTTCGGCTCGGGCTAGGGCGTAGGAGGGGGGAATACAGGAGGTAGCTAGGGTATGGGTATGTAGGTAGGTAGTAAGAGTTGGCATAGTAGAGGATCGTATGATCTGGATAGGTACCTCCTATCAGATAAATGAAGACCATGCGGATATTGATCTCCCTCTTTATTTAAATGTTTGTTATGTTACTTAGTTACCTACCTACCTATCTTAGAATAAGGGGGCACGTAAGTTGGAGAGCTACACGACGTAGACAGGAATTATTCACTAAGACGCGAGTAAGTCTCTCCAAGGGAGCTAAGCTACTACGCGATAATTAATGTCATGACAATAACTACTGCTGTGTTTTCAGGACCGATGCAATGTTTTATTTGCTCGTAGGTAACCCCCCCCCTCCCTAAATAACCTGATAGCTATATGTACCTAGCTTGCCTACAGGTAACCTACCCTACCCTACCCTACCGATGAAAAAGAATCGGACGTAAGTCTCAAAATACTGCCGAGGCCTCCTGATAATGCCTGCAGGCTCCGACGTCTCCTGCTATGATTAGACGGTGGGGGGGGGGGGGTTCCGCCTCTATCTAACTTACGACGACGACGATCGAACGGTAAAGAAGAAGAGGGAGAGGAGAAGAAATAAAAAAAGGCAAGAAGACGAAAAAAAGGGGGGGGACCTCGCCTTCTTCCTCCGTAGGGGTATAACAAACTCCATTCGTTTCCTTGTACGTTTCGCTCAATAACTCCAACACAGATGCTTTCCCTGGTGTCCGTACATTCCTTTTGTTTTGTTTTTTTCGTGTGCCAAAATACCATTCCATGAGCAGAATTCTCTCTTGCCGAATTTCCCTCCCGTGTCCGACGCAAAGTTTAGGTTCGTGAGTTTCCAGTATGTCTAAAGGGGGCCTATGTCATCCGACTTCGACCAAATGCGAAATAGAGTAACAGGATAAAGTCTTGGGATATATAATCCGAAGTTCAATCTGAGCTTCAGTCCCCGTAGTTAAGCTATGTCACCAGATAATTCGCCAATGTCCTTGTGGCCTTCATAGACATATATCAAATATGTAAAGCGACAATACCATGACTATTCTCACAGTTTTTGGCTCGTGTGATCATCGACAAGCCTTGAGTAGTAGATGAGATGCGCGCTTGGGAGACTAGCTCTAATCAGCCTCGGCCAACTGCATGATTAACGTGGCTGCCATGTCGAGGAAAGGGAAGGGGCTCATAACGGCCTTCTCCTCCAGTAGAGTTCCATCGAATCGCTCGTAACCGGTGCATTTGAAATCAACGAGGTAGACTTTATCCTTTGGGTCCATTTCGTAAATCTGGATTTCCATTCGCATCCAGACAAAGTCCTGCTTTCGTTTATCCATAACGGAGTATATGTATGTGTTGTCATCTGAAGCAGCTTCGGCGGTAACATGGCCCGAAGAAACCGAAGTCCTCCGGATATCTAAGAAGGTCTTAGGACTGAAGTCAGAACGTTAAGATCAATAGACCTACCATTTTTCCTCCAGCGGCATATTATATGCCAAGGATCGGCAGGAAGCTTATAGTATTTTATCGGGTCAAACGTCTCCAAGTCAATTTCGTCAGGAGACAGGCCCTCGTACGGATTATGCTGGCCTATTTCGCGTGATCTAGCCGCATACGGGTTCCTAGCACAGTTGACGTTAATGAGAAGAACCCGGCTATCAACCTATGCGACACTTACGAAACATCTACACTACTTCCATGGACCTTTTCGAACTCTTCGTCCACAACCCAGGTAGCACCAAGCTTTGAAAGTGACTTGTATATGCACAGTAGAGCCTCGAACGGAGCATTTCGGGACCTGATACCGAATTGCCAGCGGACCGCTTTGCTCCTCTTAGGCGCAACCGGGGTCATGGCTTGCGGATGGGATTGGCTATCATCAAGTCTCATGGCACTCTTAGAGTGAGGCTTGAGGCGGCGAGCCGCTTCCTGCTGTTCGGCTGGCGTTCTAGGCTGCAGAGGAACATCGGGTACCGGTTGAGCATCTACGGGTTCTTCGATTCCCGCATTCTGAAGCTCCAGATATTTTTTGTGGAGCGAAGGAAGACTCGTTGGGAGGATTCCGACGTGGCTTACGTATCCACGAGGTGAAGAGCTGGTAATTGTCGAGGTAGTGGAGCGAGCAGAATCAGCAAGCGGACTAGCCTGGGATTCGCTCGGGAAATCCGGCGGGTATTCTCGCCGGCTGTCTAGCTTCGCGTTTCCCAAAGCCTCCGAGACGCTACGCATCTGTTCCTCAGCCTCAGTACTTGGAGGAGAGGTTGCAAAGTAGGGGTTGTCGATGCCCGTTCCATAAGCAGCTACAACAGGTCAGAGGTATTCGGAATTTCCATGATAAGCGGACGGAACACTATCGAAAACACGTGTCTCGTTCAAGAAAAAGTAGACGACTCACGGTTTACTTGCATAAGCTTGTTCTCACGAACGATCATATACGCATCCTTAATGGCAGATGGTTCATCAGCCTCGAGAGCTTCCTGAACATCTTGTTTTCCATAGCCCATGGTTTTGCTGATCTTGTCGGTAACTTCGTCGTGAAGCTTCTCCTGGACCTTAGCTGGGGCGTGGGGCGCAATGTCGCTCGGCCTGATGGCCCTATTCGGATCCACGCCGGTGTTAAAAAATTCCTCGACTGGCGGGGCAAGGTAGGCGGGAAGGTCTTTGAGAAACCAAGGGTCTTGTCTGATCTCATCGATACTAATTCGCTGCACAGGATTAGTCTGCAACATTTTTCGGATAAGACTCGCCGCGTCGCTGGAAACCCAATGCGGAACGGTGAAGACGCCACGCTGGATTTTCGAGAATAGACTGGGAATATGGTCATCGTCGAAAGGAAGTCTGCCAACGAGTAGAACGTATAAAATTACGCCGCAACTCCACACATCGACCTCTGGACCAGCATATAATTTGCCGCTGATAACTTCTGGCGCCGCATAGTTCGGGCTACCGCAGCTTGTCTTGAGGAAATTTCCATCCGTCATGATGTTACTCAAGCCGAAATCAGCAATTTTCACGTTGAGATTGTCATCGAGTAAGAGATTCTCAGGTTTGAGGTCTCGATGGACCACTTTATGCCTATGGCAATACTCGACGGCGCATATCATCTGTTGGAAAAACTTGCGAGCCTGCTCTTCCGGCAGTCGCCCGTGCTTAACGATGTAATCGAACAGTTCGCCCCCTGCGTATTCCAGAACCATTATAATCTCGGCTGGAGTCTTAATCACGGTATAGCTAACAACAAGGCCAATTAGGAATCGAAGGCCGATATCTTGATCGCAATGAAGATACTTACAGTTTGATGATGTGAGGATGTCGCAGGAGTTGCAGGTATTCGATCTCTCGCTCAACGCGACCGACCATATCTCTGCTGATCAACTTCTTACGGGCGATGATTTTGAGAGCGACTTTCTGATTAGTTGACCTATGAACAGCGAGTTTGACTTTCCCAAAAGAACCTTCGCCGAGGGTTCTTATTATGTTGTATGCACCTATTCGCTGATCTATCTTTGATTTCTCTCGGGTTTGAGGCGTCGGGTTGGGAAGCAGGCTACTACCTCGAGCTCTGCCGTTGGAGCCGTCCGCGGTCGGGATGACGTTAATTTCGGGTAACGGAGCGCCATTGTTTCTCTGTCGAATGAGTGATGGAGATAAGGACATGGAAAGTTCCTCTTCATCAAATGCTCGGGAAGCCATGTTGTTGAGGGAGTGTTATGGCTATTAAAAAAAAATTGGGATGATGGTGAAACTCGAGCTATGAAGGTTGATGAGAGATCGTCATGAAGTAAAGGTCCAACAACGAGGGGCTCTTTGAACTAGTAGACTAGGGGACCGGAGCCGGGGGTCGGTACATGGTAGAACAGGGGATTTTTTTAAACGGGGTGTGGAGTACAGTACCTTAGGGGTATCTTAGGAGGTACCTATCTGATCTATTGAACAGACCGCACGAACGTATGTACATACATGTATACTAGGTACATATGTAGATAACGTAGATAGGTAGGTGTTAGTTGTATGTACCTGTACCTGTACCCGTAGCTTGTAGGTTCTAGGCTGTGTAGGCCCTATTAGGGTAGTGACAATAGCGAGTAGGTACGCTTGGACCTCAGCCACTCAAGTCTTGAATCTTGGCATCAAGCGCTGTTTTTCGATCGCGTATCCGTATGCTCCGTACCTAGTGGCAATGCTCAAGTTCGTCAACTAGTACAGACAGACTTTCGTATAGCTGGTACTATAATACTGTAGTTACCAGCACTGAGGTACTCGGCTTTTATATCTCGGTATTCGGCGGGCTCTTGCGTGTGGATTTGCTACCTCGGGTTTAGTTATCAAGCATCAAGCATGTAATATTCGTGTTTTTTTGAAAAGATAGGATCTTGTTAACTGAGCTCAGCCTTTTTTTTCTTGCATTAACTCATAAACAGCATCGACCTTCAGCCTTCAGCCTCAGATGGCTGAACCTGTCTGGTCCGATAAGCTTCCCCAATGGCTCTAGTAGTAAGATATTTTGATCTTGGTCGGGATAATACTCACTTCCAAGCGTTGGATACTCCTTATTCTTCATCCAATCCAAACGCGGGAATTGGTTATGTCTTGTAGCTGTAATAGAGCTGAACATGAAAAAAAAAGGTGAAGAAATGAAAAACAAGACACACTTGAAAGTTGAGGACTATGAGGTACATATGTAGCTACTACTTAAGTTCAATGTTATTTAACTACATACATGTATATCAAGTACCTATGTAGGTCCTGTAGGACCTACATGTAGGGATACCTAAGGCAATTACATTACCTATGAATAATGTTTACAACTCCATCTTTTATCCGATGCTATTGCCGTAAATATCTAATTTTTCTTACTTGAACGTAAACTCACATGTTAGAGTCGAACCATATATGCAGCTTGCTCTTGCTAACTCGAGAAAAAGTATCACAAGTTCAAGGGTCATGCTCTTATGTACATATGTATGTTAGGGGTAGATATTATGCTTTATTGGCAGACATCAAGTCAGGGTAACCCTTACAAATCGAGACTTTGTGATACATCAGTTTTAAGACAAAACAACTACACGGATATGTATATGAGGTAGGTGCCTTCCCATGCACAATGCAATTCGCGTAAGAGCACCTAGGAGGTACATGTGTAAATATAGCATTCAAAGTAACATACGTAATGTTTTACATCCTTACCGTCATGGGGGGGGTTAGCAAAACGGTATTATTTCGGCTTAAGAATCATCAACCGTAGATATTCGGCTTAATTAAATAAACCACTCGTTTTTTGAATGTTATAAATATAAGCTGCTGTATTATTAAGCCGTATTTATACCTTTTATTTGTATAAACGTTTCCTGTTTTTTAAACCGCTGCTCAAATAAGCCGTATACATACAGCTTATACAGCTCATACAGCCCATACAACCTGTATAATATACAGGTTACAGTAATTATATCAATTGAATCAATTAAATCAATTAATCAAGGGCTAGATTACCTATCCAATTAATCTGATTGGTTGCGCAACTAGTATACAGGTCTAGTATACAGGTCTAGTATACAGGTCTAGTATACAGGTCTAGTATACAGGTCTAGTATACAGGTCTAGTATACAGATGGTGATGGGTTGCACCTTCCTAATCTATCTCGTTAGATGAATAATACTGCGAAATAGCATTTCATGTCTATACGCGTAGTTTGCCTCGTAGCCTAGTGGTTAGATGCGTAGACCAACCAATTAGATTTAAAGCCTTAGGTTCGAATGCCTATATAAGTAAATATCTTTACCTAGCACCTCGTCACGTGACAATGTCATGTGACACACCTTATACATAGTAATTCTTATAATAATTCAATAAGTATAATACCATACAAAATAATATACAAAGATACCTCCATTGGTATGATCAATTAGTAATCAATTAGATTTTTTTCCCAAAAACGAATGGCTAAACTTAAACGAATGGCCAAATCTAAGCCGCTTAATAACTAAACGGCTTAAAACATTTTAAGCCGCTTTATATATTTTTCCGTATGAAAATATACTGCTCGATCATTTCCTTTTATATTTTTAAACGGCTTAGATTTACATCCCGTATATATACCAAATATATACCGTTTGAGCAACCCCCCCTGTGACGGTAAGGATGTGTTCTCGGGAAACAAAGGCGACCATCCCGGTTGTACGATCATATGTTCATGTTGTCAGCTCGATTCGGCCGAGTAAACAGTTCCATTTTTTCCCAGCCTATAAATGATTTAAGAATATGATTAGACATATACTATTTTCAGAATATTATAGCATCAATAGTATTAAAAGTACAAGTATGAATAGGTAGGTATTCGGTATACAGGTATAGATAGGTACATTCAATGACATCAAGATGCACGGGTATAATTATAGTTGAGTAATACAAATATATACATGTATTTATAGCTATACAACATAGGTACCTGTAGTTAAAAGTTAGAACCTATGACGTTATTCCGTCTTTTCCTCATCTTTCAGCCTCTCCACAAGCTTCTCCCTTAGAAAGTCACTAAGACCTAAGCTAGTTTTACATGTAAAATTAGTTGACAATCACCACGTTTATTGAAATCAAGGACAATCGATAAACTTACATTCCTTCGTTGGTGACGATGCGGTATGTCCCACTCGGTTCGAAGTCTCCTATGATAATTCCAGAACCGTCGACTTCGATGCTACCTAGGATGTCTTCGGGCCATGCGATTCTACCGTAATCCGGCGGGTTTCTCATGTCACTGAGATGAATATGTCCTCCAATTCCTGCCCCTCCAGCACCTCCTTGAGCACTGGCGCCGCCGCCACCACCTCCACCAGCACCACCACCTCCTCCTAAGCCGGCCGCCGATTCTCTACGCCGTTGCTTCCGTTGCTGAGGAAAAAATGCACCGCCCGAGCCGAGGTTCGCCCCGCCCGGTCCGGCGAATGCTTGTGCTTCGCTTTTAAGGCCGGGATCCTGCGCGGCATACTTGCGGAGGACATCGTTTAAGATAGACATAAACTCTGAGTTCTCCGTAAAGGACTGAGGCGTTGGTGGTAATGCCGTCGTGTAGCCAATTGCTAATCTATGCTTTGGCGGGTTGGTATGGAGATAGGTGAGAAGATGTTCACCATTTAACGAGGCATTTGGAAAAACTGCCTTGAGCAGCACAAATTGTAAGCATGACTGAATTAATTTATAATAATCTGGGAGAGGTTGCTGACTATATAAGGATTTGTGCTCAACGTAGAGACACTCCGATATGAGAATAGCTTCCAACTTGATGGAACTATTCGAGCTCGTGACAATAGCATTCTGATGTGAAAGACGGGGTTTGTCTCTTATACCTAAGATCAGAGAATTCACTTTTCCTGGTCTCCTCCAAGTATGAGGTATAGAATGATGCGCATGGAAAGTTAAGTATTAATATTCTAATGAAGTTTTCTGATAATTAACTGGAACTCGGATAAATCTATCACTGACGTAAGATACGAATACTTTTACCTTTCGATAAATATAAAAGTGGACCACTAACTATATCACCACCTCTTATCATGTTACTAAAAATGGAACCCCTGTAGCTCATTAACGCGTGAAAGGCACCAAACGCGCCTGACGCGTCTCTAATCAAATATTTACAAAAATATCAATTGTCGTCCAGGAATTGAGATCGGGCTTCGAAGCTATGAAGCTATAGAAATGATAATCTGCATAAATTCAAAGTCTCCAAAATGCAACCGAATAAACCAAAAAATGCGTCTATATTCGCACCCAAAACGCCAGCCCCGGCTAATCCCATCCCGTCTTCCTCTCCAGCCTTCGGGACTCCTGCGCATACCTTGAAGCCGTTTGTCATAGCGCCAACCAAGGCGACTATTCTGCCAATTCTTCTGCCTCCTGCCACCTTGAGACCGCTAGCATTTCGAACCTTCACCAAGAAGCATAGCTTGACCCTCACTTCGTCTGCGCTGCAAGAATTAGCCACATTTATCGGTCGACATTGTGGTTCGGGATGGCGCGAAGAAGGGTTGGCAGAGAAGGTCCTGGAGGAGGCAGCAAAAAGTTGGAAGAACCGGAATGGAGGAGTGATAGTGGACGGCGCGAGCAATGAGTTAAAGGATATCCTGAAGACGTTAGAGGGGAACATGAGCGGTGGACGGATAGTGACGGGACGAGAATTAAGCCGGCAAAATAGTTTCGCTCTGGACTCTAGTCAGGACGCTGACCTAACTAACACGAGGCTGGGCTTGCGGCCATCCAAAGCCCTTGCGCGAGAGGAGACGGCGAGGAGCTTTGGGATGTCGGGCCTTGGTGTCGAAGACGACGAACTTAACGATGAGAGTTTGAAACATCCGAGGAAGTGGTTAAAGATTATCAACGCCTATGACCAACCACGTATGGTATACAACGTCACGAAGAAGCACTTTGAGAGGTTCGCATACCCCTTTCTACTAAATACTCTTTCTAACCCCCGAGACTAACACCAACTGCAGGGACCCTTCGAAACCGTCATTGATGCCTCCAGCATCTCACAAGACAACCTTGTTCCGGAACAGATACAACGTCATACACCAACGACTCTTAAGAAACGAGTCTTTCCAAAGCTCAGCCGTAGCAAAGACGAAAGCAGCCCCGTCCCTGAACCGATCCGCCTCCTCCGATTTAACGGCCCAACAAACACATAAGATCACGCCGATAGCCAACCTCCTCGGCCGCCACGGCAGCCACCACATGCTCCTGGGCCTGCTATCCGTCCTCCCGGCAGGCGGCCTCGCCGTCAGCGACCTGACGGGGACCATATCGCTCGACGTCTCGCACGCCGTCGCCATACCGGAAGACTCGGCCTGGTTCGCGCCGGGCATGATCGTCCTGGTGGACGGCGTGTACGAGGAGGAGGAGGAGTCGACGGGGACGGGGCTCGGCGGCAGCAACGGCGTCGGCGGCATCATCGGCGGCCGGTTCCAGGGCTTCTTCGTCGGCCAGCCGCCGTGCGAGAGGCGCAGGGCCACCCTCGGCGTCGGCGGGCCCGACGACCTCGACCGCGGACAGTCCATCGGCGGCGGCTTCGGCTGGATCGACTTCCTGGGCGTCGGCAGCGAGCGCGCCGCCGGGTCCCGCATGCGCAAGCTCGAGCAGCGCATTCTCCGCCGCCCGCCGCCCCGGCCGCGACCGACCCTAACTGCCTCCTCCTCCTCCGCCGCCGCCCCCACGCAAGATAATGACGTGGACGCGGACGCAGACGAGGCGCCCAGCTGCGCCCGCATCATCGTCGTCGGCGAGCTGAACCTCGACGAGCCGCGCGTGCTGCACGCGCTGCGCAAGATCCTAGCGACGTACGCGACGGAGCCGGAGGGCAGCGCGCCCGTGGCGTTCGTGCTCGCGGGCAACTTCACGCGGCACGCCGTCATGGCGGGCGGCGGCGGCAACGGCAACGGCAGCGTGGAGTACAAGGAGCGCTTCGACGCGCTGGCCTCCGTGCTCGCCGACTTCCCCTCCCTCCTGCAGGCCTCCACCTTCGTCTTCGTCCCCGGCGACAACGACGGCTGGGCCTCCGCCTTCGGCGCCGGCGCCGCCGTGCCCCTGCCCCGCCGCGGCGTCCCCGACGTCTTCACCAGCCGCGTGCGGCGCGCCTTCGCCACCGCTAACGCCGAGCTTGGCGGCGGCGGCGGCGGCGAGAGGTGTCCCGGCGAGGCCGTCTTCACGACCAACCCGTCTCGCATATCTATCTTCGGCCCCGCCCACGAGATCGTGGTCTTCCGCGACGACATGTCCGCGCGCATGCGCCGCACCGCCGTGCGTCTCGGGTCCTCCTCCACCTCTACCTCCACCTCTACCAACCCCGACGAGCAACCGGCCGACTTAGACAAGGACGTGCCCCCAGCAGACGCCGACGCCATGGACATCGACGGCGCTAACCCACCACCGTCAGCGGCGACGGAAGGAGGAGGGGACAAGATCCCGCACGACGTGCGCACGGCGCGGAAGCTGGTGAAGACGCTGCTGGACCAGGGCTACCTCGCGCCCTTCCGCCACGCGATCCGCCCCGCGCACTGGGACCTCGCCGGCGCGCTGCACCTGTACCCGCTCCCGACCGCGCTCGTCCTCGCCGACCCCACCGCCCCGCCCTTCTGCCTCTCCTACGAGGGTTGCCACGTCCTCAACCCCGGCCCCGTCCTCGCCCCCGGCCGCCGCCGCGCCGCGCGCTGGGTCGAGTACCCGCTCGGCGGCGTCGGGAGGGTCAGGGAGTGTATGTTTTGAGTTTGGAGGGAGAGGGGGGAAAGGTGGATAGATGGATGGATGGATGGGGGTTAGTGGGAGAGATGAGTAAAGGAGAATTATTTACACGTTTAGTCGCGACGTATGGATGGTATGCGGATTACGTCGCATCACTATTCCTACGTCATGCGACATTCATAGCAGAAGCTAGATACGAAAGATGTAATGACGGCGACTAGATATCTCATGACACAGCATAACATAACATAGCACAGGCACGAGCGAAATGATCATATGCTTTATATTCAATTACTATATTAAAGAGCCGTTCGTCATGGGCGGCGTCAGGTTTCCCGCAGTTCTCGTTCGCAGCATGTCGTCGTCTATGCCGCTGGCTTGCAGCCGGTTTTGTTTCTTCTCTTTAAAAAGGGGGTAAAAAGGGGGGATGTAGACAATCTCCAATATGTACACGGAAAAATCGGATCGACGACCATACGCTTGTAGGGAGGCGTTTCGCCGCTCTCGAAGCTTGCGAGCAGAATCCAACGGGCGAAGTCAGACGTATAATTACCATTATTCTTTGTGGATTAGATGACGTACTAAGTTAACAATTAGCGATGTTTAGCTGGATTATCCTCCATGAAATGTACTTACCGGGATGAATAGGTACGGCACCTGTCTCTCGTACTCCTTCCACGCCTCACCATACTTATTTCTGCAACGCTCGATATCTCTCATAGCGCGGTGTGTGATCATACAGCAGAAAAAGGCGGGGTAGAACCATGGGAAAGGGCTCTTGAACCCTGTGACTAGACCCCAACTGATGGCGAAAAAGGCATCGCAGGTGTAATGCAGCTTGCGCGCATATCCGTACCAACCGTCCACAAGAAGCTTATCGCCAGTCTCCGTGTCGATCGTTTTTGGGTTCTCGATGTAGATCCAAGGTAGTGCCGGGAATGACCTGCGCTTCTGCAGATTGCCACGCTCCCGGGAACGAAAGGCGTTCTTCTGCCCATTTGCCTGATCCCAAATGACATAGATAGCCAGATAAAGAACAAAGAACGCACCCAGGGCGTATTTATTCCAAGCATACTCTTCAGGATGATGATTAGCGAGATAGAGAGTGCAATGGCAGTACGAAAGCGGAACGCCAGCCATATTCCAGAAAATGAGCATAAATCCCCATTTCTCATAATACATATCCCAGGTAGTGACGATAAGCTGCTCGCCTTTGGAACAGGCGTTGGCGTAGAGGTAATGGGCCATGACTAGGAAGAGGACTTCGCCTGATACGTAACCGTACTTCTCGTACTGACGCCCAGCAGCTGCACACGTGAGTCCGAGTAAAATAAACCAGGGGACGCGGACTTCGTAAAACATCTTGAA
This sequence comes from Hypoxylon lienhwacheense, assembly GCA_902806505.1. Taxonomy (NCBI): domain Eukaryota; kingdom Fungi; phylum Ascomycota; class Sordariomycetes; order Xylariales; family Hypoxylaceae; genus Hypoxylon; species Hypoxylon lienhwacheense. The sequence goes on from CADCWW010000005.1 coordinate 1,154,167, forward strand.
GTCGAGGATCCCGAACATACGGGGGTTCAACTCGGCTCCCATGAAGAAGTCGTAAATCGGGTATCCCGTCATCCGGTGCTGCGCGCCACGGATCAAGGCCGAAAAATATGCAACAAAGGCGACTAAAAAGCCGGAGATGATGGCGACGGATAGGAGTGGACCAAATTCATCGAGGAAGGTGTATATCTTAAATACACCGGTAAAATGCAGGACTCCCATAAGAAGGATGGTGAAATAGAAACTAGCGTAGGCGGAACAGTAGTAAGGGAGTTGCTTGCCTCCTTCATGGGGAAGAGGCTTTCCGTTGATCCAGATACCTGGCATCAGACAGTAACAAGCGGCCTCGAATATGATGAACGTCCAATAGATTTTCCACGCTTGCAGGTGAGGAAATGCGCCGGTATAGATAAACTGTCCCATGCGCCAAGCGAAGTCGACAATATGCTCCCCTTCTTCTGGTAATGGGAGTTTACCGTCGTAGTAAGTAGCACCAATCCACATATAATACATCAGCATGGGGAAGCCGATGATGAGGGCGAGAGTTCCGATACTACCACCGAACTCGAAGACGCCTGAGTGATCGATCTTGGGGTCCATGCCCGGCTTCCAACCATCGACGACATGTTCTTTCACATGTCCGTTCGTGTGGCCTTTCGCGTTACCATTTGTGTTACCATTCCCATTTGCATTACCATTGCCATTCCCATTCACATGACTATTCCCGTTTGCATGGCCATTTCCATTCGCCTTCGGGGGATCAACATCCACGTCAGCGCCGAGAACAGCGGTGAGCTTCTCTTCGGGAACAGGACTGAAGTCTTCTTTCGAGGCGGTGTCTGAATCATCTATATTTTCGATGAACTTTCCAACACCACGACGCCGCAGAGATCTAGATCTACTAGATCTAGTGGTGGTGGTGGTTTCGGCCGCAGAGCTTGAGTCGCCATCATCTGATGCGCCGTCGATAAGGGGGAACTGAGACCTGCGTCGCGTCGAACGGCGGCCAGGAGTTTCAACCATGCCATTGAAGAGCTCCTTTTTTCTACAATACGCGAGTTCGAACATGTTAGTCAACGTATAATTTGATTATAAGTTATTTAATAGTTTAGGAAGATAAAAAAAATAATAAAATCCGAGGTCGGTTCGTTTCTAATTGGATCATCAAATCTTGACGCGTTGTTTTCCTCCCGTTTACGATTCGGAGGCGATATAAATAAATAAGTAGAAAATACTTATAATAAAGTAAAGAATACACGTACCTAGGAGTTGCACGTAGGGAGTATCTCGAAGACATGTCGAATAAATGTAATTAATAATGAAGGAGTGGACAACGGGCAGACTAACAGCTCGTCAATCGGACTAGAAAATTAATGGTCAAGGTAAAGAATGAAAATGAGAATGAAAATAAAAAATAAAAATAAAAAAGAAGAGATGTCATCGAGATGGGAACCGATCCCGTCCGAATCCACTTTGTACGTTGTACCTTTTTTGGGGCTTGTTTTTATTATTATTAATTTTGGCTACGGTCGCCTCCTGCCCTTTCCTTGCCGTAGTCAGGGGCAGCCACTTGTCAAAGCGGGTTGGGTGGTCTAATTAGTAGTACTATGTACATACTCTCCACCAATCAGACGATCTATAACTCTATAATTATCGGTTAGTACCGGGTAAATGAAAACATCTCAATCATTCCCGACGATATGATTCGCTTATCTACCCATTGAAAAGATTAAAAGATTTTGACTTTTGCCAAGCTAACTTTATACCAGGTTATTCTCATTAATTAAGAATATTGTGTAGCTCTGATTTTACTATTGTTATGTATGTAGTAGGTAGTCGCGATCACGCTAGTCTTTGAAAAAGGCGGTCTTGGCCTTTTACGATCTTTGAGTTCAAACTTTTTAATTGTTTTCATACCGTTTTCTCAATTTCTACCTCTTTCACTTTCAAGTCTTGAACTTCTATGGCTTTCTCTCTCCCTCTTCGTTATTCTTCTTTCTTATGATGCCAGCTGAGTTTGAGCTTGAGCTCTTTGAACTCGTCAGATCTCGTGTCACTCGAGTGCGATGACTACTACGATTAGTATTATTTTGAACATCTCTTTGAGCCATAGCTGTTACAGATGACGAAGATGGTCGAGTTGACGATTTCTGAGGACTGGTATGTCCCAGTTGCGAGGACTCTGTATTTCTCTGGGGAGGTGTTTGAGTACGTGATCGGATTGTATTGAAGGCATAACGCTCTAAGTCGCGAGTATCGTTTGCGATGATATCGTACGAACCAGTCGATGCTGATTCTGCTGTCTTTTCTGCCGGTGGTTTACGCCTCTTATACTCAGCTAACTCGCGTCGGAGTCTTCCGGCCGTCGACGCCCAGTTTCTAAGCTGCTCTTCTAGTACTTCGCTGAATAAGTCGACGAATCAGTTATAATGTAGTTATACTAATTTGTTTATGATAGAATTCGACTTACAGTCTTTTATCATTCGCATTTCTTCTCATCGCCTCTTCGAATGTAAATAAGCTACAAAGTAAGCTTACATTCGCTGTTGCACTTTGAAGACTCAGACGCAGCTCTGGTATATCGGGTTTTTTCCAAAGCCACAATATTCGAACCCAGAATGCACTCAACGGAGTAGTTTCCGTACTGTTTATTTCGATAAACCGTCTCACGAGACGAGAGAACTCCCTCTTGACGAACTTGCATTGCTTCACAATCTTTTGAACAAGATCAGCTCTCATAGCCTTGGATTTCTCGTCCATCTTGCTGGCGGATGTTCCTGCTAGATCATGAAAGTAACAGAGCTGACCAGTGAAGATGGAGCTTTCGAGTATAAAATAGTTGATGTCTTTGGGTGCCGAACGTATTGTGCGAACACAAACACGCAGGTCTCTCGTCAGGTTTACCATTGTGCCCGTCAGTTGCATGATAGCCGCGAGGCCACCGAGAAGTGTAAATGCTTCCGCCATGCTGCTCTGTCGACGAGTAATGAATACCAGATTTCATCGTCTTGAAGAATCTTGTCGATATATATTCTCTACATCGTTAGCCTCATTTAAAGGACCTCCCTGCGGTCAACCTCGTCAAACCCATAGCCTCATTGATTAAGCAATGCGATGGGGCTTAGGGGGGAAAGTATGGAGTAGAAGTATTGTTGATTTGATGAGCGATCACGCCAGTGGTCCCCCGCATATGAGCTGACCATATCCTTAGGTCCGGGGATGGCTCATGATTCTGAAGTTTTCCTGGCTGGTTTGTTGCAAGCATACATTTCACGACTTCAGATATATTTTGTCGACATTCGACGATTTATCTAGCGACTGCTTTTTGCTAAAGAAGACCAAGGTCCATATAGCCCTACCATTCGATGAAGCCTCATAATGGACAGTCGAAATCAAATAAACCCATTTTTACACAACGCAATGTTCTCTCCGAGAACGATTCGCAGCATCGCTCAGCCAAGGCATCATTCCTGACAGGCGATGATGAAAGGGCGCAGTCGAATCTCACCTCGATCGCGGGAATAAAACGAAGTCGACGATTGAATCACCGTGACTATATAGGAAGCAAGGATGATCGATTTGTCCAGTTCCAAAATGACAGAATTAGCTCTCGTATTCGTTATATCCGTGGTATACTAGCCATGATATAATAGAGGTCATAAGAGAACAAAAGATGCTTATCCCAACTCGAGATCATCAAAAAGGACAAAGGATAAAGAGAATTACACTATTGATGAGATGAATTTATTATTAATCTTATATCACAGCAAAAAGAGATAGTGAGTATCCGTTATCAGCGGAGTTAAGGCTCAAAAGACTTACGGCAATGCCCGAATCATCGTTATTCATTATCTCCACTACGGAGTATTGTTTGTCGTTCATATCACCATCACCGCTATACGGTCACAACGGCCGCGTGTACCAAGATATCGCCGATTGGATGCAACTAAGTCAAATATATTATGCCAAGGCCAGCCCGTCATCTTCTTGTAATCCCAAAGGTGATTTATCACCGCTTTTTCACCAAGGGCGCGCAACTGGGACCCGACTAGATAGAATCTCAAGAAAAGGTTAAACGACGATGACATCTACGACGCGACGACTTCAACGAAAAGCTTCCAGGAACACAATATGGCTTTTTCCCCGGCCCGATTCACTACCATCTCTTGCTCGGGTACTCTTTCCTGGACGCAACTAGACCGACGTTAGCTCTAGGACCGTTATCTCTAGTCGTCACAATCACCTACCGCATCTGGCAAACAGCTCAGGAAGCCCTATTAGGTAAAAAAGGCCTATCGGTCAATACCCTGTTTTGAACGCAAGCTTTGTCCAGTAATAAAGATGACTCGTAACGAGATACCATCCGGCCTGTCCTCTATCTACTCTATCTACTCGACAAAAGTCGGATGTAATACGCAGGGCTTCACTTTTCTCTCAATGAAAGTGCGACGTCGCCTACTCGCCATGCCAGAGATTAACAGTTATAAGCTAACCGGAAGTTAGCATTGCTTGATTGCTGAGAACTAGAAATGATGTATCCTGTAAGTATATAATAATCGTAGTGACAGTCGGTTTAGATCGTTATTAGCTTCTGGATCAGTAGACTACTAGACCTGTCCATTCTTGGTATTGATCTTAACAATGTTTTGGCTATATCTCGCTGCTCTAGCGAGTCAAGTGATATCGGTGTCTTCCTCTCACCTACCAGTCAAGCTTGAGACTCGTTCGGAACTTAACTCAAGCCTTGCCAATATCCATATATTGTTCGAATCACCGGTCGATGGTAATGTGACTTATACCTATGGTAGGTGCGACAGCGCGTACCTCGAAGAAGCACATCATACCGTCGGCCGAGGTGCGGGAACAACAGATTCGCGATTGGTCTGGATCTTACCAGAAGATGTGAACTTTGACGGGTGCATCTCGGCGTGGGACCAGTACGGAGTCCTTGTGGGCCGCAGCGAGCCGCAGAGATCGAGTGGGAGGAAGCTGAGGAGGCGCGGCGCAAACAGCATCCAGATGACGAGCGCCAACGGTATCGATGCCTGGGGTCCGTGGTTTGATGGCGTCGAGTTACTGAAGAATAAGGAGATCAATGCTTTCGACGCGGCGGCGGCCAAGTCGAAAGACGTGGCCATCGTGGGTGCCGGCATGTCAGGTCTGATGACTTACCTAGTCCTACACCAGGCCGGGCTGAAAAACGTGAAGATTATCGAGGCTAGCCAACGTCTTGGTGGTCGGGTTCATACAGAATATCTATCTGGGGGACCGTTCGATTATTCCTACCAGGAAATGGGTCCTATGAGGTTTCCCGAGACGATAGTATACTCGAACGAGACATATAATATTTCAGATCATAAGATGGTGAGTCTTCTCATTTCTCTCTAAGCCGTATTCTCTAAGTAGGACATGTATACTCGCTTCGTATCTCCAAGTCTTCAAAATCTCATAGGTTACTAATTGATGTGAAATAGGTATTCCAACTGGCCAGCGAGATGAATCGGATTAATAACTACAACAAGAATTTCAGCGTCGACTTCATCCCCTGGATCCAGTCAAATGAGAACGGGCTCTATTATCACAACGGGATTAAGCTAGCCACGGGGTTGCCGCCAACCGTGGCCCAGACGAACGCGGATCCGTCCCTCGAGGTCTCGTATCCCATGGACCCTTCGACAGAGGCATTGTCTAACAAGATAGACGCCATTTCCTCAAACGAGACCTTCATGATCGAGTTAGCTAATAACACGTTCAAAGCTCACAAGGACTTTTTAGGTAAATGATTAGTACCGAGTAGGCCTGGGATATGACTGACATAATTAAACGTAGTGAACGGTCTCGGTGGGCTCGGCGGTGATACGTGGTGAGTCTATGAGCTGCCAATTTGCCATTCATGTCTCTTGTGCCTATCATTTCAAGGCATATCATAAATCAGCCCTCATCGCCCTTTCGTTCCTCTTTCTCTCGCTACACGAGAACACAGTGAAGAAGGAATAATTTCTAATTCTGAACTCAAAATAGGTCCGAGTTCGCCTACATGGTGAATTATCTCAAGGCAAGCTTAAACGACACCGACATGCTCGGCGGCGATGCGAGCTCCTTTTGGGATTCGGTAAGAATTGATCCACCAGCAAGACACGTTGTCTTTATCTCACTCATGCGCATAGCTTTACGACGGCGTATACTTCGGAGCTGCGACTTGGAGGACGATAAACGGAGGTAATAAGTTCATCTATCTGTCTATGTTGCCCATCGTGACTGACAGTGATGATGACTAGGCCTTAGTCGACTGCCACAGTCGTTTCACCCACTGGTTGACAAGGTGACCACCATGAACCGAAAGATCGAGCGCGTCGAGTGGCTAGACGATGTCAAGAAGGTGAAGCTACAATGGAGGAGTAATTTCACGGACAGCGTCTTCCATAACGCCTCGTACGACTACGCCGTCTTCGCGCTACCCTTCTCTATAGTTAAGAAGATGAGACTCCCATGTAGGCTTCTTCTCCTTTCCACCTTCCTCCTTTTATATTCCTTACACGCTATGACTTACCAACACTCCCCTCGCAGACCTCCCTCCGACAATATCCAACGCAATCGACGAGATGCCCTTCGAAGCGGCGTGCAAAGTAGCCCTGGAATACTCCACGCGCTTCTGGGAGCACTACGAGAACCCCATCTTCGGGGGTTGCTCCACGTCGACGGACATCCCGGGGATCGGGTCGATCTGCTACCCGTCCTACTGCCTCAACTGCAGCGGGCCGGCGACGATGCTGGCCTCCTACTCGAGCGGCGACTGGGGCGCGCGCTGGGTCTCCGTCCCCGAGGCCGAGCACGTCCGCTACGTCGTCGACGCCATGGCCGAGATCCACGGCCCCGTCGCCCGCGAGCAGTACACCGGCAAGTACAGCCGCCGCTGCTGGATGCTCGATCCCTACGAGGGCGGCAGCTGGGCCAGCCCCACCGTGGGCATGCACCAGCTCTACCTGCCCGAGTATTTCAAGACGTATAGTAACGTATGCCGTATTTACTCTCCTCCCCCTTTTTTCTCGTCCTCGCCACCGCCACTATTCTTTCTCAACCAAACCAACTGTAAAAAAAAAAAAAAAAAAAAAAGAGGTCCACCGTGTGAATGTGCTAACAAACCCGACCTACCTCTCAACAGATGATCTTCGTCGGCGAGCAGACGTCCTACACGCACGCGTGGATCGCGTCGGCGCTCGAGTCCGGGATACGCGGGGGCGTGCAGCTGTTGCTCGGTGAGACCCCTCCCCTTTACTCACCTCTTCTCTAGCTTTTTTTTTTTCCTCAAAGAAGTGGGAATAATATAGGTGGTAGGTAGGTAGGTAGAAAGTGCAATTACTAACGGCACCGCAGAGCTCGGCCTCGTCGACGAGGCTAAGGCGACGGTGGAGAAGTGGATGGCGAGGTGGATCGATGTCGTGAGTTACCTTCTCGCCTGCCCCCCTTTTTTTGCTTTTGCTTTTATGCGTGTGTATAGAAGCATAGTTTGGTGGTAGGGAAAGAGCTAACGGCTGATATTTTGAAGTAATTGCGAATCCTACGTATGATAGACGCAGCCGTGGCATACGCGGCTGTTAGACGAGGGAAATCCTTTTTTTACTAGAATTGTTCTCTTTGAACCGTTTGCCTGGCTGTACAGCGCTGGTTTTTCCGGGGGGGGATAAACTACCTAATACGGGGAACGGATGTGGATAGCGTAGGAAATACAATAGAAATAGAAATATACAATGGTATTCACGATTTAATGCCTTGCTGTCGACTTGTCCATACGTTTTGCCGTAATTAGTTTCCTTCATCGCATCCCCTTAGAATCTAGATGCACTCCTGGCGTTTCCGTTGTTAGCGCAGGAAATAAAATATGCTACCTACCTACTTACCTACCTACCTACCTACGTAGTAGGAAATAGGAGGTAGATAAGGGTACCTAAGTAGTATTCTCCCCCCTAAAAAGGCCCTTTGTGAAATAGTACCTACCTACCTAGGTACCTACCACCTACTATCTCCTGATTGTGGTCACAGTACGGAGTACCTAAGGTAGCAAGGCATGATAAATAGGTACCCTAGGTAAACAGACCTCTTTACGTTCTCTAAGAGCCTTATTGATATTATCAACTACCTACATTCATAATATAGGTACCCCTAGGTATGTTAGCTAGTATACTTACGTACGTACCCCCTACTATCTACCTAAACTCATCGCGATATAAAGGGGAATATTCCGGAAGCTATCATAGAACAACTCAAACCTCCCCTTTTTTATTAGCTGGTACCTACCTACCCATCTCCTAGCAATGCCGCGCTTTTCTACCTAAAGTTACTTCCGCTAAAGTAGGAAGACTAGGTACCTAATCTACTGTGTAGTTCGTTTACCGATACGCGGCACCAACCTCAAAGATCACAGGTTAGCTAGGTAGGTAGTTTGCAGAATATTCGTTCCCTGTTAAGAATAATCGTAGGCCGTTACTGACCACCCACACCTACCTACCCCTACCTAACACATAACGTGTTTTCCCTCGTTATCAGGTAGGTAGGTAGTCACTTACTTGCTTATGAGTCGTGTGTCCCCACATCTACGAGAGGGCGTCATAACTCGTATTTCAAGCGGTGTCTAGCTCGATAGTGCAATTCTGGCGCGCTAACCGGCCGTCCGACCTCGACTGACGGGAACTATCCTGCCTGAGGAGTCAAATAAATTTATTTCTTCCCCCCGAAATCTAAACCGAGGTATTGACGATAGACACCAGAGTCATAGTAGAGTAATATTTGTGAATGGGAAGATATCTTCCGTCTTGTGCGAGATTCTTCTAGGTTATGTTGCTCCTATTTTAGGGAACGTAAAGTTTATGTTATTATCAACTCCTCATTTTTCGTTGGCAAATTGTCTTAACCGTATCTGTAACCAAAAAGAGTACCACTAAAGAGGAACGACATGACGAACATCACATATCAAGCAATCCCTGGGTTCTTCCACCACGATGAAGAACCCGTCGGGCCCCAATTCCAAGCGGTAGGTCAGCCCCTTTTCATAAGAATGAGAATCAGGCATAATCTAATGAAATCTTAGACAACCCAGCCAAGCCTTGGCTTGATTAAACGTTCCTATAAAACTGACGGGATGTTTGATCCAAAAGGCCAGAAAAGGCAATGGGATCGATTTGTGTACTTTCTAGAACATCTGAACCGACAGAGAAAAGGAGAGGCTATGTATAAATTAGTATTCGTAATCAGGCATGGCCAAGGGTATCATAATGTGAAGGAGGCTGAGGTTGGGCAACATATCTGGGACGTATGTTCGCCATATATCTATCTCATATGGATGAGTAGAAGGACGACCGCTAACATATGCGAGTAGTCTTATTGGTCACACCTTGATGGAGATGGCCGGACCACATGGGCTGACTCTCGTCTGACGGAGATAGGGAGACAGCAGGCGCTTGAATTGAATAATTTCTGGCGGCACTCTATTAATGAGATCGGGATACCGGCACCGCAAGCGTACTACACGAGCCCGCTAGCTCGTAGCTTGGAGACGACAGAGCTTGCTTACTCGGGCCTCCACGTCCCAGTTGACCGGCCGTTCTACCCCATCGTTAAGGAGGGACTACGTGAACGCTTCGGATCTCATACTTGCGATCGACGAAGCACGAGAAGCTGGATCGCGTATAGTTACCCTCGATACCAGATCGAGTCTCCTTTCTCAGAGACGGACCAGCAATGGGAGCCAGGAAAGCGAGAGACGGAGAGCGAGATTGGGATTCGAGTTGCAGAGCTCTTGGATGATATATTCATAAACGACGACAAGATCATTGTCTCCTTCACAACTCACTCTGAACTTATCAGGGCATTGTACAGTGTGACAAATCATCGCGATGTTCGAGTATCGGCTGGTGCGTTGGTTCCGATATTGATCAAGGCAAAGTTTAAGTGATGGGATAGAGTGAGGGATTAGTTGTAGGAGGGAAAAAAAGAAAAGTAGGATAGAAAAGCGGGAATGAGTATAATAATAGGGAGTTTATGTACGGTATGCATGCATATACAGGGGGATAGAAACATTATATACCCTTGTGTTTATTACATCTAGTGATTCGTGGAATAAGAAGTTTCGACTCTCAGCTTAGGTTAAAGTGAAGAGAGTACGATAGTGTAGGTATATACAATTTGTTTGTTAGAGAAGGCACGAGGGAGAACCATAACGTAATATATGTAAGTAGTATCCTTCAAAATTTTCAGTTCGTAATCTTCGTTTCGACTGTCAACTTTCTTTCTTAAACATCAAAACTTTTGAACATTAGTACATTATGCACCTATTAATACCTAACCTTCGGACCTTTAATTAAGGGATTCCCTTTTAACATCTACATGTACCTAATATCATCGTCTAGTTCATCTCACAAGTCTCGATATCTTCCTATATTGTCACAATGTTTGCCCGTCTGCGCCTAGAGAAAGCGCCAACACCCCCAGACAGTGTTCCCTCTGTTCGTGAAAGGCCTTTTAAAAATCGTCTGCCCGTTGACGAGGAAGAAGACGATGACACATGTTCACCCACTCCGAAAAGACACAAACACCCTCATCACTATTCTGCTGCCCCTTTCTTTGATCAGTATAAGAGACGGGGCGTCGGCCGAGATGGCCAAGTCATGGATCGTGTAAATAACCGTCGCTACCGTCTCAGTCCAACTCCCGATTCCGATCCTCCGCTGGTTTCGGAGCTGAAGGGCAAGTATTTCTTTTATGCCTTGTTCTAAACATATTGTTTCCCTGATTTATACGACTTGGCCAACATTTGACCGCCTTAATCTCTTCACTAACTCCCACGGCCATATCAGATAGCTATTCCAATTTACGAGCAACGATCCACAGCACTGCTATGTCGGACTTCGAGGGAGCAGAGGCCGAACTCATAGCTCGGATGGGCGCTGATATCGACGCAAAGTATCATAAAATGACTGCTATCGGTGCACAGGTCAAGAACGTTTTAGGGTCTATCCATGACTTAACCGTTGACTATACCGCCACGAGTGATGACGGAGAAAGGCGCACCGTAGAAGTGGCCATCCGCGACGCTCTAAAAGATTTCCAGGATAATCTCCGCGCTACTTCCACTGACCTCGACAGTCTCTGGGCATCTTAGGAAGAAGCTCAAGCTGAGATCAACGAGCTCCAGGAGGAAATGCTATCACGGAAGGGGTCCAGTCGTGCTCCGGTTGAGACGCGTCTCGACGATGAGAGCACGGACAACGGAATGTCCGATGTCGCCAAAGAGTTTTGGGCTGATATAGGCGGGATGAACAAGGATGTGGTCGAGGAGATGGCGACGTACGAAGAGGTAAGTCGCTCCACCGGTGGGCTAGGTTCCCGGAAATCGTACGCCGCCGCCACGTGCTGATTGAGTTCTAGAAATTTCTCAAGGAGATAGAGAAGGAGGCCGGGAACATTCTGCACTCGTTCCTGGACCGCTGATCGTAACCGCGGCTCCCACGTTCGCCGCGAATGGACAGCACGCGTCAATGCCCTCTTGAGCCTTCGCACAGCTCGTCGACCTGTTATAGAACGCATTGCGTACCTATATGTATGTACATGCGTACGTATGCGTGCCTGTTTGGAAGGAACTTGATGTTTTCGAACGCAACTAGCTCTGTGATTCCGGTAGCTGTACCTAAATCTAGCTTGCGGACTATTACGACAAAGGCAAAGGGACAAGCTGGTGCTGGACTTTTAATCGTTGCTCGAGGTTTTTTTTTTTTCTCTCTTTTAGTTGTCGGTAGGTAATCCACGTATGAATGAGTGATGTATTGAGAAGTCGCTTCAGTTTACCTCCTATATAGGTAGGTAGTCGCTGTCAATAAGGACCTGAGTTGATGCTTTAATTGCACATCCCTAGGCAAGGGCACATACTAGGAGGTAGGTACCTACCTTAGGTATATATCCAGTAGGTGCTTCGCGGGCTGGCAAGGAGAAATTATAGGATACCGGTGGTGTTCGTCCTCAACGTACCTATATGTGGTAGGTAAGGCACCGGTAGGTACCTACCTAATATCAGGGGAGGAGGGGGGTTTTTTTTTTGGTCTTTTACGAATGGCTCGTTCAGTCACAGTACTCATATATTAGGGACAGAAGGTAGGTGGTAGGTATGGTATGGTATGGTATTGCGTGGTACTCTTTTCTCATTACCGACGTATACCTTGGACCCTGTACGCGTCTTTTACTTTTTATTTTTATTTTTATTTTTTTTCTGTCTCTCTGTCTCTCTGTCTCTCTTTCTTGTCTCCTTGATCCCTGTGTAAATGAAAAACAAAAAATTTTCTACCAGTTACTTCTCTCGTCACTGTATCTATTGAGGTATGTGACATGGTATGTGACATGGTATGGGATGTACACGCGCTACCGGTACGGTATACAACACGAGAAAAAGACCAAAAAACCCCCCCCAAAAAACAACCAAAAAAGGAGATGATTCGTCATCTCCCATCTATCCGTCTTATCCCTACTTTCGTGTCGTAGTCCGAGGGAATAGGACAAGGAGAGGGGGTGAGGGGGGAGGAGGAGGAAGAAGAAAGGTAGGATGTATCTAGACGAAGATTGTCTCAATATATTCGTACCTGTGCGACGAGACTGTCTCTATTGTCTCCTCTTCCCCCCCCCCCCCCCCTTTTTTTCCGTTCTAGTCTTGGTCTTGGCTACCTATCATTAGAGAAGGAAAGAGGGGGTAAGAAGAGACGTCCTCCTTCGACCTAGTACAACCAAAAAGAATAAGAGCGGCATCCTAGATAGGAAGTAGATAGGTAAGTACCGAGTCTCGGATACTCCGTCGATAGTGACCCGTCCCGACGGTCGACCGTCCGCGACGTTGGTAGCGTGGTAGGAAGGCGCGCCTATCTCGCAGACGCTCCCGGCCGAAGAAAAGAAGGGGACGGGAAAGAGAACGCTTAGTGCCGTGGGAAGCGGGATAGGACGGGACGGGCGATAAAACAAAGATGCAATACGAGGCGCAGATACCCGCTATGCATCCCGGCGCTATGACAATGTACCTTAGGGTAGGGTGGGAGATACGTATGGAACCCAGGGGTGTAGGGGGGGAGGGGAGAAAGGGAATGAGTTTAATAAGAGGTAGGTATTAGTCTAGTGGGAGGCAAGGTCTTATTTGTTCGCTGATGAGAGAGCTGTTGTGGCCGAGGACGCAAAGTTGGGTTAAGACATGCGTAAGCATGTGCCGGTACGACGTAGATCGTCCGATTCTGTGTAAGGATCCGATCTCGTTCATAGAGAAGTTAGATTTTGTCGTTCAAAGATAGAGATAGATATTTCCCCTATCCCCGCCCCGCTTGTGATTTTCGACAGCAGACAGGGGCGAGTAATCCGGGTAGAAAAGAGACGTTATAGAGAGCAGGAATCGGAGACGTATCGAACGCTTGGTCGCACATTGTTCGCCTGCTGTGTAGCTCAAGAACCCGAGGTCTGGCACAAGACGTCATATCGTCCCAGTTTTATATCAAGATGTGAGGGTGATTTATCGTTCTTCCTGTACGACGATGCCCCAAGGGTGATCTACGTTTCCGTACATGATGTCTCGCAGCCAACCCTTCAACTTGAGCGTATACAGACCGCCCTCGTCCATCTTTCCCATGGGAATCTGGATGTCCTGTCCACGATGGTGGATGAGTGAAACTGGGCAGACAAAGTACTGTAGACAGATGTTAGCACGCTATGCTTCTTACCTCGCGTGATATGTCTTTAGATTGGTATTTAAGGAGACTCACCGCTGTGCCGGCAGCGAACGCTTCTAGTATTCTACCTTCTGAATCGGCCTCTATTACTTCTTGGATGGTATACTTCCTCTCTACAACTTCGATCTCGCTGCCTAAACGCTCACGAACGAGCTGTAGAACGCTGCGTCGAGTAACTCCGTCCAAGATTAACCTGTCGTCTAATGGAGCCGTGACGAGCTGAGTCTTTCCCTCCTTGCTTTTCCACATGACGAAGAAATTACTCGCTCCGGCCTCCGTGCAGTAGCCTTGGCTGCCATACAGCCAGAGAATCTGACCGAACCCTCTCGCACGGGCTTCCTGGGTTGCTAGAAGGGACGGGCCGTAGTTCGCGCCGACTTTGGCGTAGCCGAAGCCGCCAACCCAGGCACGCACCATATCATCCGGCGACGTATGTAGCTTCATACCGCCTTGCGGAGCGTCTAGGATTGGCATATAGCTGGCGATTATGTAGAGGAGAGCCTCCGACGGCGCCTGTACCCCGAGCTGCGACTGAGTCCCAATGAGTGTCGGGCGTAGGTACATGAAGCTACCAGGCCTGTCACGGGGTAGCCACTTGGGTCCATCCACGGCCATCAAGGCCAGGAGCAGTTTTTCTACCTCGGCGGGAGGGAAAGATGGCAGGCTGATGCGTATAGAAGATGTGAGGAATCGAGCAGCATTGCAATCGGGTCGGAATAAGCGCAGTTTTCCGTCGAATCCACGGTACGCCTTTAAGCCCTCGAAACATTCGGTGGCATAGTGAAGTACGGAGGCCGTCGGCATGAGAGTCAAGGGGCCGTAAGGCTTAAGCTCCGGAGTCTTCCAGCCTGACTTAGCTGACCATGCTACGGTGATCATGTGGTCGGTGCAGATGGTTGCACCGTCGATGGAATGAACTCCAGGGGCAGGAACTTCGCGAGGTTGTTTAGTGAAGGTATAGGTGATATTAGAGGCATCAATTTCGTGGAGGTTTGGCTGAGATACGCCATCGTCATGCCCGTTTGAGGGGGCGTTTCGGCCGTTGGCGTTTGCGCTGGGTTGGTCATTCTCAGTTAACCTGTGGTTAACGGCAGAGGATGTCAGGTCTAAGTCTTGCTCGCCGTCGTGAGCATTACGTTGAACAGTTGCAGAGGGAGCCATAATTTAGAGCTTGTAGTGTGGTTTCTAGCTCGCTATGATGATGAGCCTGCGAGGAATTAGACTCAGGAACGTGGTTGATCAACAAGGTTAAGATGTGATGAATTTTTCTCTTGTGGATCAATGGTGATATAAGGTAGAAAAAATTCAAAGATGGTACGGAATCGGAAAAGTTAAAAGGTATAAATAATTCGAACTACCTTCATACGTATAGAGCTTTAGATCACCTGGTCTCTCTGAAATTACTATAAGGGGAAGATGTATGACTCAATAGCCAATGGAGTGTTTTTTTTTTTTCTTCTTTTTCCCTCCTTTCTTGCTCCGGCCCTGTTGGAAAGAAAAAAAAAGAGATCCATGCTTATGTTTACCGTATCAGTGACAAGCCCGTAGGTTTGGCTCAGTGATAGGTTGCATGAGAAAAGCGTGACTCCTTGTAGTTCCTGTAGTGCCTGTACTATGTATAGTGACGGTATAGTACAGTATATCCGTATAGGGCGGACCCTTGGATCCATTGCAGGACTAGGCAACCCAATGGGACAAAGGAGGTATAAAACTCTGCATGGTCTCCATAAGGACCATTTGGCCCGATCCGGCCGATAGAGCTAAGATATAGTAATGGTATTAATGTAGTTCTGGTATAGTCTTAGTTAGATATTACCAGGTACCTATTCATCGAGAACCGAGAAGGCGGTTAGCCCGCGACGGCTTCGACATCGATATGGGCTCTGGGTGCTCCGGGGATCCAGGAATGCCTAGTCCCTAGCATATCGTGGCGTCAGGTGGATTTGTGGGTGACACTACAAGACGAAAAAAAACATGACACGGGCTCCAACACACCCTCTTAACCCTGGATGCATACTACTGGGTCTAGTAGTGATGCGTAATAGCATCTAGGCCACGATGCAAAGATTCTGAGCGGTTTTCGGTTGCACACGGAGGCTGAAAATCATGTGGCAAGTGGATCACGACACGAGGCCGTTGATTCGACGATGAGAACAAGCCCGGGTAAGAAACTGCTCGAATGCCACTTTCAATGCCGATGTCGAAATGACGGTGACGGTAGGCATGACGGTAGACAAGGATAAGGCCAAGATCCATGATGGATAGATCGGCGTTCCGTTCTTCGGTCCACACGCTCATTCGTCAATTCTCATGGCGACGTGTAAGTGAAGATAATGGGGGAAAAGGCTTTGGTGACTGGTCTTTTATATGGTTATACCATTTATGTACAACTACGCCCTTCAATATGACATGGCATGTTCGAGGTCGGAATTGAGAGTGGTATATTCGAATCTATATGATGTAGAGTTGTCATTTTACAGGTTACAAAGTCCGAAGCATGAAAGAATGAAAAGAAGATGAAAGAGGGAAAAAAAAAAAAGGGGAAAAAAAATAGAGGAACAAACGGGGACCAACGTGGAATTAGCTCCGTTAGTTGGTCTGTGGGTCTGTGGGTCTTGTTTAGCTTGAACTATTATTGTTACTACGTATTGATACTAAAAGCCGTGAATTGCCGCCCATTGCCTTAACTGACCGCATTGAGGTCATAATCCAACTATACCAATTTATTCTATTGTCGGGTCTAGTCGGCAAGATAAAATCGTATTATTCACTTTTATCGCATTCTTCTCTCTTACATACATGAACACATACATATTAATGACCACCACGAAGCTCCAAATTCCACACTCTTTGCAAACATTAACCATGAGCTTGTCCAATAATTACGTTACTTAAACCTCAAGAGAGAAAGGTCTACACTAGGCAGGCAATAATTCCCTATCTGATGACTGATGTATGACTGAGTGGTTGAGACAACCCGTCGAGTATTATGCCTTTACCGGCGCATAAAATTGTTTATACCCTTTCCGAAGAAACCTCTCCGATTCCTAACGGTAAATAAACACGGCTTCCTACTGTCCCTCGTGAATCCTGATCGATCTACTCGTCATCTTACGCCAATTTCCCTAGACGCTAATGGCTTCAATATTCTACGATCACTGGTAAACTCTTCTGTGGAGGCTCTACGAGACGTAAGAGTATAGATTTTCGGACCCGGGAATATAAACACACATACTAGTCCGATCCGGTCGACGTCATATCACTCAGCCGCTTTGAAGTGAGCCGTCGACATGAGCTTCTATAGGTAGACTTCTACTCAAGTTGAGTTCGAAGGATATGAGGCATAAGAGGTAAGTAATACGAAAAAACCATGATTTCAGATTCTATCACCAGACACGTACTCGACATGACTTGGCACATGAGTATTATATGCGTATACGAGCTTGCGGATCATACGGATCATACACCATACACTGTTATACTTCTCCCTTCATGATAGGTTCTACACCCACACCAAAATACGACGCGCATGCTTTGATGGTGTACAGTTAGCAGTTGAGCTGCTTCTTTCGTATCGGGCCCTTTATTATATAGAATATCATGCTTGGGGGTACGTGTACATAAACAGAACATCATCCTCGTGCTGCCAACATGATATATCGACCACGAATAATATCCCTCTAGATACCTTCAACACTCATATATTACAGGAAGCTGGCCTTGTACTAACATCTGCTATATATAATAATTCCGATCAAGCCCATTAACATAATTTTCAAGCGTTCAAATACAGGAAAATAAGAAGAAACTCATTACATTGTCTGCTTTAACACCGATAGATATAACTTTCAACTCTGATAGGCGTTGCTATGAACGCCTAACGCGCCTGATGCCCGAATTTCTCACTTCATGTAGTTGGTGATTCCACGACCTGTTATCGCAAGGCTGCGAATATCCATGTGACATAAGATACACCCCCTCAATAGGGGACATCGAACCGGGATGCCTGCAGAGAGACTAAGGAAAATGCGGCAATAGCATCAAAAGTTGCTCACATACCTCACTTCAGACACAGGTCGAGGTAAATAAAGTAATCAAGTAATAATGCGTGAAGAGGTATTTAGCAGGTACGTATTATGAACCCCTTTAGACCTTATTCAATCCGTTCGTAGAAACGACAATGTCCGGGTACCGTATTGCCGAAAAAAAGGGGGGGAGGCGCTTCTATTATACCATGTGCATTCAGGCAGTTCCGGGTGTACGGTATAGAAGACGCTTGGCTTCACGTGAGTGAAGGCCTCGTCCTCAGAGTTCCCACGCGGATATAAAACAACAAAACTAATCATAATAGAGTAGATACCTCTGACTAGAGTCATATTGAATAGACTGAAGAAGAGACGGCCACACGGTACCAAGACAAGCCCCTATAAGACGAAATTTCCTAATCTTGTAGAGAGACACAGGACAGCTTCAGCAAACTATGACTGGAATATAACCCCCTAACATCGGATGTAAGACAACTGAATAAAAAGAAACAACTCCATCCAGCCCTCCCCGCTCAGAACCGGCAACCCCAAGCCGCGATGCCAACCCGCTACGAGGGCCGGGCCGTGGACCCGACACCGCTAGGCGAGCCGCTCACCTTCCCCTTCTCCGGCGCCGTGGCCCCGAACCGGCTCATGAAGGTCGCCATGACCGAGCGCCTCGCGACCTGGGACCCAGATGACCCGGACGCGAGCGGCCTCCCGACGCAGCAGCTCTGCGACCTCTACGGCCGCTGGGCGGACGGCGGCTGGGGCACCATCGTCACCGGCAACGTCATCGTCGACCTGTCCCACCTCGAGGCCCCCGGCAACATGATCGTCGCGCGCGGCGCGGACGACGAGGGATCGCCGGCCCAGCCCGGCCCCCGCCTCGAGGCCTACCGCCGCCTCGCGGCCGCCGGCAAGCGCCGCGGCGCCGTCTTCCTCGCGCAGCTCAACCACCCCGGCCGCCAGACCCCGCTCGAGCTCCAGCCGCGCCCCGTCTCGGCGTCGGACGTGCAGCTGACGCGGGGCTACGGGTCGGCGATGCGCTTCGGCAAGCCGCACGCCGCGTCGCCGGACGAGATCGCCGCCGTCCGCGACGCCTTCGTCCGCGCCGCCGCGTACCTCGAGCGCGCCGGCTTCGACGGCGTCCAGCTGCACGCCGCCCACGGCTACCTGCTCGCGCAGTTCCTGTCGCCCACGACGAACCGCCGCGCGGACGAGTACGGCGGCAGCCTCGAGAACCGCGCCCGGCTCGTCGGGGAGATCGCCGCCGGCATCCGCGCCGCCACCGGGCCGGCCTTCGTGCTCGCCATCAAGATCAACAGCGTCGAGTTCCAGGAGTCCGGGTTTACGGCGGCGGACGCGGCCGCGCTCGTCGCCTTCCTGGACGCCCGCGGCTTCGACGCCGTCGAGCTGAGCGGCGGCACGTACGAGGCGCCGGCGTGGCACCACCGCAAGGCGAGCACGCTGCGCCGCGAGGCCTTCTTCATCGAGTTCGCGGAGGCGATCGCGCCGCGGGCGCGGCGCGCGCGGTGCTTCGTCACGGGCGGCGTGCGGACGGCGGGCGCGATGGTGGACGCGCTGGCGAGCGGCCTCGACGGCGTCGGCCTGGGGCGTCCGAGCGCCGCCGAGCCGCGGCTGCCGCTCGAGCTACTCTGCAACGGCGAGAGGGGCTGCATACGCCCGCTCGTCGGCGACGTCAGCGTCCTCGGCGGCGAGGACTCCTGGCGTTACGGCGCGTCGCTGGCCGGCGCCCACATGCTCCAGATCAGCCTCAACCAGGAGCCCGTCGACGCGTCGGACCAGGAGTCCGTCGATGCCTTCCTCAGGGGGTTCGCCAAGTGGATCGCGGCGTTTCCGACGAGGTCGAAGAGAGAGGTCCTTGATCACGTCAGGATCGAGGGGTTGCCTGTGAGACCTTACGGAGCTGTGTGATCACCAGCGGCTTGAGTTCAGGGGTTGGTGGTTGCTGGATCAGCCGAGGTGGATGATAGATTGGTCAGAAACGCTGGCATTTGTATTTGATTTACTTCTATCTGATAGACATCATCATAGATCCATAGTTGGTCTACGACAATAGACTTGGGTAGACACGAACTGCTTCTCCCAATGATATTCATGTAGTTTGAAAACGACATCGGCTTTTACCAAACTTCTGTGGAGAGAAATCTGTATTATTTGCTTCGTTAAAGTAGGGTATATTTTTACCCGATCCATCTTGTTAATTCGCTTCCGTTCGTGTTCTCGAATGCAGCTAACTCCGTTGATTACTTTGTTACCTCTTCACGGAGCGCTTGTTCATCATCTAATAGTTATGGGTTTTTAGTCCTTGAGTATGATAACCATCTTGAGATCAAAACAGTACCGAGTCCCCGACATCAGGACCGGTCCTTCTTTAGGCCTAGTCTTCTAGACGATAGTTACAGTAATTTGAATCATCGAACTAGACGAGTATCCCGAGTACGCCAGCCCATTTTGTGATCTCCTTGCCGAAGTCATAATTCGTGCGTGAAGAACATAATCGTCAAACCTCTGTGTAGTCCCACTGACGAGGAAAGGTATATTTCGTTCGATACATAAGTCCGATCTAAGATTCAGATTTATCGGGAGGAGATCGAAACCTTCCTTCTGCTGCGGATCGTCGAAGCTACTGATTGCAGCTATAAGTTTTGACTATAAAAACAAGCGTCTGATGCTGCTATAACTGCAAGTTGGTTGTCGGCGCACGACTAGGACCACCTCTTAGATGCGCAGCTGAATTTTTGAACAAGCTCTGCCAAATATATGCTTCACTGAGTAAAAGCTCTATGTCCTTCTCGGTCCAGTCGCGCGTGGGCAGCGCTTGCAAGAACATCATGATCTCCTGAAAGTCCATTTTAACCAGCTTTGAGGACCATTTAACTAAGAACGCTGCGCATACGTACAAGTGAAATTCCGAGAAACCTTGCTCCTCAGCCTAGAAATAATTAGCACCTAGGTAAGAAAAATAACGAGAGCAGGAAACGAACTAGGTAAGTGTCCCACATCCGAATAGTATTTCGGACGCTTATCTCCCTCATCAGAAGGCAATTCATCCAGCGGAAGCTAAATTGAATGAATTCGACATGTTCGCTCTCAAGATGCTTCGCAAGTCCTTCATCGATCCTGGCGGTAAGATCTCGAAGCGCTGCCACTTGTCGCTGAATGCCGGGTTGGGCAACGATGTAATGGTCTTGAATTCCGTCCAGCAATTTTGTTAGGCACCAAAATGAGTCGGCTTCAACCGCATCAAGAACTGTTTTAGGTAATTGACCCGGATCCATGCCGCTCTCGATATTGCAGTCCGTAATATAAGTACCCAGAAAAACTTGCCAAAAGGGAGTCACCAAATCGTTAATTCCTTGCACATAACCGCTTGCTGGATGTCGAATTGCCCAAAGGTATAATATTCGTTCCAAGGACCGCTGCGTTGCTTCGTAGCTATATAGTTCGATATGGGGATTAGTCCTGGGGACATCGATACTGATCTGATGCCATATCGCCTCATCAAGGCCTCTTGATCTGCCAGCAGAGGCAGGATTGGTGCTCCCCCGTTCGAAAGCTTGCCGCACTCCGTCGAGATATTCTTTCCGCTTCCTTTCTAGCGTCGCGACTCGTCTTTCACTACTAGTTGGCAAATAACTTAGTAGGAGCTGCCATGTCATAGCTCGGACTTCTTCAGGAATTCCACTCCATGCTAAAGCTCTCAGATCTACTAAAGGTATCGTGCTAGTCTGGAGGATCTTCTTGAATTTGTTAATTTTCGTTATACGAGAATTGATCGTATCAATCTCCTTCGGACTCGCATTTATCGGGGTGGATGGATGGTCGATAAGATGTAGAGCGTTGGCCGGGTCTATAGAGCATAAGTTACAAGTATGGTTTACGAAGAGCGAATAAATCCTACCCTTGAGGATATCCTTATACTGTGGTCTAAGAATTTTCCCTTCGCTCTTCTTCGGCATCGGATACGCTAGCGTAGGACGTTCGATGGCTATGTCGGCACTGTTCGAATATCGTCTGCTCGAGGCCCCAAGCGCGGCTTCTATAGACGTCGGTTGGGGATGCGAAGATGCGCCACTCTTCTCCGCTGCTGCTCGTCGAGTCCGTCGCTTCATATTCGATAAACTAGGAAGGCCAAAGTCGTCTCCATCATCATCATCTTCGTATACAAACAAGTCTTCTCCTTCTCCTCCAGGGACCTCAGGATCCCCAACATCCCAATCTTGATTTGTTTTCGATAAGAAGTTGAAATAGGATTTGAGCGGGGGCGAGGACAAACCAGATGAGTGCTTCGGCGGCTGTAGGCCAACATCATTGGTTCGAATCTTATGTGGGGAGGAAGACGGAGGACTCCTCGATCTAGATGAGGAACTAGAGAGATTTCTGACAGAGGGTTAAGTTAATAAGGGATATTGGGTATGGTACATAGGAAAATGAGAAGCGATTGTGTGTACGTACAAATGATCAAGCTTGAGGATATCTGCATGCGAATAGGCAGCTCCTACAACGAGGTTGGGATCTCGACCTGTTCTTTTTGGGGTGCCTTCTTTTTGCGCACGCCAGAATGGTGAAGCGGACCTGAATTCAAGGTTAGCAACGATAAATGAGAGATAGAAATAATGAAAGAGAAATAAAAAGCGACGGGCGACTTACTCGGATCTGTCTATGAAGAGCGACACGATTTAAGAGGTCAGCAATGCCATCTCATTCGTGTCAACTAGTGCTACAAATGCGCCAGGAGATATCATCAAGATCCTCGGCATATCGATATGCCATCTTAACCATGAAGTAGGTATTAAAGGGCTAATAGCTCTACTCACCGACTTGAATCATTTCCTACATCATCGTCAATGATTAAACGATCTTCTCCGCGCGGGTTCTGGAGAACTTACCTGTTGAGATGGCGGTTTCTTGCCGCTACCTGAAGATGAAAACATGACAGCGAAAGGTTATTTTGGAACCGATCGCGACCACATGGTTGTTATGAAGTTGTAAATTCACCTTGTTGGGGTGTTGAGAGGCGGGTTAGACACGATGTTTAGAAGATAAAAAGATCTATGTTTAGTACAAAGGTATTTATTTACTTATACTGAAGGGGAAAAAAAAAGATGTATTAGAAGAATATTGAACAGGGACTTGCTCATCAACTAAAAGTTAGCTGTACTACCTGTAGTACATACCACATGCATGTACGAAGTATCTGATGATGTATCGATTGATGTAAAGTTGAAAAGCCACAGATTCAAACGCTAGCCCGGCAGTGACTACATGTATCGTACATCTTAGGTATGTGCATGAATGTACCCTAGTCTATAATCCGTGTGTTGTAACTTCTGACTTAACTTCAAATTGCTAGCTTCAATGTTGCATATTGATGTGTATACCATGGAGACATGCACCTGGGTAATTTACACTTTATAGTACTGCGTAGATGCAGAATTGTTGAATTTTTTTTTTTTTTTTCAATATCAAGGTAAATGATGATTACCTATCTGGTAAACATGCTCTGCATGTATGTGGACCTAGATATTCTATTAATTGAAAATGCCTATACTACTGTGTATGTGTATACTCCTTATGGTATTCGAACGATGGATCGTTAAAAGCCAACCACAGTAAGCAGTAAGCTGCTCTTACAATACCGTACTTACCATGTTTAATGTTATATATCCTGGCATGTGAAATGTATATACCTGGGAACTGAAACAGACACAAACTCGAGGATATGTAGTACGTTTTATTTTGATAAATATGGATATATATAGGTACGCATATATACATAATATATAGATACTGGTGGAACATGCAAAGCTAACCCTGGAGTTTAAGCAACAAAACGAGTCTGCTAGTAAAGTAATTTGAAGTTATCAATTAGACAGTGCACATAAAATCGTGTCTTAGGTACATATGAGGTACCTAGGTATGTACATGTGTACATATGTAATACAGGTAATGTACCTATCACTTACCTAAGTAGGTACATACTTGAAGTTACCTGATAGGTAACAACCCTGGACATACCTTCCTCAGTTTGCCTACCCACGCGTCTTCCATTGGCTATATTTTTTTTTGTAGCTCGCATCCATTTGGAAGGCTGCAATTCTTTCCCATCAACATCTCCTCACAATCTTTACCATCCATTTTTTTTTCTTCCATTACTTTTTCTCCTCTCAACCTCGACTTAATCATACTTGGATTTCGTGTACCCATCAATCATTTCATTCATATTCAAGGAGATTAATTATATCATCCATTGAATTAATTCCGAATTCGCATTGTGCTCGTCCAACCTTGATCATCTCAATATCGATTCCGATTCCGATTCCGATTCTATCAACACCTCGGCCTCTCTCGAGTCAACGCGATCGCTTCGAGCATATAAACAACACTCTTCATCATGACTGAACCGGAGAACTTCGAAGAAGATCTCTTCGCTGACCTGTAAGCACTACCTACCTTCTATGATGATTGGTATAAATTCAATCTACAATAGATCTATCTTCTATACAGTATCTACCTAGGTAGCTCATATATATTCCGCTAACTCGCTATCCATTTCCAGTTATGACGACAATGACGCTTCTGCGCCTTCCGCACCTGCAGCACCTGTAGTACAAGCAACCATCTCTACTCCTGCCACTGTTCCCGCCTCGTTGAATCCGCAAACGCCTGCGGAACCTCTC
The DNA here is from genome assembly GCA_902806505.1 of Hypoxylon lienhwacheense. NCBI lineage: Eukaryota > Fungi > Ascomycota > Sordariomycetes > Xylariales > Hypoxylaceae > Hypoxylon > Hypoxylon lienhwacheense. The sequence continues at coordinate 1,178,644 of CADCWW010000005.1, forward strand.
AGCCGATCCGAGATGGATTCAGCACCCACCGACATGGTTATCGCACCTGATGAGAATAACTACGGTGATGATTATCAAGATGAGAATTATGATGATGATGATGACGTAGACTTCAATTTGGGAAACGGTCCCGCTGCACCTGTCGCGGCTACGCATCCCCAACATGATGACCCTGCTTCGGCTTATCACTCTACTAGAGGTCCTAGTGCTAAAGAAGATGGGTAAGTCCTTCTGTTTCAAATGCGTTCTTTTTGCATATACAGTTTTTCTGCTAGTAGAATGGCTCTAGAAGAGCCCTTCTGTGTCTCGCCCACCCCCCGAAAGCCGGATTAAACCAATGTTGGGAGCATGCTTGGTGCCCAAAGTACTTGACTTGGGAAGCGCAAGCTTTCCAGTCACGCTTCGGATAGCCAGTGGAATATGTGCTCTAGCATCCTAGAGCTTCGGCTGGGAGGACTATGGTGGACGAAAGAGCTGTGTTTTTTTTGGGCTCGCTGGCTGTCTTTGAAAGATAGATCTGGTGATGGGTTTGCCAAGTTGGCCGACGTTCAAAATTGCATAGCCAGAGGGAAAGCACACCAGTCATCCAGATCTGAAGAGGTTCATCGCAGGAAAGAAAAGAGGATATGAAGACAGGGGAGGAGTCACTCTGCTACTACCTTAAAGAAAGGCCAGCGATAAACAGGTCGACCATAGTACAGAACACACACTACTACTGCCTTGCGTAGCCATTCGTCAGGGATAGGCTCATAAAGCTCACGAAGGACTGTTGCTCTGAAAGCTGTAACAAGAGAAATGGCAGCGAATAGCGCTCGAGGTCATGTCCTAGCTTGACGATAGCAAAGAGACAAGAACAAAATTCGACATTTCAGACATCACACCTGCCTTGTCTTCTTCTACCAAGCAGTGTTACCCAGGACTTGCACCTCAGATTGCAACATCTGCTGGTCTCATGCATCATCGTCGTCATCATCTTGCCTGAACTATCAGACTACGTACACTATACCAGCCACCACGGACGTCCCCCTAAAATCGATAAGGAGGGTTATATACCGTTTGCCTCTGTTAGCAAACAGTCTGAATCTAGCGGAGAAATTTTAGACCAAACCCCGCCCACCCATCCTCAAATTTCTGGTCGATCAGATGAACACATAGACGATCCAGATCGAAGATTAGAAGGTTGACTGTCTAGGCTTTTGGCGAGCCGCAAAAAAAAACCCCCCGACTTGTTTACCAAGCGGTAATCAATGTCGCTTGAGCTGTATACACTGACATGCTTTTGATGGTCGAAGGCTTTAAATTTCGTAACTGTTCGTGACCTCAAGACTGACTGATTCTTATATAGGAAAATGTTCATTGGTGGCTTGAACTGGGAGACGACTGATCGTAAGGAATCCCTGTAGCTGGGTTCGTCCGCCCTGTGATGCTAACGTTTGTCATTAGAGTCGCTTCGTGATTACTTTTCACAATTTGGCGAAGTCACGGAATGTACTGTGATGCGAGACGGTGCCACCGGCCGATCCCGCGGATTTGGCTTCCTTACGTTTAAGGACCCCAAGACAGTGAACATTGTTATGGTCAAGGAGCACTTCTTGGACGGAAAGATAGTAAGTCTATTCATATCTTGTAAGGCTCCCAATATTAGGTATTAACTTGACGTTTAGATTGATCCGAAGCGAGCCATCCCGCGCGACGAGCAGGAAAAAACGAGCAAGATATTCGTCGGGGGGGTCAGCCAAGAGACAACCGAACCCGAGTTTAAGGACTACTTTGCCCAGTTCGGTCGAGTTGTCGATGCTACGCTCATGATGGACAAAGATACAGGCCGACCGAGAGGATTCGGATTCGTGACCTTTGAGAGCGAAGCTGGTGTTGAAGCGTGCCTCAGCACCAATCTGGAGATTCACGGCAAACCGATCGAGGTCAAGAAAGCTCAGCCCCGCGGAAACATGAGGGAAGAGGAGGAAGCGTCCCGACGGAATAAGTTTAGGAAGGGCGCTATGGAGGAGCAAAACGTCGCTCAGAACCAGGTGGCCAATCAAATGGGTCAAGGGAGCGCGACCCCCCAACTCATGGCCCAGTACATGCAACGAATGCAGCAATATCTGACCATGATGCAGCAGCAGATGGTCATGAACCGTGGGATGGGTATGGCACCCGTGAACCCAGCCATGATGCAAATGATGGCATTGCAGCAGATGTCACAACAAATGCAGCAGCAGATGGCCCAAGGTGGCGCCCAAGGTTCACAAAACCCGATGGCGGCAATGGCCGGCATGAATCCCGCCCTTATGCAGCAGATGCAGCAACAAATGCAGCAGCAAATCCAAGGGCAGATGATGGGGAACGGCGGTGCCTCTGGGCAAGGCCAGGGACATGGCGATGGGAATCAACAAGGATTCAACGACTTCGGCCAACAACAGATGTTCAGCGGCCGCGGTAATGGAGGTCGACGAGGCCGAGGTGGCTATAACCAGGGCTACGGCAACATGGGCGGTGGGGACCCGACCTCGTGGGAGGGTATGTACGACGACGTGCCCCAACCGAACTTCAACCAAGGAGGTCGAGGGGGCTTCCACCGAAACCGGGGTGGCGCGCATCAACCGAGTCCAGCCCCGGTTGACCCCAATCATGCCCCTCCGGCAGACGCGCCCAAAGGCCCGAAGAACGCCGGCAAACCGGGTGCGAACTATCGTGGAGGCGGTCGTGGCGGTAATCGGGGCTTTCATCCTTACGGTCGTTAAGGTGATCCAGGTCCCCTCTACTCGCCACGTTAGTGCATATTAGGATCGAGGTAAATTCGAGGGTCAGCTTTCACGAGCTCACGAATGGACGAAGTCTCACGAAAGTCCTCTGCGTCGGAAGAGATGTATCTACCGGCGCTCGTAATTCCGTCTTTGTCATTTCATAAATATGGCAAATCGCATCATTTACATCAGTCAATTCACGTGTACCCATTACAATAGCTCATACTACCTTTTTTTCACTCGCAGCTCGACGACAACCTACTACCAGTTGAGGCTATCGTGGGTGGGCCGTCTTTGGTCTTAGCAGGTAGAAACGACGGAGATTTTGTCAGTTTCTTCCAGTAATGATGAGGCATCTGAGGGACTCTGGCTATTATTGGCTTCCCATACTTGATCTGATGTCGGCTTCTTTTCTTCTCTCTTCTTTCTCTTCTCGTTTTTTCTACAGGGACGTGGACGGAAACACCGATTGTATGTAAAGGGGGTTCGTTGAACTCTAGTCCATAGAGAAAATGCGATGTTGCACATGGAATTAGTCGTGAATATGGTGCAGAGGGCAGATCTGAGAATCAAACGGCAATACTGCCTACCTCCTACGTCGCTATTCTTAGCCTCTTTCTGTGAAGATGATATAGTCGCCCTAGATAACAGCGATAAGCGAGATACCAATAGCGCTCATAGGAATCGAACCTATACTCTTATAACCCTGTTACTAAGTGCCTAGATAGTATAGTGGCTGTATCTTTAGAGACGTAAACCGAGCCAAGGCGCCAAGGAGCTGCTACCTTTAATAAATAGATTCCCTCGAGGCAATATATTCAACTTGATACAAGAGTAAATCTAGATGTAGGTTTTCAACTGATTATCCTAGGTACTCACTTAAATATGTATTTATACACTTACGCCTACCTCTACCCCTAATAATAATGCTAATAATAATGTCAAGACACTTGAACCACTCACACGCGTACCCAGTACAGTAGTCCAACAACCAATCCCCGCCCCCCCCTTTCCTTAATCGCGATATAACCGCGTAAAGCCATCCGCGGGCGGCTGAAGCCAGTTCCGGGCATCGTACTCGGCCCCCTCGCCCTCGATGACGTGGAAGGTGTATATGATGCGTCCCTTCTGACTCAGGTTCCTCTCGCTCCTGTGTAGCAGGTTGCCGTGTATTAAGACGAGCGAGCCGGCTTTGACCTCGCCCAGCTTGTACTCGCCGTCCTCGGCCTGGCCCTCCCTCCCCTTCTCCTTCTCCCCGTATTCGTCGCCGGCGGGAAAGCGCGGGCCGTCGTTGTCGACGAACGTGGTGCCGCCGCCGCCGCCGCCCTCCCCCTCGGCGCGCACGAAGCGCCGCGTCACCGGCGCCCACCTGTGGCTGCCCGGCAGGAAGCTCAGGCAGCCGTTCTCGGCCGTGGCGTCCTCGAGGGCGTACCAGAAGCCGACGGCGCTGGGGGGGCTGGTGTAGAGGAAGGCGCTGTCCTGGTGGGGGGGCACGGCGCCGCCGATCTCGGGCTGCTTGCAGATGACCATGCTCTGCAGGCAGCGGGGGTCGCGGAAGCCGAGGGCGCGGGCGACGGCGGCGGGGTGGCTGTCGCGGCGGCCGGCGACGACGCCGCTGCCGCCGCTGGAGCCGGCGCCGAGCAGGTCCGGGTTCAGGGCCGGGTCGAGCAGGGCGGCGAAAGGCGGGGAGAGGGCGTGCAGGGCGTGGCCGATCTTGTTGACGGCGCGCTCCTTGGGCTTGGCGAGGGCGCCGTCGGGGCCGAACGCGTCCTCCTCGAAGAAGAAGCGGACCTTGTCGCCGGAGGAGAGGAAGTAGTCGTCCCCGACGTGCGGCGACTTCTCGCCCGTGCTGAAGCGCGTCATGGGGTGCTCCGAGAGCGGGAAGCTTTCTAGGAGCGCGCGCGTCTCGTCTAGCAGGGCGCGCACCGTGGTTGGGGGCAGCGCGTTCGGGACGATGGCGTAGCCGTCTCGCCAGAAGGCCGTTAGCTGGTCCGGGGTGAGGCCGCCGGTGAATTGGATAGGTTTGGAGGACATTTCTTCTTTTTTTTTTTGTCTTTACTTCTGTTTATAATCACGGGTTATAGGGTAGATATGGTCTAAAAGTAAATAGTAGAAGAAGTAGAAGTAGCCTGGGAGACAATAAAGTGTAAGGACATTGAAGAAGGAATCTTGTACGACGTATGATGTAGATGTATGTATCTAATCCGAATATACATACATGTATCCATTGTATATACTCCGTAATATCCTTAAAGACGGATAGAGAAACAGGTGAAGGTGGGGTCATAGAGCTAGAGCTCTTATCGATAGATGCTTCAAAGATGAGGGGTTACCCTTGTATATCGTCATATCTCTCATATCTCATATCTCGGAACCTTGCTGAGTTTATTCCCCAAAGTGAAAATGACAGGGCTCACTTCAAGGTTTCAAGGGTTTCGAGGTTCCGAAGTGATGTCCTTACAGGAGGTAAGGAAGTACCCAGTACAAGTCCAAGAGTCAAATTAATGTATTATTGTACAAATCCCTTAACTCGGTAACTTCAATTAAATGTTATTTCTCAAACTTCGACTTTCTTTTCTTTTTTATAACTTATAATATTTCCCTAATTTCTCGTCACCATGAGTTCGGAACAAGAAGTCTTGTCCGGGCCACCAGCCCCTGAACTACTCGATGATCGGATATGGGTTGACGGATGCTGGGACTTCTTCCATCACGGCCACGCGGGCGCCATGCTTCAGGCGCGTCAGCTCGGTACCGAGTTATACGTCGGCGTGCACTCCGATGAAGCCATCCTGGAGAATAAAGGCCCAACCGTCATGGACTTACGGGAGCGGTACGTGCGGATAGACGGCTCCTCATAACATCGTACCCTAATGAGCGTTCCGCTAATTCCCAAGCTTCAACCGAAAAGACAGGCCGCGGTCGACGCTTGTCGTTGGGTGACTCGCTCCGTCGCGTATGCGCCCTACGTCACTCGGTTGGACTTTATAACTCACTTTGGCTGCAAGTACGTGGTGCACGGCGACGACATCACGTCCGACAGCAGCGGCGAGGATTGTTATCGCTTTGTTAAGGCCGCGGGCCGGTTCAAGGTCGTCAAGCGGACGCCGAGCATATCGACCACCGACCTCGTCGGTCGCATGTTGCTATGTACCAGGACGCATTTCATCAGAGCTCTGGAAAAGGTGCTCATCGGCGAGGAAGGTAGCGGTACCGAGGCGGAAAGGAAGTCAGAAGGAGAGGCTATGATGAATCGTATTCACCAGTACGCGACTGATGAGACCGGAAAGGCTCCTGGCGCCGATGTCTACTTCTGGTCGGCCTCCGATGCTGCGAAGCCCGAGGCCGCGGAAGAGAGGGGTTCATTCCGTCCATTGCTGAAAGGGCGGGGACCGAAACCCGGTCAAAGGGTAGTATACGTTGATGGAGGATTTGATCTGTTTTCTAGCGGGCACATCGAGTTTCTACGACAAGTCATATTGACCGAAGAACAACTGGCCAGGAAAGAGGGCTGGTACGATCAACAGGCCGTGAACGAACGTGTTGGCAAAGGCGCAGACTACGGCCCGGTCTTCGTCGTTGCCGGGATCCACAACGATGAAGTAATAAACTATTGGAAAGGAGTTAATTATCCCATCATGAACATCTACGAGCGTGGCTTATGTGTGCTTCAGTGCCGCGTATGCGATCCCACATTCCAGCCATGTTCCTATTACAATATTGCTAACTATCGACTGTAGTATGTCAACGCCGTCATCTTCGGCGCCCCATTCTCACCCACTAAGTCGTACCTCACCACTTCTCCGTGGGGCACCCCCGATGCCGTGTACCACGGGCCGACGGCGTTCATGCCGCTCTCGTACGACCCGTACGCGGCGCCGAAGGAGATGGGCATCTTCCAGCAGGTGCCGAGCCACGAGTTCCAGGACGTCAACGCGGGCACGATCGTGCAGCGCATCATGAAGAGCAGGGACCTCTACGAGGAGCGGCAGAGGAAGAAAGGCGTGAAGGCCATAGGCGAGGCCGCGCACCGGCACAGAGAGATCCTGGAGGAGGAACAGCGGCGCAGGGAGGAGAAGATGACTTCCGCTCCCTGAGTGCGCCTAGGTAGGAGGTTTCCGGGAAGCGATAATGGCCTGGTTGCTGGCATTGAATACGGCGAGCGAGAGGGTGATAGAGAAAATAAAGTGCTGCCTACTTTCCGGTGGCTTACGCGTAGTATCTACTTATTTAATTAGTCGGGTAATCCATCCTGGCTGGAATATAGCCGTTCTGGTTGAGCCTAATTCTCATATACATTGTCGTGGGCTTAAAAGTATTTAGTGAGATGTCGCTAGAGGTCTACTATATTCGGTATTCACTTGCGATTCCTGCCGTACTGGCCAAGTCAGTTCAGCTTGGTATGAGTCGGACACACCTGTTCAGACGTCTTCATACCTAAAGATCTGTATACCCAGGTAGGTAGGTAGTTAATGACTGGTAGCTAACTTGAGTATCATTCATGCTTTCATTAGGTAATCAGTCTTGCAGCTAGGTAGCTTTGCTTGGCCTTATATAGGTAAATTTTTTGGTCTCATTAAGCAACGGGGTCATTTTTTTATACGCGAGTTTATCAGCGGTGAGCCTTGAGGCTGGTGGATATTGGTTCTTGATTACTAGACCTACGTAGGTACTGTGTCCTTTTGATTATATCCGTCGCTTACTCTTCTGTAATAATAGCTATAGCCTAGGACATCAAGCAACAACCATAATCGTTGCGACATTACTACCGCGAAAGGAGAACGGGGCTTTATAGGAGGTAAGGTTGTTGAAGGTTCCATCTTAAGTTAATAAACGCTGAGATAGGTGTCTTAGGTACCTTGGAAGAGATATATCTGGGGTAGGATAGTCGGAGGAAGGTTCTTATATAAGGTACGCCGCGGGTTTAGGTACAGATATTAGAGCTCCCTATTTGACGGCGTGGTTGTTACCCCCCTTATATGATGGGTGGTCTGGTGATAATACCAGTTGCTGATGCCACAAAGGTTGGGTGTGATTCTGAGTTTACCCCTTTTTTGACATAGACATGCATGGTCCTAGATGGTCTTGGGAATAACGTGACAACGCCATTAAGATCTATCGATTGAATTGATCGATTTAGGTATATAGTAGGTACCTACCTACCTAGTCTGAACGTGTAGTTGAGGTGATCAAGTTAGTTAGGGAAAAGCTTTCGTATAGTTGGTTAACATCCTTCATACTGGCTTTTACTGGTTGGTCGGCGTGTATTAGGAAACGGGAGCCTGAAATGAGGCTGTCACCACATACCAATTACCTAGCTAGATCGGTTTAATCTTGGTTTTTACGGCTCTATTTCTATGATCAAAGCTACCTATACTATTACTTATAACGGGACTAGTTAGGCATTTGAAGATACCTATTCTAATGGCCACTGCTATCATCTCCTTGCGTCAACCACGGCGTCGAAAAGCTGCGGGTAGGTATATATCTCGCCGATCGTGCCAGTACTTGGTGAGGTCGCCGACCTCGCTGTCGTCTGGTCCAGGGTGGTGCTTCCAGAACTCATATTCGTCAATGTCTGGAGGCAGGCCCGTTTGATCAAAGATAGGCCGTATTCTTTCGTGATTGTGGTAGGTAAGTTGTGAACACTAGGTACAAGACTGTTACCGTTCTTCGCACCTTGACCGTTTTCTAGATGGTTCGTCGTCCAGATTAGGTAGTTGATGGAGCCCTGCTCAACCTACCCGTACGGCACCGACTTTCCCATATGTCCTTACGCTGTCATGCAAGCCCTTGTACAACGGCTTTCATCTGTCCGTTGCTGATCAGAAAAAAATAAAGGCCGCCTGGGCGCTGGATGTAAGGCTACCTCGAGAGAGGCTTTTTAGGCCTGTCCGGGTATATGCCCCTACCAAATAGTTCCTGTAAGATGTTGATATAATGTACATATCAACCAGCATAAAATATCATACGAATTTATGGTATTTTCAAACAGGCACACTAAGTACCTAGTTTGACTCGTTTCTGATCTGAGAGTTGTTCCTATAGGATCGCAGGGCTGACAAGGCTGACGGGTGACACGAAGATGTGCGTTTTTAACCTCAAATTACAGTTACTCGTCAGGTATAAACTTGGCCATAGTGTTGATTTAGTCTAATCTCCCCATACAAATCAAGTATCTCAAGGGAATAATAGGTAGGGTTGATCAATTAGAATTCAGGCTCGTCAAGTGTTATCAGATATATTACAACATTAACAAATTCTCGTTTTTATTAGGGGTATACACAGTCCAATAGATCAATCCCCTCTTTGGCACTAATGAAATATATTGTAAGAAATAGAGTAAGATCGAGGAAATTTAACGGTATATCAGATTAACCTGGTATTGTAAGTTTAAAAGGGGTATATACCATTTTATGTATATCATCCCAACTCCACGATGGCTTTGCGGTTGAGTTGGAGGGTAAAAAACACGAGCTATACATTATTAGGCTGGATTGGGCTATTTGCACATTGTAGACATTGATAGATGAGTTGATGGTTGTTCCCATCACTGGACATGGATAGACTGTATACCTAGATAGATCTGTTAGTAGGTATCCATATCTGCGATGCTGAAACCAAGGTGCTGAAGAAGATTCAGAATCTAGCGATCCATCTTCGATGCAACAGGGCCCGTTTCGCCAAGGGTAGCGCGGAAAGCAACATTCTTTCCAGGTTTATGCCTTCCATACACCTGGGACGACAGGGCCGCTAAAGGTGCCCTTTAGGCTCTATAGCCAAGTAATTCCACACCAATCTTCTTATACTCCTGCAGCAACAAGGCGCTCATTATCTGATCCGGAAGGCCGCAAATGTTACTAATAGCTTTGAAAGCTATAGCTAAACCCGAAGATGATAAGGCCGGCGCGAGAGTAGGTCAATTTATGACATGAGTTCCAACCGCATATCAAATATCTCTCTTGAATCCACTATCCGTCTCTCTTTATATATATATATATTGTACCAGTAGCTTCATCGAAGAAGAATCGGCTAACGTGGATAGCGTGAAACTAGGAGGATCGTCGATCATCGCGCTGCTCGTGGCGTAGCACTCGGCAAGGGCTGTTGTGTCTTTTTTTGGGCAGTGACAACGAGGTATATGGTAAAAGAACATTTTTCAAAGAGGAACATTTAACATCATAAAAGCGGAAGTTTCTTATCATTCAACTATTTGTAGGATCCAAAAATGGTCGATGACAAGAGGCTGGTCTAATAACAAGATCGGATCAAGAGGTTGCTGCCTTAGGTAGTTGGCCTTTGGCAATGCTCTTATATACTTAATTAACGTAACAGCAGAGTTGGTTTCTATGACGAGAAGTTTTTCTTTATTCGAAAGATCGAGAGAAAATAATGATGGAAACTAGGTACATGTATAAATGAAAATGTTGTCTGGGCGAAGCTGGAATCTAAATTATTATATAATTCGAATATATAATCTAATCTAAGGTAAAGTATGACCTCAAGAGGTTAAAAATAAATTTAGAAATAGTCTGGAGGTCTGTTTTATACTGCTATATCTGGCATTCAATTACCAATACCCATTACCTAATAGCATAAAGTAAGTTGAATTTAAATGTACGCAGCTCTCCGTTCGGCTTGTTATCTTATAAGTACTTGATGCGAGTGGTCACGACTACCTTAAGTATAGTATGTAGAGTGTTACTATTATGTAAGTGGTGAGCTCATGGGCAAGCGGCCTCACCTAACCCTTATAATAAGGATGTACGTAGTATTGATAAGTATGGGTACCTGTAAGTTTATTACGGGAATAGATGCACACCAACATGCATATATCAATAGAGGTACTTATATCAAGTGTGAATATATTAGATAACTATACATTGTAGGTAAGTATAGTTACTAAATAAATATAGAAATGTTTTAACTACTTCCCAAGTACAAAATTGGCACACTTACACAAATACATACCTCATATCGAAGCACGTCTCGCTACAGTACCTAGTGCCTAATGCAAGAACATCTTTCATGCATGTGTCAGCTACATACTTCGTTATATTATGTATACTTACGGAGTACATACAGACCTCTTACAGATACGCGATGACTCCTCGCAAATACGGCTCGACGAATAGGTAGCCATGTTTGCGGCTCCCCAAGCGTGTACTAGCTCATGGGACATCCGCTCCGAACGCATAGATGTAATGGGTCAGGGCCGATTCAAGTCTCATCGAACAAAATATGCATGCATAGATCGGGAGAAATAGGATCGAGCGCTTACGCAAGATCGCTGAGGGAGGATTCTGAGGTAAGACGGCAATAAGAGTATGCAAGTCATCCATGGATACAGGGTACAGGTATCTAAAGAAGGTTACCATGTACATACGGATATAGTACCTGTATACTATCGTTACGACATGTATCCTGGGTATCCTGGTTCCGGATCCTACATCGAAGGTACAGTTATAGATGTATGTATATAGCCATGTATTTTCATGTACATAGTATATGTAAATGAGGTTGCTCAAGTGATGATAACTTTTCAAGCAGATTTATCGATGTAGTAATTTTGGATGGAATAGAGCGATACAGCGATAGAGCGATCTAGGAACGGAGGAGTGCCACTCAATCCTTGGAATAGGAGGTACATTAACTCGATCAAATGCGGCAGGTCCAACAATATCATTGAAAAATAAGAATTAGCGGTGAGGTTAACATGTCAAGCCATTATGCGAAAAAGGGGCGGCTTACATAAAAGAAAGGGAGTTATTATAATACCTAAAGTATGTAGTTACTAGGTACGTATGTAGACGTTCAGGTATCAATCATCTGCAGCCACATGCCTTGAGTCATCGAAGTGAGAATAACCTTGCATCTTAACCCCCTAAGGTTTTAGACAACTCGGGAGCTTGGACCAACCGAGTCTTCCAGAAGGAGGAAAGAACATAATACGCAGATACCGATCTTAGGTGACGTGAAAGACCAAACCAAACCCCCTTCTGCCTGAACACTAACAGGTTTCACAAGTCTCTCATTGCTTGCCTTACACACCCATCTATTGTCTATCGGATAGTTTTTCATCTTCTTCTTATTTTATTTTATTTCATTTTATTTTATTTCATTTTATTTTATTTAAAGAAGGAAATAAAAGAAGCTCTTCGTATATAATGAGATACATAACTTACACAGTAGGCTGTCGTCAGACCATGTCAAGACTGGGAATGAAAAGGTTTAACTTATGTTTTCACACCGAATAGACGTATTGCATCATATATGCCTAAGATTACCTATTAGGGTACGGCGTTTATGATTAATAGGTTTAATAGGTTTAGGCAGGCTAGGTACAGTACTTGTAGCAGCACTGGAAGGCTGCAGATCCAGCAGGGTACATAAACAGTACTTTAGTACGGTATCTAGGTATATATGATGTATGACACGGATGTTTAAGAGGCCTGTGCACCCTTCTGGAAGGCGCGAAGAACTAAAAGAAGCTTTAAGGAAAAAGGAGCTGGGGCCTCATTATGATCTTTCCTATGCCTTAACTGACCCACTCCCCCAAATTCCCAAGGGTTAACAGGTAGTGTACAAAGGTAAAGTAATTCCAGAATTAATGATCTTCTTTCTCAAGTCCCAAGAAATCATCACATACCTAATCTCTCTCTCTCTTTTTTATTTTTTATTTTTTATTTTTATTTTATTTTTTTGCCACAGGTGGCCCATCACTGTAAACAAGATCGAAGCATTCATCAACCTTGCTTTTATCTTTTTTTAAATAATCAATCGAATAAGTATCACCTTATCCTCCATCAAAATAAATCAAACTTATTTGAGAAGTGAAAGAAATCAGTCGTTTTGACCTCATTCTTACCCCTCCTCGTTTCCTATCCTCGTCTTCTATCCTCCTTTTCTATCCTCGTTTCGGAGAAGAGCGCAAAGCTCTTTTTGATTTTCTTATCTCAATAAGAATAGGTAGATTATACTTCTATAAGAATCATAGTAAGTGACAGATGTACCTGCGTTTTTTCATATCCTTCCTGCATACGTATCCGTCTTACCGTCACCGTCACCGTCACCTCACCGTCACCGTCATCGTCACCTTGCTTAGACGATGTTCATCCCTATTGAGATCATTCAGCTGTGGTCTTCCAAATTCTATTCGTACATCCCTAATGTACCTCTACGGATGAGCCGCCTCTCCTCCCACCCTATCTTCCAACGTTGATTGGAAAAAGATAAAAGTCATAGCTTGCTTACGCAACGCCCGCAACGCCCGCAACGCTCGCAACATTTCCTATTTGATTTGTATTCTGCCCGCATTCTAGAGCATAGCCTCATCTTGCGTAGCACCTACTACCTACACCTTCCCTTAGTGTCCTTACTTTTCCGACTCACCACCTTCGCGAGGAGAAAGCTGTCAGCTAATCCCAGCTGAATGTGGTAGCACCTTGAAATTCCAGAATCAAGGATTCAAAAGTCAGCACAAGACTCATCTTCCACGCCTATCCCGGGCTTATCTTCTAGGTACAATCTCAATTAAGCCCCCTTTTCCTTTGCCTACATGTTAAGAATTGCATATCATGCTATCATTTGCTCGCTCATTCAGCTACCTCCCTCCATTATTGAGGTATCCAGGCATTTTTGCATAGCCTTTGTCCTTTACCTCAGCGCCAGCGCCTTATATATCATGTCTCTGCCTGTTGCTTACCAGAAAGAAATAGGGGCTCTCGAATGCCAAGTTCGTGTGAAGAATCCATCCGATATCCTACAATTCTGTTCCGACTATTTCCTCCGTCGTCTTGCTGAAGAACGTATTGCCTATCTTAAACGAGATATCGTATTTATCGACAGTCTTACCGTGATGTCGGGAACAGCGTTCAGGAGCCCATTTGCGTCAGGCAGCCCCTTTGGCGCCGATGGAGCCAACGCCGAGTCTGGCAACAGGCCGCCCGGAGGTCTACTTAATGTAGTTGAAGAAGACGAGAGCGATACGGTCACTTCTCCCACGACTCCATCATTCGGCCTATCTAATACATCCAGTGCTCCCTTTCGTGGTCCGTTTGGTGGCGATGGGTCAGCAGAGGGGCATCCGTCGACGACAAGAACACCACCAAATCCTGATAGCTATCCAGCTCAATACAATTTCGGTCGTCGCACCTCCGTCTCTGCGGAATCGCTCAAACCAGTGGCGGATCTCAACGATAACTGGTCTCCTCCATCATATCCTAAAACCGCAGAGCAGCTGGAAAGGCTAAAACAGGCTATCGAAGGGAACTTTTTATTCAGCCACATGGATGACGAGCAAAATGCTCAAATCCTCGGTGCTTTGCAGGAAAAGTTAATTCCAGCCAAAGATATCAAGGTACGAATGGTCCCTCTGTTATTTTCGTATGTAATTCTTAGACTTAACTTCAATATAGGTGATTACGCAAGGCGATGCCGGTGACTACTTCTACGTTGTCGAAAAAGGTTCGTTTGACGTATATGTCAACGCCGCAGGTTCACTGCAGCCCGGCATTAACGGGATGGGCAACAGAGTGGGAACTATTCAAGCTGGGGGATCTTTTGGAGAGCTCGCGTTGATGTACAATGCGCCGAGAGCTGCCACCGTTATTTCTACCGAACCTAATTGCACACTATGGGCGCTTGATCGCATCACATTCCGCCGGATTCTCATGGAATCTACATTCGCACGCCGGCGATTGTATGAAAGCTTCCTAGAAGAGGTACCGCTCCTATCCTCTCTTACGCCGTACGAGAGGTCAAAGATTGCCGATGCGCTGGAGACCAAGAAGTTCCCGATAGGCTATAAAATAATCAAACAAGGCGACATCGGGGATTCATTCTTCCTGTTGGAAGACGGCGAAGCAAACGCTTACAAGGATGGCGCGTCAGATCCGGTCAAGCATTACAACAAAGGCGATTTCTTTGGCGAGCTTGCGCTCTTGGACGATAAGCCGCGAGCAGCGGATGTTGTCAGTACGACCGAGGTGAAGGTTGCAACTTTAGGAAAGAATGCATTTCAAAGACTACTCGGGCCTGTCGAGGGCATCATGCGAAGGACCAAATACGAGAGCGTTAAGTCGGGGGTTGAAGATGTCGATCCCCTACATGCGACGTCTTGATTAACCGTGGATTTCGAGTTGTGAAGGATAGATACATGATGTTCCAGAATAAGGGGTCGCCTATACGGGGAGATAATCGCATTCAGTGTTTAGGAGAGGGCGTTATCGGGACTACTCTCATTCTCTTCTGTTCAAATTGTTTTATGATAGTCATTGATACCGTAGTAGAAGAATTATTCCCAAGTCATGGGACTACCTGATATATAATGTACTTTTCTTACGTTTCGTCCCGATGGAAATTATTTCATACTTCACTCACATGCCAGCGTGATATAGTATGTTCTCCAGTCCATCCACGCAATAGGAACGAACACCCTCGTCTTTTTGAGTAGTTTGTCGACCCTGAAGTATCCCCTAAACTAAGTAAATAGGTAGCGACGAAAGCTCGGTCCCGAAAATCAGTCACGCGCCGACGCCTCCCTCTGCCTCTCGAGGACCTGGCGCCTGAGGGCCTCGGTGGCGAGCTCGGTCTCGAGGACGCGGGCGACGCCGCGCCTCCAGGCGTCGTCGAGGCCGCGCAGCTCGCTGGCGACGTCGTCCTGGTGGCGGCGGCGGGCGAGGTTGAGGAGGTCGACGTCGCGGCGGGAGGCGGCGAGCTCGCGCTCGAGGCGCGCAGCTCGCCCTCGAGGCCCCAGTTGCCGAGCAGCCAGGCGTTGCGGCCGCCGCAGGCGGGTCGTCGAGGAGGCGCAGGTGGGCGTGGCGGGCGCGGAGGTAGGCGAGGGAGGTGTAGGCGCGGAGAGGTCGGCGGGGAGGTTAGGGTTGGGGGGGGGTGGAGTGGTCGGGGGCTTCGTAGCGGCTTAGGTCGATGGCGGTTAGGGGCTCTTTCCGCGATACGCGGTCGAGCCTGCGGCGATGAGCGGGGTGAAGGATGGTTGGAGAGGAGGGAGAAGAAGGAAGGTTGATGGGGAGGAGAGGAGGATGATGAGGAAGAGAGCTCGGCGTGTATGAGGGATTCGGCGGCGGCGCGCTCGGTGGGGGTTGGGTCTGCGTCGATGTCTGGTGGTGTTTAGTTAGGGCTTTATATATATATATTTTTTAATCTTTAATTTTTTAATTTTTGGTCTTCTTTGTTTGGGGTTGTTGTGGAGGATGGATGGGATTAGAAGGGAAAAGGTGGACTTACAGGGGAGAGATTCGTGGACTGTTGTTCTTATGGAGGACATTTTGGGCGGGTTTGATATTAATCTTAGAGCTTGGGAGGTTGGTTTGGGTTTGGACCTGAAGAATGGCGTGGATGGTGGTGGTGTTTGTTTGTTCGCGAGGTACGGAAGGAATTAATTAATTGAGTTGAAAGGGAATGAGATGGTTCGCGATGGGAATTACGGGATTGTTACTGTTATCTACATGTATAGTGTTGTTATCGATATCGAGCTTGATTGTTACCACGGTACGCTTTATATGCATGCAAGTGGCAGCCAGCTGGGGAAGCTGGGAAGTAAGTGGTACCTACCCCTACCCCTACAGTACATATGTAGTAAGCTGTCACAGGGGTAAAGCTTCAATCAGGACTCAACACTCCAATGACGTATTCCGTGTGCGGCATACCTATATGTATGTTGTACCTGCACAAAGAAGTTCATTACTGGTAGGGGTTGAAACAGCATTACTGGGATACAATTACATAACATTTAGATTAAGAGAAAATCGAAACTTTGAAGCTTGAGAACTTCATCCACAGTACATCAACTATACATCAACCATACATCAACTAACATTAACTATATTCCAAACTCATATATGTCTATTGCTATGAATTCTATCAATCTTTGAACCTCGAATATTCGAATGTTCGAAATTAAGGAATGGAATTTCAAGGTCTACGCAATTATCGCTATTAGTACTACAGTTCTTCTGGTTGGTTTTATAGAATGACTCGCCCTGAATCTTCCAATGACTCATCTCTCTTCAGTAGGAACATTAGGTGTCGTCCGGTCTATCTAGACAATAAGCTTCAACTATTCGACGCCGTGTTGAACAGAGCCAAAGATGCCTCAGACCCTGCGAAGCGAGAAAACAGGGGATGCGCTGTCAACCCCGGGGCCGCGACGTCGCGATATCACCGCTCGACCCGGTCCGGTTACCGCCCTTGTTCTGCTATCATTCGTATCTATATCACTTCTCTTGATCATATTTCTGCCGGTCGGTTCGATACAGGATCTGAAGTTTTGGTCATTTCAGTTTGGGAAAGGTGGGAAGACGCAGTCGCATGATGGCGATGAGTATTTGATTGGAGTTGGCAAGGCTGATATAACCGGGTGAGCTCTTATGCAACTAGGAAACTAGGGAGCCCTTGGAATCATTCTCATGCTCATTCTCATGCTTATGCTCTACGGGGATTAGACCTTGCGTCGAGATCAACTTGATGGGATACGCCGATCCGCATCAGATCGGAACCGGTTTGCGACAACGACTCTACTCTCGAGCATTCATCGTAGCCGATCCTACCGACCCGTCCGATAGGTTTGTATACCTTGTTCTAGATACCCAGAGTGGCGATACGGCTATTCGATATGGAATATTGTCGGGGTTGCAGGAGCTCGGATCCGAGTACGAATACTACGGCCATCACAATCTGGCCGTCACGGGCACACATTCTCATTCAGGCCCGGGTGCTTGGTTGAACTATCTCCTACCCCAGATCACGAGTAAAGGCTTCGACCAGCAAAGTTATCGAGCTATAGTCGATGGCGCTCTGCTATCTATTCGACGTGCCCATGAAAGTCTCACGCCAGGGCGACTTAGTGTAGGATCTACCAAAGTTTTCGGAGCCAACATTAACCGAAGCCTTTTCGCCTATCTCGCGAACCCTGAGGAAGAGAGGACGAGGTATAATATTAGCAACGAGGATGATGGATCGGTAGAAAAAGATCTAACCCTGCTTAAATTCCAACGAGCGTCAGATGGTAAAAATATTGGCGTGCTGACTTGGTTTCCTACTCACGGGACCTCGGTGCTTGGAAACAATACTTTGATATCCGGTGATAACAAGGGCGTGGCGGCGTACTTATTCGAGAAGAGCGCTATCCATGACGAGACTGCCGCTGACGGGTTCGTTGCCGGCTTTTCCCAAGCGAACGTCGGCGACACTAGCCCTAATGTCCTTGGGGCGTGGTGTGAGGACGGCTCAGGACAAATGTGCAATTTTGAGAATAGCACTTGCAGTGATGGAAGATCCCAGAAATGCCACTCACGAGGCCCCCTTTTCACAGTAAATGACGAAGGGACGTCTTCGTGCTTCGAGATTGGGAAGCGACAGTTTGAACCTGCGAAAATGCTCTATGATATGCTCAACGAAGCACCAAACCCGATACGTGGAGGCTGGGTGAAATCCTTCCACACCTTTCACGACATGTCCAACCACGAATTTCAACTTCCCAACGGAACGGAAGTCAAGACGTGCCCTGCTGCGCTTGGCTACTCTTTCGCAGCTGGCACGTCCGATGGTCCTGGTGCCTTCGACTTTACTCAACACGGGAGCAATGCCTCCAATACATCGCCAGTATGGCACGTAGTAGGTAGCATGCTCAAACAGCCAACAAAAGAGCAAATCGCTTGTCACGCCCCGAAACCCATCCTTCTCGACGTTGGCGAGGTGTCCAGCCCGTATCAATGGACGCCCAATGTCGTTGACATACAGGTTTTCCGCGTTGGCCAGTTAGTGATCATTGTCAGTCCGGGCGAGGCGACAACCATGGCTGGGCGACGCTGGAAGAATGCTGTCGGCGACGAGATCGCGACGTTGTTCGCGGACGAAGCCGAGTCAGAACCTCCTGTTGTCGTCCTAGGCGGTCCGGCCAACAGCTACACACATTACATCTCGACAGAGGAAGAGTATGGGTAAGTGAACATGTCTTTTATGCAGCTATTGAATACAGCTCGTCTTTAGCGCAAGTGTACAGGAAATCTTGCACTGTATATCTACCCTATTACTTTTTATCGGGTTTGGCTTATATTGTATGAGATCTGTTTAAAAGTTGGGACCAAGCTTACAGCTAGAGAAAACAGGATACAACGATACGAAGGTGCGAGCACACTGTATGGGCCGCACACTTTGGCAGCTTACATCAATGTTACTCTGTCGTGGTTACCGTACCTGAGCCCGTCGACTAGTAGTCAACCACCCATGGGACCGGAACCGCCAAACAACAGCAATCGCAGTCTTAGCTTCATCCCTCAGGTGATTCATGATTTGCCGCCGCTATTCAAAAAGTTTGGCGAAGTCAAGCAGGATGTGGAAGAGAGGTATCACAAGGGCGAACGAGTAACGGCGAAATTCGTCGGTGCCAATCCAAGAAATAATCTCAGACTTGAACAGAACTACGCCGTCGTCGAGAAGCTTGTCACCTCATCAACTCACTCCGCAGTTTCCGAATTAGGGCCGCCGGACGAAGAACTACGTATGGACTGGGCTCGGAAACAGGAAGCGCAATGGAAAGTGGTACGCGACGACAGCGACTGGCACCTGGTGTTCCGCTGGCACCGCATCAACGAACTACTAGCGACCAGCGAGGTTGAGATCGCCTGGGAGACGGCGGACCCGTGGGCCGAGCCGGGGCGGTACCGGATCCGGTACTTCGGGGACGCCAAAGGCTTTTCGGGAGGGATCACGGAGTTTGATGGCGTGAGCGGTGAATTCGAGCTCGTAGATGGTTAAGCTCTAGATTGCGGCTGTATCTATATGAATTCTAAGCAAGCGATAGGTCCATTTTTATGCTTAGAGGCGAATATCTGCGATATTAATACGTGTTAAGTTCGTCATCAACGCAAAGAATAAGAATAGCAAACTACTCGGCCAAGACTAGATCGGATGGACCGGAGCTACAGAATGAGCAAAAAGTTTTCAAGGAAAAAAAAAGTGTATATCGCGTCGTTATTATGGGTAGTTTAGCGGGTAAGAAGGGAGGATGAGCTTTTTCTTTTCTTCTTCTTTACTTTAGAGAGAGAGGGGGGGAGAGAGAGGGAGAGAAAGGGAGAGGCGTGATAAATAGAGCGTCATATCGAGTGCATACCTACCTCATATATACCGTGGGTAACTAGTTAATGATATGTGGGTTGAAGGGATGACTACCTACTTGTTTTTTTATATTGAATTAATTGGATTACTTACCCTTACTTGATACTTTTTTATATTAATCTAGGTAGGAATATTTTTCCTCGTGTTTTGTGAGGTGTGATGCAGTCTTGAGGTAGAGACGGGGATTTGAAGGTATTATTTACACAGTAAATTCTTTTTCTTCTTCTCTATTTACCTACCTACCTACCTACCTACCGTACCTTAAGACCTGGTGTAACTCGTCAGTAGGTAGGTATTACGAGACGGAGCCTAGGAGCTAGGTAGGGGAGGTGGCGTTACCTCTTAATCTATGTAAGTTATTGAGGTAGGTAGGGTAGGTAGAGTAGTAGGTAGGGAACTATTTATTGACTAGCACCTAAACTACCTCCTAACCAAGTACCTAGGTAAGGTAAGGTAAGGGTAACTAGAGGTATACGAGATATCATCACAAGTATTATCGATACCCGCGAGGAGATTAAGTCGTCGTATGTCAGGTACGTAAGTAAGTACCTACCTACCTACCTAATATTTCCAATAGTGTCGGGGGGGTTTTTTTTTTTGGTTTGTTGTTTCTTTTTCTGTTCTTAAACGGTACATAGGTCCTAGGCAGGTGATAGTGTATCTATCCATGGGAGGTAGTAGAGGTGTGTGTGTGTGTGTGTGTGTGTGTGTGTGTGCGGCGAGGATGATGGGGATTGCGCGTTTACCACAGTATCCCCCCTTTTTTCTTTTCTCTGCTTATCTCTTTTTATTGACCTTTTTTTTTTTTTTAATTTGTAGGTTTGATAGATTAACTGTTGTCGTCGTTATCGGCCTAGGCGTGCCGGTGGTCTGGAGGTCGAGGTACCAAGAATAGGACCTGGAAGCCTCACCTAATGCGTGCATGCATGTAGTGCGCGGGCGCTATGTATGTGTGTGTGTGTGTGTGTGTGTGATTAAGGTAGGTAAGTAGGGGTAAGGAAGGGTGTTGTTACCGTTACCGCTAACCGCTGCTTGGGTACATACGATGTAACGCAGATAGGTTACCCCTAGTAGTAATATGTAGGTGCTATCCGCACGCGCACGTACCTCGACTCCCGGTTCCCTTGCGTCCATGCTTCGTGCCTGATCTGCATGGGATCTATTGTCGGTAGTGACAATGTACGGTGGGGGTACCTACGTACGCTATACACTAGGAACGTGTTGTATGCCGGGCATGGTAGGAAGCGAAGCGATATACCACGTTTATGATAGATCCTGGACGGTCGGGATAGGGGGGGACGCGTCATCGGGTAAATTGGATGTAATGGTATATACCGTTGTTGTTATACTGTACGGGGGGGGGGGGGGGGGTGTTATATGGGTACCTATGTATGTAGGTTGGTGGATAGGTCGAATAAGGCATGATAAGGATGAGGATGAGGATGAGGACTATTCACAATGGAGAAGACGAGAA